>CM037886.1:21320151-21963112 GCA_021292165.1 Shinisaurus crocodilurus | reverse complement strand
TACTCCTCGTGAGCAGCTGATCATGCACAGTCTCCCTCCCTGCTGATGTCCACACCGATGCATGGGCATCCAGAGGACAGGGCAAGTGTAAGGGCAGGGCCAGCAGTACAGCTCCACTTCCTGGTCTCCGCGTGGAGACCCCTTCACCTGGATAATGCATGAACGGGGCTCTTTTCATTATTATTTTTATTGATTTACATTTATATCCCGCCTTTTTCCTAAAGCATCTCACATGGTCCTCCTCCTCTTCATTTTGTCCTCACAACAGCCTTGTGGGGTAAGTCAGGCTGAGAGTCAGAGGGCTGGCCCAAAGTCATCCAGTGAGCTTCATGGCCGAGTGGGGACTAGAACCCGGATCAACGGAGTCCCGGCCCAACACTCTAACCACGACGCCACATTGACTCTCTTGTCATGAGAACACATAGTTCTGCCCTAAATCGGACACATCATGGTGTGCAGGTGTTTTAAAAGGTCCAAAGTTAACTCCTTGGCACCTGAAGGGAAAATGCTCTCAGTCAGCAGGGCTGGGAAGAAAACCTGCTGAGCCCCTGTGCTAGTGGGGATGCGGGCGACACAGTACAAGGCAGCCCCTCCTTCTGGACTGCCACACACATAATGTTTGTTCAGTGCTGCGGCTCTGTGAACATAACTGAGCATATTTAACCACACTGCTGACAGTGAAAGGGCCAAGGGACCTAAATGCCCATGTACATACCAGTCACATGAGACATCTGGAGTTTGGACGCAGCTTCTGTAGCTAAGCACGGGGGGGGGGGAAGAACCTCTATCTTCTCAGTAGCACCTAAGTGGCATGCAGTGAGAAAATAGCATCCTTAGACGTGAAGGGGAAGACTGTCTGTTACCCAACCATTATAACATGTTCTCCAACCTTGGGTCCCCAGATGTTTTTGGCCTACAACTCCCAGCATGCCCCAGCCAGCATAGCTGGCTGGGTCATGCTGGGAGTTGTAGGCCAAAACATCTGGGAACCCAAGGTTGAGAACACTGCATTATAAATCCTTTCCGCAACCGTTCGCTACGAAAACTGCCCACTTGCAAATCGACTGTTGTGTGACCACCCTCTGGTGACTCTGAAGACAGGAGCGCTGAAGTGGCACCACCACCCATCGGGCAACCACCCCCATTCCAGTAACGATGCCAAGTCCACCAGCAATCAACCACATTAGCAATGAAGTATGATGGAGACACAAATGTAAGAGCTTCAAAACTCAAACATCCTGAATGCTATAGCACTGTTTGCCCAAATTAGTGCATAATGATTTTTTTGCTTCTTGAGCAAGCCAGGATGGGGAGGAGGGAATGGAAATCAATAGTGAAAGCACACCACCTCTGTGATTGAGGACACTGGATCCACAATGCCTATAATTTAAAAATAAATGCCACTTATAGAATGCACCATACTCTAAAAGAAACATGGCAGCCAGACTGGTCCCAAGATAAGGCCAACACCACAAGAGTAACAAGGGCCTACAGCATGGCAGGCAGCAAACATGGCTGATTGCATTCCCTCATCCATATAGGAGGCGTGACCTAAGTTACTCTCCACCAGTACACCTTCCACTTCCTGTAGCGTTTAAAGCATTCCCATGGCACTGATTTATTCCCACCTTTTGAAGTGAAGGTGAACATCAAGACATCACTACTTTTAAAAACATTCAGAAAACAAGGATATCCTGAGCCCTTTGTAAAGGAAAGGAACAGACATCTTTCAAAGCCCATGAAACTCTTGAAAACACACACACACACACACACACACACACACACACACACACACACAGAGTAAATGCAATCCAATTTGTGCCTCTTGGGTTTTAGGCTACTATAATAGTCCAAGCTTGCATCATCCAAACAGATATGCCTCAGGCTCATCAATGGTTGCACTTTCTTCCTGGGGAAAAAAATGTTCCCTGAAAGCCACCAACAGGGATGGTCTACACCCCCTGCTGTCAACTCAACACTCACACTCTCAGCTTTCAAAGTCTAGCTAAAAGCATCTTTGGCAGCGGGAACACATTTCTTGGCCCCAGCATCTTCCTCCTGGGGGTCTTTCGCAGCCCCTTCCCTCCTCCTGCCACTCTACTGAGACAGACTATAAACAACTAGCTCAACGCTGAAGGGCCACATCAGAGCTTCCCATTTTATTGCTACACAATTAACAATCTGCATAACATTTGTACTTGTGAAGATATATCCCATTGTGTCATTTTCTACTACAAGAGGAAGCAGATCTTAGAACGTTCTGGAAATAATCAGAGATCTCCATGTACACATCTTTTTATTATTACGCAAACAACAAAAGGTCTATTCACAAATGTACACACTGCCAGAGAGAGACATTTAAGTGTGCCTTCTTGCTGCTGTGCTTTACCGGTATGCTGCGTTGAGGCCAGCAAAATTCTATTTATCAAGATCTGTGAGCAGTTCAAGGCAATTAACATTCATCTGTAGCTGTAGTAATAGCAATAATGAAAGCATCTACTCTTGGCATGCTATTAACAGCACCTTTTTAAAAACTGCCACATTCCACCGATATACCGTATATATTTTTAAACCCACTGCTAATTTCACTGAAGAAGCTCATCCCCTAACAACTCTGCCTCTTTGCAACAGGGCTTCCAAACTTTCGCCTGCTGCTCAGAAAGGACTTGGGGAAGGGGGTGAGAAAGGGATACCAAGGCTGGAAACAGAGCTGCCACCTCCCCTTCCCTCCCCATAATGCCTAGACATACAGAACAGATTTATTTATTTTTTTATATTTGTTAATGCCCATTCTGGTCGGTCACTTGACAAATACTTCTTCTATTCCTTGTTCCCTGTACCCACCAGGCACTGAGAGGCTCACACAATCACTCTCTAGTGCACCCTACCCGAAGCTGCTAGAACTCTGCCCCAAAGCACTGCTTACCAGGCACCATCATTTAGCTCCCAAGCTTATCTCCCTACCTCAGGGTCTCAGCCTCAGAAGACCTAGGAACCCTACGGGCCGGCTTGTTGGGAGGCTTAAACAACCCTCAAATAACCCATGGGCCTGTGTAGCATGATTTGACGGTTGTTTTAACCCGCCAACAAGCCATGCCACCCATGGTTCAGACAGCACAAGCCGCAGGAAGGCGGTGATTATGCAAATCGTGCCCAGCATGCACCTCGGCTCACAACGAGCCACCATGGCTTGTTTAGGCCACAGTGGCTTGTTTTGATTGTTGTAAACCGCGGTCTACTTCTCTTAGGGCATAAGAGACAGGAAGCCAAGGGAAAAGGCACCCCAGGGCTTAAGGAACTAAGGGATAAGGCAGTAAAGTGGCCACTTACGCATCACCAAAAGAGGGGAATGCATCATTCCACTGACAAAAAAGGGACACATTATTTTCATAAATTTTGCCGTATGTGCTAACTTATACTACTATAACTTAACAGACGTACACTACATCTTACCACAGTGAGGAAAGACTGTGGCCACGTGAGCAGTGTGGCCTGCCTGTTCAGTCCTCCCAGCCCCTGCTCTCTCTTCTTAGGGTGCTTTATCTTTCAACCAGATTTGGACAAGACAGCCTTTCAAAAAGCGGATGCCTTCAAATAGAGGACTGCCTTCAGACAGCCCTCCAGAGAGAGGACTGTAAAGAAGGACACAGGGCCATCCTAAAGGGAAGACAAAGGCAGAGTTGTCTGAAAGGAGACCAACGGCAGTGGAGGGAGAAGTAAGAGAGAAGGGATGGGTGGGCAATGCAGAAGGCTGAGGGAAAGGGCAGGGATGTTGAAGAGTCGTTGGTCTCGAGTCACGAGTCGAGTCACGAGTCTTTGGACCCGAGTCTCGAGTCCGAGTCCGAGTCCTTGGTCCAAAATGGTGACTCACGAGTCCCAAGTCCTGAGTCACTCCCAAAACTGACTCCACGAGTCCTTATTAAAATCAATGGGGTTTCCCCCCAACAAAATAAGGCTACTTCATATGTGTGGCTTACCGGTAAATAAATTCTAGGCACAAGTGTGCCTTTTTATTTCAAAACTCTGCAACTGATTTTGGCAAGAACAGACCAGGTAGACAAACCCAAAATAACCAGGCAGGCAGAGGAGGCAGCGAACCCCAAAGCAGGCACGCAGAGGCGTTTGTCTTGGACAATTCAACTGTTGAACTGGTCAAGAAGAGACCAGGCAGGCAGAGGAGGCTGGGAACCCCAAACAGGCAGGCAGAGGCAGCCAAACCCAAAATGTCTGACCCTAACCCTAACCCCCCACAACAACACATCAATCAAAATAAATCTCAACACATTGTTGGGGCTGCGCTCCTGGTAGCTGTCCATAGTGGCCGAGCAGCGGCGCGCCTCGCTTCCATGCGCTCTTCACTGGTGATCGCGCTCCTTCTGGCACAGCCAGAAGACTCGTCAACAGCCCAGGGATGTTGACGAGTCCTTGGTCTCGAGTCCCGAGTCGAGTCTCGAGTCCCATTAAAAATATTGGGACTCGAGTCAGACTCGAGTCAGAGGGGGCACTCAGTCCGACTCACGAGTCGAGTCCTCGAGTCCGAGTCCCCATCCCTGGGAAAGGGGCACGGAGGAGGGGGGAGAAGGCAGTCAAGAAAGCTAAAGACCACCTCACGCAGGGCCTAGGAACTGACCAGGCTGTGGGCAAGTAAGAAAGCTTCAAATTACAAGCTGCTAAATTACTAATAGCAAGAGGATGGAAAGATGCCAAAGGGCTAACCATCAATCACTGGTATAATGTGGTATGGGAAATTGCATTAATTGAAAAACTAACTCAAAAATTGAGAATTGCAGGGGGGGGGGGGAAAGAAAACAAACTCTTTTGAAGCAGAATGGTGGCCTTTTATCCAATTTTCATACAGAACATCTACAACAAAAATACCTCAAGCCTTCCAGTACATTTGGATGCAATAAACTTACAAATATCCACCTATCACAAAACTGACTACTTTATGGCCGAAAAAGACTCCGGAAAAGGTGCCCAGCCAGATTTGTTCCTTTGAATGTTGGTTCGGGGGGGGGGGATTTACTTTGTTCTGATCTAATACAATTTCTGTAATGGATTAGATGTTTTGTTGGTTGTTCGGTTGTCTTGTATATGTTAAAATTCAAATAAACAAATTAAAAAAAAAAAAAAAAGAAAGCTTCAGAGGCTAGGGAGACACGGATTATGGAAGACCAGGAGCCCAGAGAGGTCAGGAGTGGGCCAGATGTCAAATGTTGACTTGAACGGCATAAGATTGCCACTCAAAATCATTTTTTCGTCCCCCACGGAGCCCCACATGACATCCTAATATTTGAGCAAAGCTTCACATGTTGCAACCAAGAGCCATTCCGCTAGCCTGGAAGACACCTTCCTTCCCTGTGTCTGGAGAGGATTCCAGCCGCTGAATGACAAGGACTTTACCCCAGCCCCTCACACATAGCAGGTGCAAGTGACAGGTCTTTATAAGGAGCAGGCGATTTTAAACAGGCACAGGGCTTCTCTCTGAGCAGGCCTTCAGATAAGGCAAGGGAGAGACAATGAAAAGGAATGCACACAGGGAGGGTAGGGAATCTGTATTATTTTCGGGGAGGGGAGGAGAGGGGAAAGGAAATCACCAGAGTGACAGGTAAAGAGGTGTAAATTTACCTCTTCTCCCTCCCCCTCCACCACCCACATGGCTGACAACAAACAAATTGCTGGTCTGATCTTTTAGTGTCGTTTCCTGCCAAGCAGATTCAAGCAATGCTGTTGGCTCCTTGTCAAGAAAACAATGCAGGAGGCCCCAGCTCCTGCTCCAAGCGGCTTCACCAATTTGCTGCCTTTGCTTGAAAGACACAGGACTGATGCCTGCAAGGCGGTTCTTATTTCACAAAATGATTTTATTATAAACTGGTCTCACAGAGAATCCATTTTCTTTTCAGGGGTTTGCTGCTGCTGCTGCTGCTGCTGCTGCTGCTGCTGCTGCTGTTTAATGGACTGTCAGTATAATTTAGATTTCATCAATTTAAACTCATTCAAGCCTGGCTCCTGATTGTACAGTAAATGGAACATATTTCTATTCAACAAAATTAATGACAGTTAATTGTAGTCTGGAGCTCCTCGTTTTATGAAAGCAACAGTTCTCTGGTTTCAGCATCAAGCTACATGATTTCCCACTCCAATTATTTTTCTTCTACCCTTGCCACCGTGCCTGCAATGCACACTATTTTATAAGGCTCCCACTGCAAGACTAATGTACTTTTTGATCTAGTATATTGTTTCCACTTCTGACAGATATACCCGATTTTCATGCAAACTGCTGACAGCTGAAAGGCAAAGGGGGGAGGAAAAGGAAGTAAGTTAAGAGCACCTGTTTCCCAATCCTCACAGCAGTGCTAAAGAAATTATTTTTTTCAGTGAAGAGCCAAAAGAAAAGTTGTAACGGTCCTAGCATCCAACCAGAAACTGCTGTGCTGGTACCTTCAATGTGGTCATCCTCTTAACTCCCCCTAGCAGTAAACAGTGGCATTACTAGACACTGATAACTTGCTTAATCTCCTATGGTGAGCCCCAGGGCCATGAGGTGGTCGCTTCAGGCAGCAGATGCTGGGAGGCAGCAGCAAGGTGTTGGAGGAGAGAGCTGTGTTTGCCATGCAGCCTGCTCTGTGCCCTGTAAACTAGATTGCTGCCTTCAGGTTCAGTGCTAGTGTCAAAGTAAGATTCAACTGCCAGCCCAGTTGGCTTTTGTACATGGAATGGGAGAGGGTACCATCTTGTCCTTTGCTTGAGGCAGCAAAATGTCTTGGGCAGCCTTGGTAAGCTCTAATTGCCTCTAGGCAATCAGGCATGGGGATGGCTGTATATTAAGACCACCAATTACTAACACAGGTTTGTGTGGCTAAGTGGGGCAGTAAGCAGTTTCATGGGCCAGTAGATTTGTGCATTTATTTGCAAGGTTTGATTACTATAGGCTATTGCCATGGCTACACATATCATACACGTCCAGAGGTTTGCTTGGGAAAGTAGAGGGGGAGAGGTCTAGTACAAGGCCAATTGGAAGCTTTCAGGGTTCAGAGTTAAGCTTGAAGATACAAACATAGCGGCTTGTACAGGTTCTAAGTCCATAGAGGAGTTGACCTGGCTTGCAGAGGGCCAAGTAAGGCATTTGTGCCCTACAGAGCTCTCTGACCCTCTCCACTGGTGACATATACAGCCTTGTTAATTAAAAAGGATCAAGGTTTCATTCACTCTGACCTCCTAGGTCTACCACCTCAGCTTGGAGGTCAAAGGGAGGAAGCGCCAACAGGTAGCAGCCATGAGTGCTGTGTTGAGTTTTTGCAGCACAGAGCTAATGACTACTGCATCCCTGTCTAAGAACTGTGAGCTCTAAGCCCAGGTGAGACAAAAGGAAAGCCCCACAAAAATCCTCTCTGTTGCAGCCCTTGGCCAGTGACTTGCCTGGAAGCAATTCCCAACCCCAGGCATCCAAGTGACTGGCTAATTAGGAGGCTGTACTAGTATTTCCTTCCATGCAGCCTCCTTCTGCTGCAAACACCCACATCTGCTGCAAACACCCACCTCACTTTTTCCTGTGCCTTCTGCTCCTAGTTTACCTTCATTCAGCCCATCTACCTGCAAGTCCTGTGATGCTTTCCAGTTTTATACATTTCATTCATTTCATTTCTATACCGCCCCACAGCCGAAGCTCTCTGGGCGGTTCACAATAGTGTATACATAAAAACAACAATAAAAGCATACAAAATAGTTTAAAAGATTAAAAACCAAATTTAAAAACACAGTTTAAAATAACAATCCAAAACTATGCCGGTGGCATTAAATAAACAGTAACTCTCAGCAGTGTTTCTTTGAGAGCACACATTAAGATTTGGGGGGGGGGGGGAGAGAAAAGCACGTTGGGATCATAAACATCTCCAGACCACCAGTTTATATTCAGGGAAAAAGGTGAGGAGATGGCAAGCTATCAGGGCACATCAAACAGAACACAGGCACTTGGGGCCAAATTAGTCGTCGCAATTCGAGATCTCTGATGGGGAAAGAGCTCTGCTTTGTTCTGTTGTGAAAATAGATGCATCCTCTGTTCCTCCAAAAACACACCGGGCTGCAAACACAGCCATTCAGAGCTGGTCCCTTGCTCTCCCTCTTCTAGCAATTTGCTACCCATCCACCCAGCATTTTTATAATCAGGCCTTGCAACCTTTCAACAAGATATTTTGTACCTAAAAGGCTTAAGTGCTACTTTGCTTTCTAAAATAAGAGACAGGAGATTTTGCTATTGTTTAAACCACAATTGATCCTGACACTTTTCTATACAGGAAAGGCTGTAATAGGTTTCCCGCAAAATTAATGCAGCTGCTTGAAATGCCAATCAGACAGCAGAAGCTTTTTAGTTATTTTCTCTTCGGCGTGGCCCCTTTTGTCATTGGGTTTTCTGAAAAAGAAAAATCATGAGATCTGAGAGACACCTGTCTAGACAAAGACGTGCCACTTCAGAGGGCAGGAACACACATTTCGCTTGGCTCTTAAGGACGAAGCCACTGAAAAGAATGAAACCCTAAACAAGAGATAAGCTGTATCACATGGATGACAATAGCCACCGTCTATGGCAGCCATTCCCAGACTCTGCACTGAGAGAGACAGAACTGCTGTGTCGAGTGAGAAATAAATTCATTCAGTAATTAAAGGCTCAAAGCATCCATCCACAGAAGAGCCTGCCAGCTGTGTCACTGCATTTTACTGCTGTGGATCACAGGAAGCTGCCTTATACAGAATCAGACCATTGGTCCATCTACCTCAGTATTGTCTACATTGACAGGCAGTGGCTCCCCAGGTTCTCAGACAGGAGCCTGTTCTAGTCCTTATCTGAAGATGCCAGTGATTTGATCTGTATGCAAAGTGTGTACTCCGCCACTGAGCTACAGGGGTACAGACAGGTCCGGAGTTTGGGGATAAAGTCCAGGGTCTCACAGCCCAAGGGCCCCCCAAATAACCACCCAGAGAGCAGCAAGTGCAGAAGTGAACTCCATTTTATTCTGGTAGTCCTGATGGTGCTGTGAGGTAAGTGAACTTGAAATGCAAAACTGCACATATTCAGTTTTTTGTGTGTTTTTTTAAATCAAGGTTGGCAAAACAGTTGTTGTTGTTGTTGTTCTAACATATCGGGTGTATAAGCAGTTTTAAATCACGAAATGACAGTTGGGAGGGCTGGGTGGAGAAGAGAAATGTCAGCTGTGTGCTTCACAACAGAAGCAATGCAATGGCCAACTATCAACTAAAGGGCCTCCCCATGAAACCAGTAAGTCCAGGGGCTACAATGACCTCGCTGCACCACTGCATGCACACACACACACACCCAAAACATCTTTATTTCTCCACAGTGCCATGTTTAGTTAAACACTGTAGAGATTATTTCAAATGAATCCAGAGAGCTATTAAACAATTCCAAAGGAGGTGGGGGGAAGCTTTAGAGGTATTTACTGGGGCCTCACAAACAAAAGGTCCTCAGCTCCAGCACCACCACTTTCCGCACTTGGAGCACCCAAGGAGGTCGAGGACAAGTGGAAGAGAATTCTCAGGTTGCGCTCCTTGCCTCTTCCAGGTCAAGAGAGTCTGCCAGAGCCAACACTGCCCACAGCTACGGGAAGTGATAAATAAAGCCAGGGTTGGAAGAATGAGATTCAAAATTGGTCTCCTAAAATTCTAACGCTTACCGTAACTTGTTGCATCCCACTTCTTCACTGCAAACTCAATTTCCCGCAACACGAATAGGAAATATGAACAGACACAAACACAAAAATACCACGCAAAGTATTCTGGATCAACATTATAAACCATTTCCCCGTACACAGCCCTAATATGTTTGCCATCTCCTTCCTTCCCTGGGATTTTGTTTGCTTTATTTAATGAAAAATATATGTGCAGATAGCTAGAAAGTTAAAAGAGCTGGCTTTAAGGATCAACCTCCATTTATCAGTCCTTAAGAGAGGCACCATCTGTCATGCATTAACAGCTGCTCCATATTTTAAAAGCCAGAACAACGCCTGCCACAATTAGGGCTGCGCTGGGGGTGGGGGTGGGTGCCCTGGCAGCAGGGAGAGAAAAGAAGCATAGATTTTCACCTTGTAGTGCATTTTGGTTTGGGTTTTTTTGTTTTGTTTCTAGTAATAGGCCAAAGCCAACAATTTCTGCTTTGCATTCTTGATTAAAAACCAAAGGTTGTGTGGGCGGCTTTCATGTGGGAGAAACATTTGATCACACACTCCTCTGATCCTTTAAGGCACAGCATCGTCTGGGAGTGCTGAGCACCTCACATATCCATGCAATCAACTTGCAGCATTCTGTCCAGAGGCTTAAAATGTAGCCCAGAAGCAAAGCAGATGGCTTCTTAGGTCTGGACACATGCACTGCACACCCCTATTTTTTTGAGAAGAATTGGCTAGCCTCAAGCTGGGGGTATGTAGCAGAACCTTGCCTCAAGACAGGAACACATATTCGCTTTCAGATGCACTGTATGCATCTAGGAAAAGCTACAGGTCAGTGGTAGAGCCCCTGCTTCACATGCAAAAGGTGCCAGCAGGTATCTCCAGGCAGGGCAGGGAAAGCCTCTGCTCTGAAATCCTCAAGTGACACTTTTTTTTAATCCAAGGGGCGAATTCCTAGCTACTGGGAAACATCTCAGGAACTGCATTCCATCCAGGAGCAGAGCCCAAGGCAAAGTGGGTGTGGCCAAAATGAGATTCTTAAAAGTGTTACGCCTACGCAGATGTAAGCAGGACAAGCCTCTGCGTGTCTACTCAGAAGCAAGGAGGCATGATTCACTCTGCAGCACTTTCGAATAGCATCCCAAATACCAAGCCTCGGTTTGCCTACTCAGAAGTAAGCACTCAAGCCTCTGCATTTCTACTCAGAAGCCTCTGCAGGACTGAATCACTCAGCAGCTTCCTCCTGTCACCTTGACTTACTCTCCCTGACAGGGAAAAGCTCTTATCTCTGCTCAGCAGCAGTTCAGAGGTAAGAGCTTTTCCCTGCTGAGTGCTGACAAAAGGAATTCTTTTTCACTGCTCAGCAGGGAAAAGCTTGTCTCTCTGAGCAGCTGTTAATTGGAGATAAGAGCTTTCCCTTTCTGGGAGAGGGGATGGGCCCTGGGGAAGAAGCTGGTGGGCAGATGGGGAACCCCCATGGGCCGCATCCAGCCCATGGGCCAGAGGTTCCCCATGCCTGGCGTAGACAATACGGAGCTACATGGACCAATGGCCTGACTTGGTATAAGGCAGCTTCCTAGTCTGATTGGCTTCCTGACCTCTCCTCCTCCATCAAGGCATCTGATTTCCTTGTTCTCCTAAATCAGGGCTCTCCAACCTTGGGTCCCCAGATGTTGCTGGACTACAGCTCCCAGAATCCCTTGACATTAGCCATGCTGGCTGGGTAGGTCAGCAACATCTGGGGACCCAAGGTTGGAGAGCCCTGTCCTAAATGGATCAAGCACAACTTTCAAATCCAAAACTGAATACAAGCATTCCATGTTCATATTCTGAATCTAAGATCTGCTGTGCATGTTATTGTATCTTATAATATACTGTTTTCCTTGCGGCTGGTGACTATTTTAATGTTGCTTTTTATCGTTTTGTTTGTTGATTTGATTTGATTTGTTATTGTATTTTAAATATTTTATTGTTCTAAGCCACTCAGAGAACACAAGTTATTGGGCGACATACAAATACTGCAAACAAACAACAAGCCATTCCCACCTCACTTGGATAAATGAGGCTTTCTTCAACATGCATCCAATACCAAACTATCAGCCACCTTACTTTTTCTTCACTGTACTGTGCTTTTTCTTTCTGGGAATCGGCTACAGCTCAGTGGTAAGAACAGGCTCTGAATGTGGAAGGCCTCCAGTTCAATCCCTGGCATCTCCTTCGGTCAAAAGGATCTCAAGTAGCAGAACTGGAAGAGATTCTGCCTGAGACCCTGACAAGCCGCTGCCAGTCAGAGTAGACAATTATGGGCTAGAAGAACCAATGGGCTGGCTCAGTATGAACTTGATAACGACTATTGTGTCGAAACACGTGTACTGGTATTCTGAAGCTGGGCTCTTTTTTAAAATTATATCATTATGTGTTTCATACGTATGTTGTTTTATATATTATGTGTGTCTTTGTATACACATTTGAGATAAACGCATTTGGATGTAATTTGGGTCTTGCATTTGGATATTGAATCAGTGGGCCGATTAGCACAATTGAACAACCCACCATGGCTTATTTAAGTCATGGTGGGCTGTGGCACGTGTGGGCAGCCATTATGAATATTCACCACCCAGCTGTGGCTTCTTGTTTTGTGTGAACCCGGGCAGCTATGAGACATAAGAAACTAAGAACTAGCTAACTGTGAGGCCCACCATCCTCCTCAATCACTGGCTCAACTGTTGCAGTATCATGGAATGATGATTAGCAACTGAGAAGGAAGAGTGAGTCACAGAATAGTGATCATCATCACACCAGTTTTCAGACAAAGGTTTGTTTGGCCGGGGCATGTGAGATCGATCCCAATGACAATCCTGAGACGCCGATGCTGGGTCCTCTCGGTACCAATAGTACCGACGAGATCGAGGAGAGCCGCGGTCTGACCACCTGGACTCGTCATGACGTGGCTCATGGTAGTAGTAGTCAGGGAGGCATGCGTACCTAAGATCATACGAGTAGCGAGTGGATGCGATGGAATATTCGGATCCCTCCTCATACATGGGGGACCGGACCGATAGCAATGGTCCCCATCCTGCAAGCAGGCTGCTCGACTTCGTTGGTGAGGAGAGGCGACGGCTTGAACTGGCATGGAGACCTCACAGGATCGGTGTCCTGTTGATCTCATGTCCCTCTAGGTCGGTCGACGCAGATTTCTTGGTGGGCCAGGCACCGGCTCAGGCAAGGACTTGGCTGTGGAGGGAGACTCAATGATTTCCACCTCCAACACCGAGGCGACCAGGATCCTCGAACCCGAGGGATCCTTCGGTGCCAGGGAAGGAGACCGGCTGCATTTTCGCACCGAAGCCTCTGAAGTCAGTGCCATAGCCTTGTCAAGATCAATCGTCGATACCGATGCCTCTGGCGCGGCTGACACTCTCAAGCCCAAGGCGAGCACCGGAGAGGTTGCTGCCCTAGGGGAAGCCTTATTGGCCTTTTCCTTCTCCCTTTTAGTGGCCTTTTGCCGCTTCTTTCGTTCAGCCTTCTCCTTTGTCTTGTGGGCTCGCTTAGCTAATTTCTTTGCTAACAGAGCTTCCACAGACTTGCCAGGTGTAGAAGGACATTCCGATGGAACGGTATGATAAGGCGGAGTCCAGGCCTTCGTAGGTGGTGTAGCCACCGGAGCTGAAGTTGCTGCCAGGGCCTTGTGCCAAAGTATGGCCTTCAATTTGTCCGCCCTGTGTTTCCTGGCTTGCCTAGTAAAAGCCTGACAATGGTGGCAGGCATCCACAATGTGGGCTTCTAAGCAGATGAGACAAAGAGAGTACCCATCTGCCGGAGGCAATTTCGCACCGCATTTCACACACTTCCTGAAGGGTGCTTTGGCGGGCATGACGACAGATCCAACAGGGGGGGAAGAAGAATAGGACGAAGAATAGACAAATAAGTTTGAAGAGATGAAATCAAGCTCAGCAAGAAAAAATGCTGCTAAATGCAGAGAACTTCTCTAGACAACCAGATGCGATGGCTGTCGAAGAGGAACTGAGGGGATGGGCAGGAGCCCCGCTAGGAAGCATGTGTGATGGGGGAGGGGCTCCTGCCCGATTCTCCTCAGCTATAGAACTTTCCCAAAATGGACTCAGCGCAGGCGCAGAGCCCACATGCGTGATGCACAGAGACCACAAAGAAGAACTGAACAAAAGGTGGGAAACCACCAAATGGCCAGTGGTTGGAGGAAAGGATGTAGGGCCAGGGGAAGGGGGCATGGCCCTCTGGAGAACATCAGCATGCTGAACTGGAACCCCAGGGGGGTTGAATTTGGCCCCCAGGCTTGAGGTACTCCACCCCTGGACTGCAGACAACAAGGTCTCTGTGCTGTTGGCAGGCAGGGTGGGGTGCGGCGAGAAGAGAATTGTGAGGAAAGGAGCTAGGGCTGGAATTCATATATTGATTCAAGATGAAAAGCAAAATCTTTGTAGGCAAGTTCATTGCGCCTTTATTTTTTTAGTGCACCACGTTCTCTCATGCTCACTCGCTCTCTTTTTAATTCTGGCACATTTGCCTCTCTCAGCTGGTGAAGCTGTCAGAACAAATAGAAGGCAATATCTGGAAGCAAGACAAACACATGGGTCAATGTCAAACACAAGCCAATCACTCTCAGGGCGAGAGCCAAATGCCTGCATTTCAATTTCACTCATGTCCTCCAACTCAAATACCGTTAGACTGCTTAAAAAATAAAACACACACACACACACGCACAGCCACATGTATTTCCTTTGCTCTCTTTTTTGAGGGGGTTTCAAAAGAGACACTCTTATTTAAAAAAAGATCTAAGAGAAGGTTTGGGATTAAACAACAGTTCCAGCCATTTCCTTGGCGGGTACCAAGGAAAAGCATCAATGTATAATTATTATAAAGGGAACATTTAACAATTAATTGAGCCAGCAGAAGCTAAACCTCCGGAGCTTCAGAGTTCAAATGCTTGCTTGCTAAGCAAAAGGGCAGAGGACTGCAACTTAACCGTAGGAGATCTCAGCCCAATTAGGCTCTGGATAAATAAAATAAAATGGGATTTAAAAAAAACTGGCTCCACTTTGCCTGGATGCAAATGTGCTGGAGAGACATTAAAATCTCAGAAACAAAGGATGTACCAACCACCTTCTGTTTCTTTGCTGTGTTCAAAGGCTAATCCAACAGCTCCAAGACTGTGGTACAAATTGGGAGGGGTGTTTCACTGCAAGTAAAAAAAGAAAAGGCTTGTGGGAGGGGGGTGGTGGATGAGAATGACAAAATTACAGCCACCAAGTGCCATTTTGTAGTAAAACTAGGTATGAGCAGGAATATGCAGTAGCCGTTGCTGCCAGAGGAGGAAGGGAGGAAATGCGCCCAATGACTGGCACCTGGGTTGCTGCTGAGGTCAGCAGGATTCTCCTGCTTTTCTGGCTCCTGAGTTTTGCAAACGCTTACACACCCCTGGGTACAATCTCGATTTCAAGGATTTCAAAAGGCCAGGATTATTATTATGTATTCCATTTCTATACCGCCCAATAGCCGAAGCTCTCTTTTATATAAAAGGATGCCTTTTATATATAATACTGTATTATATAGCAAATACACACACACACACTGCAGCTTTGGTTAGTGTTCAGTCTACATACCCGGATGTCAGCCATATTGAAGTTACACAGTTAGGAATGAGCTGTTAAACTAGTTTATCAGGCTTGCAAAAGGGGGAGGGACCCAGGCTCAGTAGCAGAGGTCATGATTTGCATGCAGATGGTCCCAGTTTCAATCCCTGGTCTCACCAATTAACAGGATCAGGTAGCTGGTGACAGGAAAGAATATTCCCTGCTTGAAACCACTTGTCTGCTCTCCCATGGCAAGAAAGACTCAGCTCCAGGCAAGGAGAAAGGAAAACCAGTTGTCCCACAAACACACGCAGTTATAGATGTGCAACGAATCACTGCCAGTGTGGCGTAGTGGTGAGAGTGTTGGACTGGGACACGGGAGATCCGGGTTCTAGTCCCTGCTCGGCCATGAAACTCACTGGGTGACTTTGGGCCAGTCACTGCCTCTCAGCCTAACCTACCTCACAGGGTTGTTGTGAGGATAAAATGAAGAGGAGGAGGATTATGTAAGCTGCCTTGAGTTCCTTGCAGGAAAAAAGGCGGGGTATAAATGTAATAAATAAATAAATATACAGGTAAGGGGGTTAGTACAACCTTTCGTGAGCCATTATCTTTTGTGGATCCATTGGCAAAACTGGGTTTAAAAGGCCATTCCTTCTTCCCAGGAAACCTTGCGAAGTTGTAGTTCTGTGAGAGGGGGCTAGACCCTAACCCTAACCCTAGATTATTTGTGGGGAAGCCATGATGGTTAAACTGCTGCCAAACTCTTCAGCCACAGTCCCCACAATCTGCAATGCCGTACAAGGTTGCTGTAAGAATAATGCATGTGTAGTAGTGCTCTGAACACTTGAAAATGTTATACAAATGTTAAAATTACTATTGCAATATATACTAATGCCAAACTCATTTTCCAAGTGTGGATTCCAAGTGTGTAGTCAAAACACTACCTTTCACACCCAAGTGAGAGGTATCACCAGGGCTTGGGAGAAGATCAGTTTTGCAAAAGTACAAATACTATGTAGGGGGGGAAACCCCTAAAGGCACCACACACAAACCCCGAACACAGCCCAATGAAGATTAAGCATGCTCAGTGGTCACAAAATGCTACGTGTCAGTTGGGGACAGGGGATGGAAGGGAGTATGCTGGAAAAGGGCATGGCCGGCCAGCCAAAACCCTGAACAGGAGGGGCAGTGTGCAATGCAACGTTTTGTTGCAGGCCCCACTTTATTATTACAACAGACTCTTTTGCTCTTGGACGCTTGCACTGTGGGCAGCATAAGAATTTCTAAGGTTCCCCAAGTAATACAAATTTAGGGATAACAAGCTAGGGGATCTTTCAAGTGGCACCTCAAAAGGGACACAGACACACACACACACTGCTCCAAACACTTTACTTAAAAGTCTTTGCAGTACGAAGGGTCTCCAGAGAACACAGACACAATTACAGCATCTTGCAGCTCCTGTTCCTGCACAGCCTAGCGACAGCTATGTGACAACTCCTAAGTAGCTACTCTCCCTTTTCCAGAGCACAGCTATCAAGGTAACTAGGCTTGATCGGGGCTGGCAGGGAGCAAGGTCTCTTATGGTAATCTCCACTCTGAGCCTTCCAGTCCCATCCAAAGCATTTTTGCTCGCAAGTCACTGCAGTGAGCAGAGTGGCCAACAAGACGGCAGTTTTAAACTGCCTGCAAGCCAAGAGACCTACAAGAGAGGAAGACCAGGAGCAAATCAAAAAGGATTTCCCCCCTCTGACAAGCAGAAAAAGAACACTGATTAACAGAGAGCACCAGTTTTCAGCCAAATACTATGCCACTACACTTGCCCACACCACCCACCTCACGTCTAAAGGACAGAGAGGCCCAAGTATTTATTATTTATTTACCGTACCAACAATATTTATATATCACCCAATAATGGAGGTTCTCTGAGCAGTTTACAAGATGAATACTATGCCCCGCCCCCCACCAACCCAATGAGGTTGGCAAACCATTTCCTGCATCCTAAACTAGAAGGAGAAATCTCCCCATATCTGGAGCACCCACTCATGCAGGGAAAATTACTACTTCTATTTATAATTTATATGGCACTATCCATGGTGCTTATCAAAAAGAGAGAGGGGGGACAGGTCCCCTTTTGAGGGGCTTACAATAAAAATAAAAAAAAAGGGAAATACTTTACAAGGGAAGGGACAGGGAACTGAAGCAGAAAATCTGCACTGGCCACACTGGCACAAAATGGAAAATCCTGGCTTATCGTTCACAAGTAAGCGGGAACTGACTCAACTCCTGTCTTGTTGCTCCCAAACAAGCCAGGAATCTTAACCTGAGCAGGCAAGAGTTGAGTTCAGACAGAACGGTGACCTATTTCTTGTTGGCGACACCCTGGTTACTGAAGCCGCTCCCACCGGTGAAAGGAGCCAAGCGAGGGCTCATTGGATGGTGTGCATCAGCACACTTGCTTGTGAACAGTAAGCCAGAATTCTGCCTTATAAGTTTCGTGCGAACGCAGCCGTAGTTTCATTTATATGTACCTGGGCTCAGTTACAGCAGGACAGCATGCCCCAACAACCTAGTGCCCTCCAATGTGCTGGGCACCATGTTGGGGAAAGCTGCAACAGTGTATGGGGACTCAGGGGTTATGCAGAAGGCTTTGCAGGAAAGGCAAATTTGGAGAATGTGGTAATGAGCCAGTATTGTAATCTTAAAAATGTTGAATATTTCTTATTTACGTGGCGCTTTAACAAGGCCTTTTAACAGAAACAAAAAAAAGGTTAGCAACTGCAAGGTTTGGCATGAACTGGGGTGTGTTTCCCCAAATCCAGAAGAATGCTGCGCTAATAAGAGAGATTTCCCAGAACAAGAAGAGCTGAAAACATGAGAACACAGATCACCCTCCTCACTCCCCACTTCTCTGGAGTGCTCCCCAGGGCCTGCTGCTAACCACTACAGAAGATGAGCCACGTGATCTTATTACTGCCTGCGATTCCTGCCCGCCCCCCTCCTACACACATGCCAAAAGCAGCAGTAGCTACATTCAGAAATCACCTCCTTCCCAGCATGTAATGAGAAGGGCCGGGCGCCTTGTTTTGTGTAGCATGATTGTCTTGGGCCGGAGCACCCATCAGAAGCCTGAACAAAGGCCCAAATTACAGCCTTCCTGGGCTCTATTATGGGGCCTCCGCCCTTTCTCCCCAAGAAATAAGCATGAGAGAGAGGGAAAGTGCCTTAACTGCTAAGTGTTCTCCCTCTTCCCCTTGGCAAGCAATCCTTCAGTAAATGAGGATTGCACCCAGAGCGCAACAAAGCACTTAACAGCTGGCACCTATGCAAACGAAAGAAATCCTGATAACCTCAAACACGGAACCTTCCAAGGCAGCTAGCATGTGCCTTTTCTTCACGGAATCACTCATGGGAGCCTTAAATAGCACATGGCATTGCCTTGAAATGGTGGGAGACAAACGGGATCCCATCTCTAGATGGAAAGGTTGAAAGCTAAGGTTAATCCGGTTCATGACATCCTAAGCAGGAGGAAAGGCCTGTGGCACTGCAAGAGTTCAATTAGTTTGGAAACTCAGTTCCTTCTGCTTTCACCTTACAGCCAACTTGGACGCTTAAAGACATGGTGTCATCAACATTTTGGTTGGCTGTTGGCTGTAATGGGAACATATCAATGGGAGGCTGGGTTTACACCGTACTGGCTGTACCCAAATATCATATAATAAACTATTTTGAAACATGGAGTGGGGGACTTTCAAAAGCCGTTTGTCCTGTGGCATGGTGTGGTGGGGTGGGGAGAGCAAGGGGGCTACTTTTTGAGAAACACAAATCCAAAATCCACATGGGTAGGTGCAACTAGTTTCACTGATTTTTCAGCTCCATAACACGGTAACATCCCTCCCAGTGCGGCAAAGTGGAATTACCTGCCCTCAGATGAAGCTGCCCAGAGCTTTTCTGCACGAGCCACTGGTCTGAGCTTGCCTCCTTTCAATCATGCCCAAAGCAGTGAGATTCATGCAGTAACACACACATGGGGTGGAGTGAGAGAGAGAGAGAGTTGGCAGGTAGTTCTTCCTCTTACAAACTCTATATGCCTATTTGCTACCAGGCCAGGTGTAAGGTTCTGGTACTAGTGTACAAAGCCCGAAACAACTTGGGACCAAGATACCCAAGAGAGCTCCTTCTTCATTACCAACTTGCCCGGTCACGGAGGTCATTGGAGGACATTCTCCTGGTGGTTCCAAGAGCCTTCAGTGTGGTGGCCCCCTTTCTATGGAATTCCCTGCATCTGGAGATCAGGCAGGCTCCCACTCTGTGTTGTTTTCAGTGCCTGCTAAAAACATCTTTGTTTGGGAAGCCTTCCTTGCTGATCAGCCACGGTTTAATGTTATCCTGTTTTAATGCATTGCTTTTATTCTTTTAACTGTTTTATCTTGTTATTGTTCACCACTGCGGAATCTGTCTAGATATGGAGCGGTATACAAATGCTGTAAATAAATAAAATTAATGCAAACCTTTCAGATTTAAGAGAGAAGGTGGCCTCCAGTTTTAACTCAGGCAAGGGCGGGGTTTAACTCAAGCAGGGGCGGGATTATTATAAATAATAATAATCCTGGCCTTTTGAAATCCTTGAAATCGAGATTGTACCCAGGGGGTTGGGGGGGGGGGGAAGCTTCAGTTCTCTGAAGTTTGGGAATCATCATCAGGCAACCTAATAACCAAGGAGGAGACTTTAAAAAAAAAAAAAATCCACTTGGAATAAGGAGCTCATCCCATATTCGGTTTAGCCAAAGCTCCTCCCCTGCCCCTCTCTGTTACCAGGCCTTTGTTCCTGCTGCCCTGTTTGCAGTTCATATAGCTGCTGATGCCATTGTTGGAATAGATCCTCACAAATCCTTTTAATCCCTGTATATCCCTTTAAATGGTTCTAGATAGCCAGAGTAAAAATGGCAGTGCCCTCATTTCCAGCTGCGAGAGATGAGAGGATCTCTCCGGGAATGTGCTGCCTCCCTGCCACAACCACGTCCCTTCAGTTAGCTCTCCTGCTCTACCACTGGCAACTCACGGTTTCTGACTGCCATTCCAAAACCAGTGCCACTTTGCCTTTCTAAGCAGAGAGAAGGAATCCAGGAGAGGTGTTTTTATATTTGGGTTTGCCCAAGAGAAATATGTGTAGGAGAAGGCCATGGGAAGGAACAGGCATGCTAACATTTCAGAAAGGCATCTACAGATGCTACTGAGATTCCAGTGACTTCCTACTGCAGGCTGGATTGCTGGTGATTCTCCCCTCTGTCAAGAACCCCAGTCCTTTGCTTTTCCATTGCATTAGAAAGGGGAATGCACAGAGGCTAGAGTTTAATATATCAGCATTGCTTTCCTACCCCTCCCCTACCAGCCAGGCGACCAGCACCCATACTGACCACCCAAAAAGGCAGGAAAGCTGTTTAGGGTGGAACTCCACCTCACGAAAAACATAAGCCTGCTGAAAACAGTTGCCCTTAATTCTCTGCTTGCTCCTGTAACAGACATGCCATAAAAGCCTCCCCAATGTCACTGTCATAATATTGCTGCTGCACTACAGGCAATGGAATAACAACTATGTGGAGATACAGGCTAAGTTTTACTACAGGAAGGGAGAGGGGAACAATTGCTATGAAGGGAGAGGGGAGCAGTTCAACCCAGGGCTGGCTTCCGCCGCCACCCCCAACCCCAGTGGCAGCCCCACATTTCGTAGTACTGAAAGGTGGTTCTGCCATCTGGGAACAGGAAAAAAAGAGGGAGGGGCTGTAGGTCAGTGGTAGAAGGTCCCAGGTCCCATCCCTGGTCTCTCAAATTAATAAGGATCAGGTTGCAGGGGTGTGAAAGACCCTTCCCTGCCTGAGTGAGACCCTGGAGAGCTGCTGCCAGTCAGAGTAGAATATATTGGGGGGCTCTGAAGTGGTATAAAGTAGCACCCTTCTTTCCCCATGCCATCTCCCCCATGCCCTTTCAAAAAAGCTGATGCAAAACCACTCAATGCCTCTTAAGCAGGACTGCAGAAAACATCCGTTTTCTTCCCTGACGGATGATTGTACTAATCTTTAATTAAGCAAAAACCTATTGGTTAAGAGTTCACCGGTCCTGTGTTCCTGGACAACGGTGCTCTGTGACTTGGACCAAGCCCAAGTTCTATAGAGTAAGAGCAAGGTATCAAACTCTGTGACCAAGTTTGATACCTTGCTCTTACTCTATAGAACCTGAGTAGCAACAGTGTTCTACAGCCAGCCTTCCATTCAACAGCAATTAAGCATTCATGGCTGTCTCATGGCTGAAGCCCAAGCGAGTCTGACATTCACAGCCAACACCACTCCACCTGTACAAGCAACCGCCACAGCAGGCTTATCCACACTCACCGCAGGGCCTGGTCACATGTGAGTCATCAGTGCATTGCTAGAAAGTGTGGGCTATAAAGACCGCACTCAAGATCTTTCACACTTGACAAAAACTAAGCTTTGGGGGGGGGGGGGGAGAGCCTCCCAAACCACCATATTAAGATTGTCACATGCTGTAGACGGGACTTACAACATGCCTTGTACCAGAAACATCCCTCTGCCTTCCAAGCCACCCTCCATTTTCTGCGCCCAAGGAAAGGATCTGTGAACTTGAAAGCTGGCTTGCTATTTTGTGAGTTTCAGTTGGTCCCAATATTATGCTACTACTTCTGGCAGTAGTTTCTTCCAGGAATAACTCTTTAGCTCTGTCCCATTCCATAATGCAGGCTCACTGGGGGGCCCTTGAGCATTCCTGTTCTCTTCGGCTTCAGCCTCCCAGCAGGTCCTACAAAAAGAAGCAGGAAGAAGCTGCTGGCAGTAGTGCAGGGGCTTAGCACCAGGTATGGCCAAAGTATTTCACTTCACTTCAACAGGATCAGTCTGAAAGAACAATTTCTAGCATTCATTCCAGTAGGATTCAAGCTGGCTGAACAGTTGCGCTTAAAATTTGAAGGGGATGTCCACAGTGCTGTACATATTTGATGCCTCTGAAAATAAGGCCATTGGTGATGGCGACCTAGAGCAAAGACTCTTTGGGAAGAGGTTTTGATATCCCAAGCCTGGCAGGCCTTTCACCATAACTGGGATTCTAAAGGTCCACCAAAAGGGGGGGGGGGAGCAGCTGTGTTGGCCATAAAAAAAAAAAAATCCATATAACATAACATTATTTATTATTTATCAAAGATCACAAAGAAGTGCTACTTTTCAAGGTCTCCAGACCTCTTCATTAGGCAAGATGTTACCAAAAAACATTAAAATTAGGCTCCACCAGGAGATGTGATAACTTCAGGTTTCAGTGCCCCTATGACCACTGGGCAGAAGAAAGTCTCAGACAACTGTAGATCCTCCATTTTTGAAAATATAAAACCCAGCTGTTAACTCAAAACTGTCTCCCACCCAGGGTGAACCGGACGGGTTCCTTTGTAACATCTTACCTGATGAAGCGATCCGGACATCTTGAACGCTTGCACATTTGTTGTGATCTTTGACTTGTCCCTGTAGTATTACCCTATATGGATGTTGTTATGCTCTTCATACACAGACAATGCTATATATAATGCTAAAGTTTATCTGGAAGCATTCAACTACATCCTCCTGCCCACACCTCAAAAAAAGTTTAGTCAAGCATCATCTGCTAGTGGATTGACAGCAGCCTGCTGAATACTACCACAGCTCACACACCAGACAGATTGCTCTGATCTTCCCAAAGACTGGGACCAAAATCCTTTCCAGGGTATGTCAAGCACTCGGGGGGGGGGGGGGGCTCTCTGATGCATGAAGCTGCACCAAGCCTTAAAGCAAAGCTTTTCCCATATTTGCTGCACATGAAGAGGACTACTCTTCCACATGGATTCCCTCGTGACACTTTTGAGTGAGAAAGCCATCGCAAGAGCCTTGTAACCTCTAGCAGGTTACGGAGACGAGCACACTGCACTCAAGCAACTCCAGTGTTGAATTCTGAAGAACTAAGCACGGAAACAACTAACCCATTGAAGTGGTCTTCTCTGTAACAAGCACAAAAGCTTACCAGGAGTGGGAGGGGATGGTGCAATGCACTATTAAACAGAGCCTGCCTTCCATCCTGGATGGAATTACAAGCGACAGATGTCTAATGGCCTGTGGCAACACTACACTCCCAATTACGGTGGTCTCTTTCCACCTGAGGCAGTGATCCAAGTGACCTGAACAACGTAGTACGTTTTTAATGCTTTACAAATGAGGAGGAATATGGAGCAGACACAATATGTGTTCTCTCCAACAGATTCTTAATAATAGATATCGAGCATCTATGTAGTGCTTGGTAATGCTCAGATTACTTCACAATTTTAGGGTTGCCAGTTTCAAAGCCAAGAAGGTGATCAGGGTTCAAGGTATACCACGCAGCAAGCAGGGGAGAGGAGTGGGCGACAGGGCCGGGGAAGGAATGGGCAGGAGAAGCCGTGGCTGCCTTGCCTCTTCCTGCATCGGGCTTTTTAAAAGTATATGAATGTTCTCCAGTTTTGAACCTAGAAACCCTGTAATCTAAGGGTGCAGAACCCTCTTTCAACCCGAGGGCCAAATCCCATTTTGGAGAAGCTCTCAGGAGCTGCATTGCAGTGGTAAGCGGGGGCCAAAGGCAAAAAGGGTGGGGGGGCCCAGCATGTTCTATCTTAAAGCTCTTACTGTCAGTAAATAAGCCTTAGGAGAGATATTTCAACCTTTTAGAATGGAGAAAAACACTGCACACAAGCCAGGTAGCCACCCAATGATCGATGGCTGGGGGAAAGTGGGTGGGAGCTTTGGAGGGCCGGATTTGGACCCTGGGCCTGAGGTTCTGCATCCCTGCTGCAATCCTTACAGCAACTCCGTAAGCCAGGGGTGGGTAAAGTTGTGGCCCTCCAGATGCTTTAGCCTGCAACCCCCATGATCCTTCCCCACTGACTATGCTGGCTAGGGCTGGTGGAAGTTGTAAGCCAAAACATCTGGAAGGTGACAAGTTGCCCACCCCTGCTGTAAGCCAAGTCAGTATTATCCCCCCATAGTGCCCCCCCCCCGCAGAGGCTGAAGCATGTGTTGCTTAAGTCCACCTAGTAAGTTTGTGGCAGAAGAAAGATTTAAAACCAGGGACCTTTTCATTCACAGCTCAAGTCTCTTAGCCATGATAATAAAAGCAGTATTATCAGAATAGACCATTCACAGATATTCTAACTCCAAAATCATTTACTTATTACATTTCTATGTAGCCCATTAGCTGAAGCTCTTTGGGAAAATCATCTGGGAGAGAGCCATGTGTCCTTGGATTTGAGAGAGCTGGGTTTTATCCTCTGCCACAAACTTGCTGCATGGCCTTGGTCAAGTCACTCTCTCTTATCCTCTGGCAAAATGGGAACAACAGTGTTTGATGTACAAGTACGGTAAGCACAATACCTTTTTGCAAGGCACTTTCTAAGTTAAGAGAGAGAAATAGTATGGTAAATAACAAAAGTATAGGGAGGCTAAGAGTTAAACTCAGTAGCTCTGAAGACTCACTTCCAATTTTTGTTACGGGCACCTCCTGAACGGCAATGCTAATTATTCTTGTTTTTAAAACACAGGCTATATAACTGCAAGCCAACTGATTTTAGGCCAGCTTCCCTCAACTGCACACACACACACACACACACACCCCTCAACCACGGTATGGCCACTACACACTGCTGAGAACCTGAGCAACAGCTGCTCTTAATATACTTTAAGAGCTCTCTCAGAGATATTGACCTCAAAAACCGAGGCTGCCCCAGTACTGACCCTCGCATGCACTCCCTGCCATTAGCACACACAAATGGCTAGCCATGGCCTGAAAGAGAAAAATAATTAAGGGAAATCAAATGTGCCTTCTGTTTACATTCCCAGCCTGGAGAGAATTATTTCCTTGTAGTTAAGGGATATGTCAGCACCAGGGCTCAAGGCTCACCAGGATCCAAAGGTGGTTTAGGGCTTGTTCACTTGAGGACTTTCACGTGCGAATGGGCCATCATAGGTCCAACTGCACAGGTATCTCCATAGGAACACAGGAAGCTGCCTTATACTGAGTCAGACCCTTGGTCCATGAACACTGTACTGTCAACACTGACTGGCAGCAGCTCTCCAGGGTTTCAGGTAGGATTCTTTCCTAGCTCTACCTGGAAGTTGCCAGAGATTGAACATGGGACCTTCTACATGCAAAGCATGTTGTCTACCACTGAGCTATGGGCTCTTCCCAAATGTTGGAATGTCACTTCAAGTTCAAACACAATCCCCTTCAACATGATCAGTTCACACATTCAGCTAACATTCATCAAGGGTACAGTAACCTAGCTTTGTACATGCATGTGTGAAGTATTGTGGTTAAACAGGAACTTTGTTCACATTACAGGATTAAAATCAGTGTGGATATATCTGTTAACACAGCATAGACAAATCACCACTTGCCCAGTTGTCTGTGGCAACTAAAATTTTTGCAAGATAAGCTTCTGCAAGGGGAGAGGGATGTTAGGATTTTCTTTTTAATTTAAAATGTTATATCTCACTTTTCTTTATCAAAGTTGATACAAAATAGTTCACATTAAAAAAAGAGAGAGGAAGAATCAAAATATACAATTTCAAGCATAAACAGAGAAAAAAGATAATGTAATACATTCCCACAGCACAATCAAATAGCATTATATAGCAGCCAGTCACAGTGCCATTACTATTAAATATCAGCAAAATCTAAAATGAGGTCATATCAGCTACAGCTCTCTGAAATAGCCAAGTCACAAAAAAAAATGCCTAAGAATATAACGTTGGGGCCTGTCAAATCTCTCTAGGGAGGAAGTTCCACAAACTTGGTGCCACTACAAAGAAGGCCCTGCTTCTAATTGATGCCTACTGAATCATTTAAGTGCTAAAATGACTAATTATGGGAGGCGCAGAGTGTCCAGACCAAGGACTGCAGACATTTCAATGGGCTTACAAGTTTTCTAGTCATCTTTGCAATTCTGCATTGACTGCAACTGGGGACAGAATTCGCCCTGGGGAGGAAGCAATGCTATGGCCCATTCTGGTTTCTTAACCATTATTAAGAGATCCACTCCATTACACGTACACTGGCCCTAAGGTGAGAAAGCTTTTCCCATTGCCTCCACAGGACTAGGCTATCTCCAAGTAGAGTTCAGTATGCACAACTTAAAAGCTTCAAGATCGTCCACAGCTCCAAACAAGCCCACAGCTTTAAGCATTCAACCAACACAACACATTAGAAAAATTGTTTCTGGTGATTTATTTCCATGGGTCTCCCCCCGCCCCCTTCTGAAAAGCACATCAGTCTTTCCTTTCCACAGCACTCCTATAGCATGCCAATGATTTCACAGTGCAGCAGACGACAAATATGGTTGCACTTGTAAGCTTGCTCTTTTGTGGTGAAGAGAATCAGGAATAAAATATACACATCCTGATGAAAAGGAGAGCACTGCAAGTAGTCATGGAACCAGGGCAGCCTCTACAATAAGGTCCAGTGAGGGGGCCGCCTTAAGGCAGCTGATTTGGGCTACAATTATAGGGAGGCAAATGGTCACTTATGTAGCTTCTTACAATGCAAGGTCATGTAATGTGCCCTTACACTTTATCCTAAAAAAATGCAATAATTTGGGATGTATAAAACTGGGTGTATAAAGCCATGGATGCTCCTGTCTTTACCTTCAAAACCTCTATAGCCTTGCCCCCATCTCTCTGCTCTTAGATCCTGAAAGATCTCTTCCTGTGAACTTCGCTTATCCATCTCCGAAGGACTCCTGCTCCCTCAAAAGCCTCCTTCTTCTTCCACCCAGATCACTGCAGTGCAATCACCTCCCTGAATTCCTTGAAGTCCTTCATCAAAACTCGCCTCTTACGGGAAGCCTTTAGAACAGGGGTAGGCAACTTGTGGACCTCCAGATGTTTTGGCCTACAATTTCCATCAGCCCTAGCAAGAATAGCAAATGGTGAGGGAGTTGGGAGTTGTCGGCCAAACCGCTTGGAGGGGCACAAGTTGTCCAACCCTGCTTTAGAATACCCCCATAGTCTGCATACCCTACTGTAACTAAGCCTAAGCATGTGCTAACTGAAATAATAGCACATTCTTTCCTTATTTATTCCTGCCTCCATTTCCTTTCCCTTCCTCTGTCTACCTTCTGTCTGTTTTTAAGTAGCTAGCCCCTTGAGACAGAGATCTATCCTCTCATTCTTTGCAAGGCACCAGGCACACAGATGTTGCCACATAAACAAGAACTTGTTCTTGGTAAATGAGGTTGAAGCAGAGCAAGTGGAGACCAAAATTACTGCTTCAGCTAAGATAGCAATCTACAATTCACACCCATCAGGGTTTTCCCTGCAGCCAAGAAAATCAAGCCAAGCAACACAGAAATCCTGCTGCCGGGATTCCAAAGAGGTCTCTCTTACCTCCAGGCCTGTAGATAACGTCATCCTCTGTGATGAAAGAGGTGATTTCCCCATTGTCCGTTCTCTCATAGCGAGATTTCTTCTTGGGGGGTTTCTTCTTGTTCTTCTTCGTGGACTCCTCCGTGGTGGCACTGTTGTTGTCATTATCCTCATCTTCACTGTGGTCGCTCTCTGCGTAGTTCTTGGCCCCACCTTCCAGGGTGCAGCTCCGACGAGGCCGCGAGTTCTCGCTCTCTCTCGCCTTCTCTCGCTTGTCCCGTTCCCGGTCCCTGTCCCTGTCCCGATCTTTCTCTTTCTCTTTGTCCTTCTCTTTGTCCGCTGTCATGATTCGCCAGGTGCCTTCTTCTGTCCTCTCACGGCTGGGCCTCCGTGAAAGGTAGACAGTGAGCCTGGGCTTCAGTCTTCTGAATTTCCCACTCAATTCCAGGAAAAATTCGACCACTCCAACAACCCCAGCGTTTTAAAAAGGCTCTTTAAAAGAAGAGGACAAGAAGAAATGTTAGAATGCAACTATCTCAAGTTCTGGGGTGGAGGGTAGACATTTTTTTAAAAGGCATTTCAGCGTTGCATACAATAAAGCTGTTTAAAGCAGGCCACACAGTCACCATGAGAACATCCAAACAATAGCCCCTATGCTCCAATACTCCTCTCAGGTATGCTCTAACAAGTCCTCTCAGGTATTAACAGCTTCTGTGGGCAGTGCTGGAAAGTGGGTGGTGCCCATTGACTGCATATGACCATGCTTTCTGCTCTGAAGAGGACACTGAAATCTTACTAGATTTCCAATTCTGGCTTTCCAGAATTACATCAAATCCACTCCACTCGCCTGGCCAGGAATACCTGCAGTTTCGCTCCTTCCCTCCGGAACTGGCATGTGCAGTGGCCATGGTGCCTGAATTTTCTCATTTTCCTCTTCCCTCCTTTTTGGGCAGATTCTCTTAAATTGTAAGGCTTTTGTTTTAAAAAAACAAAAAACTGTGAACTGCATTGAGTGCATTGGCAGGAAGGTGGGATATAAAAAGGAAGTATATAAATAATGGATGGTGAGGGGTGTGGGTATCACACACACAGGGCTGGGAGTGCTGATTGGTACTGAAGGTGCGAAGGAGAAAATGTACAGACATATATTATATAAAGACACACACTTATGTATGCATGTGTGCGTATACAATTCTCTCTATTTCTGATGTTCGGCCTGTGAGTGCCATCACTTATGTAGCCAAAGCCACCCACGCACAAAAGGGAGGAATCAGCAGACTTGGGGAAACTCCAAGGTTTGCAGAAGTAGAAAAAATCTTGAGGGAAAACCCTGAAGGGAGAAGCCCAAACACAGTCCAATGAAGACTGCACAGGCTCAGTAAGCATGGAATTGCTGACCAAGGGTTGCGGTGGGGGATTGAAAATGGGGCTGGGGAGAGAGAATGGAATCGTGTATCCTGGAGGATGGCATAACTGACGGGCACCCTGAACAAAATCACCCTGCACTGCAACATTTTATTTAAGGTCCTACTGTTTATACGTGTGTGTGTACATGCATCCAGTTCTTCTATTCCATTACACACTAGAGTGACCTGGAAATAAAACCTAGGGTGAGGCTATGCAAATGAAAGGGTGAAGCTATACAAATACACCAATGCTTGGTTCTCAGGGGCTCCCACTGAGTAGTACGCAACAAAGGAAACATGCTGCAGGATGTATTGTCCTGCCTCCACCACTCTCAAGTCCTTGCAAAAGAGAGATTCTCCATTCACACACATTCTGCATGTCATGACAACAATTATTTCACAAGTATACAAATGCTTAAAATGAAAAAGATTGCCATTGATTACATTAATGTACTCTGAAATATGAGTGCACTTGGAAATTTGACCGAACAAGCATCTCACTATACCCATGCAGACTAAACTTGTTGTTTTTTTTAAAGCAAGCCACACAATACAGTCATGCCTTGGATTGAGAGCATAATTCGTTCCGGAAACGTGCTTGTAATCCAAAACACTCTTATATCAAAACGAAATCCCCCAAAAAAAATTTGTACAGAGATTTTTAATTTAAACCGTACTATAGTACTTGTACTGCAAGATGTCGCTTGTATATCAAGTAAAAAAAAATTAAATAAATATTTAAAATGTGCTTGTCTTGCAAAACGCTCTCAAACCAAGTTACTTGCAATCCAAGGTATTACTGTAACAGGGACTTCCAGAATGCTGAATTCTTTGCTTGGTATCCAAATTCTGAGCTCGAGTGGAGCACTTGCAGAATACATATAGACACAGACCTGGGTACAGTGAAGATCTCTATGCTCATTTCTCCCATAAGCCACACTTTTCTTTTTTGCACACAAGGCTGCCATTGTCTATGAATGACAGCAGAGGGAAAAGGAGGAGGATTGCACAAGTCAGTCTTCCCAGAGAGAAAAACAGCTCCCCTCATAACCTGCTACATAAAATTGCCCATCTTCAGTCAAGGGAAAGGGTGAAATAAGGAAGCACTGCCACATATTGTTAAAGCCTCCCATTCTCAGGATTTGAAGCTAAACCTTTACCTGATGACTGCTTCCCTGTCAATCTCTGGGCCAGCAATCTGGACTGACAGGTTGCGCATGACATATTTTTTTGAGCAACAGCCAGCAGAGACGCTGAAGCTGGGTCGGAATTGCTGGCAGCTGCTGCCTTGGGAAGCTTTTGACTAAACAGAATTTTGCACCAGTTAAGGAATCCATAAGCACACTTTGAGTGAAGGCTGGAGAGTTACAGCCTCTTATGTTATGTGCCAGTGCGCAATGTAAAGAGACGCTGGCTTTTAAAAACGAGAGTCTTCACGGGCAATGGCTTTTTCAGCAGCCATCTAGTCTTAATAAACTGCTAACACTTCTATTTAATGCTTCTCTGAATAGTGCGCTAGATCCTTACAGAAGACAGAACCTTACAAGCCCGAGCTTTGTGAGATGCAGTACAGTGGCCAAGAAACAGGGCTACAAATCAAGATGTCCCCCATTCAAATCTCGCCTTGCCTAAGGGCAGGGACGGGCATATCATTAATCTTTGTAAGCTGCCCTTGGAGCCTTTTTTGGCTGAAAAGTGGGGGGAAACGTTTTAAATACATAGATAAATATTATAATGATTATTTATTAAAACTGTGCCATGGCACTTTACAAAGAACAAGTTTGACAGGTGCCTACCCCAAGAGGTTTACAATCTAAAATAGACAATGGGAAACAGTGACCCAGTTCACACAATCGCAGTGTGGTTAACAGTATGCCTATGGACACCAGTTGCCAGGGAACATGAACGGGAGGGTGCTGTTGCACTCCTGTCCTGCTTGTGGGATCCCGTGGTCAGCTGGCTGGCCACTGTGTGAACAGAATGCTGGACTAGATGGACCCTTGTCTGATCCAGCGTGGCTCTTCTTATGTTCTTCTGTTAACCCCACCGGATTTCCTTAATTGCCCTCGCTGGCACAACTTGCCGTCGGAACCCAGGCAGCATGGCTTGTTTGAAAGGGAAACAACCCTCAAATAATCTGTGGGCTGTTGCTGGGTTATTTTAGGGTTGGTGCCCCCACCCCCCAAACAAACCATGCCACCCGGGTTCAGACAACATGGTAAGCCGCACCAGCAAGGCTAATTAGGGAAATCCGACCGGCACACACGGCAGGGAAAAAAGCCCACCATGGCTTATTTCCCTCACTGCGATCTTGCAAACTGACCCAGTGGGGGGGGGGGGGGGATGAAGGCATGAGTAAGCACTAGGTAGACTTAGGCAAGGCACTCTCTCAGTCTCAGTCCTCCATCTACAATAGCAGGATGCCAATACTAGCCTTGTCTTTCAGGGATATTATGAGAACTATCTACTCTGACTGGCAGTGGCTCTCCAGAGCCTCAGGAAGAGAGAGGGCTTTCTCATCTTACCCTTTTAACTGGAGATGCTTGAACCCAGGACATTCTGCATGCAAAGCATATGCTCTGCCCATTGAGCTATGGTCTTTCCCTTAAAAATAAAGTAAGGTTCCAGTCCACATTGCTCTGAATAAAGAAACAGGAACACTGGAAGCTGCCTTATACCAAGTTAGACCACTGACCCATCTGGCACAGTGTTACCTGCTGCAGTGACCGGCGGTAGCTCTCCAGGTTTTCAAAGAGGGGTCTTTCCCTGCCCTACCTGGAGATGCCGGGGATCGAACCTGGGGCCTTCTGCATGCAAAGCATGTGCTTTGCCACCGAGTTATGGCCCTCGCCTTACAAAGTGATTGCATGCGCAAGCAAAGAACTACATAGAGAAAGGCTAGTGGGGAACAGGCATGTATGCCTGGGGAACTGGTGGAATTCTGTGGTTGTGGCTGCTGGGGGGTGGGGAGAAAAGAGCCACTGTTGTAATAGAAATAGCTGCCGGCTCTCTTCAAGATACAGCACAGTAGCAGTTGTCAATACATCATCCTATGAACCATGTACATGATTGCACAGGTTGCTGTGTAGATTAAAGAGGAGAAAGCCCCATGTACACCACCCCAAGCTCCTTTGAGAAAGGGCCCGACACAAAATATAATAGAAGAAAAAGATCAAAAGATAGTGATAGCAAGTGAGCTTGTGTGGAGCAAAGAGGATAAGAAGAAGAGAAACAACCAGTCTTATCCTTGCATTTGAAGGCAATGAAGTCCCAGCCGAAGGTTCACATCCTATACCAGGAATGGGGACCTGCCAGACCAGAGCCCAGACCCAGACCTCCAGTCCATATTTTACAGCCTGCCAATCCAGTGATGCAAAGGGAATGCATGGATGGGGAAGAGCCATCAAGTTTTGCCTCAGCGAATGAATTCGAAAGCCGTGCCCCCATTTTATAGCCTCTCCACTGCTAATCAACTACAGTCCCCTGCTGCATTTTCCATGTACTCAGGCTGTATCAGATGCTCTTCAACAACCCACTGGACAGAAAGATATTTCTACCTTGGAGAACCGTTTTATCACCACGTTCAATATGCATCCAAAAGAACTGTTTCTAAGTCAAATGTTTTGAAGGCCAGAACCTTTAAAAATGTAGAAAATTTGAAGAGACCAGGACATTTAGAATGCTTACACTGATGAGAAATTGGTGGCGGAGGGAGTGGGGGGGAGCATAATCTTTGTATGCCTGAAATCTCACCCCATAGATACTATTATTCTCTCTCTCTCTCTTTTTTAAAGGAAGAGACTGCAATGAATTCTTAGTCCCAGTTTGCTTTTACTCCCAACAATGACAACATCCAAACAGACAAATTGACTTTGCTGTCATAACTCCAGGGCTGAGGCTTGAATTTCTCTCCCCACCCCCCTCTCTGCCATTTCCTGAATGGGGCAAATATCTAGGGAAGAAAATACTCCAAACTCTTTTCCCTCTCCTGAACCTGCTGCAATCATTTCCCCCCCATGACAATACACAAGAGGGACCTCATCCGTACAGCAATGAAGATGTTATCTGATCAGAGAAGCCTCTGGTACCAACCGCAACCAGAGGCTTTCATAGGTATAATGAAGAAAAGTCTATGTGCCTGATGAGTCCTTCCACTGCCCCAAATCCCCCAGAGTTCTTCACTGAATCCATGCGAACATCTCTGCACACGATAACCAGAGTAAATGTTAAGTACAAAATTGCCAAGCCCCACAAACAGCCAGTGTGCTCTGGACTGGATCAGTGGGTATCCCAAAAGGACAGGACCAATTATTTATTTAATTTATGCTCTGCCTTTCTACCAGGAAATGGAACTCAAGGTGGCTAACAACAATACAAGCCACCATTTAAAATAAAACCACAATTAATAATAAAACAATACATTACGGTGGACGCCTCTACTGTATACCAGGGGTTAGCAAGTCGTAGCCCCAAGGCCAAATTCAGCTCCTTAAAGAGTACCTACCATTTGAGTCTTCCACTTGTCAAGCTGAAGTGGCATATGTGTAGGAAGCATCAGCTATACGACTTGCTAGCATATTCCGCTTCCAGATATGGGGAAAGAGGGACCCAACCCTCAAGATGGCCCTCCAGTAAAAACTTGTTGCTGACCAGGGTAGACTATTGTCCCAGGTTAGAGACTGCCCTTTCTATATCCAATACAGAGCCTGGCCGGCACATACTGTAGCAATAAGCCAGGCCCAATAGGGACAGAGCTGGACCACAAATAAAGCCCCTATGGCCATTTTCAGGACCCCTGGTACACCATGAGCGTATGGGGGAACAAGGAAGAAAAATCCCCAAGGTAGCAGAAAGAGTGGCCCACTGATTAAAACACTTTAGAAAGAAGAATAGAATGCACTCTGCCTAACAAAAGAGGGGGCTCCCAAGGAGGATACCACCCAAGATGTTGTGACCCTCAGAACAGAACTAAGTGGGATGATGCTCTACTCCCCTGCTCCTCAAGACATGTTCACAAGGTGGGAAATTTCTCCAATGATAATAAGAGAAATAATTGCCAACTTCGAGCTTAGAGTAGTAGAACATTCCGAAACCTAGATTGGTGCAGGCACAGAACCACATCTATGAGACTGCAGACATGACAAAGAAGAACGGAGCTCCCACACACATTTCCAGAACCCCGATGTCTGGGCCCATTCTATTATTTCGAGAGACTATGTACTGATTTTAATGCTTAGGATTCACGAGCCCAGGGTTATCAGCCCTATGCAGGTTGAAAAACCCAACCGGTGAGACCAGACTTGTGGCACTTCAGAAGAGGTCAAGAACTGGTTTTGTTTTGAAAACAAAACACACACTCTAAATGACACTCAAAGTTGAATGTCCATGTTGAGTAGTGCATGGGAAAGAATGCAGTTTGTGGCACAAGGCCAAGTGTGTTCTGTGCTTTCATTATGTCACCTGAAGGTGTGTGTGTGTGGGGGGGGGGGGTTAGGCCAGCCTTCCCACGGTGCCCATGCTGGCTGGGGATGATAGGAGTTGTAGTCCAACACATCCAGATGATGGAGAAGAGAAACTAACCTGCAATGGTCACAAAGCATTCAAGAACAAGAGAGAAGTTTCAAACATCTGGAATTCTTTCTTTGGGAAAACAGGGGGGGGGGGATGCACGCTCATCTACCGACTGTGGTGGTTTGGTGCCAGCCTAATTTACATGATGTACTGGAATGCGTATTCAGGTGTGAATGTGACCCTTCAGCTCATACAGCACTTTCAAGATGGCGCTCTGCACTTCATTTGCCCTTGTGCATGTGGAAACACTGGAGACCATCACGGGTACACGCTACACACATTTAGGCTCTTGTTCAACTAAACTCTCAGGATTGATTAAACCCATCTGTCCGTGGTTGTTATTCTCCACAAGCTCAAATTCCCAGGGCAAAGCAAAGGCAAACGAAGAAGAAGTGGGAATTCTGATGCAAATACTCAGCTCATGATGATCAAGCTAAAATTATATATTTGCTATCTGATTCTGACAAATTTGTGACAGAGTTGCGAGATTTGCAGTGGCTGCCCAAAAACTGAGGAGAAGCATAATTGAGGCCAATATGGTGAATTGTAAGGATTTAATTTGATGGTTTTAAAGTATTAAGTGGTATTTATTGTATTTTTAAGCTAAATATGTTCTGTCTTAGTTTTATTTTTATTGTTTGGATGTATTCTGTCTGAACTCTAAGGGAAATTCAGGGGTTTCGTTTTGATAGAGACCCCTGTTTTAATCTTTTTTTTCTTTTATAAGAGCGTGTGCGTATGTATTTGTCTTTTGGGCTGATATAACAATGGAATCATAGGATGGTTGAAACAACAAATAATGATACTAAGCTCATCAGGCTTAGGCCATTTTCACAAGCTGCATATTTTGTTGTTTCTAAGGACACAAGTAAAACTACAAGGGCACACAAGCTGGTACTCCCTATGCTCAATCATTTGCATCACCAAATTGAGCAGCTTATGCCTGCATGCTGACCACAAAACGCAACATGGCTACACATTTCTGATGCTGTAGCACAGTGTGCTATCTAATGATTTAGTACAGGAAACAATACCCAAGCGAAAGTGAGAATGACCCATGCAGAAATATTGCTCCTTTGCCCTGCCATTCATGCAGTCCCAAGCAGAAAGGGAGATCAAAAGCTACAAAGCCCCTTGTGATGAGGCAAGACTTCCGTCTCACCACTAGAGATGTGAAGGCCCAGGGAAAAAAGGAAAATTTTGGGGTGGGGTTCCCCAACTTTTTGGAAAAACGGGGGGGGGGGGTTTCCCAAATCTTTCCAGTTTTTTCCTGGGGATTTTTCCAAATGTTTCCAGGTTTTTTCCAGGCCTTCAAATCTCAGCTATGGGGGCTACTGGAGGAGAACGGGGAGAAACTGGCATAGTGTACAAAGATAGCATGCAGCCTGTGGAGACAGAGCATACAGAAGGCTCATCGGGGAGACACGCACACACGCACGCTTTCATGTCAAGTCTTTAAGGTGCCATGTTTTGCCACGTGGGAACATGCCTGCAGAGAGAGAAGGGTAGGGATCAGCATTCAGAGACCTCAGAGCCAAATCCAGGCCTCTGAGGAGTAACAACCAGCTGCCAATTACCAGCCCAGAAGCAAGAGGGTCAGGGGATATGTTAGGAGCCAGGGGTGTGACCAGGGAACTTGCTGGCAGACGTCTTACGGGGCAAAGGAGGAAGAGAGAAACGCTGGCTTACCGCCTGTCATACCCTCTTCAAAGTGGCCCTCTCATAAAACTGTGTGCTGACCAAAAGCATAAGACAACGGAGCACAAACCAAAATGCCTGGAAACGCCAGAGTCTGCTGTGTGTGCACCGAAGAAAAGCCACAGGGGATCAGAATACAAAGCCAACCTTAAGAACATGGAGACCAGCATCGTAAGGGGTGGGAAAGCGCATGCTTTGCCACCAGGCATCAGTGCCATAATTGGAGGACCTTCTGATGAGAAGAGTTACACAAGCACTGGAGCGGCGGCTACAAGGCGTCAGTTCAAGGAACTCACGAGGGAGCAGCCTCCTTTCTGCTGGTTTAATCCTCATCAAATGGCTCTAACAAGGCATGCAATGTGAGCAAGCAAACAGCAGTGACTAATTGGGGATGCGACTAGCTTGGACAGCTTTTGGGAACTCATTTCTTCACACTCCTTGTGTAAATATCAAAGAGAGGGCCTATTTCTCCCTCCCAGCAACAATGCCCATCTTTCGGGAGATTGGCCCTCCAAGAAAGCCTTGCGTGTGTAGGCAATCGCATTTGCTTCCTTCCCCCCTCCCCCCACCACACACACCCCCACTGAGCAGATGGCACTGCTCGGTTTTATAATCAGGATTATACCCAACCTTTATTAATTAAACCAGCAAAATGTCTGTCTGTGACTGGAGGGACATGCACAGAAGGAATGCTACTGCACTGCAGGGGCTCCTGCTCCTAGGGACCCCAGTGCCTGGAGCAAGTAACAGGTTTGGCACCTTCTCAACTAAGCCCTGGACTGCACCTCATTCAGACCAGGGTATAGCCTGAAGGCTCTCAAGGCAGCAACCTTGCTGAAACTAAGTAGATCTGGGTCAGGACAGGAGACCACCTGGGAAACCCATTGTCTCCATTGTGGAATAAGAGTGGGGCAGAAATGAAATATTTCATCCCATAGAATTCAGTGGGATACGCTGAGAATTGAGCTAGCCCTTATCAGCATAGCACTATCTTGGGTACTCTCTTCTCTTGGGTCATGCGAAAAAACAGCCTTCCCACAGTGCTCATGCTGGCTGGGGATGATGTGAGTTGTACTCCAGTCCAACACATCTGGAGGGGACCAGGTTGAGGAAGGCTGTGCTGGAGCATGAAAACACTCTCACAGGCTCACTCTTGAACAATGCTTTGCTGGAGAGGCAATTACTGCCCTGTACGAACCTCTCCATTTTTAAACCTGCTGATGCTGGCGTGCACAACCAACATGGAAGGTCTTCCTCTCCTCTCCCTCCAAGGCTCCCACAACTAACTATCTCAGCACCTGCAACATAGATTGAGCAAGAGATGGAGGCAGCCTTGGATCTCTGTCTCTCACCACCACACAGAGGGGGACAGCTCAAATTATCTATGTGCCCACATAACTTTCTGGCAAAAACTGAGGCAAAATTTACTACTGGCTGAACACAAAAGGAACGGACAGCTCACAGCTAAGTGCAACTAAAATGCAATTAGCCTCTGTCAAACTGGTGTGTGTGTGTGTGTGTGCTGCTCCATTTCCTGAAGCACCTCGTCACCCTTGACTAAGCTAGAGTGTGATAAAGCCCAAACCCAGCTATGTCTGGAGGATTCTTCCACCGCAGAAGCCACTAAATATATAGCAGACCACAATCCCGCCGCCCCCGCCCCCCCGTTTATTATACCAAGTCATTAAAAATCCACACATCACCCTGGGGAATTTTCCAACGCAGGTTACACTGGAATGGGGAACAAGGAATCATGGCAAAGAACCAACTACAGGGAGCTTCATTCTCAAGAATGTTAAAAGCCTCACCCAAGCACACACTCTGGTTTGAGAATGTAGGAAGCATCCCACATTTAGAAAACTTCCCCCTTTGCTCAAGGCATATATATATATATATATATATATATATATATATATATATATATAGGTATATAGGTGAGATCTTCAAGATCCCCAGTTCTATATGTGTCAACCAGCCTTCCCCAACCCGATACACTTCAGATGTTTTGGACAACTCCTGTCAGCCCCAGCAGGCACTGCTAGTGGTCAGGGGTGATGGGAGTTGTAGTCCAAGACATATGGAGGGCGCCAGGCTGGGGAAGGCCAGCCTAGTCAAGACCCAGCACCATCAGTATCTCCAAGTTACAAGCAGATCTAAACAATACTAGTTGCAAATCACCTCCCTAACGGAGCTGGTCAGGCTGGCTTGCCTTACCCATATTTTTGCTCTCTATAATCATCAATTCCCATAATGATTCTAATATTAAACTGCTTAAAAGATAGATAAGGAAGTGTGCTTACATTTTGGATCTCTAAGTAGGATGAAGAATAGTCCTGGAGAGGCAGGCAGGCAGGCCATTATATAAGAGGACACTTTTTTGCCAGCCTGGTAAAAATGAGATTGAAAAGTCGCCCTCAAACTGCGTAACTCCTAACTGCTGAGTCATAAAGGGAAAGTAACCGGGTGCCGCCGCCTCCACCACTCCAGCCATGTCATAGCACTTGATAGTTCCAGTGCGACATTATGTGATCCATGAGATAACATCAAAGCCTTTCAGGAGCAGAGACAGGGATGGTGGTAGGAAAGCCCTACCCACAATGCATTGCACTGCCACACTGGGTATGTGGGTGGGGTACACCATCAAGCATGATGGATGAGAAACTAAAGGAACTGTTATGATGGGTGTACACAGGCCTCTCCTCTGGCTGCAGGGCAACTGGGTTACACTGGACTGTTTTGAAAACCAACACAGATATGGAACACAAATGGAATTAAAAGGTTAGCCAGACTTGAAACATGCAAAAGGTATAAATCCACCCTCAGTATCTGTATTCTACTTCCCATAGAACAGCCACTATTTTACAGCAGGCTATACTGAGGGAGATGAAGAGGGGACACAGGTACATTCCACCAGCCCTAATGAAAGAACACTTTCCTTGCAGGAAAAAAGGCGGGGTATAAATATAATAAATAATATACACTTGCTTTCCCCCCTCTTCCTTCCCCATTCCTTTTTCCTTGTGTGTCATGTCTTTTTAGACTAAGCCTGCAGGCAATGGTTCTCTTGTTTTACTGAATATATGAAAGCTGCTCCGGGAGCCTTTTTGGTTGAAGAATGGGATAAAATACTTCAAAATAAATAAATATTGTCATGAGCATTACAGCCTCTCCCCTGTAGAAATTAAAAAGCTGAAATTGAGGGGAAGGGGAGAAAAGAAAAAGGGGGTGCCCTCTTGAAAAGTACTGCCTGTGTACCAACTGCAAATACCAAGGGCAAGCAGAGAGCTTCGCTCGATCGCAGCAAAGCTCCATCTAGTCCAGCAACCTGTTTCCCAGTGGCCAGCCAGATGCCTCAGAGAGCCAATCCACAGGATATGAGGACAACAGCCTTCTCTCCTACTGCTGCTCCAAAGAGGTGGCATACTACCTCTGATCTTGCAGGTAAGATCAGAGCCATCATTAACAGTAGCCATTGAGATACAGGCCTGTGGCTCACGCTGGCTCAGCTTGTCTGAGCGTGGAAAGCTAAGCAGGGTCAAGCCTGGTTATTACTTGGATGGGAGACCCCTCCTCTAGTTTCCTGCATTGAGCAGGGGGTTGGACTCGATAGCCTTGTAGGCTCCTTCCAACTCTATGAACTATGAAAGACCCCTTCTCCTCCATAAATCCCTTTTTAAAGCCCTCTAAGCCAGCAGCCATAGCCATCACCAAATCTTAAAGCAGGCACCCTCCCACTACAAGTTCCTTTCCTCTCTGAGCCCAAAGCTTGAACAACTTCTGTAGATACAAGATCTAAGCAGGGGATTTCAGCCACATCTGCCACCATATTTTGTCACTATTCAGGACAGGTTTTCACATCAGCTTCTGTGTGATCATGGCCTAAACAACAACATTTTTTCAGGCCCACAGTTGCACGATTACTTCCTCCGTGGCCATCTTTGTCCTAGCAACTACAAAGCAAAAGGCACAAATATTTTAACTTACTTGTGGCTGACTGTTGATTGTCATTTGAGCAGAAACTGGATTATGACAATATATATCTTTAGCTTGTGTGTTTCCAGGCGGGTTTATTGGCAGACCAGTTTTACCTTATTGTTTTCAGTTATTCTTTCTGATCTAAGTTCAAATAAACTCAACTATTTGTTTTACTGTTCTTTTTCATAGTGTGCTATGCCAACTCATGAAATGCTCCAGGATGAGAGGAAGGGAGCTACAAATCTAATTTTTGTTTTAAAAACTGATCAAAGGCTGCAGGATCAGATGTTACTTTTTAAGTCTACACACACACACACACACACACTTTGTGTATTAATGCATGCCTATGGTGACAGAGCATGGCATAGAATCATAGAAAAGTAGAGTTGGAAGGGGCCTACAAGGCCATCGAGTCCAACCCCCTGCTCAATGCAGGAATCCAGGTCAAAGCATCACTACACACACAGCTTGTGCATTTTTAGAAAGGGGCCCACTTTGGCAGAGTTCACCATGTACTCAAGTACAGGAGCTGCACTATCTAAAGAGCGTCACTACACTTTCCAAGTTCCATCAAGAGGCAGGTGTCAAAATCTTGCTGTGAACACCATTCTGCACCACCAAGCCCTCCACCCCACCCACCCCGTCCTGATCACATTTCCCAGGCTTGTCACAGATGATGGTCCAAAAAATTTTAAGTACCAGGAAGATTACAATGATAGCACCAGGAAACAATGCAGCTATTTTTATTTCTCCATGAAAAGGGGGGGAGGGAGAAAACCAACGTAAGAAGCAAGGCTGTGCACAAAGGGTCCTCATTCATTCATAACCCTATGGACCTGTCTACTCAGAAGTAAACCTCACTGATTTCAATGCAACTTACTCCCTAGTCAGTGTGTATGCAATTGCAGCCTTAAAGCGCAATCCTATCAAGTTTAGACAGAAAAAGGCCTACAAATCCCAGCATGCCCCAGCCAGCTATGCTGGGAGTTGTAAGCCTTTTTACTGTCTAAACTTGCATAGGATCGCAGCTGTAGTCACCTAAAAAATAGCATTTCACTCACTTCGCATGTCAGCAAAGAAATTGTAGAAATCTGATAGCATGCTATTTTACAAAACTGCTTCCAGACAACATACTGATGATCTACATTAGTTTATTTCATGCAGGCTTCTGTACATTCAGAATCCCTGATGGGCCCATGCTTGCTGAAACTTACCACACACCCAATGCTAATCCCCTTACAGTACTTAACATTATTCCTCTTTCACAGATGTTGGAATGGGTTAAGCACATTTGCTTATTTATACATAATTGCACCTCAAAAATATGGAACCAATAAACCTAAACATCAATATGAATAGATAGACAGATAGACAGACAGACAGATAGATTATAGAGTGATTTGGGTTGTTGTTGGGGGTTGTTCTCTAAAGTAAACTGTGCTAATACATCACGTATACTGCCAAACACACAGATGTTTACACAGATGTTTAAAGCTGGGATTAAGACAGTAGAAGTAAATACACTGGGGGTGGTGGAGTGGAGATCCGTAGGGTTTGGCAAGCTCAGTAGCTTAGGTTTTGAAGTAATTTCTCTCTCACTGGCAGGCTCCCCCTTCACAACTGCACAAAAGACAACCATCAGCACAGCAGCTTCTGCCATCACCTGACAAAGAAGGAGAAAACTTGCTGCTCACAGAGACACAGGTTGAGCAGGATTAAATTGCCTCTGTGATCAAGTCTCTGTTCTCACCCAAGGAGTGTGTCCTGGAAAGAGTCTTAACCTCTCACAAAAGCGGGGAACAGAATGGACCAGAGAAATTTCCCCTTATGCCTGTAGGTGAAATATGAAAAGTTCTGGGTGGATCAGGTACATGCAGGGCTGATTTCTAGCCCTAATGGCTGTGCCAATATGTTTAAAAGGATGTAGTCCATGTTTGCCAAGAGCTCAGAGGGCCAAGACGAAGCTGGGTAATTTTCCAACTGCAGTGGTTGACAGAGCAAGGATTCGGTATCCGTGCAAAGTATGGGACAGAGGAGGACCAAGGTCATGACTGAGGCCTGAGAGGAAACAGACTTGATGTGGAAAGGCCCTAGAATCCTGACATACATCATGGAATAATACCAAGGCTTAAAGTGTGCCAAGGCTCATGAGAACATGCCATCAATTTTCCATGCCAAGACTCATCCTTGGAATGTTTCAAGTGGGTACATTTCCTTAATCACCAAGAAACGACAGAGAATCTCCACACATCAAGGATTGGGAGAAGGATGTACAGAACCTTAAGTGCTGTTCCATAAGAATAGCCCTGGTAGATGGCACACAAGGCCCACCTAGCCCAGCAAACTAACAGTGGCCACAAGCAGGGAAAAACGGCAACAGCCCTCCCTAGCAGCTGGTTATTCAGAGGTGTACTGTTGTCAGAACACTGTGGTTCCATCTAGATACCATGTCCAGTAGTCACTCATAGACCTCTCCTCTCCAAGTCTGTCTAACCTGTCATTAAAGCCACCTGAGCGAATGACTGTCACTATGCGGGGTGGGTCTCTCTTAGGACCGGGCAGACAGACACATGCACACACACTTTCCCATCCAGCACAGATCACCAGGAAGCCTAGCAGCTTACATAAAAAGGTAGGCAGGTGTGATTGCTCCCTCCAGCTTTCTGACTGGACCATGGAGCCTGAATGGTTTTTCCCAGTTCAAATAAGGGAAAGAGCAGCTGAGCTCAGATTCTTGTTGAACACTTGTTAAAATGACATTCGGTGGAAAAAACATTTCATTTGCAGTTTCTGGTAGGAGAAAGGAGGAGTTGAATGCAAGCCTACTGGTATGATTCTTAGTAATTTTCGGAACTAGTGTTCCAGCAGCAAGAGAGACTAAGCGGAAAAACAAATAATGACTTATCAAGGAAACAAGGAATTCTGGAAGATATTATGTTGATGAGATGACAAGAGGGAGGAGGAGGAGGAAGTCTGGCACCAACCAAACCAATGCAGGGAACATTTTGAATCATAGAAGCAGATGTCACCGAAGTATTGGGAATATTAGACAGCTCTACCATTTACCAAGATGTTCCAAGCACATTAAATTGCTTGTAAAGCTTTGGCATCGCCCAAACACACATAAAAAACACCGTTTATAAGTCACAAGGGCTCCTTGTACCATTGCAGTCATGCCACTTCCAGCCAAGTCATGGGAAACACTTGCTGCCCCAGAGGCCAAACTACAATTGTTTTCACACTGCTAGCTAGGAAGGTAACACACTGAAACAAGTCTTTTTCTCCTTCTCTAGGTACAATCCTTCCACACCCTCATCTCTCCAACTTCATTAATTTACATTGACCTAGCACCATTTTCAATGTCATTACTTCTGCTGTGACTGATTTGTTCTTCTTCTTGGAAGAACAGATTAATTCATATATGGCAGAGGTGCAAGAGAAGGGGGGAATCACAATACACATCAGCTCTTCAACCAATAGCACCTCTCCAAAACACAACTAGGTGTGATCAAAGTAGGACCCAGGTGGGGTCCTGCCAAATCTGTACAAAGCTGCAGGAAGGGGAGGAGCAGAATATATATCCTAGCTTTCTGTAAGTTCTGATATTTATGGCAGTATAAAATATGGATCACAAGACAGCCAACTAAAAATACAAGTTATACAAAAGATATGAAGGGCCAATCCACAGACTCAGTTCCCCAGATACATACCATAGCTGAGATACTCTAAAAACAAAGTCATGCTCACCAACATCATAGACCCTATCCATTTTGCCTTTGCCCGTGCTGTGGGAGGTACGGAACTCTCAGCACTGGTTGAGTCCCTGGCTTCACATGGAGTCCATCCCCCCACGGAGGTGGAGCACACCACGCAAAGCAACAGGACTGAGAAAGGGGACTTGGTTGACACTGGAAAGTCTTCCCAGCCTCAGCCAAGTCACCAGCTGCACACATCCCGGCTGTGATCCCCGAGCAGAGTTAAGGGGGGGGGGATGCTACAGGGGGTGGGGCTTGGAGGCCAAGCCATGCCCCTGAAGGATCCTAAGGAGGCTCTGTGGGACGCCTTTCCTTGAAACCTCAACCACCACTTCCTTGGAAGTTGCAAAAATTTTCATGAACTGTGATAGCAGTAGAATCACACTGGACCCCTTCAGACAGCCTTGTTGCCCCCAGGGTTTCCTGAGATTTGGTGGTTACAGAATAGACCGTTTTTTGAGGGGAAGGGGAAGCGAATGATTAGCTGTATCCACCAACAATTACGGTACACAGTTTAAGTCACCAAGATGCTGGCTGGTGTCATGCACTAAAATCCACTTTTGTCTCTAGGGATCAAACAAAAGGTTTGATGGGTATGTTTGCAAATGAATGGCACAAATTACCATCACCAATGGGGGAGAGAGGGGAAACAGCACTACAGTTATTTGACTGGCACACCTGCAAGACCAGAAGGAAAAGGCCGCACATACTGCTACTCACAGTAATACCTGTTAAGAGGTTTACATGCTTACAGAGCCAGGTTTTAAAGATAATGTGAAATCAAGTCCCAACAGAAATACTATGCGCTCATAATATCAAGGCAACTAAGCACGCAGGGTGACTAAAAATATGGAGATGGGCACTCCCTCCTCCTCCTCCTCCTCCTCCCACCCCCTTTGCTCAAGCAAGCCAGACAGATAAATCTTTTAACAAGATTTGCAAGGGTCATGTGTTACTAGTCTTAATAAACACAACAGGCCTATTCTTCCGAGAGCTGTTAGTTTCATATTGCAAGATAAAAAGGCACTGTGTTCAGCAAATGCCAGATTAAAAAGGAGGTTGTGTGAGCTGCCACTGCTGGAAAGAAGCAGGGCTCCCTTTCGAAAGAGAGCAGCGGGGGTGGGGGTGGAATGAATGCTCCTAATTTTTGTCAAGGGGGATTTATTTTTATTTTTTTAAAGAAGTTTGCCTTATTCACCTTTTTGGAAGTGCAAAGGATTATGTTCAAATTGGACACAGGCTACATCTTAAGGAGCACTAAAAACCACTGGGGTGTGTGGGGGGGGCACACACTTCTGAGTAATTTATAAAAGAAGTTCCCACATTGGGTGGAAAAGAACAATAAAAGCTGTTAAAGGCAAACGGTAATTGAACTGATGAATGCAACAAGTAAGGCAGTACTTGCATTGTGTATTCCTAACAAGGACATCCTTACAATGCTAAAAAAGGAACAGGTTGGTAAATAAGTTTTGAAACATTCCATGCTGTTAATACCTATAACTATTACCTTGTTTTCTCTCACCCTCCATTAGGTATTAGGGAGATATCTGGCTCTGCCAGATAGTCTCCACCCTAGACTATTCTTTGAAATTAAGCAAGTTGTCAGAGAACAAGACCATATAAAAAGTACTGGCAGTATTGTAAATACATATTAAAGAGGGCCCCATGCATGCAGATGCACTAGGAGCCCAAGGGCGGGGGGGAGAGGCAAGAGAGGGTCTTGTCTTGACAAATGCTAGAGACCATCTGGCCTTGCAAGAAAAACATTGGGGATCAAAACATCCTAAACGCCAGCTTCAGCCATGGGAAGCACACACGTACGTCTTTCTGCTGTTCTGGAACACCGCTGGCAGCATGCAGGCACCAGTTCTGAGCAGAGACAGGGCATTAATAAGGATGGCTGAGGGAAGCAAGCTCAGCAAGGAACAGGTGCTTTGGACCCAGATGTTGTTAGACCCCAATCCCCATCATCCATGGCCACGCACAATGCTGCCTGGGGCTCATGGGAGTTGGAATACATCATCAGCTTTAGGTCCGCAGATGGCCCACCCTTTCAATAAGGGAATTAACAACATATAATAAAAACATCAAGTAAAATCAGGTATAGGGGCCGGTAATGAAATCAAGGGCAAGCTTGGCAAAATAAAAGTGTCTTTGGGGTCCACTTAAAGGATGCAAGAGAAGAGATCGAATGGTGTTCTCAGGGGAGGGAATTCCACAGATGTGGGGCCACCTGTCCCTGGAATCCACCTAAGTAACAGATCTGTGATAGTGATAGATTTGGGAGCACAGCCTCAGAAGCTGATCTTAGGGCGTAGCCAGAGATGTAGGCAGTTCTTCAAATAATCTGGTCTCAAACCAGTAAGTGTTTAAAGGTTAATACCAGGCACTGTGCACTGAGCCTGGAATACAAATGGCTTAAAATGCTTCATTATCTCAGTAATCCTTACAACAACCCTACAAGGTAGGTCAGTATTATCCCATCCTGGCTTCTCTAAGGCTTCCTAGTGAGTTAATATTGAGGTTTGACTAGGAAGTTCTTGGCTCACAACTCTGTCTCAGCCACTATGGTACACTACACAGGCCAATGGACATACTCTAGTTCTCCTAGGTTTAGTACTTCAGTCTTCAATTCTGTCCATGCTTACCAGGGAATAAACCCCATTAAACATAATGGAACTTGCTTCTGGGTACACATGCGCTGTCAGCCACTTTAGAGCACACACAAAAATCAATCCAAACCACATAATGTGATTTTTTGGCAGATATTAGTGCTTAATGGTTCATTATTTGGTTTGTAATAGCTTTAGAAAAATAATATGGGTTTCTTCCCTCTCCTCCTGAGTAATAGTGGGAGAAAGCAATCTGGAACTGTTTGCAAGAGTCATTTATGAAGCCCAGGTTATGGATGCAAAAGAAGAGAGCACCATGTCAATTTTGGTCATATTCTGATGTGTCTGAGTTTTTTTAAAAAAGGAAGAAGAAAAACAGACTACGTCCAGACCAGAAACACAAACTGGCAGATAATTGCACTTGGCTGTCAGAGACTGAAAAGGAGGAGGAAAATAATATTATGATGGCACAACAGCTCTTGTACTTGCAGAGTTAAGGACAAGAGAACTCTCTAGGAGAAAGATAACTGCGGGGGGGGGGGTGACTGCAAAATTTTGAGAGCAGATTTAGAGGAATGTATACAAAGAATCCTCTAAAACACACACACACACACACACACACACACTTTGCCAGTGTTACAATGAGGACAAGAACTTTACACTTGTAAGCATGGCAGCCCAGTTATCCACACACCCACATATGTCACTTTGGCCGCCAAAAGTTCCTGAAGAGGTGACTTGCCAAGTTATGCCCACGCAGCTGCATGATGTTACAGAGATTGCTCGGCAAACAGGGCAAAGCTACAGGCAGGCCACATCCTGTGACATCATGCCAGCTGGGAAAGAGAGGTCAGCATTAAATAATAATACATCACTGTTGTTGTTAGTATTATTATCATTAATTAAAAATGGGCCTTTTCCATTTCCAAGTTGCTTTTCTATTAAAAACATTCAGGACAGTTTACAAACTGCCAAAACTCAATCACCAACAATTAAAAAACACACCAGAACAATAACATCACATACGAAGAGAGCAAGAAACAGTGCCAGTAAGAATGCCCATCAACTGCTAAAGGAGAAGGCTTTACAAATCAAAAAGTCCTTGACCTGCCAGAGTGTGAGCTTCACTATACTAAGCTCAAATGTTTGGTAAGAGAGAGGAGCCACCAACTAAGCAAACAGAATGAGTATGGATGAGTTCCTTGAGCAGATATTTGAGCAGCAGAGCTGTATCTTGCTCTTCCACACAGGTGCAGAAGGAAGAATCTCAATTTCCATTTAAGGCCAGGGTTCTAGTACTTATTGGTGGTTAAGAATTTGCTTGGAGGCACAAAGTTCATGTCTGCTGGAATCTCAAAAGCCAGAAAAGTAGCTGGATAAGATTCAAAGTGGTCGGGGAATAGTTTCAGTGACACATGCAGCTTCTTGCTCCCTGCAATCCTTAGCAAAACCTGGTATCCCAAAGCGAAAGGAATACCATGCAAAAATCTGCTCCACTGGTATAATGTAGAAGTGCAGAACCTCTTTCAGCCCGAAGGCTATATTCCATTTCAGAGAAGCTCTAGAGGGGTGCATTCCAGTGGTGGCTGGGGCCAAAACCCCCAAAATATCAGTGTATTTTTAGCTTAAAGCTCTTCCTGCCAGTAACTAGCCCTTAGGAGAAACATTTCAATATTTTAGAATGGGGGGGGGGGACTGCACAAAACCCAGGAACCCACCAAACAATTGGTGGTTTGGGGAAAGAGGGTGGATCCAGGGGAAGGAACAGGGCCTTCCACGACACCCTGGAGGGCCAGACTGGGACCCCCTGAGGGCCAGATTTTGCCCCCAGGGCCTGAGGTTCCACATCCCTAGTGGTATAATGTCTGGATGTTACAGAATTCAGCTGCACTGGTTGCAGAACTTGGATTGCCAGGGCACAGAATTTTAAGCTGTTTAGGAGAGAGTGCACAGCAGTCCTGGTTAATGTGTGCATTCCTTATATGATCTTTCCCAGCAGATTCAAGGAGCCCATAATCCCAGCAGGAAGAACCAAGACCCTCTATTGTCCCTACAGACCTCAGCGGAAAGGGTGCAGTAACACGACTCTCACTGCCACAATGCTGGTGAATTTTATCTTACAGATGAATTTCTAATGGAATTCAAATCCTAACCAACAGCTTCCAAATGCTGTTTCTTAACTGCCACGAAAGTAACAAAAATGCATGCTCTCAGATCATTCAGTGGAGCCTTCTGGGGGTGGGGAGACAAACCCCAGGTTCACTGCGTTGAGGAGGAGGATGGGTGGAGGTTGCTTCTGCCCCCTTTGATCTGCCTGGTTCAGTCATGTTCTCATTAAGCCAGCCATAAATAAGACAGTCACTTGGAGAGGAAGGAGAGTTGTTGGGCGTGAAATGCAGCTTCACACATCAGCACTTTGAAGACAGAAAGTGACATCCAAGTGCTAAGTATATTGTCCTTTTAGTTCTCTCCACTTATCCAGCTATATTTACAGAGAAGCTAGTACAAACTGCAGGCTGGGAGTGAGGTGTGTGTGTGTGTGTGTGTGTGTGTGTGTGTAGGAAAACAGGCAATTTCTAGAGGGTCGTTTCTACATCACGTGAGTGCTAGCAAGACATACAATTTCTTGTGTAATTTGCGAGGAGGTTTATGCTCACAAATTTCCCGTACCTCCACTGAGGTGCTCCTTGAACCTTAAGGATACACAGTCCTTTCCAGAGGCTGCTGTAAGACCTTCTAGGTTTCAAGGAAGGCTTTCACTCACAGGGGTACAGTAATACCTTGGATTGCAAGCATAATTCGTTCCGGAACCGTGCTTGTAATCCAAAACACTCTTATATCAAAGCGAGTCTCTGGTGGGCATGAGCGGGGCAGATTTCGGCCCGCTATGCCCGCTCGAGGCGAGCGATTACATCCCTACGACTTGTATTGCAAGATGTCGAGTATGCCTTGTTAATGTCTGGAAAGTATGGTCCCTTGTAAAAAAAAGGGGGGGGGAATGCTTCCCTTCGGTTGGGCCTAAGCATACAGCAAAGGGAGCATCACACCCTCTAACAGAAAACTCAGCTGGTGAGTGCCAACAGGACCGCAGCCAAAACAGGGCCACTAAGAGACAAGAGGGAGATGTCAGCATGCTCAGAGAAAACCCATGGTTGCAGAAGTAAAAAAAAATCTTTATGTTGGGGCGTGGGAGGAAACCTTCGGGGGCAGGAAGCCTCTCACACACAGCCCAATGAGGAGTGAGCATGCTCAACAGAACACCAAGTGCCTGTTGGATGAAAAAAATAAAAAAAGAAAAGGGGAGGAGGGGAGAGAGAATGGAACGGAGTATCCTGAAAAAGGGCACGACCACTGAACAGGAGAACTCCATGCTGCAACATTTTGTTGCAGGTGCCACTTGTGCCTATCTGTTTCATAGTGAAGATGCATCACCTTCAGCAAAATTCCAAAAGCTCAATTGGAGAAAGCATCTCTGACCTGGGTAGGAGACATAAATATTAACCTTCCCAGTAAAACCAGGAAAGGAATATACATATAGCATAATAAAGCACACTTGTTAAACTGGCAAATCCTGTTCTTAACCTCTTCAGTAACTGCAGCGATTGCACTGGTAAAAGGAAAAAGAGCGGGAAAGAGAAGGGGGAGGACTTTTACCAGAAAACACTACCTTAAAGAATAATAGCCAGCAAGTGACACTTGCTCAGGGGCAACCTATGTTCGCTCTGTGGGCAACCCCTTCATCTACAAAAATGAGGTGGAAAGCTACCATCAGAAGCAGGAGTGAAGGAAAGGCTGCCCGCTTCTCAAAGTGAACAACTTACTTTAGGACTCTTGGGAGGGAAAAGATCTTAAGTGACACTATCAATAAATCTATGGCTGCAATCCTCAGCAGAGTTCCTAGGGAGTGAGCCCCACTGAGCTCAAATGGGACTTGCCTCTGAATAAACACACTCAGAACTGCACTACGTCTTGCGGCTATTGGCACAACCTTGGTCTATAGAAAAATATGAGAACTGCTACAAATCTTCTTGGGAGCAGCTGGGCAGTCCTTCAAGTGTCAAAGGGCCAGAGTCAAAAGCCAGGTTCAAAAGAAGGGAAAGTGGGGGACGACGACATTCCATTACCAGAGCAATAGAAAATGCCCCAACTAAGGAGTTAGCAAGTCCTAACATGGAACAGGCACGTTGCATCAACTGTACAGGGAGGAACCCCCCGGCCCCGCCCCAGTATTCAGAGCCAAATGCAAACAAGCACAATTTCTGGCCAATAATGTGCATTTTTACTATCTAATGCCTTCAAATCATTTTGTAATGGAGTTGGATCACAGAAGTCAAGTCCAGTAATGTATTAGTAGCAGGGGTATCAGTGTTGATGTCATCAGCACTTAATTTCCCCCCCTGGTATTGAGAGTGAGAAGTGGAGACAGCAGCTCAGTTCCCGTGTCAGAGTTCCCCCCAATGGCTATCTTGGCAAATGGCTCCTGGCATCCCCCCAGGGCACCCGATGTTTTCAAAGCAAAAGGCAGGCAGGCACTGACTTTTGTGGCAGACTTCACCCATCCTGCTGCCCTCCAGATGTTTTGGACTTCACCCCCCAGCATTCCTGAGCAGTGGCCATGCTGGCTGGTGTTGATGGGAGTCCAAAACGTCTGAAGGGCACCAGGTTGGGGAAGGCTGGACTAGGGAGTAAGGAGTTGGGAGTTCGCAATATGTAACAGGCTCCAGCAAAGCACCATGAAGCCGGAGAGTAAAGTGCACCTGCGTACATGGAAGATTCAGAATGATTTCTGTTCTTTCAAGAGGGATGGCTTTTTATAAAGAGCACAAAAGTGAATTTTGAGATGATCCTTAGCCACAAATATGACAGTTTTCCTTATGGGAAGCCATAAATGCTACCTCCAACATTGTATGCAAGTCCACAAAAGTTACTAGCATGTAAAAATATTTGGCCGCGCCTACCTGCCTTATGTTGCCTGAAGGAAAACAAAACCAACTTTTGTAAAGGCCTAGTCACTTCGAAGGAAAAGTTACTCACCATAGAGGTGTTCAAATTATAGCACATTTCACACACAACGCTAAACCATAGTTTAGTGCCACAGGAACAAAGCCCCAGTGAGCCTTGGGCTCACTTACATGTTCCCCTTTCCCTTCTCCTCACTCCTCTGGTACAGCCACAAGATCAGAAGCATCCACTTTTTAAAAAAAAACTTTTAAATTTTATTTCTAAATAAAACAAACATATAACAATTAACAAAACAAAATAGACCTCTGATTTTCTTCTACAGCAAATATAGGTAACAATAATTTTTCTTACTCGATCATCAGAATGAAAAATCTCTTTCTTCCCATTGTCCCAAATTCACTTATTATTCCATAAATCCACAAACAAATCATTATTTTCCAGTCTCTGCCAAAAAAGAAGCATCCACTTTTGAAGTTACTAGAGTCCCATGTTACATCCAAACTGTAGGAATACTGGTTAGTTTAAACTGGTTTGTTAACAAACTAGAATCATAAAGTACAGTTTGACCCTGGCTTGTTTGAACCAAGGCTGTGGAGTCGGAGTCGGAGTCGAAGGAAATTTTGGGTACCTGGAGTCGGAGTCGGCAAACAATGCACCGACTCCGACTCCTACTGAATTTAGATTGGAATTTAAAAAAGAGCAAGTTTAAATGTCCCAATTCACAAACAGTTATAATTAATGACTTCTGTTTTATAATAAATGCCCCTCCTGGATCCTCCCACTGCCCTATCTTCAGCAGCAGATCAGCACACAAAAAGGAGAAGGCAGCAGCTTCTGCCCAACTACCTCGCATATTAATTAATTAATTAGCATATTAATACAGAGGAGTTGGAGTCGGGGAGTCGGAGTCGGAGTCGGAAGTACAAAAAACTGAGGAGTCGGAGTAGGAGTCGGAGTCGGAACATTTATCTACCGACTCCACAGCCCTGGTTTGAACACATCAGACTAACCAGAGTTTCCCTAAGCTTGGACATAACAAGGAATTCTAATTAGTTTAAAAGCAGATGCTCCCCCAAGATGCTTCCAATCAGAAACGGAAAAGGGATGGGCACACACGTGCCCAAGGCTCACTAGTGTAGCACTAAACTATGGTTTAGCATGACACAGGTCTATTTTCTACAGAATACATACTGTCCAGTCCAGATGACTGTGCCTCAGGCTTGCTTACTCCCTTTTTCTAAGTGTGCCAATTCCCTCCCTCACTGCTTTACAATAGTGTCCAAATAGGGCAAACTACAGTTAACACAAATCACAAGCCAGACATGGAAACCCAGTTCAAACTTGAGAGGCAAATTATGGCTTGCAGTAACCGTAGTTTGCCCACTTAAGATGTTTTTGCAAACCAGACAAGGTATCTGAGCATGCAAGGGAAAGAGTAGAGAAAGAGCACATGAGCCCAAAGCTTGATATCTCAACTGGCCCATTCTATTCCAATGTGAAATGCATCAGTCTGCAGCATCACAACCGGCTCTCAAGACAAGAGAAGGCTTGCTCTTTATTGGCTTTTTGTATGAAAGACACCTACTATGATGCTCTGGGTAAGGGGGGAAAAAAGCCATAATGTATTTAAACCTAGTAATGACCCATATCGAGCTTCAGAACATGGTACGCCCAATTTGGATAATTGTTTAGCAGCAAATTAGTAATCACCCACTAACGATTATGCACAAGCATAGTATTTAAAATGTGTAGTGAGTAAGCAAAGGAGTGGGAGGCAGCTAAGAAGACGAATCCCCAACCCTTTTGAACCAAGCCATCCCCTTTAGAGAATCATGCTTAACAGGGTAGCAAAAAACCCACCCTGCCCAACTAGGGAGTTTTTCAATGAATGGAACAGAGAAAGCACCCCACCCCCACCAATACCAGGTCAGACTATTGACCCATCTAGTCCAGTATTGTCTACACTGACTAGCAGTAGCTCTCCGGAGTCTCAGGCAGGGGTCTTTCCCAGCCCTATCTGCAGATGCTACGAACTGAACCTGGGACCTTGGTCTACTACAAAGGTACATTGAACTATGGTCCCTCCCAAACCACAGAACAAATAGATGGGTCTTGCATGTGCTGAGGATGTCTTGATCCTTGACTCTATGTCAGGGCAAAGTATCTCCCCTTTTTCTCTCCCTAGTTATTTAGCTTTCCCATGCAGCATGTGGCCTGACCCACTTGCAAAACTCTGTATGCCATTCCTGCAGCATTCTTGCCCCCTACTTTTGACACAGTCCCTTCTGAAAAGCACAGGTTGATCCAGGTGAGACTGAAACTGGGGGAATCCTCTATCTTTGATCAGAGAATTGGACCTACATGGCCTGTTGAATGCTAGACCTTCTGCCTTCCATCCCCTATGGCTAAAACCATGTGGTATAACAGCACATCGCTTCACTACACATGGGGGCGGGGCCATAGCTGAGCGGTAGAGCACATGCTTTGTATGCCAAAAGTCCCAGGTTAAACCCCTGACATGTACAGTTAAAAAAGGATCAGGTAGCAAGTGATGGGGAAGACCCTGAGACCCTGGAGAGCTGCTGCCAGTCAGAGCAGACTGTAGGCTCAGGCAGTCCAATGCACATGTCTGCATGTCTCTCACACTGGCTTAGTGAGACCAAAGATCCATCTAAACCCAGCAATCTGTTTCCAACAATGGGCAACAGAGTGAGTTTTGAGTGCTCAAAGTCAGAACATGATGAGAGACATCAGTTCCATGGTGAGAAGGCTCCTCTTGAGCTGCACCCACTCACCCAAAAATCAAGATCCAGCTTTGGAAAAGTCCCAAACTGAAGGACTAAACTTGGTCTGCAAGTGTTTTGCAAGACAAGCAAATTTTTAAAATAAAATTTTACTTGATAAAACAAGCGACGTCTTGCAATACAAGTACCGTACTGTAGTACGGTCAAGAAAAATGAAGACTTTACACTATCATTCTTTATTGCAGCTTAAATTAAAAATATGTGTACAAATTTCTTATGGGGAATTTCGCCTTGCTTTACGAGTTCTTTCGATTACAAACACGTTTCCGGAACGAATTATGCTTGCAATCCAAGGTATTACTGTACTTGGTTCTGTTATGAAATCATCACCAACTCAACTAATCCCACATCCCACCGCACCCCTCTTCTGCCACTGAATCTGCTGGGTTCTCCTGTGTCACAGATTCTTGCTTATTTTAGCACATTCTTCTAGACCCGCACCTCTATTGGACTGCCACAGGCAGGCAATTTAGTGGGGGGGTGGGGATGGAGGAATGGCTTCAGCAACTCTCTGCATCAAGACTAAATAGATAAAGATAATTCAGACTGCGATTAATTAAGGTGGATGGGGGGCCTCCATCCCAGTTTCCTTACGACACATCAACCCTTCCCTATATAATCTGTGGTCTTTTTTGCTTCCCCTCACTGGAATTTTCAAGACGATAAACATTTTCATGCCACCAGAGGGCTTTGCCCATAAACAGGAGTTAGGGTTACATATTTACAGACTGTGGCTCTGGTGAGTTTTCCCAAGTGTTCACAATTAAAAGCATGTTTGTTCAATTCCAGCCACTCCCTCCTAATCACCCCCTCTAAATAGCCTCCAAGTAGAGGCTGCTGTTAGCTGGGGGAGGTGAGGTGGGGGAGAGATAGGAAGGGACAGGCCCTGTGCTTCCATCAGCAAACTCTCTTGCCCAGATAGCTGACAATCCTGCCTTCGGAGTTGGGAGAGAGGCATTTCTCACGGAAAAGCAAATAACTTGTTTTCATCCTTTCTGCAATTTTCCTCAATTTGACAGGAGGAAAATAGATAGATCTCAATTTTCAGAACCACGTTACTGCTTTATATATCTCGATCAGAGGTGCCGCTTCTGCAAGGGTTTGTTTTTTTGAGTCACAGCTTCCATTATCCTACCAAATCAGCATTCTCCTCTGGCAAAATCCACCTTCACACTGATCTGCTCTGACTCGGGGATATTATGCCATCATTCCGAAATCCAGGTCAAGGGGCTTGTTTGACAGATGGGCTACGTGAAATGACTGTTTGGATAAGATCATCTGTCTGCTGCTTCTTCAAACGCAAGACTTACATTTGAATAGAGGGGCAGCAGGGAGGTACAGCAGTTAAATTTCTTTCCAGAAGTAACAACCAAACAATATAATAATTGAAATTTACACAGAACTGATAAGCAAAGCACTGTGTTTGAAAACACAAAATGACTGAAGGCCAAACAAGATGAGATGCCATTCATGCTATTAGCGATTGCATGGATTGCTTTTTTAAAATAGTTGGGGGGGGGGTGATCTGGATTGGGACCACAGCAAGGGGCAAAAAGTTAAAGCTCCTTGTACCTGCCCCTGCCAAAGGCCTGATCTAGACTGGGGACCCTCACAATCACAAGTTGCAGGAATGGCGTCTCATCTAATTTGGAAAAGAGATCTGGAATTTGTGTGGGTGGCGGGGTGGGTGGGTGGAGGAGTATGGTCTTCTCAAAGCATACAGCCCCAGTCATTTGAAGAAATAAACGGTAATCAGAAAAATTTGCCAGTTTTATCTTCTACTTGTGGCAATTACCACAGGCTATTTGGGGACGGAAAAGATCCCCAGAAACCAGACTCAGAAGAGGTGCTCAAAAGTGGTTTCACTTCCTGCCAAATGCCACACATTGGAAAAAGCAAAGTAGTACATCTCCTGCCTGATCACAAAAGTTATTTTTACAGGCAAGGCCAGCGCTGCATAGGAAGAGGGCCCTCCAGGGTTCTGATGAGTTGTGGAAAAACTCAGGAGATTCAGACCTGAAATGGACTCAGAAAAAGCCAACTGCTTGCCAACTTCCCACAGACCAATATCTACACACAATCTAGACCTCAGCATGCCACAGGTAGAAAGCAATCTCACAACAGGGTGCTTATAAAACAAATACCTCTAATCACTTGAATAAACCAGAGACTCATACAAGAAGGGAAGATCAACTGTTACCAAGGTCCCTATAACCCATCTGGCCTGGGGGCAAATTTCTTCTCTCCCCCCCCCTCACGCCGCACAAAGTGGTCAGAGCCTCCCATGAACAAAACCACCCAAGGGAAAATTATAGTGCAGCACAAAAGCCCACTCAACCCCACCCATCTCTTTCTGCTGCCTTCCCACATGGAATCCCACCAAGTTCCTTCCCCCCCCCCCACTGATGTAAGGCAGACTTAATAAAAACACAATCTCTCAATGTGTAGGGTTGTTCCAGATATCGGAGAAGTACAAACAATGTCTACTGGGTAGGTCTTAAGGCTAGTGGAAGGCCTGGGACAAGTTTCCAATAATAACAGGGATGGATTTCTACTGAGGACTCCGCACAGTTTCTTGTCACTTCCACAAAACTACCTTTTCTTGCCACCTGCTATGCCCACCTTTCCCTCATATTCATGACCTCTCTCTTACTTCTATACCCCTTCCTCAAATCCTTAAACAACAAGCTCCTTGAAAAGAAGTTTGAAAGAGGAATAGGCCCAAGGTGTGCAGATTTGCATAAGTTGTTCAGGGAAGCCTTCTCTGCAATCCAACCATGATTTTAATGATACCTTGATTCCAATGTATTGTTTTTCTTTTATCTGCTTTAATCTTTTTATTGTTCACCCCTCCAGAATCTTAGATATGGAGCAGTATACAAATACTGTAAATAAATAAATAAAGTGGCAGAATTTGGATCTATGGAAGAGTATGAATGTTCCTCCTTTAACTAGAGCTAGAAAAGTATTTCAAATTTCAGATAGCAGGGCAACTGGACACCTGGGATTCTTTTCCCCAGCCCAGCCTTTAACTATTCCAATTACTTCAAAGGATGTGTGATTGTTACTTCTGACACCCACCGCCATATGCAGAAATAGGAGGAAAAGATTGCAAGATAAATGGAAACTATTGCCTATCCCCGCCCCCTACACACACGCACGTACATGCACACACTCTAAGTCAAACATCTAAGAACATAAGCAAGTTAAACCACAAAATATTAATCATAACAAGACTTCAGATAACACAGAGCTTTGACTCCTTCAGGGGGAAAAAAAAATCTTGTTTGGAAGAATAGCTCAGAGTGATCTATAAAAGGCTGGTGTTGCTACAAGGGTGATTACCAAGGGGATTGAATGCCGTCTGAAGCACAAGAAAGTGCACAGCTATTTCAGGATGTCAGACAGCTTTGTAAAAGAGAGGAGCTAAAAGGGCTTCACCAGGGACATGCAGGGGTTGTTTTTTTCTTCTTCAACGGACGGAGCAGCCAGCAGGAGCGCAAAACCCCTACCTGGGAAAGCACTAAGCATACAAAAGCACAACTCACATAGAAGGTAAGTGGCAGTAATAGCAGTGCTGGAGAAATATTTCAAGTCATTAAGGTCAAAACAGAGTTAGGTGACGGGCTGCTTCCATGCCTTTCAGCAACCCCCAACTCCCAAGGTTCAGTGTAGACGGCAAAACATGGCTCCATGCCCTGGTTTACAAATTTGACACCATTCTCCAGGAGCAATGCTTCCTCATCCACTTTCTTCACCTCTCCAGAGTAAATTCCAGCCGTTCTCTATAGTTATGGTTTACTATTATCACCTGCACCAATACCAACAATGGTTAATTCTAGCCAGGATTCCCCATATTACTTAGGATTTGAAAACAGGGCATCTGGTCGGGTGGCCAGCATCGATGCAGACAGACCCATTACACCATGGTTAAGGGTGACAAGAAAAAGAAGGGCAGAGGCATAACAAGGAGCAAAGAGGGAGTGCGCATCCTGAGCAGGTCTCCACATTTTACAAACCGGGCCTTGCACACAGTCAGAATTACATCAATTCATAAAAAATACAAACTACAAATACAATAAAAACACCATAAGATTGATAACACTGAGAAGACCACTGCCACTTATTGTCCCACTCGAAGCCCCCATTGGAAGGGTGCTCGGAGGAAGGCCTCAGATGTTGATCTGCTTTCTGTAACTTAATTTCGTGACTCTCAAGCTTTTTACCAGGGAGACCTGACAGTGGGGGCTTGTATCTGCCATTTCACTTCATAAGAATTGCTAAATGTCCTTAGAAACTCCAAACTCATGCCACCATCTGTGGCCCACGGATTTTCAATGTTTCGTTTAGTTAAGTAATCTAGCCACAATATCACACACATCAATGGAGCATGTTAACCTTTTATGATGAAATGCATGCACAAACTTTGAAGCTTTCCCGACTATTGTTAGAAGGCAGCTGCCCAACTAATCAAGAGCAGACAAGTAGTAAAAAACAGGGGGGAAATGTGGTCAAAAAGGAAGGCAGAGTGCTCGATATAATGGCAGGAAATTATTTATATATCACTGTGTGTACTACCAAACCTCAGGTGAATTTTGCATGTTACTAACAATGGCATCAGGACACCACAAATCGATGTTTGTCCACCAAGTTATTCATAGGAATCAGACCTTTTACTTCATATTCACATCACAGATTATGTGTTAGATCCTTCCCAAGAGAACACTAAGGGACTATCCTAAGAAGTAACCACAGCTAGAATTCCATCCACTGCCTCTTTTCGGGGAGACAACTGGAGTGTCAGCGCGTTTGGCTAAGATTTAATTTTGACAGCAAATATTTGACTTTGGCATGCCTAGTGCTGTGCCAAAACTACAAATATTTATATAGCTTAATCATTCCCGATATATTTAGGATTATTTTTAAGAAAAGGAAAAAGAAAACATCGTATCTCCAAAAAAAGAGGGGGGGGGAGAGCTTGAGCAGAAATCCAGTATTGTCATCATGATTTTTAATTCAGATTCAAATACTCACATTCAAACCAGCTCTCATGCAGGGACTAAAAACCCTAAACCAAGCCTTTTCCTTTTTCAGCATCTCTCCTCTGCTAGAAAGTAAGCCTCGAAAGTGTCTATGTAAATCTTCAGAAATTAAATACGGTAAGGTGGTTATTTTGAGATGACCCACAAAAAAAGAAAAAAGGAGGACACCTGAAACAGAGGGCTTGTTCCACAATTAGCATGGCCTCCTTAAAACTCTCTGCTACTATACTAAGGACTTTGCTTTTATGTTTTATAAGGGCTACAGCGTCCAGAGCTACCAGTTCAGAGCAGATGACAGAAACAACATTGGAGTGAAATAATGCCCCACTGGCCTTACAGGGCTTCTGGTGTTTCCTTAAGGATTGTTCCTTAAAACAATCATACTGAATTGCTGCATTTCACACTAATTCATGAGGAGGTCAAAATGCAGTGCCTGTGTATTCCAGAACCTCTTATTAGAATCACAGCTTTAAAAAAAATAATCTCACACACTCTAACATTGCAATTTTATACATGTCTACTCAGAAGTAAATTCCACTGAGTTCAATGAGTTCTTACTTGCAGGTAAGTGGTATAGAATTGCAGAATTTCTATCCCTCACAGTTGAGGGGGAGAGGATAATTCATAGCCCAGACTTAAAATCAAAATATGAGACATCTTAAAATGAGAGGGGGAAGAGAGTGTGAGAGAACTATATACCAACCCCCCTGCCTCTAAATCCTTATGACCACTGCTGAATGCTCTGTGAACCGGAACTCTCCATCACTACCACGGAGCAAAGACAAGAGAGAAGGGGAATACTGAATTTCTACATTTTAAAAAACCCACACAACCCCCTAACTTGAGGAAACCAGATTCAGGCACAGAATGGGCATGCAGGTAGGTCTTATTTGCATAATGCATCTCTATTGCAGGCTTTGAGATTAAGCAAAATACCACCACCCCAATCCATGCTCAACAACAGGTGAAACTTACTGAATGAAGTTCAGCTCTATGAGTCCATGGTACCAACACCACTGTTCCAAATCTCCCCGTTATAAAGAAAAGAACTGTGACTCCACTGGAATGTCAACATTAAGCCCCAGAAGCTCCTGGGTGAAAAGCTTCCTTGGGCAAGAACCCTGTTCTACACTGCCCCTTGTCCCTTAAATACTTTCAAACACAGATTGAGCTTAACAAGATTTATGGTTGAAGACGATCTGGTGTTAATTTTAGACATTGGGTTCGTTCTCTCCAAAGAGCAGCCTATTTCAGTTAATGACAGAGCAACTGTCAGAATTTTCTCCCCCTACAAAGCCCTCTCTTCCCCTAGTACAGTAGCGCTCTTGTAATCGGGAGATTAAGGCTGCTTATTCATGTGTGAAATGGAGACTTGATCCCTTCCTCTTACCGTAGGCTGGAGAGAGAGAGAGAGAGAGAGAGAGAGAGAGAGAGAGAGAGAGAGAGAAACCCACATATTCTTCCTGAAATGCCCTAACAACTGCCACACACTGCTTACATGCCACTTCCTTTATTGCATTAACAGAATAAGGGGGCCATAAATAGTTGGCATTTAAAACACAACAAATCCTTCCTACCCAGAGCACGGCCTTTGAACTTGCCTCCAAAGCTACATAATCAGTGTTTTGCCGTGAGGCAATAGGAAAACTTTACTCAAAAGGTACAAATAAGCATACATGCAGGCACTCTCTGCTTGGTCTTGTACATTATCTTGGGCGCTTGGTTCCAAAATGCTGCAAAACCAGCTAGGAGACTTTGGGAACACATCGTGTAAAATGACACATTTTTACAGAGTTCTGTAAAATGAGTTTTACATTTTTCTTCTTCCTAGTGCTGTTTCTAGGGAAGGTTTTAGTTGCAACCCCTAAGTTCATTTCTTCAGCGTTAAAACACCTCATTAAATCAGGATTGTCAATTGCGACTGACACTTGCTGGGTCACCTGTGGCAAGCAAAGAATGTACCGTATATTTCTTGAGTTTATATACCATGCTATGGCAAAGCTCTCTGAGCAGTTTACAATAAAATGCCTTGTACTAAAAGAGAACCTACAACCAAGTGCCACACACAACAAACAAGGACAAAGAGTAAGAGGCAAGATTTCAGCTAAAAAGCCTAACGCAATCACAAGCTCTTTGAAATAAGGATATATCTGGAGCTTTCTAGCTTATAAAAAAAGGCAAGTAAGTGCTGAAGTGTGTGTTATAATAGAGGTGTATAAAATTACACCTTTAAAAGCTTTTCTCCCCCTCTCATAATACTAGAACCGAGGGCTCAACGAATAAAGTTGAAAGACAGGGGATTCAGGATGGACAAAGGAAGTACTTCTTCACACAGTGCATAGTTAATAAACTGTGGAATTCACTACAAGATGAGGGGATGGCCACCAACCTAGATGGCTTTAACAGGGGATCAGGAAAACTCATGGAGGATAAATCTATCAATGGCTATTTGTCTTGATGGCTATACGCTACCTCCAAGTTCAGAGACAGCATACCACTGAATAGGGTTGCTGGGGAACAGCAGCAAGAGAGCGCTACTGCCCTCATGTCCTGCTTGTGGGCTTCCCATAGGTATCTGGTTGGTCATTGCAGAAACAGCATGCTCGACTAGATAGACTTTTGGTCTTATCTAGCAAGGCTCTTCTTGTGTTCTCATCTGTTGCTCAAAGTCCAGTAAAGCGGTGCCCCCCCCCCCAAAAAAAGCTAAGCAAACATCTCTAGGAAAGGAAGTTCCATAGCTGGGGCATCACCAACAAAAAGGTTTCTAGATCTTGTAGAAACCTAGCCTAGTTCACATGGTACAGGCACTTGAAAGAGCCTCCTCCAGTTATCTCAAAGCATCAAGGTGGAGACAGAAAACATCCTTACATATAGGTAGGAACTAGGCTGTACAGTGTACACGGTCTTAAAGCCTTTGAACAGGGCCCAAAATCAAGGAGTGACAAATGTAGATCTTTTAGGGCCAGTGTTATATGGTCACAACAGTCAAGCATTACACAGGTTGTGATTCCCCCCCACACACACACACACACACTGAGGCCCAAATGAGCAACATAGCCATGTGCGGACAAGCTGTCTAGTAACTTCTGCGGACTTATTTCCAAGGTAGTATTATAGCCATATGAATGAGAGAGAGAGAGAGAGAGAGAGAGAGAGAGAGAGAGAGAGAGAAAGCAGTAGGAATAGAAAGGTGAAGAGCAACAGTAATTGGCCAATCTAACCGGGTAGACATTTTTCTGAAAGTTTTAACCACTTCTAGGACCATTTGTAAGCCACTGTTAGTTACATACAACAGAACATACCCTGCATAACTATATGGTTTTGGGGGGACTGGCCATAATAACAAGCACACTCTCTACAGATACACTGCACTGATTCTCTCTCAAAAGACTCAAGACTCTTGGCTCAGGCATCTAAGCAGCTATGTGCCTGTGGCGAGTAAAATTACCTCCAGGTGACCAGGCAGATACAGTCATGCCTTGGATTGAGAGCATAATTCGTTCCGGAAACGTGCTTGTAATCCAAAACACTCTTGTATCAAAATGAAATCCCCCAAAAAAATGTGTACAGAGATTTTTAATTTGAGCCATACTACAGTACTTGTATTGCAAGACGTCACTTGTATATCAAGTAAAAAAAATTAAATAAATATTTAAAAATTTGCTTGTCTTGCAAAACGCTCTCAAACCAAGTTACTTGCAATCCAAGGTATTACTGTAATTTTTCTGTAATTTGCACTTTTGTGTGTGTTTCCCCCCCTTTCACCACAAATAGCTACCACAGGTCCATGGTTCAAAGACAGGGTAACTTTTGTGGACTCATTTGCAAACTGTGCTAATAGGAAGAATAGGTGCCTGGGTGCTGTGCTCACTCTCTTGTTCATCCTTTATTCTTTGCATTACCACACATTCATATGGGTGTGTTGTGCAATATTCTTTGCGTTAAGGTGGAAACAGAGAATGGCTGTGGTCAGCATTATCCAGGTGTCTGACTTCCATTTTAGTTTCTGAATACTTAGGGTTTTAAGGATGCATGGTAAAGTTGGTTAGGATACTATCTCGGGTCTCCAGAGACTAGGGTTCAATTCTCAGCATGACCGATTCACTTTGGAAACTTGTGCAAGCCACACAGCTTCTGTTTATTTATTTATTATATTTATACCCCGCCTTTTTTCCTGCAAGGAACCCAAGGCGGCTTACATAATCCTCCTCCTTCTCCTCTCCATTTTATCCTCACAACAACCCTGTGAGGTAGCTCAGTGTCTTTAAATTGGACAAATGGTACATAGGAGGCTGCCATAGACCATTTGTCCATCAAGCTCAGTATTCTCTATACCAGCTGTGGAGAGCTGCTGCCATTTTCGTACAGGGTTTTGCCCAGCAATACTTGGGAGAGGCCAGAAATTAAACCTGGAACCTTTTCCTTGTAAAGTATGCACTCTACCACTGAGCTATGGTCCTCCTCCCCTCACTAATATTTCCCTCCAACACAGTAAAAACTACAAGGCACTCTGGTTTTTCAGTGGATGTGGCCTTCAAAGAAGAGATCATTATTAAAATACTTACACGCAGGCTAAGAGAATTGCACAGGAGACACTTAAACCATACCACAAAACCACAGCTCTATCCAAAACACTTCACAAATAGCTGAGTTCAAGGAGGTCAGGGCAAGAAGATGCTGGTAGAATTTGCCTGAGAAACCTCAGGTGGCTCTTCAATACAACTCCTCCCGCATACCACCAAGCGCTAAGCCATATATACGTACGTGTGTGTGTGTGCGTGTGTATGTGTACAGAAGATCATAAAAGCGTAAGGCAGACGATAAAATGATAAATTAGAAGGAAAATCCTCTCAGCCTTCATAATTACAGGCTAATGTTCCAGACAGGCAAACGCAAGAACACTAGAGCAATGCATCACAGTAAAAATCATATTTAGCATCCTCAGGATGGCAGCAATTTCTCAATGCCAAAATCCTCCAAAGCAATCATGTGAGACTAAACATGAAGTCCCTCCTCCTTGTTAGCAAGATGGATTCCCAACTCTGAAATATTATCAATGGGTCAGCAGGAGAAATCTTAAGAGATTAGGGTTATTCAACCAGCATATGTATCATATGCAATCCTGACCCAATCATCGGGATAACATGAAAGGGTTGTGCACAGGATATGTAACAACAACTGATTACAAACATACAATTCATAAGTGATACATATTCCTTATTTTGAATCCATTTTAAAAAGTGGAATCTCTAAACAAACAAACAAAACCCTGAATCGTGAAAAGCCTCACAAAATTATGCAGAAGAGAATCCTTGAAAGCCTTTACTTCTATTCTCAGCCAACACAGTGAGCCCCGTCACACCTTGGATTGGAGCACGCTCACCTGGTCACCTGCATCAATTAAGAACCTCCTCCAGGAAAGCTTAATAGAGTGTAATGCTTCAAGCCCATAACTTTCTAGGCCACAGATTACTCACATAGGGCTGTGTGGTTAGGCAGACTAGTAAATGTTTGTGGACTAGCAGTTTACGAATTTATTGGCAAGCCTGGAGACAAGGACTTCCAGGTAAGAGAGAATAGCTTCCAGGCAATATCTTGTCCAGAAATAAATACTGCCAATACGTAACTTAAAGCAATGCCATGGAGACATTTCACCCATGCACACAAAAACAGATTTGTCCAAAATATGTACTTCGAGTCTTTCTCCCCCCCGTCCCATAAGTGAAAATAATAATGGCCATAGACTGCCTCTCTCAAGGCATACAGTTTTCTCCAGGTACGTGGAACCTGATGCAAAACCAATGGTGATCTTTAGAACAGCTCTCTGTGCTACAACAAATTCACCAGGTTTCTATTAAGCAGGCATGCAGGACCCAATTAAATCTATTCAGCACTGCCTGGTTCCCACCCCCCAGCAGACTAACTTCTCCCATGAGATAAATTTTAAGATCTACAGGTCCAGATGTAATTCACTACAGACTGGCTAACTCCTAGCATGTGCTGAATTGTGATCTATTCCCCCAGAGCAAGAATGAATGCAGGAGCATGAAAAATTCAGAAGGCACTCCAAATCCTTGTTTTAACTCAGTGGAGTATACAATATTTTCACGTAAAGCCATTTCATATCATCTCAGCCAGGGATGGTTAATCAGCTGCCAGAGAGCCAGACCAAGCCTGCAAGAGAACGTTAGGTAGTCCCCCAGAGGCCCTATTAACAAAATTGTAGTAAACTGAGGTAGGGTAAAATGTTTGTCTACCATTTCAACCCTAGTGGAAATAAAAATGCTTTTGTTTAAGAATATTCTACACTTTTAATATTTGTCTCTCACTCTTGGATCTTGTATGTAACATGCACATGCAGTGGCTACAGGCATGCGCTCAAAGAGTGTGAAGCTCTACGTACAAAAGGGTGTCATCTTTACTATGGAGCCTGACCACTGGGAAAGGGGCCATTTGGAGAGGCAAATTAAAAGTTCCAACCCTTGAACTGCTGTTTGGAGAATTGGGTGCTTCTCTTTCCCCCCCACCCACTTGCCTCTCACCTAAACAAAAGGAATCTAGCTCTTGGGTTCCAGAATCTTACAAAGTGGAAGCTAAAACCTCAAAAGTGATCCAAACAACTGGTACCTATATACATTTTTTAACAAGCAGCTTCATGTCATAGTATTATGACATTAAGTGTCCAGAAAAGAATAAACATTTAAAAAGAGAAAATAGATGTTTTCTACCACAATAATGAGGAGTTGCATCCAATAATGCTAGATCAAAACATGCATGTCCTCTATAACTGACAGAGGATAAACTCGCATTGCCTGTTCATCATATTATATTATCCAGCAGTGGATTAACTGTTGCTGTATTTATGACCAGCATTAAACCTTCTATCGCACATACTACAACCAAATGTAGTAAGTTATCATGACACCCAGAAATAAATATTCATTGCATTAATTCAAATTTGAAGGAGGAGTACATCTGATATGCCCAGCAACTCCTCAAATACTCAGGAATTCAAGGCACACCAGCACCTTCCAAACAATTTTACACTCACTGTGCATTCCTGGATTACACCAGCAGTAGCCACTTCTGCCTGTTTCTCTGTCTGTTAATAACCATCTCCACTTTATTACCGATGGTCTTCCCCACCTACTGCCCTCCTGAATACTTTATACTAAAGCATATATTAGAAGTATTTTGCTTGGATGGGAGGAAAAGACTGTCTTCCCCTGCCTCCCAGTGCCTCAGCTGTAAGGGAGAGGAACCATACATAGCTCAGTGATTTGCATGCAGCAGGGTCCAAGGTTCAATCCCTGGCAATTCCTGTTAAAGGAATTAGGGATTGGACCTGGGACCAAGGGCTGTTACTGAGATTTCCCATGCTCTTCTCTTTCTTCCTGGGCTCCACAGATACTCAAGAGAGAGCTTCTACTGGATTTGACAAACATACTTAAACATTCCTTCATGCATATCAGTAGTAGCACATTACTTAAGAAGAGGTGTTTAAGGGCCAAATGTTCCAAAGCATTAAATGCTTTACCAACCAGAGTTATTGTTATTATGAACAGTCCCCAGCAGACGCATGCACCGATTCAAAGCTGCATAAGTAGCAAGTTCATTCCGACTGTGTTGTTTATTGCTACGTATTTTAAAGGGGTGCGTCTATTTGACACCAACATCTTGAATAACTGTGTAAGTGTGACACTTCACACTGGATGTTGGTGGAAACTACTATCATGGGCAAAAATGGTGAAAGCTAAACTCACAAGGGTTTACAGCAAATCAAGTTCTAAAGCAGGAGTTAGGAACCTGTGGCCTTCCAGATTTTGTTCAACTACAAGTCCCATCATCCCTCCAACTACACCCAGAGGACCACAGGCTCCCCAGCCCTGCTCTAAAGGAAAGAAAACTCTAGTCATATGAGTTCACACAGCATACTCACACAGCAATGCTAACGCTTGCTTCCATTTTCATTCAGGCCACCGAATGCACATAAGCAACTGAAGAGATTCTACTGCAATCTACCCAAAACCTCCTAATGTAGTTTGTTTTACCACGGAAAGGAAAAAGGAAGAGAAAGAAAATGGGAAGCCCAAGGAGAAACATTAATAAACTGACAAAGTAGCAGACTCCTAGATAGCCACTTCACCGGTCACTTATGAAAAGTATAATCTTTAGAAGACCACACAGGAAAGCATTTGTGAATTAGAAGAGTGCACGTTCTTTCAACGTGTTATATTTATTAACAAATTATAGTCGTCTCTGGCTATGAACAAGAGTTCATACTTATGAGTCCTTTGCCACAGATGATGTGTCGGTGAACAGGCTAGTAACATCAACTTTATTTGCGAGGCTGAAAAAGGTGGATTAGTTGGCTTTGGTTTTTGTGTCTTTTGACAAATGTTCTTTAAACTGTTTCACTGGAAGCAATGCCACCAACATGCTCTGAATATGCAAAACATACACAAACCATGTTTTTATAGGGCACAAACTTTTTTTTTTTAAAGGAAGAGACAGGCAGCAATAATGTGCCGAAACAGACTGCAGCCAATTTTCATACAGTTACTCATAATTACTTTATTACACTGTGGAAGGATAATCAGTCTCTGAATGATCCAATAACCTTGGCTTGCTCATAACTCCCCTGTATCAGCCTCTACAGGCTAGATACTCCAAGTCAATTTACTACATCCTAATATTAAGCTCAGTTTCAGGGCCTGGTGCCCACTGACAGTCAAAAGCTTACATTCACAAGGATTACCTAAGGTGGTTCAATCAATCAGAGGGAATTGTATATTTGGGAGAGAAAGAAAGAAACATTCCTAGCACTAATCTCAAAGGAATTGCTTTGTTTCCACAAAAGGGGTGGAGGGAGGGAGAGAGAAGAGAGGATCCTGTTTTTGGCTCCTTTGTTGGATTTTTTCGTAAGAGGAAACTGAGCAGAACACTGTATGTTTTGACTACTTATAAAAGCAAATTCTCCAGGGAATGGGCTGCCAGATTTAAGGAGAGGGATTCTCCCTCAACTGCTCAAGGTTTACAGGATCCTGCTTTCTCCCTAAATTTCCTTCGTACTGCCTTGATACTGCCTTGTAACACAACCACCTGCTGTGGACATTCATGGATGTCACTGGCTGCCAAAAATGGGGGGGGGGGGGGGAGAGAGAGAATCACAGAAATTGTCATGCTGTGGCTAAATACAAATCAAGAGTTCTCACATCCACGCTGGCTCCGCTTGTCTGAGCGTGGAAAGCTAAGCAGGGTCAGGCCTGGTTATTACTTGGATGGAAGACCCCTCCTCTAGTTTCCTGCATTGAGCAGGGGGTTGGACTCGATAGCCTTGTAGGCGCCTTCCAACTCTCATGTTGGATGTTTCATAGATTTTAAGGAGGGGGGAGTTTCCTCTCTGCTGCACTTCTCTTATTTGGCGGAACAAACACAGAGAAAAGAACTGAATTTGACACACTCTAGAACAGCCTTCCCCAACCTGATGCCCTCCAGATGTGTTGGACTACAACTCCCATCATCTCCAGCCAACATGGCATATGGTTGGAAGGACCATAACTCAGTAGCAGGGCACATGCTTTGCATGCAGAAGGCCCCGGATTCAATCCCCGGCAGCATCTCCAGGTAGGGCTAGGAAAGAATCCTGCCCAAAAACCTGGAGAAAGGTCGCTCCCGGTCAGTGTTGACAATATTGGACTAGATGGACCAAGGGTCTGACTCAGTATAAGGCAACTTCCTATGCTGGCTGGGGATTATGGGAGTTGTCATCCAACAGAGCTGGAGGATGCCAGTTTGGGGAAGGTTGTTTCAAATGGTTACCCACTACATCAGGGTCAAAGGAAGACGATACATATCAGATGGTACAACTTTAGGCAAATAAGCATTATTTGCTTTAACAAAGAATTCACACCCAAAATAGCCTCAGTGCACCATTCTTTGCACTCCACAGTCATTAATCCTAAAGAGCCATCCTCTCCTACACTCAGTCCCTAACACAGACTCACTACAATTCACTGCCATATATGCAGTGGTGAGTGCTACTTAGATGGCTTTTAGAAAGGGATCAGACCAATTTATGGGAGGACAGGCTTATCAATGGCTATCAGTCATGAGAGCGAAATGGAACCACCACATTCAGAAGAAGCATGTTTCTGCATAACCAGATGGTGTGGACAAACCACTGGGAAGATCTGTTGCTTTCATGCCCTGCCTGTGGACCTCCTGGAGGCATTGGCTGTCCATTATTGGAAATAAGATGCTCCACTAGACAGACCTTTGATCTGATCCAGCAGGGCTCCTTCTTATTTAGATCATTGTCATCAGCTTATTTGTATGCCACTTTTCCCTGGTAAAACCATGCTCAAACGGGCTTAAAACATCACAAACATTTACATCACAGAAAATAACATCTCCAAATAATTAATGACTACTAATCATAACAAGGTTTATTAAATAATCATACACACAAAAAATATCACATTAATAAATATACATTAATGTAATGTACAGTAGGATTAGATAATCCAATAATTAGTATACTAAGGTCAAACAAAGGAGAAATAAATAAATCCATACAGTGAAAATAACCACAGGGGAAGCAAACTTTGGAGCTGGAGTCAGCCAGTCAAGGCCCTCCCCCTGCCCTCCCAGGCCACATGGAATGAGCCAGAGACGCAGGGAACAGGTCTGGGGGGGGGGGGGAATGCACAGTTTTTAATCAATTATACAGTAATACCTTGGATTGCAAGTAACTTGGTTTGAGAGCGTTTTGCAAGACAAGCAAATTTTTAAATATTTATTTTAAAAAATTTGACTTGATATACAAGCGACGTCTATAATACAAGTACTGTAGCATGGCTTAAATTAAAAATCCCTGTACAAATTTTTTGGGGGGAACTTCGTTTTGATATAAGAGTGTTTTGGATTACAAGCACGTTTCCGGAACGAATTATGCTCTCAATCCAAGGCATGACTGTATTGGTTTTGAGTACTCTAGGGTGGTTAAAGGCTGTTAAAGGATAACCCAGTTAAGCAATCTGCCATGCATGCAGGATCATACGTCAGCATATATAGGCAGTCTTCTAATCCTGGGTAAGGAAACCCAAGTCTCCAGCTCTCGTTAAAATGAGTTATGGGGGGGGGGGGGACTATTGGGAAGCTACCAATCGCAGGAAGAAAAAGGGAGGAGACCTCAAAGCACAGGGAAAGATTTATTTATTTGTATTGATTAGATACAAGTCTTTTGGTGTTGTTGTTTTTTAATCTGTCTATGTTTACACTTTTCAATGGGAACGATTCAAGTGAAAAACAATTTGGTTGTTCCATTCCCGGATGCTTATATTATGAGAGTGTGTAAAGATTTACCATTAAGTTTAATAATGGTACTGTAATAATGGTAATGATGTACAGTGCCACTGAAGATGGATTTATTCCAAAATGTGTTGGGCTTAATGAACCTATTCCCATGCACCTGGAGGCCTTCTCCCTTTTCTTTCAAAAAATAAGCTATGACACATGAGTTCAAATCCAGCTTTGAAGACATGACCTACTAGGGAAGGAGGTGGGTCATGCGGCACCCATCATGTTCTCCAGCCCCACCACTTTCCCTAATGCATATGATACCCCAGAATGTCCAAAAGGTCACCCAATCTGCTTTCATGGCTCAGTGCTATGAATCTTCATAGCATAGGAAAGGTCATGTCTGGCTGGGGCTTTTTAGTTTAGAAAAAAGGTGTCTAAGGCAGGACATGATTGTGGTTTCTAAAATAATGCATAGTGTGGAGAAAGTAGGTAAGATACGTTTTTCTACTGTTCTCATAGTTAAATGATGGAGTTCGGTGCTGCAAGATGTGGATAAGGCCATCAACTTCGATGGATTTAAAAGGGTGTTAGACAAATTCATGGAGGGTAAGACTATCAATGCCTATACACTACCACTAGGATGTAAGTTGCTGGGGAACAACAACAGGAAAGGGCTATTGTGCTCATGTCCTAGTTATGGGCTTCCTATAGGCATATAGTTGGCCACTGTGGGAAGCAGGATACTGAACTAAATAGGCCTTTGCTCTGATTCAGCAGGGCATTTTCTTCTTGCATTTTCAGAGAAAAACCCTGCTACACATACAGCTCAATGTACCTTTGCTTGGACAAGAGGGGGCCCAAATTACTGGGGAACACATTTGCTTTTCTACCACATCACAGCAAGGACGGAAGCAGCTTCTCACATTCTGCTCAGTGCTTGGATTGTCCAAGCACTAGGCGTGAAAGGGATATTCAGCTAACCGACAGGTGATACCTCTGAACTTCATCACACCCATGCCACCACTGGCCTATCGAGTGCATTGACACTGCCCACATGCCAAAGACTTGCAGCCAGCACTGTGACAACACTGGTAGGAGAACCTCACTGCTTACACTAAACAAATACATGATGGGCACCAACCCATAGTAGGCAGTGAGGCACATCTAAGTCCCTTCCATTCTGATGGGAGCCTAGGGGTGCTCAGCTTCCTCTGGATTGTGCCCACTGACTTAAGTTGGACACACCACTCCCTGTTAAAAACCGAAATGATTCAGAATGTATAGATGGAAATCCTTGCAGAAGTTCAACCTTAGGCAAAGCTGTGACACCTTCACTTCCCCTTCATGCGCAGCTTCCATAGAGCACATCTAGACTTTTTTGGGGGGGAGGGGTTAAGGGGCACAGCAGCAAGGCATCTAACTTCTAGGAATTAAGGCTGCAGCACAGCAAGTCTGGCAGAGAACCTTAGGTTGTTGCACCTAAATTATAGCCATTTTCACAGAAGAAGCTAATCACAATGAATCATTCCTGGGAAAAATTTGCACTCTTACTTCCCCCTCGAGGAAGTGTGCAGTCATGCTGCTAATGTAGAATTTACAGCTCTCATTTCCCCCATACTTTTGCAAACGGTGAGAAGAGAAAAGAGTCTCACCCTGCTGTCAGATGAGAAATTGTCCTTAATAATAGAGACAAACAAATACCAGAGTGTGATGCTGCAGCAAAACCTTTATGCAAGAGCCGAGACCTTCTCTTGGCAGGGTTAAAAGAAAAATAGACTTGTATCAGTCTTTGCGCCTTTTCCTGACACTATTAGTCCCTGCACTGCATTGCAAGGTCAGAATTAAAACTCTTTCAGGGGGAGAAGAAAAAAGAAGCAATTTGGAATATCTAAGTGAGAATCTTAATGGGAAATCCAGCATTTCTTATGTTTCAGCCCCTCTTGGCATCCCATCTGCCAGGACAGTTTTGTAACATGCACCACGGAACAAAAATGTGACACTTGGGAATGCTGTTTCATCTATGAAATCTATGGACCCATTTTGAACTTTTTATCTTAGTAAACAGAGATCTCTCTTATAATAACCTAGCAAACTTTCAATCAAATAAGAAGACTGAAAAAGACTATTGCCCAATAAAGACATATTGCTGGCCCCCTGAAAACCATGGTTTGCACACTACGAGTCAGCCTCATGAAACATGGCCTCGTCAACCAGAGTTTGAAAACCTGATTTGAAGGGGGTTTGCAAACCATGGTTATAAGAGAATCCTGCTTGCACTGATACACATTTAAAACTGAAACCATTATTAAAGCCAGGAACAGAAGGGGAAAAGTCTACCTTTATGAGACTGGTCCTCAGTTTGCAAGCCACGCAATACAGACACATGTCTTATAGAGTCAAAGCATTTCACAAATAATACTCAGCAATCCTTAGAACAAATCTGCAAGGCAAGCCAGCACTGTACCCAAATTACAGATTGTGGCATAAGACAGATATAGCAGCTTATCTAAGGCCCCTTCCCTCCCTCCAGAGGTTTCATAGCCAAACAGAAATCTGATCCAAAAGGTTCTTGCCTTTAAATCACTTCAAACATTTATTTTTGCTGACTAACACCTGGCTTCCCCCACCACTCCCACCTTTCAGAACCTGAATGCTGACAGCTTGCACCACAAAAAGAAAAAACAGGTGTGAAAGTGACTGTACAGGCTCGACAGCCACCTTGCGCACAATGACTAAACACGCATATCACAAAATTATCTCCCGGCTCATTTTCATAGTTGAAAAGATAGCCGTCTGCCCAGGCATTACATCACACAGCGGTTCACCATACATGGAACTCTGCTTTAAATTCTTGCCAGGGTTCACAACCAGGATATGGCCTGAGGACAACACTATTATTAGCTAGCATTTTTACATTATCACTAAATAACCTGATGGGGAGAGAGTGAAGACACCTGTCAACAAGGCAGAAGGCACCCCCAGGAGGCATTTCACTTGAAGTCTGCTTGTCAAACATGCAGTACTTATTTGTTGCATTCAGGGGGAAATGGGTATACTGAAAGCTGACTGCAAGCTTACATTTTACCAGCAAGGGTCCAAGTGCATGGCTGATCAACTGTACACTTTCAATTACCCTACAAATTGCTGCAAAATTCTCCCTTCTTCCTGCTGTCATATTTTAAATACTTTTATAATCAGGAGTCAACACATCTGCCCCTGCCTAACATTTACAACAGCTTAAGCAACATGTCGACAGGAGAAGATCTGGAGGAGAGGTGGGAGAAGGGTCCAAACAGAATATGGGGAGGTGGGGATAGATCAATGGTAGAGCACATACCTCCTATGAAGAAGATCCTAGATTTAATTCCCAGCATCTCCAGTTAAAGGACCAGGTAGCAGATGATGGGTGGGAAAAGAGACCCTGGAGGCCACTGCCACAGTAGGCAATCCAAGGCTAGATGGACGAATAGTCTCACCTGGTGTAAAGCAGCTAGCTCCCCATGTTCCTAAGTGCAACTGCAGTAAGTCCATCATAATGAAGTGCGAGACCATCAGGCGGACAGGATTTCTCAATGCAAAGGAGACACCTGACCTGGGCTGAAAGCAACATGGGCCGCGCCATCCAGTGCACCTGATGCAAAGCTACAGAGGAAGCCTCACATGAGTCGTCCAGACCATCACCATCCGGTGCTTTTTAAAAACTGGACTCACCTCCTCACATCTCCAAATGCCCCATTCCCCTGTGTACCACAATTCCTATTTGCTACACTTAGCAGTCAGAGAGAGAAAGCAAACTTTCTGCTCCTCATGGGCAGTCAGGATCTGTTCAACCCATTCATTATTTATCTGAAGAATTACCCTAGCGTAGCATTTACCTCCATCACCTGCACTTCTATCCTGCCTACTTCCAATTAATCAGGTCCCCAGTCAAGGCACCCTATTAGCTATATATACAAACAAATTTCATGCACGCTGGGTTTTGTGGCTTTGATTGATTGCCCACCCTCTCCCCGATATTCCTTTCACGGCACACATGCCCTTATCACACCACTGCTTTAGGTGCTTTGCAGAGACTACAAAGGGCAACATATGCTTTTAGGTTGGATCACTCAAAAGAGGGGAAAACACAACAGGTTGCTGAACCAGCAAAATCTGAGAAAGGAACACATTCCTATTAAAACAACTCAGTCTTGGTCCCAGTGAATGGTCTGGTAGTAGTGCCTGGTGCTGCAGCATTGCTGAAGGTAAGCAGGTGTGGAACTGATCAGTCCCTCGAACGGGAGGCCCTGGGAAGCCATCATGTAAGAACAATATACGTACGTGTGTGTGTAATGTATATATTAGAACCAACAAATGATTCTTGTGGATTTGCTGTATTCCCATCACATAAGAAAATTCAAAATAAGGTGAAAGTTGTAAGGAATATAACTTAAGAGCAAAAAAAAGATATTGTCCCCTCTACTTCATAAGCTTCAAGTTATCACTCTCACACACACACTCATCTATTATGCCCTAAACATCTGCACTGATTACATGTCTCTACTAGCCTCTTTGGGAGGTTGTTAGTGTAATATATGCTATTAGTTTTATTTACATTCCTCCAACTCTACCATTTTTTCAAAATCTGGAATGGGGCATAGGTTGATGGATATCCATATTTCATTTTTCCTTCTTTCTTCCGGCAGTCGTCCTGTGAGGTACATTCAAGCTGATGGCCTATAAATGGTCCACAAATGGCTTTTCACCAAGTGACAAAGAAGAACCTTCATATTCAGAAGCAGTATCTCATCTAAAGGTGGTTCATCTCCAACACACCCTTCTTGTGAGCTTTTGGGGGCATTTATCTGGGAAACAGGAGTGCAGCACTAGATGGACCTGATGCAAAAAGAAATTCTCTATGTTTTTATAGTGATCACCTGGTGGAGCTTCACTGCTGAAAAGCAGTTTGCACCTGAGCTTCCCATGGGCAAAGTCTATCTACGATATAACACTGGCTTCCTTTGTTCAGTGCCATATGCCATAAAGCCAAACAAAAGTGCGTGTTCAGAGAACTTGGGTAGCTCACACCAGTCAAGGTCGGGGGCACTGAACATAAAACACTAATGCATCCCAAAAAGTGAAAACTCCCCTTTGCCCCCACAACATGGGTAGTTTGGGCACCTCATTCCTGCACTCCAAGGGCAGTATCTCTTTCATTCCCATTTAAGATACTTTCACTCTGCTTTTCTGCTATTAGCACTCAAAGTGGCTTATGCATTTCCATACAAGAAATGTTTCAGTTATTGCTCATTCTTGACAAGGGAGGCCACACATTTCCTTTGTGGTTCAGCCTTGCAAATATGTCCACAAAAGTTATAGCCCAGAAACATGTTTACTAACCTGACTGTCTACATATGAGCTGCTTCTGATGGCCTAAATGGAAAAGGGGGGGGGGGGGGACCAGCACATCTATTTACAAAGAAGTCCCCCTGCTTGGTTGCCTGGGCAATTCTTCCTCACCACAAGTGAGTGGTAATTACAAGCCTCTTCTGGATAAAGGCACAACAACTAGACAAATGTCTATCTGGGGTACTTCATTTTCAGAATTTATAACCCACCTTTCAGTCCATACAGATCCACAAGGTGGTTTACAGTAACTAAACACAGAGGTAGTCAACCTGGTGCCCTCCAGATGTTTTGTACTACAAATCTCACAATCCTACACTGTTGATCATGGTGACTAGGGCTTATGGGACTTGTAGTACAAAACATGTGGAGGGCACCAGGCTGCTATCTCGATGCCACTACTGAAAATATGCATGACACTTCAGGCAAGTGAGGGGGGGGTATTAAGCAGTCACCCACCCCAAGGAGGACCTTAGTGCACAGGTCAGTTCATATGGCAGCCCTTAAGGCATCCTTTGGCCACCAGGGCAAGAGGGTTGGACTTGATGGTTTGCTTTGTCCCTTCTCTGCAGGTCTGGCTCCAGGCTGGGGGGGGGGGTGTCCCTTGGCAAAATGCCCTGTGGTGGGCCCCTCTTATGTTGATTAACCCTAGAGGGCTCATTTGCTGCTGCTGGTGGTGCCAGCAGCACACCAAGCAGGTGGAAGCCACCATTTTGATTTTACACAACCTCAGTTTTCCAGGTTCAGAACTAAATTTCAGTGCTGGGATTTTTTTAAAAAAGATTTTTTAATGCCCGGGGAAGATGTCAGTGGTAGGCCGCACCAGGACACAGGGGCCCTGGCAGCTGACACCAGGCCTGCTTCTCTGAACTATTCACTACTGGCTTTCTGTGTCATTGCCCAATTGGATATACAGTGAGGAATGTGACTATAAGTCTGTCAAGCAAACAGGTTAACAAAAAGGATACAGATTCATTTCCTATCCCTTCATACGCTCCACCCCCACTGCCTTCTCTCAACCAAACCAAAGCAGTTTAATCACACACACACACACAGTCATCATCAGGGAACAAAAGCCTGTCTCATCCCATCAATTTTTTTAAAAATGAGCAAAAAGGAAGGTAGGAGAGGTGGCAGCAAACCCAACCAAGCAATTCCAGGCAGTCTCCAGTGTAGGATACACCACATTCCAAAAGGAAGCCAATACATTCTGACATAACAGCTGTACGCATTGTTACATTAATTAAAATAAAAGGCTAGCCCACATCGCATACAAGCAATTCACTGAACCCTACGCTGACAAGACCACGCAAGCATTCCCTCCAAAAGAAAGGGGGGGAACAAAGATGCATAATTTAAGGAACAAGTGGACTGGTTATAGAAACGCAACCATAGATGAAGGGGCTATGGAAGCATGTGAGAAACAACTGCCTGTTTGAAGTAAACACACACACACAAAAAGCAGCCGCACGCTATAAACTAGGAGAAAGCACACAAAGGAAGTGGCGAGAGGGAGAGATTACGTCAGCCCTCGCCTCAATTCATAAATGCTAACCACAGAACAAGGCAAATTCTGAACGGCCTCCCTCTCAGGAATCCAGCTTAAAAGGGAATACACACACACACAGTTTGAGGGCTTAAAAATATGCTACTAAACAACACACGCTGATGCATCAACTTTCAGTAGCCACAGGGAAGGGGGGTGGGGGCAAAGAAGAGAGAAAAGGGAGAGAACCCACAGTGTAATCCTAGTCAATTCTATCCTGCAGCCAGATCAAATAACATTTGAAGTACTGCCTGCCAAGCACAGAGGCTGCCCAAGCACAGTAACAATAAGCACTCTGGAATTGTGTGGATTAAACACACACACAACACTCACTCACTCTCACAGGTCCCAGGGATCTATCAGGAAATAACTCAAACACTCAGAAATTACAGGGGGGTGGGGGTGGAAGAGAAGTGATGGGTCCAAATCTCCTAATTCTCAAGTTGCTGGTTCAGGATTCAAGAGGGGGGGAAATAATGTCTGCACAGTGTAATTTTTACTAGGCAACTGTAGCTGTTTGAAAGTATGGGCTACCTTTAAAGTACAACCCCACCTCCCACCCCCAAAAATTGCAGAGCTGATTGAGAGCCTGGAGCTAATTGCTCAGAGATCAATGCCTTTATGCTGCAATTACGTACTCTTTTAGTCTTTAAGACTTTAAATCCTGCTTAACTTCTTTTTGAGAAATATACAACTAGAAGATAACAGTATTTCTAACTCTTATTTTCTGTCCTAGACATAAAAAAGAAACAAATGAAGAAATTTAACTCAGAAAAAAAGAGGATAAGTTAGACTTGGCTCTAGTTCCCTTTCTTTTCATGGAGCTTAAGTCCCAGAGCAAGTGGATGGAGGCCCTTGTCAACTGCCATTTGGGTTCACATATCATTTTTTTTTAAAAAAAACCTCTCATATGGCTGAAAGGAAGCCATCCAAATCAAACACACACAATGCCCCATGCAGGGCAAGGCCACAAACCCTCCGGAGAAGCTTAAAACAAAATCCCAATTGTAGAACAAAAGCAGAGCTGGTTTCTGTCTCAGGAAACAAGAAGTGGTTGAGCAGGTCCCCCTGTCACATCAACTGAGAACAAGGTTGAGTAAATATTATAAAAGGGCCTTTTAGACAGAGCTGGGCACCAATTAAAAAACATAAAAGGCATTCCAGCACACTTCAGCAAATCGAGTGAAAGATCCCCTTCCACCCTCCAAAAAAATTCAAACGAGAAACCTGCACTGCAAACTCCTCTTGCATTTTTTTAAAGCCAAAAGCCTGCTTCAGGTTGTTGTTGTTTTAAGTTCCACCTAGCACAACCTTTTTTGTTAGACTTGAGGGGAGAGGAACGTGCAACAGCCAAACACATTCCCCTCACAAAAGGGAAACTTGTAACCTTAAAGCATTCTGGAAAGGCGCCCTGGCCCAATAAAAGCTATCACATCACTTACCAAGTGGATCCAAGTTTTCTTGAAATTATTTCTCTCACTCTAAACTATCGCAAATTAAGTGGAAGGAGTCAAGTGTTCTCTCTACTCAGATGGTGCTGTTGTTTGTACAACAATGAAGCTATTTTTACATGGAATGTTCAAGGCCAGGGAAACCCTAACCAACACTCTTAAGAGAAAAGCAAGTTTATTTTGAGGTCCCTCTCCCTCCCTCCCCCTCTCCCACACAAGTCAATGTAAATATCAGTTCTGCAACTCAGAAGGGAGAAGGACCCCACTTTATGGGTGCAAACTCTAATCCGAAACTGCAGATCTCACCTCCCATGTCCACAGGAGATGTTAGCGAGTATCTGGAAGACACCCCACCCCCGCCCCAAGCAACCCATGTGCCTGCAAGGCACCTCCTTCCAACAAGCCCCAGGCCAGGAGGCCAAACTCGCTCACTCACCCCAGCCAGCCTTGGACTTTCCGCTCTGTAACGAGGAGGAGGAGAAGAGGAGGAGAATTCCTGGAGATGCGGGGCCAAGGCAACCAGCCTGCAATCACAGCAGCTGTTCCCGTCTGACCCCAGCGGACCTTGGGCTGCTTCTCCAGAGCATGCAAAGGGGGAGAAGGAGGAGGAAGGAGCTACTGCGGCTGGTGTGTTCAACCCCACATGCAATGCCCATGGAAAGGGGAAGTGGGGGGGAAGGAGAAAGGAGGGAAAAGAGGAGGAGGAGAAGAGAAGAAGGGGGGGCAGACGAGAGAGATGCACTTGGTGAACAAAAGGAGGCCCCCGCTTCACTGCAGCGCCGCTGCTGGGCCAAGCAGTGGTGCGGGCAAGAGGAATAAGAGAAGCGGCGGCATTGCCCGGGCCAAAGAAGGATCCCGACGGGAGGCGGCGGCGGCTCCCTGCCTTGGCGCAGCGGGCTGCGCTCCCCGGGCCCCTCCGCAGCGCATCCACCAGCAGCCCTGCTTAGCTGCCGCTCCTCGGTTGCAGCCACCTCCACATGCCTCTGTGTGACCCAGTCGCTTTTGCTTTCAACCCAGACACCAGGAGAGGGAGAGAGAGAGCGAAGCACAGCCTCCCAAAGACAACAAGCGGCGGCACGCGGGAAAACCCGGAGCGGAATCCAGCCCGGAGCTGCTTCCGCGACAAGGCTCAGTGCAAACGGCAGGCGGCCAGCCTGGTAGGGGCCAGCGACTCAGAGCCAGCCCCCAGCTCCGTGCTCACCATGGCCGCAGCGCAGGGCCAGGAGGGTGCCTTGGCTCACGGGCTGCTCGTCATCCTTGCCGATCTCTGGCCGAGCGAGCGAGCGGGAACAGCGCCCGCCTGCCTTCCTAGCCTCCACCCCCCACTCAGTCCGGAACAGGGAGAAGCTGGCTGGGTGATTGATGGCGGCTCTTTAATAGCGTGGTCAGCTAGAAAATGCATCTGCAAGCAAGATATTAAAGAGGCAAGGCGTCCCCGCGAGTGATCTGCCGCTGCTCACATCCGAGAGCGAGCGAGCGAGCGAGCGAGCTGCAGCAGCCCAGGAATATTAATGCAAAAGCAACCTTCCCTCCCTTCTTTTCCACACCCCCACTACCACCACAACCCTCTGGCTTTCACGTCTCACAAATGCAGATCAAAACACACACACACACACCAAAAAAGAGAGAGGTGGAGAAAAATTGGAGGTAGCAAAACGGGACACATAATGCTGAGGAGGGGAAGGTTACACAGAAGGATTGGGTTGCAGTTGATTCAACCAGTAAGCCATTTTGTTAAAAATCCACCTGCAGCACACACCCCTTTTTCCACATGAGGATGGAGATCCATCTGCTAAAGCAGGTTCCTTTTTTGCACATTTGACTGGGGAAAAGGAAGACACCTAATGTAATGAGAAATATACAAATGTGCGCGTGCATGGCCCTTGCCAGAGATGCTTCCAAACGAAACTCAGTGCAATTATTAGCAAGCAATAGTGATGCGTTTGCAGCTATCCAAAATATACATAAACCACTGTTCTTTAGGTAGCTGCTTTTTTATACACACACACACACACACCCGCAAGGCAGAGTTAGCCAGGAGGAGGAATCACCGGGCATCACACAGTGGGAATATGTTATATTATACAGGGGGGTGTTCAACTGAACTACACTACCTCTATTAATTTTTGCATCTATAAAACAGGTTAACAGGATGTCATGATTTGTCTTATACGAAGCCGCCACCAACTCCCAAGTTGTGCTCTCTTTTTCTGCACACTAAATGCCATATACACCTTGCGCTCCACATCCCTGAATAACTATCACCCTTAACTCACATTTTCAATAATCCACCATGATTAGAATCCCCACTTTGCCCATGAGAATGCACTGAGGGGGGGGGGTGACAATCTACTACTGAAGCTCACCCAATTGCCTGAATGGCAGACCGGTTACAACAGAAACTAATCCACATCAGCCGCCATTTGGGATTTATATGGGATATCCAGGTTTCATATTTATTGTTTATTTATTTGGTAGTAGCTGGTATTTTGTTTTGCATTGTTGTACCCTAATCCAAGGCCTTTGCAAGTTGTTTTTTTTTTTAAGGCCCAAGCTTGAAGCCTTAATCTATTCTACACTAACGACAAGCAGCTGCCTAAACCACCAGCCCAGCTAATGAAGTATAACACCCTTGCCACCCTGAAAGGCCGCCCTGTGATCAATACACTCTGAAGGCAGCGTGTACCGCTAGCTCAGCTCCCTTGAAAGATCAACGTAGCACATTCGCTACTCAATGGGAGCCCGTCCAAGGGGAATGTGCTCAGTGAAAATAAGCTTCATAACCAAGACGCTCAGTGATGGAACTCCACTGGCCACAGCCAATTTTTTTTAAAAAAAAATCAATCCCCTAGTCAAGCTACAAAGCTGACATTACATTTAGCCGCTCTTCCAATTTTTTAATCAAGTGTGGACTGCCACACAGCAAGCCACGGGAAGGATGTATCGCTCCAGCCATAGCATGATGCAGTGTGTGCCTCCCAGGGATTCCAGGATAATTCTTCCTGATGTTCTGTGTATGTGAAAAAATCTCTCATCCATCACTAACACCGTTGTAAGTCTGTGTGGCAAAAAAAACCAGGCTTGTATGAATGAGACCCTTCTGCAGCTGCATTCACAAATGGCTTTTTTTGCAGTAAACCTCAATCCAAAGTCACAAGGTGGACCTGAGCCAAAAGGCTGAGTTGGAGACAGAGGTGATGAAATCACTATGGGACGGCTTTTCAAGCGTGGCAATGGCTCATCATCCCACCCACGTGGCAAGATGGTGTCTTCCCACTTCCAGAAGGACCTTCAAAATGTGGGGCAGGCCAGTCACAAGCTGTGCTCTCATCATTTGGCTGCAATAAGGTAAATAATTCTCTCTCACAGACACACACGCACACACACCAGCACAGAGAGACTCATCCCAAGGTGGCCTCAGCACCTTGGCTGATCCAGCCCAGAACTGCCATCATTCCTTGCAGAGAATACAGAACTATAAAGGGTGGAGGAACTGAAAAAGGATGCTCTACCCAGCTATTTAGGGTCAGGAGCACAGACCCAGTCATCTGACAACTGTCTGCAAGCATTCCTTAATGTTAACTTTCTGTGAAATGCTTATTATTGTGGCTCAGAGAGTGGTAGAGGCCTTTCCAGTAGTGAGTGCAGCAGTTTCAAATCTGCAATAAAAGGAGCAGTGTGAAAGAAGCAGCTTGTGTTATCTTGGGCCAGATATTTCTTACTGCAGCTCCATTATTCTATTACAATGCTGGTTCTGTTCTCCTGGCTAGCTATTCTGGATCTGGGTGTGGGTGGGTTTCCAGATGAAGATTCTAAAGCTAAAATGAGCCGAAGGGAATGGCATCAAGGGTTATAACCACATACTTCTAAATGAGCATTGCCTCCCCAACATAAACAGAAAATAAGCTTAAAAGGAAAAAGCAACCAGCACTCAACATGGCATCTCTAGACAGACTTGCAGGACTTTAAAAAAAAATTAAACACTAAGTTCATAAATCACAACACACCTGGACACCGGAACTCCCTGCCAAGAGAGGCCCAACTCACGCCCTCTGATGGCCTTCTGATGCTGGGCAAAAATAGGTTTGTTTGGTTTTTCCAGCAGGCATATGGCCTGCAAGGTGTCAATGTTAATCTCCCTGATTTGTTAATTGAAGTACTTTACCTGCTACTTCCTCCCTCTGTTTTATTATTATTTTATTTTATTGTTGGTTTTAACACATTGATTAAACCGTAAGCCATCTGGAGCATTTATTTTAACAGAAAGGCAGGATAAAAATACTTTTAAACAAACACAGAAAAATTAAAATCCCCCTCCCCTAGTCTATCCCCAAAAGAGAACACAGGACTGGCAAAGGAGAAGCAGGATGGTGCTCATGTCAGACTTTGCACACTGGCTCTGTTTTGTTCCCTGCAAGCTGGGGCAGTAATTGAAGCACACAAAATTGCAGGCGGGGGAAATTGGAAGCAAAACCCACTGTAGTGTGTGCTTACACAGCTCATGCACAACAGCCAACTTAACATTATTTATTAAAATCCCAACAGTCCACCAAAGAGCTCCAGGCAACGTACATGGGGTCCCCACCCATTTTATCCTTACAACAATCCTGTGAGGTAGATTAGGCCAAGAGTGTGTGATTGGCCCCAAGGTTACCTAATAAGCTTCATGAGTGGGGAACCGAACCCACGTCTCCCCAGTCCTAGTCCAAAACACCACACTGGCTCCCCTGTCGCACTCAGGCGTGAGTGAAGCCTCTCCTTCTTACTACTATAGATCCAGGAGAGGCATGCACGGATATTTGTGTGCCTTTCAAAAAGAAAAATGAATGTAGTAACCTGCCCCACAAATGATAGGTGAGAAGCATTTAACGTGCAGTATATGAATGCTAGGTTGACTCTTTGAAACAAATTCAAGATTTAAACTGACTTCCACTTAAAGCCAGTTTAAAATTCAACTAACTGCAACAGACCTCTGACTAAAAAAAGGACCCACATTCCTCAAAACACTACAGAAGACAGGAAGCATACAGTCTAGGAGAAAAACAATGTTGTAGGTCATTTCATGACCACAAAGCTTATGACTGAGGTGCAGAACACCACACAAAATGCTCAAACAGTCAACATGACTGCCTGATGCTGTGTAAGGTCTGTTTCCAATCCAGAGGGGGGAAAGAATCCAGGCCGTGTTTCAGTGCAGCCTCCATTTATCAAAACAACCCTGTCATGTTGAGTACCATTAACAGATAATGAAAGGAGACAAGGGATGCAGTTACAAGCAAAGCACTCAGCCTTGTACAGGCCTAAGCATGCAGCCAAGTGAGCTGACATCTGACTTTATTATAAGCATTATAATTAAATAGAATACCTAGTTTAAGTAACATTAAGGTTGTGACACAAACCAACAAAAGCTGGGGAAATTCAAAGTTAAAGCTTTGACACACTGTCAAATAACTCCTGCTATTTGTAGGAAAGAGAGTGAGCATTTTTGAATAAGAGTGTGTGTGTGTGTGTGTGTGTGTGTGTGTGAGAAAAATCTAAAGAGGCCAACTCAGCTCGCCTGAAGGACTGGAAAGCCACCTATAGCTTTAAATACTCCCCATTCTTGACAGGTTAAGTCAGTGGTGCTTATTGGGGGGTCCTCAACAAAGAAGACCAGCAAATGACAGACCAGCTTCCTTGAAAGACCACTTATCCATGACCTCCTATCTTCACCTGTGATGTGCAGGTGCTAGGAAGCATTGGATGTGTTCCAAGACACACTCTCACAGTTCACACATGCATTTGGAAGAGGCCTGGCCAGCTTTCCACATGAACCAAGGACTGCTGTATACATGCAGCACAATGAGATGGAAATGTGGGGCGGAACAAACTATACCACTTCAGACTACAGGAGGAAGAAGGATTTTCCGTATGGGGGGAAAAACACCTCTTTGCAAGAGGAAAACCAGCTGTGTCCTCTCCCTAATGTACTGGCTTGCTACTTGCAACAAGTATTTTGCTTATATGAGCATTCCAAAATGTGGTTTCTTCCTCTCCATCTACAAACAGTCCATAAGAAGCTGCCTTATATCGATAAGTATGTACTGTATTGTCTACACCAACTGGCAGTGGCTCTCCAGGGTCTCATGAGGCTTTCCCAGACCTACCTGGAAAGGCCAGAGATTGAACTTGGGGCCTTTTGCCTGCCCAGAATTCTACCACTCCATTCTCCTGCAAGCACAGACTATACCCAAGGGCACACCCTAGAATTTGCCTGGAGTTTTGTGTCAAATGAGCAGCAGCCAGAGTGGAAGGGGTTCGATGATAGCAGAAAGTTTGAATAGCACTGGATTCGGCAAACCCTTTATGCCAGATCAGACCGCAGGGGAGATGGACCCTCTCTGCCAATGAACACAGAACAGCCCGCATGCCTTCAATGGCTTGCAACTGCCTGCTTTATAGACAGTTTTCACAGAACACAGAAATAATTTATACCCTCTTGCGAGAGCTTTAGTACACCTGAAGAACATTAAATGGAGATATACCACAAGATCTATTGAGTAACAGCCATTCTCAGGAATATCTTCTGAGAGAATTAGCTCTTATCAAGGCATGCATAAATACTTCACCTACTAGACAAACTATGCCAGGAGGAGGAGGCAGCTGCTTATAGGCTACCAGATAAACATACTTCAGCAAGCAAAACTAATCGTAAGAGCACTTTGCCTTATCAAAGAGATCACATTAGAAATGCATTATTAAAATTTACTAAGCACTTAAAGCTGAACTGGTCACAGGCTTTGGGGCTGGAGGAGGCAAGACAAGGGGATGGGCGTTAGGGGAAAATCAGGGCGAACAACATTTTTGGCTTTCAGAACAAATTTAACACACTTTCTTCAGCGAGCACAATTTGTACTAACCAAAGAGTTAAATCCATTATCAAGGACAATGGGAGACATGCTTTTGACAAAATGTTTCTAATAACAGGTTTGATGTGCTTTTCCCGTGTTCTGGAATCCAACCAAGCAAACCTGTTTAACTCAATATGATATAGAGCTTAGGGTGTGTTGACATTTTCCTCCCCACCCCCAGCAGTTAGGTTACATCTCTTTCTACTTTAGAATTAGAGGAGTATTTATTTCCCTTTGGGGAAACTGTAAGCTTTCTAAGCTGCTCAGCTTGGAGCAGCCAAAGGAGGAGTTTTTAAAATAAGGTGTGCTCAGAATAGGTAGGCTGACAACTCAAAGCATATAAACTTCCCTTTGCTCTCTTATCAACACCATACATAAAGCACATTGATGTCTAAAGTACAAAAACACCTAGTATTTGCAGATGTGGAGGCCAGCCCTGAGGTATCTGTTTCAGCACAAGTCCACGAGAGCAGCTTTTTCCTAGATGCAACTAGAGGCAAGCTGCTCCACTACCCACACCTCTTAAAACCTCCTCCTCCTACCTTTTGCCAGTGCAAATCTGTATGGACACCAACTGTACATGCCCACTGCCATTGAGTTCATATATGTTTTATTTATTGGGGGATGGGGAGTGCTCTGCCTTCCCAGCAAGAAAGCTCCAAAGTGCATATGAATTATAAAAATCTCATAAAAATATACACAAAACATTTCTAATACACCCAGTCATTAAAAAAAACTACTAACACAGCAAAGAGCTATAATAGGCACCATTCATTAAGGCTCCAAATGCAGTTCCCAGTGACTCACTGGGCACGCTGTATTGCCATGTTTCACATGTCATGGTTTGGGGACCAGGAGCAGCCCATGAACTCACACGGTCCTTCTACTCCTGCATCAATGCCCTTCCCTCCCTACCCTGATTGGCATGAACTATGATCTGGAATCTACAGGTTTTGGCTGGCCTCAGTAGCCAGGCAAGATTTGTAGTTGCCACCAAACCTGCCCCGACCTTAACTTGGTCCTTGTCTGTGGTACCAGGTTAAATAAGTGGCTCCATAGTTCAGCATAACTGCAAAGACAAAAACCTCACACAGCCCCTTTGAAGGGAGGGGGCTTGCCCTTGCGGGTGCACTGTGCTGGTCCAGAGCCTCCAAAGCCCACTGTAAAAGGTCAGAGATGAGCCCCCACCTGTGTCTCACTTTGGGCTTGGACAAGTGCTATGAAATGTGCTCAATGGAATAAGAGACACAATCCAGCAAGCATATTTGTGGACTTCAACTCTGATTTAGCATTAATGTCCGAAACAGCGTATCCACAGTTAGTACTAAACAGAGTTCAAGTTTTAAACCAGAGATTGAAACCAGCTTCCAACCATGGTTTTAATCTCTGATTTAAGAGGCAAACTATGGCTGGTGCTAACTATGCTTATGCCAGTTCAGGCATTATTGCCAAACCATAATTTGCAACAATCTGGAAAGAGATGGGAAAGGAGGAGGAACGAAGCAGATGTGCACGAGACTATGGGATGGCCCTGACTGCCACACCATGATTTGACAATCAGCCCTGCATGACATCTAAACTGGACCACTAAAACACATTAAAAACCATACCAGTATAAAATAAATGAGGAGGGTTTTGTGGGGGTGGGGACATCTCTTTTTGCCATATTAAGCTTGCAACCTCTGCACACTTTCCTGTTAGGTAAACCTCATTGAACACAGTGAAACTGAGTAGCCATGCCTAAGATTGCGCTGTAAGGAACCTTATTGTGAAAACAAACAAGCCCGTCAAAAGGATGTTCATTAGATTCAACACATTCAACACTGCAATTTCCAGGGTTCCATTGTGGGAAGCCATGATAGATTGGCTGGCCAGACACAACGTAAGGTTGGTACAACAGATGTTTCCACTCCAAATACTGGCCCCATTGATACATGTTTAGCCAAATATACTGAGCGACTCCTCAACGCCTCTTCTTCCCCACCCCCGCCTTGCATTTTTCTCCTCAAACCTTTAGCACCTCCTCAGAAATAGCCCGTTTCTGCTACTTAAAGTTATCCCAATTCTCCTTTCAGCAGGCTGTGCTTTGAACGCTCAGCAAGTTCAAAGTGTGGTCTTTCCTTTTCTTTTAATATCTTGCCACCAACTGTCACCACCACCACCACCACCACCCCTTTCGCACCCACAGAGAAACCGGCAGTTTTAGAATGTTGCATGAGAAGGATTCCACAGGCCATAGCACCAGTGACTTAAAAATCAATTCTGTTATTTGAAAAAAGGTGGGGGGGAGCAGACTCACGTAGGACACACTCTTATTCCTTCACATCTATGACTGTAGAGCAAATTTTGTGTATGTTTCCTTTGAGCACACTCTGAAAACCATTAAGTTCAAAGTGAGCGTTTTTAACCCCAGGATGTTCCAGGGCTGGAAAAGGCTCAGGCGTGTCCGAAATCTTGGCATTGGCACCTAACACTTACCCCCCCCCCGTGCAAAGGGATGGTGCCAATTTCTGAAAATTTAACAATTTAACTGAGCGAATGGAAATCAAAAGGAGAGAAGCAACTCTAAACCATGGTTTGTGGGTTGTACATCGGGAACTTCAATGCATGGTTTGGGTTCTAAACTATGGCTACTGCCAGCCATGATCTAACATGATATCTGAACTGGGCAAAAATGCCTCTTTTGAGACTCCAAGAGAAAAAAAGGACAAGTGGCAGAGCCATAACAGAAGACAAGCTTCAAGTGTGCCAGTTATTCTGGTGCCAATACACACACACACACACACACACACACACACACTCAGCAACTGGCTAAACAATATAATGTTATTTAAGATTAACTTAAAAAACAACTTGGAGCTGGAAGGTTTGAACAACTTAATTCAGGAATGGCACTATTGTCTTCAAACAGAACTAGCCTGTTCCAAAGCTTGCAGACAAGCAAAAGTATCTAGACACAAACATTTGTCAAGACAAAATTGTTAATGTTTGTTTAAAGTACTGGAACAAACCGTGGAGTTGTTCATACTTTCAAGAACTAGTGCTTTATTTAGGCTAGTTGTTTTAGTTAGCCTAAATAAAGGACAAGCTATTGAAAGTATGAACTACTCCTGGTTCATCACACTAGTTTAAAATAAAAGTTAAAAAAAACCTCTGCAGTTAAAAACCGACACACGTGCACGTGCATACACACACGCACTCATGAGCTAGAAAAAGAGGCCACAAGGCTAAAGGAATCCTCCCTCCTTTCAATGTTCTAAATCAAACCCAATTTTAAACAATAAAAGCTACCCTACCTTTCCTGCACTATTCTTAAGTATACGTTAAACTCTTGTGAATGGAAAATATGATACCTCTATCAACAGCCTGCGGTATGTTTAAACTATTATAATGTAAAGCATGCTTATTCTCACAAAAAAAACGCTAGCGGAAATGACTACCAAATGCTTCCTTTACAATCTCTCCAGACTAGGGCAGATTCTTTAAACTGGGGAGTGGGGGGGGGGGCTGCCTCCCCTGACATACCAAACATTAGCAAAGCAGATATCCCTAGTAAAGAAACGTTTGTTATGGATTTATTATCTTTTATTGAAGACACAGCAAAGGGGTGGGGGAGGAAAACTGGGTTCTCCACATTTTTAGTGCATCAATCACATTAACATTCAATAGCTTTATAAAAAATTCAAACAGACCTTTTAAAATAAAAGTGACAATAACCACAGGAAGTGACCATGGCTATATTAGGCTTTCCCTCAAGAGGGCCAGATAAGCTTTAAAAACAGGAAGTCTGCAGTATAATGATGAAAACGTTTAACAGACCGGAACCAAAAAGCTACAGAGCAGTTACAGATACATATCCAAAGGGGAATAGACGGCTAAGGTGGTGGAGCTCACACATGGAATCCATGAGCTTGGGGTGGGGGGTGGGGGTGGAGTGAGGAAGGGCTGACCTGTATTTCAAATTTATACCTGGAGGGTTGGAACTAATAAAATGCTCATTTTTAGCTGGTCTCGATGATTGGGGGGGAAGGCCTAGATTTTGTTCTCTCTCTGGCAGACGTGGGCTACACTGAAAATACACCACAGTAACAGATGGCCAGTCCAGTCTAATAGTAACAGTGTGAGTGTGTGTGTAGAAGTGGTGATGACCCACCTGCACACTTTTATTGATCTACTGCAGTCTTGCAAGAGACATTGCTAATCTGAAGTCATGGCAGCCAAATATTACAAGGTTAGCTTCCTTGTAAGTCAAACTAGGTGAGGTGGCGGGGAGGCACCCTTTCAAACTCCCACATCCAAGAGATGAATTCTTGAAACTCTTGTTGCCTAGTACACAAATCTAGCATCCTCACACCACACAAAAAAATCCCAGCCAACTTCCAATTCAACTTCTATAAATATTAAACAGTTTCTTGAATTATAGAATCTCTCACATACACACACACACACACACACACACACAATACAAACAATTATCCAGTAGATGCTTCTCAGCATCTTTAAAGGGGTACTAATCATTTGTGATTTAGGATGATTGAAGAATGCAGCTGATGTACAATATACCCCACTCACACCATACAACAGAGACAGAAAAACTAAAGGCATGTGGTAACTCCACTGCCCAGGCACCTAAAAGTTCTGGTATCTACTCCAAGGAATAAGCAGTGAGGCCTAACATGGCCCAGCGATCGCTGCACTAAACTACGGTATTTATTTTTTACTCTGCCTTTCAGCCACAAACACACGGTCCAAAGCAACTAGTTAGTGGCCGGGGGCATAGTTCATTGGCAGGGCATGGTTCAATCTTCACCACCTCCAGTTAAAGGGTCAAATAGCAGGTGATGGGAAACACCTCTGCCAGAGACCCCTGGAGAAATGCTGCCACTCAGAGCAGGCAATACCGGGGTAGACAGACCAACACTCTGACCTCACAGAAGGCAGCTAGGTAATATCCAAGAAGTATTGGATAGTATTGAGAGCCAGTGTGGCGTAGTGGTTAGAGTGTTGGACCGGGACTTGGGCCAGTCACTGACTCTCAGCCTAACCTACCTCACAGGGTTGTTGTGAGGGTAAAATGGAGAGGAGGAGGATTATGTAAGCTGCCTTGGGTTCCTTTCAGGAAAAAAGGCGGGGTATAAATATAATAAATAAAAATAACTAATTAAGTAGGCTGTGGCTCCATGGTAGAGCACCTGCTTTGCATGCAGAAGGTCTCAGGTTCAGTCCCTGGCATCTCCAGGTAGAGCTGGATCAACTCCTGCCTGAAACCCTGGGGAGCCACTGCCGGTCAGTGTTGACAATACTGGGCTAGATGGACCAATGCTATGACTCCATATAAGGCAGCCTCCTAAATTCTATGATCCTTCAGAGAGGGGCAGTCAAAGCAGCCACTGCAGCAGCAAACACACCTAAAGCCCAGGGAGTAGACAGTTTCCACCGCCATCACCCACCAGAGCCTTTAAAGAAAGAATTGCATGTTTTTAGTGTTACTTTCCACGCTATCCACCACCACCTCGGAGGCCTGTTGTCAGGCAGAAAGGCAAGATACGTAATTATTTTAAATAAATAAAACCCAACCAGCATGCCTTTGAGCCCCCTTCCCTATGGAAACCCAAACCTGCTCCCTCACAGGGTTTCCCCATTCACTTAGGAAGCCCCCATATTCTAGCCCACATCACTACACTGCATAGGAAATCGAGTGCATGGATTCACGGTACACTCAAAACAGCAACCCAAGCCAACTTGTACCCAGTAAGTACTATGTGCACTCATTTATTGATTTATTAAGGGCACAATCCAATCGGGATGCCAATAAGCCTCCAAACTTGGAGGCTTACGGGCATTATTCTATGCAGGGCAGAGGCGATCTCCGCCTCCCCACACCTCCCGTCCTGCAAGCCAGCTAGATGGCCAATTTCAGCAGTCTAGCTACAGAGCTTCAGAGGGGGAGGGAAGGAGGCTAGAGCACTGTCGGGATACATTCCCTCCCCTGTCTCCCGGAACGCCCCCTTTACCCTTTCTCCAAGGTCACGCTTACAACCTTGGAGTAGTTCTTTCCACGCCCGGTTGCAGGGGTGGGGAGGGGGATCCAAGCATGGATCCCCAGTTCCAAGGTCAGAGCTCTGCCTCTGATCTGTAATTCTGAAGAATCCTATGGCCCCCCTAGACACTGTCTAGGGGGGCATAGGATCGCTCTGTTAAGAATATTTTTATCCTGCTCCTCAGTCAAAAAGGGACCTGGAGCAGCTTACAAATAAATAAATAAAAGATAGAAGTATTGTAAAATCTGCAGCAAGGGTATGTTACACCCATATCCAATCTCTCTCTCTCTCTCTCTCACACACACACACACACACGCACGCACGCACAGGGATTCTGGGGATAACACATTAATGCGTCCACCATGTGGATTCTATATTGCATTTACATTTCCAGCAGAGCTGTTTTATGAGTTTCAAGTGTAGGAAGTGAGGGGAGTGGGGAAAACATAGTGTCCTTTGATGAACCCATTTTAGATGTAGCCCACTTCTAGAAATAACACTTTATACAGAAATATAGTTAAGTCATGCACGGTATGACATATTTTGAAGTAAAATCATATCGGTTTGGACCAAGTCTGCCTCACATGTTCTCATGAGTAATGCAGTTGGCACAATTTGTGTAAATAAGCTTCACATTTTGGAAAACACTATATTACAGCTCCCCAGACACCTTCCTTCAAGTCTTCTCAGAATGAGAATTTGGCACGAAAAGGAATCTCTGATCTTCTGCTTATTCCTCTCCCCTCATTGAGAGTGAAGGAAAACAATGCATTAAGACACAGTGGAAGAGAATCTTGCAAATTTGATATTTCAGAGGTAAAATCCTTCTTTCATAGCTGGACAAATTAATTCTAGCATCCAGCAGCAACATACTGAATGTGCTTGCGCAATTCAGGTGCATAATTGTCCTTCTGTAATTGGTTACCTGGCTATAGTATACAAACTTTTCTTTAAACTTGCATCATTGTTGGAACATATTAGCATTTTTCACTTCCTTTAACAGCTGTTGAATAATGCTTACCCTGCTTATAATCTGCCACTAGGTGTTGCTACAGTGCTGTCTGCACAGCTAAAACAACACTACTGCATGTAGCAGCAGGCAGCAACTGCAACAAAAAAAGCATTCGCTCATGGATGTATAAATGGAAGGCAGCTATTACCAACAACCCATCCTTCATGAATTCTTGATGGAATGGTGTAACAAATTTCTCCAGAGGTGGAACAAACTGCTCCAATGTCACGAGCCACGGCTGTACTGCTTTTATAGTATCAAAAAGCTGCGGCTGGTAGAGAAGAGAAAAATTCAAAACATACCAACCTCATGAAGAGTCCTGTGGCAGTGCTTTGGGAAGGGCCATCACTCAGTAATGGAGTACATGTTTTGCATGCACTAGCTCCCAAGTTCAATTCCCAACATCTCCAGCTAAAGAATCTTGGAAAGCAGGCTGGGAAAATATCTCTGCCCAAGGCCTTTGAAAGACACGACCAATCAGAGAAGAAATTACTGGGCTAGATGGAGCAATGGATTCAGTATAAGGCAGTTTCCTATGTTCGCGTAGCACGCATTTTCAACCATGTTTGAAAACAAATACCAAATCAGGATTAAAATAAAGGAATGATGGGTCTTTGGCTGTGTAAACTCACCCCAACAATAACAGTTGAAGGAATGTTTGTGTAACCAGAGTGAAAATCATTGTGTGTGTTTTTTTAAGTCATTATCTGTGGAAAGAAAGCCTGTGGATTATAACACTAATAGAGGTTTTTAAACAAATCCACCACCAGGGGAAGATACACTGAGCACAGACACAAAATGCCTGCTTTTAAAGAGGTTCCAAAGATAACATTTTCTCTGATGAAAGAAACTGATTGCAGATGGTAAAGCCCAAACTGAAACACATGCGACTATCAAAAGGGACATTTACTGAAGAACAAACACCCGCTTATTACGAAAGCATTTAAAGATTGTACATGGAATTCCAAACAAAAAGAAATTGGAGGGGGGTGGGGTTAGAAATAAATGCAAGTGAAAACCTGCAGATGGTGACAGTTGTCTGCCAAAATGAAAACAAAAAACTCAAGCAGAGCAAATAGTGGACCAAGTTAAATGCAACTGAGAACCTTTTCTTCTATTTTTAAAGTGAAGTGTGCCATCTTTCCCGAGACACTTGGTTCGCACTATCATTTTGACCCACTGTGGTTTGCAGCACATGCCGGGAGCCTGTGGGCAACAGTTCCAAAACCCAACTCCCACTTGTAGGTTCTCATGTCATCCGAACCCAGCGAGGGTGGGTTGTTGGCACGGTTAACAACCCACCCAGAACCCATGGGGCGGGTTGTGGGTGGTTTGTGAACTACGCTCAAAACCCACCCTCGCCGGGTTCGGACAACATGACAACCTATGAGTGGGGGTTGGGTTATGGAACAGGCACCTGCCGCAAACTACGGTGGCTTATTTAAGCCACCGTGGGTCAAAATGATTGTGCGAACCCAAATGTAAACCTCCTGCTTACTAGCTAGTGACGTCTGGTTTCTCTCAGATTGCCTCACTCCAGCAGGGTTGAGTTGTTGGGAGTCTGTTGCTAAGCCACCTTGTGGCTGCCTCCTGAAGTGCAGCTCACCCCTAAACAGGTGCCAAATTCAGGAGATTTAGTATTAATTATTAGTGAAACCCCACCCTTCAATCAAGTTATCAAGGCAGCTTACCACACACACAAAAAGAAGTACAGAAATGTATCAGTATTTTGTTTTATACCTGATAATTGAAAGTGGTTCTTCCTGTTTTAAAACTGGAAGCATTACAAAATTAAGAAATACATTTCTCAGTTGGCTTCCAGAATGAAGAGCAAGCATTCTCCTTGCAACTCTAAAAACCCAATTACCACGGCTCCTTTCCCTCCCCTCTTACACAGTCAAATCAGAGCTCAGGCTTTACCAGCAATGGGGGAACATCCAGCACGCACCCCACACCTTTCAGCAGTAGCGTGAGCTGCAGCAGGGAACACTAGAGGGCTATTACATCAACCTGAGGGAGTCGCTACACAAACATTGGCTGGGAGGATGAGGAAATAAGCTCTGCATATGGACTCCTCACTCCAATAGCCATAGACACTTTCACCTGTAATAAACCAAGATATCTGGCTTAATAAACAACAATCTGAATGAGCTCATTGCATGCAGTCCATTCGTTCCCAGTTTTACTTCTCCCTTTGCACAGGTGGGTAGACAAACCAGGCAGGGAATAGCTTTGTGTGACATCCAAACCTGGGATTATCATTAAGCGCATCTGAAGAGGCCCAATTCTAAAGCCAGCCTTAAACCAGGGTTTGTTCTTGGATTACAAATCCTGGCTTGTTTGGGTGCAGTTAAGCATGATCCTGTGTTCAGACATCAAGTAAAGCTATCCCCTTCCTGGCTTGTTTATCTCCTCACGCAAAGGGAAGGATCTGAGTGGGGACAAACAGGCTGCATGCACTAACACGCTCATTCACATTGTAATTTATTAAAACAGGATTCCTGGCTTATCGTTATGTGCGAATGCTACACTGGTAGATGCATCCACCACGAGAACTTAATTTTCAAAGCAAACTTCAGCTCCTCATGTGGCTCCTGCACACCCGCTGGGAATCGCTGGAATAGAGACTTCAAATATTTGACTGAACAGCAAATTCTGACTATGGCTTTATTTATTTACAACATTTATATACTGCTCCACACCTAAACAGATTCCGGAGCAGTGAGCAGTAGAAGATAAAACAGATAAACGAATAAAAACAATGCATTAAAAACAGTGGCTGGTCAAACAAGGAAGGCTTCTTGGAATAAGGATGTTTTCAGCAGGCACCGAAATCAGCACAATGTTGGTGCCTGCCTGACCTCCAGATGCAGGGAGTTCCACAGAACTGGAAGGGCTCTTCTCCGGGTAGACTCCAATCAGGCCATAGGTCCATGTGGAACCACCAGGAGCAGGGCTTTCTCCCTGGATGCATCCCACTAGTCTCTTCCCCATTAGAAGGGAGTCCTGTCAAACATCTTCAAGCTTGTACCCTAGAGCAGCCTTCCCAGAAGCCCCAGTCAGCATGGCCAACGTTCAGGAATACTGGGAATTATCGTCCAAAACGGCACCAGGTTGGGGAAAGCTGTTCTAGACAGTTAGCAAAGATTTACATGTTCCACCAGGCATTTGGTCTTTGGCTAAAGCCAGTGCTGCTTTATTACTGTATTGGTGTATCTTTTCAATTCATGCTTTAACATTGTTTCAGGTTTTAATGCTGCTAACCTGGCAAGGTTTGAGCAAGTTCGAAGTTTTTTGCAAGCAATTTGTCTGATCTTGTGCTTTTATTATGCCAAACCCCATTCTGACTGCTACCGTGTGGCAGAAAGGGGGCTTATGCATTGCTGGGCAAAGCTGAGATTACTATGCATTAGTTCTGCATGCTCCAACAGGGCTTGTGAGCTTGTATTTCTCAAACAGCAGCAGCCATCCATGGTGTGAAGCAAACTGCTTTTGAAACCACAGAGATTTCACAAGCAGGTTTTTATATGACCTAGGGAGTGGGTGTGAGAGATCTATTGTTCAAAGAAAAGGGGCTTGTGCACATGAGCCCACCTACAAATGCAAGAGAACCAGATAAGAGGCCCCTCTACTCAAGTATCCTGTTTCCAACAGTGGACAGCCAAGTGTCTCTGGAAAGCCCACAAAAAAGGCATTTGTTGTTTATCCCCACCATCTGGCGCTCAGAGGTATACTGCCTCTGGACACAGCAGTTCCATTTAGCTATCATGGCTTTAAAATAGCACTTTCAATCCTCATTCACCCAAATCCTCATTTCAACATTTTTGCTCATGCACCAGCCTGAGAGCTATAAGAACAGGGGCATTCCTATCTGCCTGTGCAAGATTGGAAGATAAAATTCCAAGCTGTTGTAAACAAAGCTTAGGTTGGGTAGCAGCTGTATTTCTCAGTATCACCTCGGTACAACCGCCTTGCCCTTGATTAGGGTATCGACAGACAAACTGTTGGATTGTAATGCTAGTATTTTGTCAATAAGTATTCACGTAGGCTTCGCAAGTTCATTAATAATCCATTATGGAGGCCTAAATTAAAGCTTGGCAGGCAGGCAGCTTCCCCAGGAAACAAAATCAGCTTCTTCTAGGCTGGCAAGAACTGAATGTGCCAAATGCTGGCGTATTAAGATGCAAACACACATTTTAAAGGTTATGCGCTCAAACTATTTCAGCCACCATAATAAAAGGTATCATGGTGCAGTTGCAGAAACACACACTAGCGTACCTGTTCCATTCCAGTTTTAACCTACAGTTTTGTCAAGTTACCTGGGGAACTTCCAATGGGGGGAGGGGGGGAACTGTGTCTTCACACAGAGCATAATCAACTTATAGAATTCATTACAAGACGGCATGGCGATGGCCACTGGTTTAGATGGATTTTTCTTTTTAAAGAAAGGATTAGATAGATTACCGTAAGTTGTCTTTTACCAGGTCTGGTCCATCTCACCCAGTATTGTGCACTCTGGCAGTGGCTCTCAGGATGAGTCCCCGCCCCACCATTTAACTGCTACCCCAAATCCTTCTAACTTAGAGGTTCCCAACCTTCGGTCCCTAGATCCCATCATCGGCAGTCAGCATGATCAATGCTCACGGATAGCCAGTCTGGAGGGCCCAGGGGTGGGAAGCACATCTCTAAATGGGGCCGCTGGGGATTAAAGCTCAGGCCTTCTACATGCAAAGCATGTGCTCTGCCACTGAGCTATTCATGGACAGCAGCTCAGTCAACAGCTATTAGCTATAACAGCTATACGGAACCTCCACAAAAATCCGCCGCAGTATAGCTCTAACCCGGGCAGGGAAGACCAGCAGCTTCATGCCCTGCTTGTGAGCTTCCCAGAGGTAACTGGCTGGCCAGTTTGAAACAACACAGGGCGGCTTAGCTTAGGGGGGGAGGGGAAGATGCGTACGGGGAGACATAATAGACTGTGTACAGATGATGCATGGTATGGAGGAAGTAGATAGGGATGAGCTTCTCCCATAATACTAGAATCTGGAGTCATCCCATGAAGCTGAATGGAGGGTTGTTTGAGCATCCCCTCATTCCTAGATAAAAAGAGACAGGTGCATAAAAACACAGTGCAACCTAAGAACAAGTCTAGTTTAATTATTCATAGACTCAATATCCCTTTCATCACAGGGCGGCCTACAGTGCCAAATGCAAATTATTAAACATCACATAATATAAAATACGTAACAATATAACACACCAGCAGATTTAAAAAATTAATCCTAAAATCATCTAGAAGCTGACTAGAATAAACAAATCTTTACGGGTCCCCTAAAATCCAAGAAGAGGCCATTCATATCTTTCGAAGAAGAAAGCTCCAAAGTGGCGGAGCCACAGAAAAGGCTCGTCCCTGGTACACACCCGCCTGATAGCTCTTGCTGCAAGACTAGCTCAGGCAGGTGGCCCATTAGGTAAGTTGGTCCCAAACCATTTAAGGCTTTAAAGGCTAAAACCAGCATTCAGTCTGGAAATGAATATGCAGTAAACTTAACTGGCACAGAATTGGTGTAAAATGATCAGAACACCTAACTCCTACAAGCGTTCTTGCTGCCACATTCTGCAACAATTGAAGTTTCTGGACCATCTTTAACGTCAGCCCCAGAATACTATGGGGTGGGGTGGGGGAAAACACAATTTCCCATTGCCCATGAAAAGTGTGTTTTTGTGTTTCTCCTACTACCTTTTTGCTTGGCTTCCAAAAGAGAAACGCAGTACATGTCTCAATCAATGATTGAAGAGTTAGTGACCGGGTTCGGACGACACACTGCGGCTTATTTATCCCATGATGAGCCAAGGAGCCCATGGGTGCCACTTTGCATATTCAACCCTGCTTGGGGGTTGTCGTGTTGTGTGACCCCAGCTAGCATGGGTTATGCAAGGGTTAAAACAGACCATGGGTTATAGGAGGGTTGTTTAACCTTCCCACATGTGCCGAGTTTGCACAACACGACAACCCCCGAGCAGGGGTTGCATATTCAAAATAGCAGCCCCACGCACCCCACATCCCAGCCTCACCGACCCACAGTGGGCTGTCCTGTCATGCGAACAGCACCAATGAAAGAATGTGAAGGAACACCTTTAAAGCAAGAGAAGTAAAAAAGGAGGGTTAAAGATTAAAAATAAGAGGTGGCAGCAAAACTGGGAAGGTAGCTAAAACAACAACTCAAAGTTCCCATCTTTGATTGTAAAAAGATCAGTTGATAAAAGATTAAGAAACAAGAAACAAGATAGTTCCAAAAAAAGAAGAATGGAACATCTGTTCTATCAGCAGTAATGATTGTTGTGTCCCCTACAACCTGAGGTGTCGTCCCCTCCTCGTCCCCCAGCATTTTAGGGCTAATTCAAGGTTCCTGAATTATATGCAGTTAATATAATGAGTTACTAGCAATAAAATATGCAAAAATGTTTTGGGCAGAAAGCAAGCAGGAAAGGGGGAGCGGGAAGAGAGAGAAACTCCAAGTTCTGATGTAAGGAAGTGAGCCTTTCTGCTTCCACAAAAAAGTAGTATGAACTGGCGCTGTCCCAGAAGCTTTTTTTTTAATTAAAAAAATAGGTTTTAATGAAAAGGACAGTTATACGTGAAAGACTTGAATCCAAATTCCATCAAAAAGAAAGCAGAAGGTATGCTAGACCAGCACAACGACCTTTCCCCCATTGCACAATGTCATTCCACTAACCCTAGAATCCAGACGCAACATATTGTGTCATGCCACAAGTGCTGGGCTCTCTTGTACAACACTGCTCAACACATCATGCACCCTTATTTCAAGGCCAGATTTCAGTCTGTGCATGTTCACAGGGCTGTGGGTCACACTGGCTCAGCTTGTCTGAGCTGTGGAAAGCTAAGCAGGGTCAGGCCTGGTTATTACTTGGACGGGAGACCCCTCCTCTAGTTTCCTGCATTGAGCAGGCGGTTGGACTCAGTAGCCTTGTAGGCTCCTTCCAACTCTATGATCTATGAAACCACCAGCGGCATATTTTTGCAGAAATGCACCACTACTACATCTTTTCTGCAAAGGCATATCTGGATCCCTCCCATTACTAGCTCCTGATCTTTGTCATGACAAGTCACAAATCACCTTGAATGAACCATCACTCTCTCTTCACAGAAGGAACAATGTTATGTTACTTAGGGTGTTATTTGTATTATTATTGATTGCACAGCACTTTACAAAGTATAGATCCCTGCCCTGAGGAGCTTAAATCTAAAACTCGACACAGGGGAACTGGTTCTCTTCTTACAGGCCAGGAGCAGCTGAATCTGTATGCAGCTCCCTCGTGTGGTGAACCACTGAACTGCAGGTGGCAGGTTCTCAGTGGAGTACCTTCAGGCCAAACTGACTCTGCCCACCCAGACTAGCTACTAAATCCTCCCGGCCAGGAAGGAGCATAAAAGGGGCTTCTTGTTCCAGCCGAGCCTTGCTCGAGCAACAACGTCTTCCTGAATTCTGGCATGCTCCTATATGCTTGGTTATTCTTTGGTCCCAGCTTCCGGCCTACTCCTTGATCCTGCCTCCAAGTTGGTGCTTAAGTCCTAATTTGTTCTTCAGTCCAGACTGCTGGCTTGCCTTGTGGTTCCCGGCTCACCCTGGACTGCCGGTCATCACTCAGCCCACACCAGCCACACAGCCCAACACCCATTTTATCCTAACAGCCCTTTGAGATTGGTTAGGCTAAGAGATAGTGACCCTAGTGAGTTTCATGGCTGAGTGGGATTTGAACCTGGGTCATCCTAGTTCAACACTCTTATCCACTACAACACGCTGGATCTCTACAAAGCTAATTATTTGGGGCACTGTCCTGTTCCTACCCAATTGGTTTTGGAGTTTTGGAACTGATGTGTCTTCGAGCCCCTTTATCGTTGAAAAAACAAGCAAATTTCCTTTAAAAGAAGAATGAAGAGCGATTGCTCCCATTATACAATGTGTATTGAGTGTCAACCACATGTGGAAAAGAGTTAGAAGAAAGTGAAAGCACTGTGCTGTTGAAGGCAGAAGTTAGCTGCTTGTGGCAAACACTAAGACAGGCTTTGTCAATAAGCAGTCATCTGGTCACCTGGGACAAGCAACTATCACTTCTAAGTGATCGGGCAGGGAAGCTTTTGTAAATTGGGAATGAGCTGGTTCTTCTCTTTCAGGTCATCAATGAGCTGCAAAAGTCACCAATGTTAGGTCAAAGAAGGCAAGCAAATCAGTCAACACCATTATGGTCTAGTATCTTTTGTGAACTTCCTTCCAATGCTGTGCTAAGACAAATAATCTACCAGCTGTAGCTATGAAGCCGGAAATCCCCAGTTCAACTCTCAGCTCAGCTATGTCTCCAATCACCTCCTGTAATATGGGGATAATCCCGCCACGCATCCCCTTTACGGAGATGTCATTTTATTCGCATTAATGTGGGCAATCTTCCTTTGGAGTTTGAGCACCTCCATCCCAGGTATATTTCATCTTTTATTCTATCTGACTGACTTGAGTTATTTCTGTGTCCTTATATTTCTTCCTTTAAGTAACTCACCCAACTATATCATCAGCTGCTGATAGCAGCAGCCATGGCTGAAGACAAAAGGAAAAGCTTGCAGAGGAAGGAAAACTCTGCTATTTCAAAACTCCCTAAAAACCTCAGCTACTATTAAAACCTCGGAATTATATATCGAACAGATGGAAAGCTTTTTAATCTCAGTAGGCTGAAAGCAAAAAGTAAGGTAATTACAACCTCCGTTGTGGAACTTCAGTATGCTGATGATAATATGGTCTTCGCACATTCAGAGGATGATCTCCACACTATCCTAAATGCTTTTGCAGAAGCATACGAAAACTTGGTCTCTCACTTAACATAAAAAAAAACCAAAGTGCTTTATAAGCAAGTGCTTCATCAGTAAGTGCAAGTTAACCCTTTGGTGATGCCATCTATCCAGCTTGGCGGGGCAATACTGGAAAATGTTGATCGTTTTCTCTATCTTGGCAGCTATCTTTCTGTTACAGCTAACATTGACACTGAAACCCAGCATCGTTTGAGCTCCACAAGTGCCGCATTTTCTCGAATGAAACATAGAGTGTTCGAGGATCGGGATATCTGTAAGAAGACCAAAATGCTGGTTTATAAAGCCATTGTATTACCAACTTTAATGTGTGCCTGCGAAACATGGACTATCTATAAACGCCATTTCCACCTCCTTGAAAGGTTTCATCAACGTTGCCTCCGGAAAATCCTGCGAATTACTTGGGAAGATAGGCGAACAAATGTCAGCGTACTGGAAGAAGCAAAGACTACTAGCGTTAAAAAATGATCCCTCAACGCCAACTTCAATGGACCGGTCATGTTGTTCGAATGTCTGACTGCCGTCTCCCAAAGCAGTTACTTTATTCCCAACTCAAGGATGGAAAGCGGAATATCGGTGGTCAGCATAAGAGGTTTAAAAATGTTCTTAAGGCTAATCTAAAAAAAAATGCAATATAAACATCGAAAACTGGGAAGCTCTGGCCCATGAACGATCTAACTGGAGGTTGGCCTTTCACAAAGGTTCTATAGACTTTGAAGAAGCCCGAGTACAAGGTGAAAGGGAGAAACGTGCTAAGCGAAAAGCACGTCAAACGAATCCTTTACAGGACCATCTTCCATCTGGTAACCTGTGTCCTCACTGTGGGAAGCTGTGTGGATCTAGAATTGGCCTCCACAGTCACTTACGGACCCATCGCTAGAGTCTACACAATTTTATACAATTTCCTCTTTATATAATTTTCTTTTTGTAATTTTATCCTGGAAGACAATCTTACTCGGTCAGGAGTGATCGCCTACTACTACTACTACGTGGAGGGTGGGATATGAAACACACTTCAAGTATAAAAGCTACTTTTTGTAGGCAATAACGGTTGTATGCAACTACTATTTGTAGGCGATGTAGATGTTTCCTCATAACAACCACTATCAAGACGCCAGAAAAATTACATTAGCTTTGGCTCTGCAGCTCTAGAAACAGGAGAGAGGGGGAATCTAATTATGAAACACATAATGGGACGTATGCCATGCAAGCAACTCTAGCAATTAAACATCTTCCTTGCCATCACTGAAAGCTGCTGTGTGGGAGGTGGAGAAGAATAGCCATATAGAAAGGATATTGGATGTATTAACATACCTCCTCTTTGCCGTTGCCAGTCTCTCTTTACAGACAAGGCTGAAACTGGACAAGTAGGAACCCTCCACAGGCAACAAAAAAAGGAATACAGCTGCTTCCCTTTATTTACTTAAGCCCTGTGTTCAAACTCTGTTGCAGACCATGTCATCGTGATAGAACCCACAAGGTGACTACTTTCGTTTTAAAAGCCTAACACAACTTGTTACAGCAGAAAACTCAAAGCAAGATGGATGCACTACATATTACAGATAATATCCTAAATAAGATTACCGTACTACATTTGTTACTTGTTGAATCAGGGCCCTGAGGGCTTAGAGTGTACAAGCTGTTACAACATCCCAGTTATTCTAGCTTCCCTTATCCCTGACTGTTCAAAGCCAGCTTGAACAAAAGTGGCTTACATCACTTTAGGACAATGTGCTGGCTCAGGCTTTGGGGAGCCTCCAGGAGAAAATAATTCCCAATTTTTTAGCCTTGAGTTACATGGTTTCACCTCAAAACCATCCTAGCATTCATACTTGGATGGGTGCCATCATCTTTAGATATTATCTTGGGCACAATGAAATGAATCCAAGATTGCCGCATCCATGACTACAGGAGCCCAAGCCAGTTGTGGTGGGGGAGAATCGGAAGCAGGTAGGGGCTACTTATCCCTCATGCACTCAACTAACGTCACTCATGTTTTGGCTCAATTTCTGAAATCTTCCCCAGATGCAGTGGGCACCTTTTATATCCCCTAGTACCAGCCTCGTAGATAAGCCCCTGAAGGTCAATAGCCTGCACAACCTTTACCGAGGAGCTTGTTGGAGGCTGGCAGAGGAGGGATGGAGAGCTGCATTTCTATGCAGGGCACAGTGAGGAGACCTCTCTCCCACTTGGTTTCTATGGTGGGTGCAGAGGAGGGTCCGATCGCTCCACCACTCCTCTGCCAGCCAATATTGATAAGAGTTGGTCAGCAAAGGAAGAATGTTAAGTTCTACAAGAAGCTGGAGTATTTCTTTTGCTTTGTATATGCATCTCATCCCCTTCTTATTGTTTTGAGAAAAAGTGAGGAACCATCGCTCAGTACAGTCATGCCTTGGATTGAGAGCATAATTCGTTCCGGAAACGTGCTTGTAATCCAAAACACTCTTATATCAAAACGAAATCCCCCAAAAAAAATTTGTACAGAGATTTTTAATTTAAGCCGTACTACAGTACTTGTATTGCAAGACGTCGCTTGTATATCAAGTAAAAAATAAATAAATAAATATTTAAACATTTGCTTGTCTTGCAAAACACTCTCAAACCAAGCTACTTGCAATCCAAGGTATTACTGCAGTTGAATGTGTATGCTTTGCAGATAGAGGGTCACCGGCTTAGCCAGAGTTAAACGGATCTCAGATAGCAATGCTTGGGGGAAACTCTGTGTTCTGCTGCCGTTCAGAGTAGACCATTGATCCACACAGCCCAGTAGAATCTACCCTCCAGAATAAAGGCAATTTCAGACATTCACTTCAAGGTTTGTTTACATAGTCCAGGTTTCCAGAGGCTCTCTGGCATGCATGTCTCCACTTGTAAATTAAGAGTAATAAAATAATAATTCTTGGGTTTGCACAACGCTCAAGTTTGAAAAATCTAAGATCCATCTCATTTCATGCTTGCACATTCACTTTGAGTACCGTATTTTTCCGTGTATAAGACGCCCCCATGTATAAGACGCCCCCCACTGGGCAGTTTTGCAACCGCGCGGTTCTCTCCTTGGCTTACTTCCGTGTATAAGACGACCCTCAATTTTTAGTCTAATAAGTTTAGGAAAAAGTATAGTCTTATACATGGAAAAATACTGTATTTACATCGGAGGTTTTTCTGCTTTGCTTCTACGAACAAGCCTTTGTTTCGAAATGGCCTTTCAGATGGTTCACTGCTGATTAACCCATTTTCATGCCTTGAAGAGCCTGATTCCTATTAGTGCAGACTGCAATCTGCACATTGATTTTTGCCACACTTGGGTTCGGGGGGGGGGGGAGAGACCCCAACAAAGAACAGCTTTTTAAATTTAGCAGCTACCCACAATGTTAAATAGAATAGCCAAGGCTGTGAGAACACAAGCATGCAGAACCAAGACATACCAGCTAAATAGAAACATGCTTTTATGTTTTAAAAAACCGGGGGGGGGGGCGGTGTGCAGAGAAAATGAATCTGCTATGTGCAGAACCGTAGACACTTCTGCTCTTGTTAGCATTGTCGAGAAAAGGCTATAGAGCTTTCAAAGGATTCAGAATTAGAAACAGACTCCTTTCCGGCTCCGAATTAGCATCATTTTACTCCACATAAACCCCCCATGCTGGGATCAAGCTTAGCAAAAAAATATCTCAAGCTGAAATGGCCTAGGAGGTTTCCTTACCTCACATCCCACTCACAGCCTTGTTAAATGAAGCCTTTATGCCAAACAAATCTATACAGTTGCCTGACAGCCTTCCACCAAGTTCTGCTGCAAATCAAAAGGCTTTATTTCATAGCCTGAAGCAAGTTTCACCATGTTTAATATCTGACAGGGGAGATGTGTTTTAATCTTCCCTCCAGTTGAAACAATTACCATTCCCAAGACCACTCATAAATTGGTAGTAAAAATCACTTGTTTTATATTGTTGGATGAATATTAAGAGGAGGAAAATGTTTTTTTTTTTTAAAGATGGTGCGTCTAGCATTGGAAGCATACCTTTTAGAAAAATAATGACTTGCTGCTCAATGGAGCAGGCGAGTAGTTATGCGAGTAATATTCACTGCAGCAAACGCACCAATTTTTACAAACCAAGATGGCTGAAGAACTGGGAAAGTTCTGGGTGCCTGGTTACCTGGTTACCTTAGCATTGAGGAATTTGGAGGTAGTTCAAGCTGGGCACGTTGGAGACTAGCAGCCCATATTATTAAGTCTCTTTCTCCACAAGATGAGAATTTAAGAACAAGAAACTTCAGTGTCCTCCAAGTGTGTGTGCACTTTGATCAACCTGCCCCTTCAACAGGGTTTGAAAGAGGAGATGAGGCTCAGTGCCTTTATTTCATAGATCATAGAGTTGGAAGGAGCCTACAAGGCTATAGAGTCCAACCCCCTGCTCAATGCAGGAAACTAGAGGAGGGGTCTCCCATCCAAGTAATAACCAGGCTTGACCCTGCTTAGCTTTCCACACTGAGCTGAGCCAGCATAAGCCACAGGCCTTATTTAGTAGCTGAACAAAAGTTTAGTAGCTGAACAAAAGAGGGGTGGCTTTTTCCATCACCCCACTGCGGCAAGGAGGGAGGGTGCATGATTGTTCCTATTCAAAGACTCTTCTGTGATCTTGTCCCCTCCAGTTGCCTACTCATAGCCAAGAGTGGAGAGAGTGGTGACTGTAGCCAAGGGAAACACAGGATACAGCAGCCCTGGCCTGTCACCCTCTACTCCTCCTCCGTACAGCTGCTGTGTAATTGGTTACTTATCAGGGCCCAAAGCCCTCCTCTGCTCAGTAGAAGTGGAGCCATCGTTCAGTGGGTAAGGTGCCTACTTTGCACATAGAAGGTCCCAGGTTCAATCCCAGAAATTCCCAGTTAATGGAGCTGGGAAAAGCCATCCTCTGTCCGAGATCCTGGAGAGCCACTTCCAGTAAGAGTAAACCAGTGATCTGATGGAATGTAAGGCAGCATCGTATGTAAGCTTAAATAAAATATGGAGAATCTGGCAGGGGGGAGAGAAGGGGCAGGAGATTGTTAGCGAAGGCTGGGAGGAAAGGTTTCAAGCAACTTTCACTCCCAAGACACTCCTACATCTGGTGTTCTAATTTAAGCCATCACAGACCACACCTTGGTCAAGCTCACAAGCTACAAGCTATTTAGTGGCAAACATGTTAACCCACCCAGGACTAGCAGCCAGGAGGAGAAGATAAAAGACATCAAGCAATGTACAGTAAACACATTTGTGTCTGCCATGTCTATAAAACAGGAATTGCATCTGGCACAGATAGTTAATGTTATGTATTACCCAAGGACCAAAGTCTAAATAAAGCAGTCTTATATAAATAAGACCCGGAACAAAAGACAATCAACTCAAAATATTACGTGGGCATTTAGAAAGAAGAAACGTGTTCTTCGTAGTGACTGCCAACACAGAATTTTCGTTGTTATTGGGCTGTTTGATTGCCTAGCACTAATGGAGGGTGGGAGATGGCATTGCATGTGGTGATATACATGTTACTGCCTACCTAGGAGAAAAGCCACCATGCAGAATCCCTCCCTCTCCCTGGCTCGCGCATAAAACTCCGTCCATCTACCATTTTCGTTGTGCTCTACAAATGCATGAAAAAGCTCTTTCAGTATTGAAAGTGATTTAAGCCAGCAAGAAAAATTCCGGTGCTATGCTTTTAGAGCCACAATATTTTTCAAAACCTTGCTGAGAAATCCCCCAGAGCTTAATAATTAAGACGTATTGCCCGGAACCATTCTCCAAGCCAAACCCAACGGCATTCACTCAGGTTTTTTTTCCCCCCTACCAGGCTGAGATGCCTTGCGGTTGGAAGGAGGAATGTACATCAAACTCCCACCGCCTTAAAGCACTGGAACGCAAACTGTTTCATGTAGGGACCAACAGCACAAGCCTCCCACACTGCTTTCTAGCACCCTCTAGAGTTTTCTTCCCACATCATCTCATTGAAAGCCAGGTATATTTGCTAGCAATGTAATATACTGAAATTTCCAGAGGACTTTGGCTCTGGCAACTTATTGGAAAAGCATTTAAACAAAAACAGGCCGCTTACCAGTTGCCACAGCTATAGTTACACCCCAGACAAAAAGTGCATCCCTCATTCAATCACCAAGTGAAAAATATAAATTATAAAAGCTTCCAAGTGGGAAGAGGGGAAAGAGAGCCAAACCAAAAACACAAACCAACTCCACATGTGTTGATATCAGTTTCCAGTGTCTGGAGTGAAGTTTGGCTTCTTCAATCAGCTATCAGCACTTTCAAAGCAGGTTTCTGGACATTACTCAATCTGTAGAGGTAATTACCTAAGGTGCCTTTCAAAAGGTGCTTAAATTAAGGCTGTAATTCTATCTTGCAGTTCCAACAACAATAAATCTCTTGATTATGGCTACTGCAGTATACTTTTTCCCCCATTACTATACACAAAGTCAGGTTAACTATGCCTTTTGAAAAATATTATCCTTCCCACCCAACCCTTTTTACTAAGTATTTGGGCTAACTGTTCAGAGCACATGCAGGTCTTACAAGAAAACCCAGAGTGTGAAATAAAAATAAGGCTTTGGCTAAAATCTGTCCTAAGCAGACATTTCATAGCTGCAAAAAAGCACACGCACCCTGCGATCAATAGACCTTGGCTTTTGAGAAAGGCAGTAGATTAACTATACCTGTCACTTAGCTACAACCTACACTTCATCGAAAGGAAAGAAAGGGCATGGAGATTCTATACTTACTATGCTGTACTGCCTAGATGGTGTGAGGACTTTTCCCTGCTTCGCCCCTTATTAACTAACCCCCTGAGCCTCTTCTATGCTCGGGCCCTGTCTTCGTAGCCCATTTATATTCTCCTGCTTCCTTTACCTGTTTGCTTCTCCATTTCTTTAGACCCCTCTGTGTTCTGGACTCTCTCCTAATTCAACCTCCAATGCCCTCGCCCCCGCTTTTTCCAACAGACTGTGCTGCCACACAAAAAAAAACACAATTTCCCATCGCTAGATCCTGCAAGGTTCTCTCCCCGCCAAACTCAGCCGCCCCTTCCTCACTGAAGTACAAATTGTCCCTCAAAATTCTATTATTGGCACCTTCAGCACAAGCAGTTTCTGAAAATTCCATGACATTACAGCTGCTCCTCTACAGAGGAGGAGTTATTCCTTAGCAGGCATAGAAAGTTGTATCGCCCGCATCTTTAACTTCTCTCCTTTCTCTCTTTTGAAAATTAAAGATATGAGCCTTCAGATTACAGATCTAGTTTACGTCTTGCCTATAATACTGTTACCACCTTGATCGTGATTGTTGTAACTTAAGGGCGGGGCAGGGCAGTCCACTAATATCAATAAGTAGACTTACAATGACAGAATTACGGTTTCTTTGGCACTGATTGCATACAGTCCCTGGTTATAACCAAGTTAGAGGCCTGTGGCTGAACGTCTGGCTGGTTATTAGAGTGATTCAATTTTGCCAAGATGGTGGAACACTGCATACCTGCGAGCCTTTGATGAGCGACTCTGGCCTAGTTCACTAATGTGATTGGGTAAACCCGTATCTGCACTATTATACTTTACACTGCATGGTGGTGGGGAAATCACTTCATGCAACAACAAAAAATGAGACCAACCAAAAAAAACCCCTCTCTACACATTGACTAGTCAATCAGGGAGAAGTGCTCTAGCTCAGGGGTCCCCAATCCCCGGGCCGTGGACCGGTACCGGTCCGTGGCCTGTTAAGAACTGGGCCGGCCGCCACCGCGCCGCCCAGTTTTACGAAAATGCTCATCAGGAGGCCACCAGGACACGCCGCGAGCACCCCACCTGGCTCTCGGGGTGCTCGCAAGCTCCAGCGAGCACCCACCGCCGCTCGCCTCCCGAAGAGCCTTTTCATAAAACCGGGAGACCAGTCGCATCACTTCCTGGTTCTCCGGTGCTGCTCTTTTTATGCAAATACCATGGTAAAGTACCTTAAAACTGGCCGCAAATAGCAAATTGTGGCCAGTTTTAAGGTACTTTACCATGGTATTTATGTAAAAAGAGCAGCACCGGAGAACCAGGAAGTGACGCGACGGGGCCCGCCCGGGCCGCACAGCAGGAGGTGAGCAGTGGGTGACACACACACCCCAGTCCGTGGAAAAATTTATTCCACGGAACCCAGTCCCAGGTGCTAAAAGGGTTGGGGGCCGCTGCTCTAGCGTAGCTGGTTTACCTGATATATTAGCTTTTTTTCTCTTTTTTTTATGGAGGAACATTCCATCACGCAAGCTGCCCCCACCCTCACACAATCCAAAGTGGCACAGCCCAGACATAGGTTCATTCACCTTAGTGAGAACTAGGCCTTAGTCAAATACGAGTGATATGTTATTTGAGAGCACCCTTGAACAAGAATAGATGCATTCATCAACTTCTTGATGCATCTCAACACAGAAGTTTGTTCTTGAATTTGATGCTAAGAGCCACACAATACAGAATTAGACAGTCCAGTTCATTCAGTCGAATGTCTAGAAAAACCAAGATACTACAGAGTAAGAAGTTTTTAAAGCAGCCCGAATTTTAAAAGGCAAGAGACCCAGAGCCTTAAGTTGACTTTCTGTATCAAGATGGAGAGTGAACACTGAACTAAAATACCGCACAGTACCATAGCATTCTACTTACCCCAGGAACATAAATCAAATATTATGCACCATGGCACTCAATAGTAAACTAAGCCTCCCACAGCTGAAATCTGCCCATCTCTCTGGTTTTTATGTCAGCTTGCTTTACTCAGTCATACCGTAGTTGCAGAACCCTTGCCACGCTAACAATCTTCACGGACACTTTTATTGCCATCTGAAGTCAAAACACTCACTCACTGTGACATGAGCGCCTAAACTCAGAAAAACCTCCCCCTCGCTCTCCAGGACTTTGCTGACAGGTGCAGAAAATGGCTTGCTAGAGAACTGAACTGGACTATTTCCCCAGGACCAATCTACCCACATGCCTCTCCGATATCAAAAAGCAATGCCTGCTATTCGGTGGGCATTATCCTCCACCTCAGTTCTTCAGCACAGGCCCAATAGTATCAGTTTGCATATTTTCCTCTTAAGAAGTCAAAATCTGAAGGTTACCGACTAATGAATTTATGTAATTAATCAGCTTTCCTGCCACCTGGATGCATCAAAATTAAAGAGATACACAATGTCACTTTCAGATATTCCTTTTGCAATAATTCTTCAAATTGCTTTAAGATCCCACTTACTGACCATCATGCAGTACTTTTTAGAACCGCACATGCCACAACCATAATGCTTTAGATTACATGCCAATATGCCCTACATCGGCGAAAATAAGCCATCACTCTGCAATAGAGAACAAATGGGGGAGGAAGAAGAGATTCATGAAGGACTATTACTGTGTAATCCTCTTTCCTGAGCTGCAGCGTCTTCTAACAAGATTGTGTGGCTTTCACATTGGATCAGCAAGACTGTGACCTCTGCTGGCAGTTTTCAGTAACCAATATTAACACCAGAGAGGGAAAGCTAGCGCACAAATCCTCCACGAGCTGGTGCTCATGAGCAGAGAAGAGCTTCTGCCGTCTGTCTCTGTGTGTGTGTTGCTTTGATGCTGACAGGAGTACATTTCAACCAGATCAAAGCGCAGTGCAGCCAAGCGCCAATTCTTAAACACTAGCAAAGTGCTCATCAATCTAAAGGATGGTACGCACATAGGAGGGACTATCTTTTGCAACATCCCCGTGGAGGTGCAATGCATCGGTGGTGCACTCTTCACACAGACACACCCCCCCACACGCACTGCATGCACCCCATAGGTTCTCCATCCAGCAAAAGCAGTGGAATGCACCCTCTCCATAACAGCATCCCCAAGCACAACACTTTGTTTTTCTCAACGGAAGGGGAAAGGTGCCCTTGGGAATCTCACTTAGGAGGGGAATAAGCCTGATCCCTGCCCCCTGGTGATGCCAATGATTAAGTATCAAGCCTGCTCCCAACAGCACACCACCATCCTGGATTCTGATTATTATTTTTGGGGCTCCGCTCTTTAAGTACATGGAAAGCTGTCTCATACCAGGCCAAACTATCTGCCCAGCTAGCCCAGAACTGTCCACTCTGGCAAGAGTTGGCAGCGTCTCTCCAGGGTCTCCAACAGAGGTCTTCCACATCACCATCTACCTGATATTCCTAACTGAGATTGCCGGGAACTGAACCCAGGGAGGTTTTGCACACAAAGCAGGTGCTCTACCACCACTGAGCTATGGTCCCTTCACTTGAGTGCGACAGACTGTTAGGAGCTGCCTTTTTAAATAAACAGAGTTAGATTTTACTTTGGGGATATTACTCGGCCCCATGGATTCTCCAGTATAGGGTTCCGCCAGGGGCAGTTTTATCCCCCATGCTCTTTAACATCTATGAAACTGTTGCAGTGGGGTCATCCAGAGTTTTGGAGTGTGTTGCCATCAGTGTGCTGATGACATGCAGTCCTGTTTCTCCTTTTCACCTTCATCAGGTGAGGGCGTGGATGTGCTAAATCAGTGCCTGGTTGTGACAATGGACTGGATGAGGAGTAATACTGAAACTCAATCCAGACAAGACCGAGATGCTGTTAGTGGGTAGTTCTTCTGACCAGATGAATGGCGTTCAGAATGTTCTGGATGGGGTTGCACTCCCCCTGAAGGAGCAGGTTTGTAGCTTGGGATTCTCCTGGACCCATCATTTTCACTTGAGGCTTAGGTGGTCTCAGCAGCACGGAGTGCCTCCTACCAGCTTCAGCTAGTGGCCCAGCTACACCCCTACATGGACAGGTAGTCTATGCTCTGTTAACCTCGGGATTAGATTACCGTAATACATTGGGTTGCTTTTGAAGATCGCTCAGAAACTGCAGCTAGAGGAGAATTCGGTGGCCAGAATGTTGACTGGGACAAGGCGATGTGGACATATAAGCCTAGTCATGACTGCCCTGCACTAGGTTGCCAGTTTGTTTCTGGGCCAAATTCAAAGTGCTGGTTTTGAGCTATAAAGCCTTACATGGCTCATGACCCCAATATGTCAAGGACCGCCTCTCCCCATATGAAGCTACCCGTACACTATGATCAACATCTGAGGGCCTCCTCCAAGGGAAGTTCAGAGAATGGCAACAAGGGAGGGGGCCTTTTCGGTGGTGACCTGCCATTAATGGAATGTTCTCCCCAGCAAGGCCACCTGGAGCCAATATTGTCATGTTTTCAGCAACAGGTTAAGACTTTCCTCTATTCCAGGCATTTAGAATCATAGAATCATAGAATCATAGAAAAGTAGAGTTGGAAGGGGGCTACAAGGCCATCGAGTCCAACCCCCTGCTCAATGCAGGAATCTAGGTCAAAGCATCTCTGACAGATGTCTGTCCAGCTGCACCTTGAATGCCTCCAGAGTGGGAGAGCCCACGACCTCCCTAGGTAGTTGATTCCATTGTCTTATTGCTCTGACAGTCAGGAATTTTTTCCTGATGTTTAGGTGGAATCTAGGTTCCTGTAACTTGAGCCCATTATTCCGTGTCCTGCAAACTGGGATGAACGAGAAGAGATCTTTGCCCTCCTCTGTGTGACATCCCTTCAAATACTGGAAGAGTGCTGATCATATCTCCCCTCAGTCTCCTCTTCTGAAGGCTAAACATGCCCAGTTCTTTCAGTCTCTCCTCATAGGGCCTTGTTTCCAGTCCCTTTATCATCCTTGTTGCCCTCCTCTGAACCCTCTCCAGTTTGTCTATGTCCTTCTTAAAGTGAGGTGCCCAGAACTGGACGCAGTACTCAAGATGAGGCCTAACCAGTGCCGAGTAAAGGGGAATTTGGAAGCTATACTTCTATTAATACAGCCCAAAATTGCATTTGCCTTCTTTGCAGCCACATCGCATTGCTGGCTCATATTCAGTTTGTGATCTACCACAATTCCAAGATCCTTCTCACTTGTAGTATTGTTGAGCCAAGTGTCCCCAAGTGTTTGATGGGCTGTTTAATACATCAGCTGAATTGTTTTGGTTGTCACTTATGTTTTAGTGGTTTTATGCAGTGGCTGTATTTCAGTGGTAGTTGCTTTTAGCGGCTTTAAATTTTCTGTGTTTTAATTGTAAATTGTCTGGGGGACATTCTTTGGTCCCCTGCTCCCTTCCTTCAGGTCTGTGTTTCACATACAGCAATACCTTGGATTGCAAGCATAATTCGTTCCCGAACCATCCTTGTAATCCAAAACACTCTTATATCAAAGCGAGTCTCTGGCGGGCGTGAGCGGGGCCGATTTCGGCCTGCCACGCCCGCTCGAGGCGAGTGGTTACATCCCTACACTACTTGTATTGCAAGACGTCGCTTGTTTATCAAGTCAAATTTTATTTAACGAATTTGCTTGTCTTGCAAAACGCTCTCAGACCAAGTTACTTGCAATCCAAGGTATTACTGTACATTAAACTGTTTTACAATGAAAGCCCAAACACAAACATTGGGCACAAACAGAAAAATCCTACTGAAGGCAGTTTATTGCCAGGATCAGTGGTTCATCCTCTGTTCCAGCACCTGCAGGTGGAATGTGAACTTCTTCGATCATTATTGTCCAGTTGAGGTCTATTACTGCTTCTTAATAGATAGTTACAAAATCCATGGCACTGGAATTACCTCAGCAGTTAACCTGGAATAACATTGTATAATACGATTTCTGATTCATACGGCTTTGCTTGGTTAATTTCAAAATGCAATATTCAGCATTCTGTGGTTCTGGGCGGGGGAAAAGATCAATACTGCAATACAAAAGGCAGCTGAGTGACCTTAAGTGCTGCTGTGTTTTTAAATTAAGATTCACCACCTAATGCTGCCAAGGCAGCCAAATCAGGTTTTAAAGGTTTCAATCAATGGTGTCAAATCCACCTCTAAAATCCTTTGATGTCATTAATGAGAGGGAGGTGGATGCCTTAACTCTCAGACACTAGTTCCCTGAATTGCCAGACTAAAAGCCTGGTGCTAACTAGGTCTACCCACAAATAAACGTACTTAGCTGGAGCTCAGGGAGGCACACATTGCTCTCTTTCCACCTACTTTATCCACACAACCATCCTGTGAGTTAGGTTAGGCATTTTAGGCTGCAGGTCCTGTTCGAGTATGGGGGCTAGCCCAGTTGAAGGTATGGCAGCGCCCAAGTTCTCAGGTACACAAATCAACAAACAATAGTTCAGCTCCAGTTGACAAGGCCAGGCACAGGAGGGGCAGAGTTCCAGGATAGTCACAGGGGAGAGTCCAGAAGAAAGGTCAGGCAAAGCCAAGGTCAGATACCAGTTAGAGAAGCCAAGGAGTGGATCGCACCACAGAGAGCTACAAGTGGGCCCAGGATGGAAGCCAGACAAGCTCAGCTTGTATGTCGCTCCAACAATTGACAGACTCTGACTGAGCCTTAAATAGGAGTTGGGATTCCTAGCGGCTGCTAGCTCTACCTTCCCGCATACCTTATGAGACCTTCTCCCTGAAAGGGGCCATGCTTGCTTTTGAATCCTTTTGACGTGATGGCATGGAGGAAACTGTGGTGTGGTGGTGGCTTCAGAACTGGAGTCCTCAGAATCTGAGGATGGCAATGCTAATCTCCTCTGGAAGCAGGGAGCTGGTCCCAAAGGCTCTTCTGAGCCTGAGGATCCTGAGATGAGAGGGTCATCAATAGGTGCTTCCACGGCCACATCCTCTTCTGGGTCCTGAGACATCTATATCAGAGGCTTCTCCTCCTGAGGAGGGGGGAATCAGAACCCTGGGACATGACAGTAGGTGTGATCTTGGACCAGTCATACACAGAGAGCTCCTTGGCTGAATGGGGATTTGAAGCTGGGTCTCTCTAACCCAAATCCGACATTCTAACAACTACACCACGCTGGTTCTCAGTGGTCCATTTCAACTAGAGGTTAAAAGCAATGCAGAGCCTGAAACAGGGTCCATCCAAGGCACAATCATGCACACTGCCTGCAGCGATCTGAGGAAGCCCTCAGAGTCTTCCAGAATGTATTAGAATAAAGTCTTCACTTAACCTAAAATGGTTTTGTGTGATCGGAAAAACATCTCTTACCTTGGTATTCATCCTTTTTCCCCACAGTCACCGCTAAAAATATATTTCTTTCCAACATTCCCCAAAGTACATGGCCATTAACCTGACACCTGGCCAAGAAAGGCCTGTTGCATTCTCTACTTTAACTGGTTTGTTATTTTGAAACCCCAACATGGGGGCAGGAGACCACACACCTCCTAGTCCAAGAGGGAGCAACAGAACAAGGAGGTGGCCCCTTGGAAGGATGGCACCATCTACCACTATTACTGGCGCAGCACACAGTTCCCCCTCCCACTGGATCAGTCAATGCATCCACATGAACAGGGGATTACTCAAGAGGCCAGTTCCCCACTAATCTCCTGAAATACACAACCAGGATGCTATAGAAATAAAAGACAATTACATCCGTATTGGCTTCATGCTTCCCCATCCCTTGAATAGCGGGAAGTTGAAGGCAGCTTCTTCCAGAAACAGGTCCCCTTGGAGAACAGATCACTGGGCATTTATGGCAGCTTCATAATAGTTTTGAAAGGTGCATGTTCAACATGCCTTACAGAGAGCCCAGCAACAAGCACACAGGCAGTGCAAGTTAGAAAGATCTACCAAGTTAACCCCATCTGGCTCCAAGCAAGCACAATCCAAACTGTTTTATCCCAAAGATGCTTTACGGGTCAGATAAGGCAATCATGTGCAGTTCTAACCATTCATGTGAGAGTTTAATTTCCAGGTAGTCTACTCAGAAGTAACTCCTAATAGAAACTACTGCCACATGTTTGGCTTTGTCACCTTACACTCTGAACTGGTACCATTCATCAGAGGGAGACACTTTGTTCAGGACTCCAGAGCTGTGGCAGCGGGGTGTGGGGTGGGGAGCTGCTACTGGAAAGCAGAAGTGCCTCATTCCCCTTAGTGGGAGAAGCTTCAACAGAACAGATAGCATCTAAAATATGAAAAAGATCAAAACGACCAGTTATATACAAGATAAGAGCAGCTAAGTATACATTTATGAACCGGAGAGAGAAAGAATGAGAGTAACTTTCTTGATTAAGTATGCTTATGATTCAGTTGTTAATCTTCCAAGTGTCCTAACCTCCAGAAATTCATCATAATTAACTCAGAGGTTTACCCCACAAAATAAATAGAGACACAACTAGAAGGGCAGGGAGATACAGGACAATTCTTTACCATAAACATTAATGCAAAATAAAATCTGCATCTTTAGTTTTTAGGGTTCCACAGTTAAGAGGATCAATAATCCAGGGCAAGCTTCTTTGGCTCACAGCTTGTCCTATCTTCCTCCAAGGGCAAACACTTTCAAGGGAGTATTGAGTGTATTCTTGTGTGCGCTCTCAGTTCATAGCAAGAGCATGAACTGCATAGTTTTAAATATATTATGAGTTTAATGTGTTATATATTAGATTACTGCAATGCGCTCTACGTGGGGCTGCCCTTGAGAGAGCTGCTACCAGTCAGAACACGGGTCCCCAATGCAACGCCCGTGAACACTGACAAAACTTTTAATTTTTCCCCATTTTTTACATATACGTACATGGATTTGTATATATCCATAGTAATGAATGCCAATGAAATGCATACAACTTTCTAGCAATTATACATTGGCTTCAACAAAAACGGACCAAATATTGAAATAAATGTCCATTTGAAGATGCCATCTATATGCCACCTGCTCAAATATTGCAAGCGTTGTAAGGTCCTCAATCCATTGCATTATAGGAGGTGAGAGTTTATCCTTCCAGTGTTGTAAGATCAGCCTTTTAGCTGCCAAAAGGGCGCAGAGAATCTATTAATGCTGACCATTTGTTAATTTCCACGAATCAGGTAAATAATTTTAAAGAATGTGTACATCGGTGAATATTAAAGACTGTTCCAGTACAAAATTTATCTGTAATAGCCTCCTCCCAAAAGGAAGCAACTACTAGACATTGCCAAAACATATGTTTAAAAGAAGCATAACCTGCATTGCACAATCCCATATCAAAGAGATGTTGCGGTGTCCAATAGACATGAACAAATGTTTTTGCTGGATAAGACACAGCCTAGGATCCGTAGACATGACAGGCCCTCAGGGGCCCTGAGATAGAGCAATGGTATGAATCCACATAAGGCAGTTTATGTTCCCACCTAACTTCTGACACTCTCCGATGATTTGCTCCCAGTTTACGCTGTACTTTCCTCACTGCCTCCTTCCCCCTTTTAATCAATCAGCTTTTTAAATAGTTTCCCAAGCAAAAACCACAACTTTACCAACAGCCTGCCACATTTTATCACAAATAGTTTTTAGTGCTGTTGAGATTTTCCAGGCTAACTGTTTTTTGAAGACTGGATTAAAAGAATTTACACCAATGGCTGGAAGACTCTTTCCCCGTTTCTATCACCAACTCAGTGCCTACTTTAAAAAAACAACAACACACAAAATCTTCACACACACTTTTATTATGTGCTAAATCCCAACACAAGGTTTCTATCTACTGTGACAGCTAAATATGAGTGGATACCGAATACCAAGCAAATGTAGTGAGTATTTATTTTAATAAGTTACCAGGGGAAAGGGGGGGGGAGTATTGGAAGAAATGCTGCAAGCTGAGGGTGTATTGATGGATACTGAATCCTTCAGGCATTACATAGCTCATGCAAGCTGAAAGATCAGTATTACAGCAACCATTTTCTGTCAAAGACTATTACTCCAGGGACTTGCATGAGAAGGGCTAGCTTCTGTAGACACCTCCTGTAACCATCAAAGGCCACAGATGCTGGAAAGAAGAGGGAATATGGACAATCTGTCATAGCCAATTACCACCAATGTTTTATTAATGCCAGGGTACAACCAAGGAGCCAACAATGAAAGCCAGCTTGTTGTGAGACTGCAAAATGCAAAACAGCTAGTGTTTTGATAGAATCACACATACACAAAACAGTTTGATAGACCAGAAGTATAATAGGCAAACAGGAAAAATAATGATAAAGTGCTTGAGAGGGCTACCAGCAAAACAAAGTGAGACTGTGGTGTCTTGATCCACTGCCACTACCAAGTGGTAGGGCTGAAGCTCAGTGGAAGAGCACCTGTTTTTTTTGCAGAAGATCCCAGAGGTTTGATCCCCGGCATCTCCAGGTAGGGCTGAAAAAACTCCTGTCTGGAATCCTGGAGAGCTGCTGCCAGTCAGTGTCGACAATATAGGGATAGTAGACCAATAGCCTGACTCAGTGGCCTAGTTTGCACAATGGTGGCTGTGGAAATAAGCTACAGTGGCTTATTTTCCCCACTACGCATGCTGGTCATGTGCTAGGGGATTAGCATCTTTACCTTCGGCAGCACGGCTTGTTTACCTGGTTCGCACGACATGACAAGACAACCCACCATGGGCAGCGAGCCACGGTTGGCTATGGCGTCATCTGAACCCAGTTCGGTTTACCCATGATGGCGTGTTTTTGTGTGTGGTTTTATATTTTAGTACAACACATTTGGTTTTTCTTGCACCTGTAGATTGCTTCCTTCTGCTTATTGGGGGTGGGTACTTTTTGTGCAACCCTCTTTTTTCTAAAGTGTCATTTGGTTTCATCTCCCCCTTCTTGTCCGTCTCCGTCTCCCTCCCTCTCTCTCTCACTCACACTCACGCAAAATACATAGACTGGAACATGCAAAAGAAGCATACTATTCTTCTCTTGTCTCCCTTCTTGTTTATGGAAGTTCATCTGCTATCAGCCATCCCTTTATTCCCTTCTACTACCACCCCTACATGCTCTTTCAGTCACTACTGTTGCTCCCTTTACCTGGGAGCAGATAAAAGTTGTAATCGCAGGCATACATACAATGTACCAAGTCCTATTAAGAACTCCGTAGGGATGCAATTCTGAGTTTTTGGAACATTTTTTTTTAATTTTGTGTAAGACCATCCACAGCCCCCACCAGCATTTCATGATTCAATATTCTGCATTCACAATACATCTTCATTTTTCTGCCCAGTTTAAAATCAATCTCTTTTTATCAGTTAGGGAAAAGATGCAAAGTTAATAAGAATTTGTGGTGTGTGCTTCAACAGCTCCGGAATTATGTCAACACGCAAACGTATTCTTTTTGAAACTAATTACCCAGCTTGGGAATCACTAATATCAGATGTTCCAAGACATATTCAAAACACACAGCTCTGTTCTGTCAGGAACCTTGTCATGAATGAGCCACACGTAAGTGGCTTTTAGTATTTGAGATGGGAAAAGAGAAAGTGGAACTGCCATTCCCTTTACACAAGCAAACATTTAAATAAAATGAACCTATTTTCTAGACAGCTGCCTTAGACTTAAATATGCCAGGCTTTTGTTCCCTTAACAAGGCCGCTTCAATTCCCATTATATGGAAGAGATCAATATTTTATTCTGATTCAGTGTGTAGTTCCTCAAATCAAGCCTTTAATTGTGGTGCGCCCTGGAGAAGTGGGAATAGGGAACGAAGAAACAGTTGTAAACAAATGCATCAGTCGCCTTGATGGTTGAGGAGAACAGCAGGGAGTCCTCTCTGGGGCAAGCATCTCTTCCCCAGAGAGATCACCTTTAGTCAATTTGAATTAATAAGAGACTTTTGAGAGCGACAACAAAATTAGCCTAGTGACTTTTGCTTTAACAGAAACATGAATGCTATTTTCCTTCTTGTGACACGGGTTCACATGCACACACTTGGATTTCAGATTTCAGTTTGCTCAGACATCAACAACATCCAGCATCCGTCTTTGACTCCCCTTGCAGTTTACAGATTCCAAACAGGCAATTATATAAAGGGCTGTGTTTACTTGGCAACACGGGTTTACCTGGTAGGATGCTCTGTAGAATAACATCCTGAGTTCAGCAACCAGTAGAATAGAAGGAACATTCTGACATAAAGTTATCATGCTTTACGAACATCTCTTATTTTTGCTGGCTGTACCTCCAGTGATGTTGTGGTGATATTGTAAAACAGGCACAAGAGAAGATGGCGACTTTCGATGCAGAAGATACAATGGGGCACATGCCCCAACTGAACTCAACAGGAAACGAGTTATTAAAATGAAATTATCACAATCACCGCTCACACACACCCCCCAACAGTAGTGTTAGGCAACTTTTTTTGGCCTGTGGGCACATTTTACATTTTGAAAAAGTGTCCGAAGCACCACCAAAAGTTGCCATGGGAAGTAAAGTGTTAGGATCGGCCCCTTCTCTGGATTCTCCTTTTTCTTGCCCCCACCCCATAGAGGTTTTTTGGGTAGGGGATTTTGTCCTCACCTCTATTAAAATCAATGGAGCCATTTTTAATGGTGGCACTCTATTTGTGAAAGATGCTCCCCATATCTATCTAGCAGCATCACTGTTAGAATAGTTTTTAGGTGCTGGATTAAAACAATTTCCCTGAGTTTTTGAAGAATAGGTTCTGTGTTAATATTTCTTCTACTTGGGGCTCTTTTGTATTACCGTACTTATTGTTTATTATTTATTTAGGATATTTATAAACTACCCTTCAAACAATATCAAGCCTTTTCTAAGGTTTTTAAGTCACATGTTGCTGCTTCTGATACTGCTGTTTTTATTTATGTTTACTACTACTACCATTATTATTGGATTTTACTTATCTTAATTATTTTGGTTCTATTCTAAGCCTCCTTGGGACTGAAATGCAAAGCAGCATGATACACATTTTCCAAAATACTTTAGAAAAATACTTCCTCACAGGCATTAAACAAAGAAAGATCCAGAATTCTCAAAGAATTGAGGGATGCCCCCTCCTACTCCCATCTCCAACATTCTTTTTTGCATGTGACACACTTGCAATTCAGCAGGCCACCCCTGGGTCAACTGCCCCATTCTGGAAGTCTCAGCAAGGCAGGCCAGAATTCCCCAGCAGCAAGTTAAACCCACTAACTGGATTTATCATGATCATGTTACGCATGGTCATGACTCAAGTTCATTCTATTCTAAACCGCAAAGCCAAGAGCAGTTGATAGAAATGAAAAAGCCAGTGGACAAAAATCAGACTTTGCCTTCCCTACCCCACCTAACAGCTGTCCTTGATTAACATCTTTTGTTTTACTGCACTGGAAACAAAGTACACAAAGATATATTCAAAATGTTCAGCTATAGAAGCCACCAAAGGAAATTGAGCACAGGTCCAACCCAAACAAGCCAGGAGTTCTGGGCAGGAGGGGGAGAGAAGAGAGATGGCACTGTGTTGCAAAAGAGATATCACACATTTTAAGAGAAATGTTAATACATCCATTCCCAGCAGCCAGAGATACAAAGCAGTTTTTTTAAAATGCAGATGAGATCTTAACTCAGCCTTGCAAAGAGCTTCACACAAGTTACTAGCCCACAAATATGTTCATCTAGCGCCCTCTCCACCATCCCAATCTATGTTGGACATTTGTGACAGGACAATGCTTAAAATATATATATAACCAACTCTTCCAGTTCACAAAAAGTAGATCGAGTCCAAGCCAATTTGTCTGCAAGGGATTTTGCATTCACTACATGTCACCAGGCAAGTGGCTATTTACAAGCCTGCCTTATTTTCTCAGTCCCTTCCATATTCTAGATTCTATTCCATTCTACGCACACTATACTGTTTTTTATTTATTTCAAAAATACACACACACACACACACACACATATATCCTTTGTAAGATACAAGAAAAAACAACTCTGCATAAGAATTCTAACTCAAGAAGGAGGTAGGCCCCAGCTCATTGAAGACCATTATTCAGCATTAAGCACCCAGGCCAAGAGGAGAGCCAAACATACAACAAGGTATTCTAGAGCCTGATGTTGTCTTTGTGTGATATTTGGATTAAAATTAAATAAACTGAAAGTTAGTTCTCTAAATATTTATATTTATAGGTTCTGTCAACCTTACACAAGCAAAATGTCAGCTCCTGAGACCTCCTAGACAATAACCATTAGGTAGCCTATTTCTACCCTGAATTCTACCCCTGCCTGGTCTTAAACCATATACAGCAGGAGTGAGGAATCTCTGGCCCTCCGGATGTTGGATTACAACTCCCATCATCTCTGACCATTGGCCATGATGGCTGGAGCTGTTGGAAATTGCACTCCAACAACATCTGGACAGCCACAGGTTCCGTACTCCTGCTATAGGGATTTAAATGTTATAGGTAGCACTTTAACATGAGCCCAGAAACAAACAGGGAGCTAATGCAGTAATTTCAGTAGTGGGGTGACATATTCCCAATCCATGACTCCAGTCAGGGTGCATGTGCACACACATACAAGAGAGATCAGGATCAAGTACGAGTCTTGCAAGGCTAAAAAATATTAATGTTTAAATGCACTGAGATGGTCAACTGGATGGTGCTATAAAACAAAAAGTGGCAGGAAAGAATAGATCTATTAGTGCCCAAACAAGACTATACATGGTGCCAAAAAGTTTGCCTTTCACATTTTAATCTCCAGGAAATATGGTGCGGTGCAAATAGAGGCGCCATTTTATGCCTTAATGAAAGAAAGGCCTCTCAGAAATCAAACCGTGAGCTTCACAGAATTTGGCCGGGGGTGGGAGGAGAGAAGAGGAAAACATGAGAAATTACCTTCACATGTATTAAGTCAATGATGAGGAACCTTTCTGTAGCATTTTCCACCACCACCCAAAGGGAGGGGTCACATTTGAAATTCGCTGTAGAACAAGCAAGCATCTGAACACACACACACACACACACACACACACACACACACACTGCTTAAAGCCTCTAAGTACATGTGCAGCTCTATATTTAACAGTAATCTGTCCTATAGCTATTAGAAAGATGTATAGCATGTTGTTTTAATAGAGCTTAAATGAAAAAGGATCAATATTATTTTAATTTTTAAAGGTCTGTTTATGAAATGTATAATCATCTTTCATTAAAAATGCAAGCTGATCTTCAGCAAGGAGGTGAACGTAAATGATGCAGAGTTTGAAATCTCTCCGGTATAATCACCCCCTCTCGGGAGGGACCGTTGGATGCTTCATCACACCACTCAAGCAGCTATTATTAAAAAGTGCATTCCCATGAAAAAAAAATTTAAAAGGGAGAGAGAAAGCAAAGGAGGGGGGTCACTAATTACAGGCCTGTGGCTCATGCTGGCTCAGCTTGTCTGAGTGTGGAAAGCTAAGCAGGGTCAGGCCTGGTTATTACTTGGATGGGAGACCCCCTCCTCTAGTTTCCTGCATTGAGCAAGGGGTTGGACTCGATGGCCTTGTAGGCCCTTTCCAACTCTATGATTCTATGAATCCTGTAATTCTGAAAGATAAGGCAAAAGAGTAAACCCACATTACCAAAGCAACAACAACAAAAGATAAATGTGTGGCTAAGAAATTGCACTAAAGGAAAGTACTGAATCATAATGCATTTCAAAGTGGGGCATTCTTCACAAGGGAACGTTAAAGAACAGAGGTGGGAGAAACACCCCAACACCTGTGCCCTGAAACAGCTGAGATCCATGCATATGAGCAAGCTTCCACATAGGTATCCCTCACTGGCTCAGGCATAATTTGATGCATGTCGGAATGCGTATTCGAGTGCAGATGCCACAGACCCACACTGCACCCTTTCACTGCAGTGTGTATTTGGATGCACTTGCCCGAACACATCACAGTGCAAATTGTCACTTGACTTTTGGGGGTGCCAGTTTCTACATAAGTAGCCTGGTCAGGTCTTTGTATTAGAGTTTTGACTTTAGCATATTGCCTAATTATTAAATGTCATTTTCCACAAAATTTAAACTCAATTAGATTAACCTATTTTTCACTTGCTTTTTTTTCATTTAATCAACAAAACCACTACTTAAAAAAAAATAGTTTTTTTTAAACAAACACACACACAAGCTTCATATATACTTGCCTATCTGGCCTGGTAGGTCAGTGCTGGTACAGCCCTTATTATTCTAAAAGAAAGCACCTTTTTCTTAGACTGGACTTCAAAAGATGACTGAAAATCTTCAAAGCTGTGTCTCCTGCCATATAAGAGACAGTTTAATTAAAAATGCTAATGTGAGTGGCCGTTTTTCAACATGGCTGCATATGGCCAATTATAACACAAAGTTTTTAATGAATAAATCCTCAATTATTCATCTCTTGTGCTCAATCTGTTTCAAAGAGACGAATCGGCTTGACATTATGAATGTACTAATGTAAATAATTCTGGATACGCCAGCCGCACCCTTCTCTTTTTGTGGATGAATTTTTTTTGTGGGGGTTAATGCCTGACTTAGACACTGCTATCTTAGGGAGGGGAAATGAGATGCTTGGGTTATTGAAATGTCTAGCGTGGAAGTGCCACGTGCCCCATTGTACACAGATGCCGCATTTACAGAGCCACAAAGATCATCCCTTGCTGGCTACTGAAGCATCACGTAGAAAGCAATTCTCTCTCCTGAGCCTGTCAAGAGACTGTTTGCCAATATCTCTATCATTTTTTCATTGCTCCCTCGGCGAGAAGGCACCAGTATTGAAAGTTGCTGTGCTAAACTTAAGACTATTTAGGGCAAGACAGCTTAAGTGTTTGTTTGTTTTTAAAGATCCTCTTTTTAAAGATACACAAGGTAGACAGTGCTGACAGAACACGTTACAATGGAGCTGTAAGAGGCTCTACACAGTGTTCAGTAACTCCATTTCCCCAGAAGATTCATTACAGGTACATTAGAAAGGCAAATCAGGCAGTTCTGCAGTCTGCTGAAAGCCAGCGTATGAAAGGAGGTTAATAGAAGCACATTTCATTTTAAATGGAGGACATTTAGGATTTGCAAGAGCAATGTTAGGATAAGAACTCCAGGGTGTGTGCGTTCCCACATTTTCGTGTTATGCTTTCAGGTCCAATTCCAGTGATGTCAAGGTGGCTTTCCACAAAAAAAAACCTTGGGAGGTGTGGGGAGCCCATGTGCGTTTTAGCCAAGGTTTCTCTATGTTAATTAAATGAATCATATTCTTTAATTGTGTTTTTAATCATGCTTTTAATTTAATAGTGCTTTTGGTGTATTTGTTTTTATGATTGTTTTAATCAAGTTTTTGTTTTAATCTTGGTCTTATTATTGTTAGCCACCCTGAGCACCATTTTTTTTAATGGAAAGGCAGGATATACATCAAACAAACAATTGTTGCGCTTCCTCACACCTTCATGGCCACCTGCCACAGACATCTATTTCCACCCTTATAGGCCCAGTGCCCAAGTTCTACACTGCTATCTTGAAAGCCTGGAATTTAACAAAGAGCTGTTAATTTAGCAAAAACAGAAACCTACATTTTAAAACGCACATAGCAAGAGAGAAAGCATATGTGTGCGCACGCATGTGTGTATATATAAATTTAAAGCAGTATAATAAAGCCCCTTTTGCACAATATAATTTAAAGCCATTAACTAGGGGGAAAGTGTCATTAAGATTAAAGTTTCCTTTCCAGGATACAATACATTAATACCACTTGGCAATATTCTGGCAGGCTCCTGAGCTTCAAGCTACAAATCATGTTATCAGAGCCTATTAAATGGCGCTGCTTTTCTGCTTCTGTTTTGGAATAAGTGCTGGCTGTTAGCAGCCTGTGATCTGAAAACACACACACTCAGTGCTCAATTTTGCAAAAAAAATAACACAACAAAAACCATTACTAATTGACCATACAAGCTTCATTAACTGGAAACCAACCCATTTTGTTGTTGTATCAACTGTACAGCCAGCTCCCATGAAACTCTGCACCACCAACAACAGAGGAATGTAGGAAGCTGCCTCATACCCATTGGTCTATCTCACCTGGGGGCGGGCGACACACCGGTTACCCTGCAGATGTTGTCAGACTAGAAACTCCCATCAGCCCCCGCCAGGAGAGCTCAGGATGATGGGAGTTACAGTCTAATAACATCTGGAGGGTAACAGGTCCTCCACTCCTGTCAGCTCAACACTGCCTATGTTCACTGGCCGTAATGAATATTGTTGTAGCACCAAGACTAGAGTACGCACTAGCAGTGGGGTACCAGGTTGTTTCAGGCAGGGGTCTTCCCCAACTGCACTGGGAGGGGCTAGGGATCACACTTGGGACTTTCTACATCCAGTCCAAGGTACAGCAAGCCTTTGGTGCTGCCAGCATCAGCCCCATTTGACCCCATGGAGCAAAGTCTTTGGTTACATTCAATTTAACCCATAAACCAAATGAAGAAAAAAAAAACATCTGTTGCATCACTGAACATTTTTTTTATTTCATTAGATTTCCATACGGTCCAACTGGCAAATGCCCTCAGGATGGTTTATAATCATAAAACCAACCAAAAACAAAATAGCCAAAAATAGGTAAATAAATATAATACAACAGAAGTATCAAAATATTAAACATTAAAAATACGTTAAAACCACTGAGGAGCCAGCAGTAAAATTAATAAAGCAACAGATTAAAGGATAAATGCCTGCGTAAAGAGGAAGGTCTTAACCCGGCATCTAAATGTATACAGTGAATATACAGTGAAGACGCCAGGCCAACAATTTGTCATCACAAAGGAACTCAAGCAATACCTTTCATTTCTCCCATGAGCTGGATCCCTCCTACCCCAATCCACGCTCAGGAAGAAGGGGGGGGGGGATGATCTAAATCAGTTATATCTAATGCACGTGAATCGTTGCTAGGATGACTCAGAGGCAGAAAAATGAACACCAAAATGAATGCCGGTGTGGTGTAGTGGTTAGTGCTGCAATAGGACTCAGCAGACCCAGGTTCAAATCCCCCACTCAGCCATGAAATTTGCTGGACGACTTAGGGCCAGTCACTGACTCTCAGCCTAACCTACCTCACAGGGCTATTGTTATGAGGATAAAATGTACGGCAGAAGGAATGTGTACACCACTTTGCGCTCCTTGGAGGAAAAGGCAGAATGTAGATGTACGTAACAAATAAATAAAAGTAAAAGTGCCCAGGATGAAAGAACAGCAAGTACGGTAACTAAGTAAGGCGTCGCTGCCTTGGCTGCCCAGTTATTATGTAGAAGTAGGTTTGTTCAGGGCTACTTCATTAACAGAGGAAATTTTCTGGCCCTCATTATTGAGAGCGATTACAAAAGCAACTTCCTCCGAGAACATCTCTCTCAAAACCCTTTAGAACGAAGCATCTCTTCCTACACAGCTGTTGGTTTGGGTTTTTCATGCACCCTTCCTCACCAACTGTAGGCAGCTGGCAGGGGCAACACAGCCATGACAGTGAGGGTGATTCCACCTCACCTTACCGTAGCATCATCACATTCTCTGCTCCCATCCTCCATCAGCCATCTTCCTTGTTGTTGCAATAACGGGGGGGGGGGAGAGAGACCCCAACCCCTAAATTCCTACTAACAGCTCATATAATTCAGCAGCATTTTTTATGATACACTTGCACAAACATGGAGTACAGTTTGAAAACAATCCCTTCAGGGCCAAACTAGATGTGACAAGGGGCATTTATGTATTTTTATGCATCTGCCCCGTTCATGTATAAAGCAGGGGATGGGGGAGGCCCTAATTTTTACAACCAAGCATACATACAGATGAATCCTCCCTCACCTTATCTCCCCACACCCCTTTACTATTTCTCCCAGCCTGGCTGTGATATCATGAAGGTGGCGGCCTAGGGAAAAAGAGACCCTAAAACAAGAGCAGAGGAGACAAAGTAGGAACCAAAAACCAGCACTCAATGGCACCCATTTTTTCCCATGCTATCCAAGAATATCTCCCTTTAAGCTCAAGTGGCAGCAGAAGTTATTAAAATTAATGTATCAAGCCATCAAAACTTTGTCTTTTATTACTGGCAATATTCCTACTAAAGTATCAGCCTTCTTGCCTGTGGAACACACTCTTTGAAGGATAGCCTTAGGTTAAAACCTAAGACACACAATCATGTTAATTTAGCAAGGTGTGGGGAGATGCAGGGGGAGAAAAGGATGCTGCTTTGGATTCAGGTTTATGGCTCTCACAAATTATTTTCACATTAAGAAGCAGCACAATTTACTTTTCTTCCCTGCTATTAGCTGCAGTAAATTAAAGGAAATTAAATCTTTCCCCATTCTTCTTGTGCCACTCAGATAACCAACATTAAAAAACAAAGAGTGTGTCGGAACTTGGTGACTGACCAAAGTAAACATTTCTGCAGCAAAGCTAAACAAAAAAAAGCAGATGACCATGAACATCTCTGGGCGAATGAACTAGTGCTGAGTTGCTCCATAAATACCCAATTATTTTTTTAAAAGAGCCACCCAGAAAACAAAAAGCTGCCGGCATTTCTCACCCACACCCCCCTAGTTAAATCAACTGTGTGGCTCATACTAGGAGAAGCCATTAGGGCAGAACAGAATCAAAGCTCCCATAGGCAGCAGATGTTTCACACAGCAGAGCCAATAGACTTAGCAAGCTGGCAAGAGCCAAATAGATTTTTCACCGCTTTAGAGGGTAGCATATCAAAACATTCTTTGTGCCACTGAGCTTTTGTGTTTTTAGCATTTTATTGTTGCACCTGCTTTGAAAAACAGAAAGTTCAGGTACTTTTGTTCAGATGACTGATATCGCAGGCATGCACCTTCACTGTTGCTTCAGAAGTCATAATTGTGACCTGGGCTACTACTCTAAGGCACCACATACAACGATACACAGTATACATACTATTATTCCCATATGAACCTGTCAATCAGTTAAGGTCTTCAACCAAGGCTCACCACCCATTTCCCCACCATTAGAAGTTCAGTAGCCACCCATTTGTGGGAGAGCCTTTTCTGCAGTGGCATCCAAGCCTTCAAACTCCCTCCCAGGTTGAAGTCATGTTAGTTTCCAAATGCATTCCGGGCAGTCATCATGACACCGTTTCAGGATGATTTGATGGGACAGACTGACCAAGTAAAAACCGTGCCATACAATTTGTCTCAAGAACCCATTTTACCTCTTTATTTCCAATAAATAATAAATTAACTATCCTTCACTGCTTTAACTCAAGAAATTAATTTATGATATACTATAGAACCTTTAAACTAGATACAATTTGAGACTCTCCTCAATGTTTCATGCCTTGTGAATCACCAGCTACAGCTTTTCCTTTTTCTAATTGATCTGCCTACCTTTACTGAACACCAACAGTATTGCTATTGCTTTACGTGGAAGTACATTTTCAACATTTCCATGGATTAAGTGGACAACAACAATGGGAGGGAGCCCAAAGCTCAGCGACAGAGCACCTGCTTTGCACACAGAAGATCCCAGGTTCAATTCCAAGCATCTCCAGGTAGGGCTGAAAAAATCCTGCCCCAAACCCTGGAGAGCTGCTGCTAGTCAGTGTTGACGATACGGGGCTAGATGGACCAAGGGTCTGACTCAGTATAAGGCAGGTTCCTAGGTTCCATTGGAAGACATTAAAATTTGTCTGAATAAATGGAAGGGGGGGAGCAATCATAGTAGCAAGGATGTATCTTGCCATAGTAAGAAAGTATCTTGAGGAATGTCATCTCCTCAATCTTCCTGTGCCCTCAGATCTTCCTCAGAGACCCTCCTTCACATGCCCCTGCCTTCTCAAGTGAGGTGGGTGACAATGGAGGCGATAATCTGCTTGTGGGCCTCCCTCTTGTGGAATTCTCTGCCCACAAGGGTTGGCCTGGTACCTACACTACTGTCTTTAGGCACTAGACATTGACCTTCATATTTCCCCCCGAGCTTTCAAACCCTGATATATATTTTTTAATTTCAGCTTCAAATGCTTTAGCATTGCATTTTACTATTGTAAACCACTTTGATTATTGCTGTTTTATTGCATTATAGATTTCATAGATTTCATAGATGATAGAGTTGGAAGGAGCCTACAAGGCCATCGAGTCCAACCCCCTGCTCAGTGCAGGAAACTAGAGGAGGGGTCTCCCATCCAAGTAATAGCCAGGCCTGACCCTGCTTAGCTTTCCACGCTCAGACAAGCTGAGCCAGTATGAGACACAGACCTGTATATAAGCTATTGCAGAACAACCCTGAAAACCTTTAACTGAAGAGCAGAATAGAAGTGTTTCAAATAAAATATCTAGACTACAGAAGCCTGGAGGACAGCATTCTGAATACGCATTAGTGAGTTATTTTTGAGCATCTCCCCATCAGCAGTTCCTTAGAGTTACCCACAAACTGCTGCTTGGCTCCAGCCTTTAAAAGGCAGTTTGAGGGTTTGGCATGAGCGCTGCAACAGAGGTTCTCACCAAAAATAGTGCATGCTGTTGCCAATTGCAGAAGTGTGCAATTTCACTCTAAGTGCTAGTAAGGAATTTTTGAAATAGTTTGGTACGCCACACACACACACACACACACACACCTCTGAATCATGCACATTGTCAGAGCTAAAGAAGTCCCAAGCAGGTGCTTCGGTACTTAAAAATGCACTGGTCTCCAGGAATTTGAGGGTTTGTTAAGTTTTTATGTTGCACAATCCTAGGAGCTAGTACACAGGAATGTGAAACATTTTCAAGCCTTATAATTAAAAATGTAAGATTCATGCTTCTTAGAATTTCATCTTTTCCTTTCCTACCCAGCATTCAGCTCTGTACAACCCAGAAGTTTGCACACTCTCCCCAAAAGATGTCAGCTCTATGTCATGAAGACATTGCTTTTTGGTTGGAAGTCATTGCTCATAAGTCATAAATTTTGTTCTTGAAAAATCTGTGATAATAGTGGATGTCCATGTGCTTTTAAATTACATCCCTGTGATGTGGGGATTGGCAGATGGACAGCAACAGTGGAAACTGAGAGCCCTTACAATTGCAAAGAAACTTATACTTAAAGCTTGGAAGGATAAACACCCACAACATTTGAACATACGGTACCTCCTACAGCCGTCAGTTTTGTATCGATGCTTATTTAGATATATGGACTGCTTAAATAGACGTTAATATTTAAATAGACATTTATTATTTATTATTATTATATTATATTTATAACCCGCCTTTTTTCCTTCAAGGAACCCAAGGCGGCTTACATAATCATCCTCCTTCTCTCCGTTTTATCCTCACAACAACCCTGTGAGGTAGGTTAGGCTACGTATATTTAAAATGGAAGTGTGACATTCTTTCTCCTCCTTCCTTTTCTTTTTCCCCGCCTATACCAAAGGTGACAAATGATTACTCTGTATGGATATGTTTTATCATTTATTTATTTATTTACAGAATTTTTACATCACTCCATATCTAAGCAGATTACAGGGCAGTGTTACTGTTACTGCTGTATATTGTTATTGTTGTATTTGTAAATAAAATGTTTTTTTTTTAATGAAGCAACATTACTTTATTTTCTTTGCTTCTCTATATATATAATCTTAGGCAAGGAAGGTTCCTTTATGCAATATATTTGGGGGGTGGGAGAGGCAACCTGTTTTTCAAGACCAATAATTTTGTTGACCATCTCAAGTTTCTCAGAAGCTTCTACTGACGGGGGTGGGGGGCGAAGGGGGGGGAGAAAAAGAACACCACAGTGTTAAAAAGAAGCACCACACAATTATGGGCCTTTTTGACAAAACTGTTAGAAGAGCTTATATTTAGACACTTGGGGCATCGCCTGTTAATTATGCTGCAGCTCAATAATGCACTCCTTAATTAGTGTACACACATACATCCTCCACTGAATAAGTCCATTGATATTCCAGACTCACAGATCTTCCTCTCGTCGCAACAAGTTCAGTTTTTCTTCTGATGAAGAGAAGCTGGGACAAGATTTAAGAGGCATCTTAATTAAATACAAACGTAGGGTGGCAAAGGATTGCTGGATTTATCATTCAAGGCGGAACATTTCCGAAGGAACAAACATTACTGCAGAAAAGAATTATGGAAAAGGAGGAGCAGACATGATTATTCCAGCCCAGCTTTGAAGGCATATTTATATCTGTCTGGGGCCAAAAGAACTGCATCGGCAGAGCTGCCTTCAGAAGTCAAAAATTTCCAAAATATGTTCAGTGAGGACTTTCCAATGGCATCTAGTCAATGTTCTGGACCATCTGCAAATACTGCCCCTTTCTTGGCCAAGGACACCAACATCAATATTTTTGGGGGGGGTCCTACCCCACCCGCTGTGGCAGCTTATTTGGACCAAGTTGTATGCCTGTTTCTCAATCCTTTACGGTATTTAACTTTTTATATGTGAATGGGAGAGAAGACACAATCTGCTAAAGGCAAAAATTATCCCTCACCAGAACTGCCATCTGGCCTACCTGCTCTCAAACTCCATCAAGAGCCATTAACTATGCAGCTTAGCAGAGCAAAGCAATAGCGGCGAGACCTTTTTGATTGGCTTGTGTGGTGCAGCTGCCACCTATCCACTTCCTCTTGTATTCTTGCAGCAGCCAGCTACTCTTAGTGGAAAGGAGAAAGCCTTCCCTTGGTCTCTCTTGACCTATCTATCTGTATTCTATTTTGTTTTTGTTACCTGCCTTGAATCTCTCTGCTGTGCTCTCACAATCCGTGCTGGTTTCTGGTAGATGGCACAGCAACTGTGCACATACACAATTTGCCCACTGAACTGCTACCTTGGATCTAAAATAGCTTTGGTGTGTGGGATGAAATGGAATTGCCACTCTCGCAAAGGCCCAGAACAAGATATTAATTTGGATGCAATACATGAACAAGCCTTGGGCTTCTGCGCTCCCCCCTACCCTTTCCTCCACCTCAACCATGAGGAGGAGGTGGTGGTGGTATAATAATCTTAGCATCTGTATAGTACAATATCAGATGCTCAAAGCACTTCACATTTATTACCTTAGTCATTCTTAAGCCCTGAGATGCTAATGGCATTCATGGAGACAATTTCATGGAGGAGATAAGTCTACTGATGGCTACTAGTCATGATGGCTATATAGGGGTATACTACTTCCAAGAACAGAGACACCATGCCTCTGAATACCAGTCACTAGGTAACAACAGTGGATGAGGGCAATTGCCCTTATGTCCTATCTGTAGGCTTCCTATAGGCATCTGATTGGCCATTGTGGGAAACAGGAAACATACTAAACTATAGATGGATCTTTTATCCAATCCAGCAGGGCTCTTATGTTCTTACAGAGCATGACTTGTACTGAGCTTAAACATCAGTTAAAATAGTTGTGCTCTCAGATGCCCAAGTTGTGGATTATTTTAGTCCATTAAGGGGAATTTCAGAAATATAGAAGCTTATATATATATATATATATATATATATATATGAATATATATGAATATATAGAAGAACACCAGTAGAAGAAATATAGAAGAAATATAGAAGAACACCAGTTCTCACACCTGCCTGAGCAAAGCACAATTCCAAGTTGAACACTAACCAGTTGGGTCCAGCGCTGTAAAAGCCTTCATTTCCAAGTGTTCCTGATGCCTCTCCTGGTTATCACATCATTTCTCAAAGCTTCCGTCAACCAGAGCAGAGCTCTTCCCTAGGAGATTAATCATCTTGTGCTATTCATTTCATAATTGACAGCCAAACACTTCCCTAGTATATCTCTGCAAGGAGAGAGGTTTGATTCTCCCAACATATTCAAAGCAGTCCTACTTCCATTTCAGAACATTTCTCTTTTGCCATAAAATTCAATTTGAACTCCAGAACTGACCTTTCTCTACAAGGATTAGTAAAGAAAGGTAAAGAACCCTTTCCAACATGAATGCCCTTGTTCTTCATCATTCATTTCTCACCTTTACAATCAAGCATGAAGGGATACTGATTCAAATCTTTAAAAGCATTTCTTTGTTTTGCACAAACTGACCTCTTCCCAACACTGACACAGCTATTTTAATCTGACCAGCATTCTTGAATTTAAAAAAGTAAAGGACCTTCTCCAACTGGAAGGCATGCCTTAAAACTGCAACTCACGCAGAGACAGAAGGGACTTCCTCTGCAATGGGAGCTTAAAAGTACCGTATTTTTCTGTCTATAAGACGCCCCCATGTATAAGAGGCCCCCCCACTGGGCAGTTTTGCAACCGTGCGGTTCTCTCCTCGGCTTACTTCAGTGTATAAGACGACCCTCAATTTTTTGTCTAACAATTTTAGGAAAAAGTATAGTCTTATACATGGAAAAATACTGTACTTTTTAAAAGTTCAGGAGTAAACGTGTTAACTGTTGCAAAAGGTTCGTTTCCTTGCCATGTTTTCTGAACTCCCTTCAACGCTTTTGATATCATATTATTCAAGAGCATCTTGCATGGCAAAGCTCTGGAATTCATAGCTGGCAGCAAGTTGTGAATGGTCCCCTAATCTATTAAAAATATACAAGACTGTTTTCAAAGTGTGCTTCTAAGGGAAGAATCTAGAAATCTTCCCAAGTACACTGTAGCATATAAAGGATTGAAATTACTTATTCACAAGTTCACTGATAACTCATGTTATGCCAACTAGCATTCTACAGCCCTTCACCAATGCACAAACCCAATCCTATGAAGCAAAGTTGGTCTTTGAAGAAGGGCTAATGCCATGGGTTGGTGTTGCCAGGCTCCTGCCAAGGCCCACACACCAGCCAAAGGCCACTACTGAGCTCTGAAATCCCTTGACCCTGCTATTCCTTCCTGTCACTGCCTACTCTCCTGTCCTCTCCAAGCCAGTGGTTAGCGCCAGAAGCAAGTAGAAGGAGCAACGGTTTCTACTCATCTTACCCTCTTCTTCTGGTAGCATGGATTGGGTCCAGGAAAAGAAAGAAAGCTAATAGGGAAGGAGGAGGTAAACCCACTGAGGGCATCTTCCAAAAGTCCCCCCCCCCAAAAAAACCCTAGTCATTGCAGCCATTTTTGAAACTAATTATTCAGAAAGGCAGCTTGAATAATTCTGGTCAGTTGTCTTTCTGTCAAACAGAAGACAAAAGACAAAGTCCTTGCAACAATAATCTGGGCAGCCAACAACCACAGCAGTTGCTATCCTGGAGACAAGCAACTCCTGTAGATATGTGTCTGCCTGGTAGTTTTATGAAACAAGTTTCACTACAACACTGTTCCCTAATCTTTTGGTGGCCTAAGGATTAGAATACCCAAGCAAGGCAGTATTGTACTTTGCTTCTTTGACAACAGAGTTTAAAGCTTATGGTCTAAATCAGTTTCATAGACTTCATAGATCATAGAGTTGGAAGAATCCTACAAGGCTATCAAGTCCAACCCCCTGCTCAATGCAGGAAACTAGAGGAGGGGTCTCCCATGCAGGTAATAACCAGGCTTGACCCTGCTTAGCTTTCCACACTCAGACAAGCTGAGCCAGTGTAAGCCACAGTAGTCATGAGCGTGAAAATTTAGGGATGGATCCATCCCCAAAGTTCTCAGATTTGAGGTCCGGGGGTGGGGGACTGCTGGTAAGAGGAAAGCTCTTCAATAATCTTCACTCTAACCCACCCATCGTGACAGCAGGCCAGGAAATCAAGCTGGCTCTTGCCACATAGCTGGCAACAGAATTTGGAATAGTGGGATGCGCACTTTCCTGCTGAAGCAAATCAGCAATTAAGAAGTTGCTAATTAAGCACTCCACAAGTGACTAGATAAGGTCATCCTGTAATTCCACACATAGAGAGCTTCATATTATTTGTATAGCTGCAAACATTTGCATAGCCAGAGTTCGGAAGACCTCTAGATCACCTCCTTAGAAGCTTACTAAATACTGGGAATGTATACCGATGCAAAAACAAATCAGGTGTAGACAGCATGTCATCAACATGGAAACCAAAAAAGTGGAATGTTAACTATGTTACATTCCTGGAACCTTCCAATTTATACAAATTATCACCTGATTAGTACCAAAACCGTCACAACTGCATGAATGGACTTACTTCCCAGACAGTCTTGCCAGCTATAACACTACTTTGTTACTGTTCCTGGCCTTTCTAGTTAGTTTGTTGAGAATGCCTTAACCCTGCTTGCTGGGTTTTTGTTTTATCCCTGCTTGTTGGGTTTTTGCTTTACGTTTGTTTTTTCTTCTCATATATGTCTATATAAATATACAATATATGTTTAAAAGAATAGTGGTATAGAGGACCAGCTTCACAAACAGTAAAAATTCAGTATTTTTTTTCCTAAGGTACTACTTTCCTAAACCTGCAGATTGCCTTGAAAGCTTAGGAAACAGCTTGCAAAGTGTCAAACCTTCCCTTTTACTCTCAATGGGAAAATGGCTCTGAAACCACAAGCCAGGGTCAATCCTGGCTTGGGATCCTGGTTTGTGGGCAAACTATGTTTTGAGCAAGTCATAACTTGCTGTTGTGCCCTGAATTCCCTCTTGGGAGGCACGGAGCCCTTGCAGGGGCAGCCTGAGCATAAAAGCCCTGCTTATCCTCATACAGCTGTACTGAGCCTCTGGCTGGATTCGCATATAATGCGCTAACCCATGGTTTAATGAAGGAGTGGGCAGAAGTTAGATCAAGATTTCCTGGTAGATATCTGGATGATTTTCAGTAGATCAGCCAAGGTGTATGCCACGGCTAGCCTTGTGCACACTGCTTGTCTCTTAGCCTCAGCACTCCTCACCTGTAAAATACAAGTATTGATTTGTTGTCTTTGATTACCGGTAGGTCTTTGTGTACTTCTACTAGGCACATTGATAATTTAGTGTTAGAATCCCTGATGTACAGTTACCCAGATATTTGTATTTACTCCACTGTGCAACCCCCTCTCCCATAATTTGCTTTTGACTCTAATTAGTAATTCAGAGTTTTGGTAAGAAACAAAGTAGAGGCCCAAAGACTGCCCACCCATTTAGTGCCACATGAGCAGATGTCTGCAAGTCTGAGTAAAGGCTGTGGCTCACACACTCCACCTTCCCTCTCCACTTCTAACATAGTCAGGAGGATTTATTCAGGATTCCTGCATTTCCCAGCTTGTCATAACATATAAACCAGGAATCATGGTTTAAGACAAACTCTGGTTAGTTAAAACAGTAAAATAAATCCAGGGTTTGTAGTTGGCTTGTTTAGTAACTGATTAGAGTTTTAAACCACAATTGCTGGTTCATACCCAAAGACAAGTCAAGAAGAGAGCAAAACTGAACCCTGGTTATGTACTCCTCTCAACTGCATGACAGGAGAAGAGGGAAGGGGGAGTGCAAGAGCCCATGTTCTCACTCAGGCTTGCAGAGGGCTATTTATGTAGTGCTAAATCATAGCTTAGTATTATGTGTTAACCAGCCTATGTGGTTTCCAAAGGAGAGGAGTAAAGATAATCTTGCCAGGATGTGCCTTTATTAATGGGAAGCCTATAGAACGTTTATAATTAAAAGCATACCACTAGTTTTCAACTGATGAGGCAAGGAACCTTGCAATTTCGGGGAATTTACTTGGGGTTCCTCCATAATATCAGTAAATGGAAGACAAGCTGATGACAGCTTGCCCACCACTACTGGTCTTCCCACTGCCATACTGGGTCACTGGGAAGGCAAAGTTTTTTTAATTGTTGGAAACCGCCCAGAGAGCTTAAGCTATTGAATATATATATATATATATATATATATATAATTTTCAAGTGCTGTTCCAGGATACACACAGTTCAGGCTGGGCAACAGTCCAAGAGCAATCTTCCATGTGAACTCATACGAGTCGGCAACATGGTGCCCTCCAGATACTTGGGACTACAACTCCCATAAGCCACAGCTAGCATGGCCAATGGTCAGGGATTGTGGGAGCTGTAGTCAAAAACATCTAGAGGGCACCAGGTTGCCTACCCTGAACATGCCTCAAAATCCTCTGCAATGTACAAGGAGTTCTATGGCAAATGGGCAGGGGTCCTTTGGCAGACAAACTTGAGAGGATTCCACAAAATAAGTAAGTTTAAAGACTGCTGCTGTAGCAGTTAAGAGTGTTGGACTAGGACTGGGGAGACCCAGGTTCATATATTTAGGCGTCTCAGCCCAACCTGCCTCACAAGGTGGTTGAGAGAATGAAACGGGGGGGGGGGGGGAGACACACACAATGTATGCCACCTTGTCCTCCTTAGAGCAAAAAGGATATAAAATTAATTAATTAAATAAAATATTGCACACATGTGCATGCATGCATACATACACAAAAGCTTCAATTTGTGGTGGTGGAGGAAAGGAGACTGTCTGGCATCTTAATAGAATATGGGCCTTAATATTATTTAATACTTCCATCACCACCAAACCCAAACAAGGGTGTTTTTTTGATGCCATCTTCTGGCATAGCAGACAGATTATCCCCCCCCCCCCCATGTAAAATGAGGATTATCTGTGGTGTACCAGAATATTGTCTGTGGAGATGATTCACATTTTCTTTGTGACAGGCTACACAACCCGCCCAGCTTTTGTTAAAAAAGGGTGTTTACTCAAAAATGTAACATTGTTAGAGAGCATATAGAATGGTTTATATCAGCACAAGATGGATGTTGCTTACTTATATCGTTTTAGTATGAACCATAAAGCATTACAACGAAAGGCACTCAAGCACAGCAAATCTTGTTAAATGCATTTTGATAACAGCAGAAAAAGCATTCATTGCTTTCATTACTGATGCTGCAACATATTTCACAGTTAATACTAAACAGATCTCATTGAACACAATCAGGCTAAGCACCGGGTTTCAGCACATTGTTTATCTAAGCATGCAATTCCTCCAACACTTTTCATGTCAAGTAATTGACCATCGCAGGGGGAAAGAAATCTGCACAGCCAACTCCGTCTGGCTAAAGCTCTTTTGTTTCAACCCGGCCCTTAGATTTTCCATGTTCATTTTACTGCCAAAATAATTTTAGAGCCTGCGAAACATTTCCACTGCTTTATTACTTTAAGAATATTCCATTGGTTTGCTCCCCCATTCACTTTTACCTAAATTGCACCAATATATCAAGCAGAGGGCAAAGCCAGTCTCAACACAAACTATGCCTGCTAGATGGTGACAACAGTATTTTTGTTAGATCCCCTTGTCATGTTTCTCCATAATTCCTTTGGATGCCACACATTCAGCAAAAAATACCAATAACCCGAGAGAAAGCAACATGGTGCCCACTGGCATCAGTTCACCCCTGGACCCCTTCTGTTGTGCCCTACCCCTCCCATTTTTAATTTACTTTTTCTTCCTGGCATCTGGGATCACTTCAAAGCAAAGCGAGAGCCTCCAGCCGCCACCAACTTCATTCCCCATGAATGCATCTGGGCACCACATGAGGCTCAGGGAGATATTCTTATGAAATGAAGATGGTGGGTGGCTGCAGGCCAATGTAGTGGGGGGCAAGAGCTAGGAAGGGTAGCAGGAAGCCACACAGGGGTTGGAAAGGCAGCAGAGAGCGAGGCGGGGGGATGTTTTGTGTGTCTGTGTGGGGTAGACATTTTGTGTGTGTAGCATAGAAGAGGGTTTTCTGTGGAGGAGGGTATCCAAGTTACTTTTTTTGCCTCATCAGCTTACATTTCTGTGAAATGAGTGCTTTGTTTGAACAGACTAGGGTGGGTTAAAAGGGGCACGCTTTGTGTTCTGGGGCTCAGACCCCACCTCTGCCTTGTTCTTTCACAGGCTGGTTGTTTGTCCTTTAAGCCTTATCAGTTTGCCATCTGTGAAATGGGTGTTTTGTGACTGACCATGGCAGCCATTTTGTGACTAGGTATGCCCCATGGCAGCCATTTTTGTGATGGTGCCCACAATACTCAATATTCCAAATCTGCCCACCAGCCCAAAGTTTGTGGATCCCTGCCCTACCTAATTAAGCCAAAGTACATGTAATTGAAGTAAGTGTGTGTTTATCCCACTTCCATTTTCCTGCATAGTTTCCCTTGTCCTTTTTTCAGACTCTAAACCACTCAGGGTAAAGACCGGTCAAGCTATTCTTTGTAGAACACCATGTACATAGGTGGCATATAAAAAAATAAGCAATCACATGAAGCATGACATGTAGTATGTTTTAGGATTGGCTTGTAGGTCAGTATAACATTTACAGCTGCATTTGAACTTGCAAAATCATAAAGTCTATCACAGAAATCCATTTGCGGTTCTCACTTCTATGGCCCAAAGCTGAGCCTGCAACAGGCATGTGGCTTACACTGGCTCAGCTTGTCTGAGTGTGGAAAGCTAAGCAGGGTCAGGCCTGGTTATTACTTGGATGGGAGACCCCCTCCTCTAGTTTCCTGCATTGAGCAGGGGGTTGGACTTGATAGCCTTGTAGGTTCCTTCCAACTCTATGATCTATGAAATCTATATGCATGTAATATGTAGTCATCACTTTCATTTCCTCCATTTAACCATTCATTTTATGGGTGAGTTTTCCCCTCTCATATAGAACCGTTTTTTTAAAAAAAAGGAAAAAAGGATAAAGCACAGTACAAAGTTTAATTAAAGCTATAATAATGCATGTCACTGGGTGCTTACCAATTTCTTCAGGCCAAAAAGAACCAGGAGCCCCTCTTAATAACACCTCTTTTAATCAGGCAAATTAGAAGGCACAATAACGAGCTAAGAGAAGTTCTTGACAGATCTTTTCGTAATGAAAAATTAGTTTCTGCAAATTATAATTGCCTTGGTTTAAGTAATGAAGAAGCTATCCTTTTGGGTTTTTAATGTCATTTGCCTGCAATTTGTATGGAGCTATGACGTGAAACCCACTACTTAAAGTGGACAATGCAAAGTAAAAGCCATTCTGCTACCAGGGATTTGGGTAGAGGCTTAGGATCCTTTCAGGTAACTGGCAACACACTGAAGGTGGGCAAATTGACCATCCCTCCTCTAGTGTAGTCCAGCCCAGGCTGGCCCAGCCAAACATGGGCTGGACTTGAAGTTTGAGATACTTCATGAAATCAGATTTATAGATCTATTTCTTGTGTATCGAAATGCTTCATTGGAAAAGCAAAATGAGAAGGGTTAATATTTTAGCTGCAGTGCCATCCATTTTTACATTATTAAAGACAACATAATACAGTGCAATCACAGCTTTATCCCACAAGATTACAATACTATTTGAAGTGAAAAGGCATTTGGTCAAAGCCAAGACTGGCCGCCAATGAAATAAATATGCCCCCTTTTCAGATAAGAAAAAGTTGTTCTTTCCTCTAACTGGAGGGAAAAAATGAGCCTGAAAGCAGCATTTAAAAGATTTAAAGAAAGGTGAAGTAGTACATACAATCATTCACCAGCTGTCAGTATACCAAGAAGTTTGCACACAACTGAACAGGTTCTTGAAATAAGAAGAGGACCATAAAAATTAAACAAATTATCTCTGACGTGTCTTAGGAAGATACTAGTCACATTGCTTCACATGCTTTCATGGGGATCTCCACTGTGACAGAAGCAGTTGCAGCATTAGAGAGCCCAATATATGCACAGCGGAATACACATACTCCTAACTCAGTGTTTCTAAGCTTTTCTGGACCCCATTTTTTAAAAGCAAGCAGGCGAGCAAACTAGTATCCATGCCACCAAGCACAAATTGAAGGTGGAGGGGAAAACCCTGTCAATAATATCTATAGTGTATACAGCACAGAAGCCTATTCATAGCCCTCACAATAGAGGTTTAATTTGGCAATGTAACAATACTGGGTTTGTATAGCTTGGACGGACATGCAGTGTTGACAGTTAGTGACCTTTAAATAGTGATGCTCCATCTTTCTGATACAAAAGGAGATGGAAGCAGAAATGGGAAGGACAAACTCTTGTACACTGATGTAATTCAAAGCCCCACTTCTGGGGTCATCCCACACAAGGATAAGAAGCAATCTGGGGTCATCACAATAGCCCAGGGTTCCTCAGAAGGTTATAAAGGATTCCTCACTGAGAAGAACAGTAATGGTGGACCAGGTTTTACCAGTACAGAGTTCACCCACCACTACTGGTCTTCCCCTGCAATGCTCAGCCACAAGAAAGCATTTGATGCATGCTACAGTATTTGTTCATATGGGGCAACGGTGAGGTCCAACAGGGCTGGCCACTGCCCTGTGTGAACTAGATGCACATCCTAGGATATGTTCCAAAATCCTCAGGAACCCTAACGCATACAGCTATTGTGCTGAGGTTCCTAATGGACAAGCTGGTGTGGAAAGTTTCCCTGAATGTACGAAGTTGGAAACAGACCACAAAGTCCTACATTCTCTGTCTTGCAGAGCAGCCAAACACAGGTACATTAGAAGGCATTTATTTTGGACTTATGTTCCATGCAGTGCATCAAATACGTCACCCCTTATAACCCACTTTTGGAAAAACTAAAGAATTAGATCTACTGAACTTTTCCTTGCATGTCCAGGAGGGTAGAGGGTACATTTTCCTAGACCAGTATTATATTCACATTGACTGGGTTTGCATGTCACAACTACCAGGTTGGTTTTTTAAAAACCCTTGGTAGTCACGAAGAAGTAGGAGCAAACATGCTAGCTCCTGACCACCCGATCACTCCCACTCTGTTAACCCACGGATTTTAACTCTGGGTTGTCTCTCCCGCAACAACCCAGAGTTCTGGGTTTGAATGTCACAAAAAACAACACAGGGACAGAGCATCCTAGCTCCTCCTGTTTGTAGCGGGAGCCATCGGGCAGCTGTAAGTCAGCACTCTCACGCCTGCCTTTTCATGACTACTCAGGGTTTATACATCCATGGGTAGTCACAGGGCCAAGTGCAACCCAGGCCATTATACAGGCTGTGAGTTGCACAACAGATTTCACCATTATTGACCAACAGTGTCTGTCTACACTTCTCCTAAACTAGGACAGAGCTATAATCAGGAGTTCTAGTCACTCAAATTGAGAGTTCAGGTTATTTTTTACTTTTTGCCCAATTCACACTCAAGGATGGATACGAATGATATCACTTATATATTAGTGAGAATAAAATCTCCAATAATAAAGTTGACAGTACTTTCATCTTACATTCTTATAGGTTACATTCACTCCTTCTGCCCAATCACAGCCTTCTTCTACCACACACAATAAGCAATTTTTTTCTAGCCTCTTCTATAGAGATTTCAATCAGTGTGTATCGCGGTGCATTAGCCCATCACTGTATGCTGTTTTTTCCTCCTAGGGCTTTCACACCCATAAGACTTCCAATGACATAACAGCAGCATGCCCCAAATTCCATATTCACTTCTAAATTGTTGATTTAGCCCAAGTATACCAATGGGGTTGCTACACTCTTGTCAGCAAGGTCTGCCTAGAACATACAGGCTAGCAAGCAATGCCAAACAAAGTACAGCTCTCAGCTAGCCCAACACCACAGCACTGAAAGCTGGTGACATGCTCTGGAAATGTGAATGCAGGGATGGGGGGCAAAAGAGGATGGGGGCTTATATGCATCCTTCTCAGTGATGGCTCCAAAGCTTTTTATATTGGAGGTTTTATAGTAAGGCTATTCTGAAGACTAGTCAAGCCCTCCTTTCTTAAAGCGTTTCAGTGACCCAACACCTCCTTGAGATGTCAGAGCTCTGTGTGCCCTCTGGCATCAGCTACCTTCTTTGAAGCCTGGAAAGGTTTAAACAGATTGGATCGAAGACTGGAGACACATCAAGGGAGGCAAGGCCTGTTTTCCAGGGGTTTAAAGGGACTCATTGCTTAGAAAAAGCAGAAGCAACACTTGAAGGCCATCTTACCGACAGAGGAATCAAAAAGGTCTAAATGCATGGGGAAAATCAAATCACTGCAACTGGCACATCAGTAGCATGTAGTGTGATGAAGAGTATACTTTGCTGCCTTTACCCTTCTGGCTACTGTCCTTTTGAAATTTCAGGCTCTTTCTAGAGGGTAGGAAAGCCTTTGTAATCAATGATATAGGAGTTACTGTTCTCCTGCAACTGAAGACCCCTGCCTGCCCCTGCCCCCCCCCCAGATCAGCAAGTTTGGGGTTTCCAGGTTATCGATAAGAACAGGGAGGCTCATTTATAATAAAACTACAGAAGATGAAATATACACAAACTTCACATGGGTTTCATCACGAAACACTGCTGAGACTTGAAAGGCTTCTTTGCAGAGCAGTCTCCAACTGATGGTAATACACATGGGGGGGGGGGGGGAATCTGATATCCAAATACACCAAGAAATTTACTCCTACTGAGCACATCTCTGGAGATTCCAGCTATGCAGAGGCAAACCGGGTAGCCCTGTGGGATGTGTGGGCAGGCTTTGACAGCCAACTACGTTACGTTCTTATATCATGCTTCCTTTTAAAATTACTCACAACATTGATGTGAAGCCACAATGTACCAAATTAGAGCAATTAAAAAAGGACAGGAAGGGGGGGGAAGTAGACTGATAGAGGAGAAAAGGACACTATCCAGTGCCAACAGGTGATGGTTACAACAACATCCCAAATTGTGGGATTTCCACACACACACATTTCTTCCTAGCCAAAGCCAGAAACATCCTTCTTTAAATGGGTACAACATTTTAATCGTAACACATCACACAAGTATTTTCAGTTTAAGTAACATAGCTTAGTTGTGTATTATGGATGCCTCAATAGGAATGTACATGCAAAACTGAGTCATCTGTGAAGACGGGGCGGGGGGGGGGGAATTGATAGCTGCTGAAAACAGAGTTCAAGCTACCATCTGGCACTGAAGGAAGAGGTCAGAGCCAGAGAGTCCAAGGTTACCAAAACAACTACGAGCAATCCAAATGCAATTCAACAAAGCAGGCTGGGTCATCGTCAGGAAGTCAGGGATCACCTCCATGCTAAGAGAGATAATCCATGGTCACAAGCAATAGCCATGGATGAGCAATCCTAAATAGATAAGCAGGAAGCAGGAGAAGAGATCGCATTTGGGGTAACGACCAGGAAAAAGGAATGGGTGGGGAAGGAAATGGGGAGAAAAGCTTCAGCCTCCCCTCCAGTCCTAACAGCAGGCAACCAATATGTCCCAGTGGTAGGACTCAACAACTTTGCAGGATATTTTAGGTAAAATCTGTATCTCCCCATCCCAAAAAGCTGAGAGTGGCATAAATGGGATTATCCCATTTTTATCCCCCCAATTTTATTTAGCCTCTAGAGAACTGAGCAGCTGATAACAGCCAAAGATTAAAGGTTGATCCCTGCCTCCATCTCAGAGTTTAGCAAACCGAATCACAGAAAGCCAATCTGAATCAGGACAGCAAACCTCTCCACCAACATATCTGGAATCAGGACCTACGACGTGAGCAACAGGGAGTTAGTGGTTCTAAAAGTAAACCCAGAAATGACTGGGAGAGGTCAGCAGAGCTCCTTTCAGTGAGCTCCGCAAACCATGCCCGTTTCTGGAAATGAGCACCAAACCAGAAGTTGGCACAGACATATCCTAAGGGAGGCTGCCAACTACCCAAGTGACAACAGGAACCTCCGCGATGCAAGCAGCTTAAAAGTATGGGAACATCTGAGCATTCAAGTGGCATTGAACCCATCAGCCTGTACTCCAGCATCACCTCTGATCCTCTCCGACTGTTGAGTGAACAAAAAAATCTAGCTAAATGTGCAGAAGAGATGTTTTAATGAAAAACTGCAAATCAAAGCAACAAGCTAAAAAAACAGGTACGGGGGGTGGACATCAGGCATACAAAGAAACAATAAGAATAAATGCAAGTGTCAAAGCAGCAAAAGGAAAGGATTTTAATTTAAAAGGAAAGGATGACGTGAAACAAATAGCTTTTTTTAAAAAATTACTAAAATGAGAGGGGAGGGAAAAACAGGAGAGAACTATGCAAAAGCAAAGGGAAATGCTATTTCTGTTCAAGTCTAGGAAGAAGGAGCTGAAGCATGCAGGGAATAAATAGACTGCCTTGTATAAAGTATTCATTTTTAAGGCAGACTTCCAAAGTGGCTTGAATTAACTTAATTCTTTAAAAATGCTTTCAGGCAAAGCCTTTACAAGTGAAATAAAAATGTTACCAAAGACCAGTAAGCCACATATAAGCAAACCTGATAGCTACACAACTCATTTCATTAGCTTCAAAAGGCTCTTCCTCAGATTTTAATATATGGATAAATCTGAATTAGGGCTGCAATACTTATTTAACTGAAAGCTCTCCCAAGACGGCTTACAAGAGATAGTTTAGGGTGTGATCCTATGCATGTTAGGCAGAAAAAAAGTCCTACAACTCCCAGCATGCCCCAGTTACAAGACCTTTTCTGCCTAAACATCAATAGGATTATGCCCTTCCTGCTATACATAGCAGGAACATTGTACCGCTAACCATTTGGAAACAATCTACTCACAATGCTTCCATCCAAGCCGCATCCAGAATGATAATCCTTTTATCCATCCAACCCTGATCCACTCTGCCATGCCTATCCACACAACTTATTCCCAGGCCTTCCCCCCACCTTGGTTCCAACTCCCTCCTTGGATGATCTGTGGCAGAGGAAGGCAACATGGTGCCCATGGGCACTAGTATGCCCTCAGACACCTTTCTGGGAACTTGGCACTTTACCTTTTTTTATTATTATTAAATTGGCACATTTTCTTACCGGCACCTGGGATCACTGCTACGGTATATAGGTTTCTGTTACTGCCAAAAACTGTCAGTTCAAAGAAGCTGAGTACAAGGCAGACCCCACCTCTGCCTTGTACTGAGCCTTTGGGGCAGGTTACTTGCTCTTTTCCACACACCCCAAGGCTGCCATTTTGTGGTGGTGCCCAGGACAGTTTCTCAAATTGCTAAATGTACCCTCAACCTAAAATGTTTTTCCACCCCTGGTCTGAGGTCTCAATCTGTGAAAGAACAAAGACTTTGGAATTTGAACAGCACTCTCTTGCAAGTATAGTTTAGTCCAGGGGTTCTCAACCAGGGGGGAATTCCCCCCAGGGGGGGAATTTTAGGGTTTCAGGGGGGAATTGGAACCACAGACTCAAACTGTTAGAATACTGATCTTTCTACAAATTACAATTCTACAGATTGTACATAATCTACAGGACATCACACCTTATTGTATGGCACAGATTAAGTCAGACCATCTTGGAAAGGGGGGAATGACATTCTGACATATGGTGAAAAGGGTGCATGGGGCAAAAAAGGTTGAGAACAACAGGTTTAGTTGATTACTCAGATCAATAAAGTAGGTGCCCCAACAAATTGGACAGAATATTTGTTTTATTTTGTTTTTTAAGTACTTACAAAAAATGTGAGCTGCAAGCTCTACCTTAAAAGCAGCAATCCACCTTTTCCATCACACTAGAAGGAATGCCTCTGCAGTGGGGCCCTGATCCAACACATACATGCATCACCAAAAGGCAAAGGAAGCAAACCTTTTTCTTCAGAATTGTTTTTCATTCGCATGAATAACATGCATAGTTATTAGCTGATTAGATTTGAATTAAGATAAGTTAGACACTGATCAAGAACTTCCCTTCACCTCTTGAGTAGGTAGAAATCCTAATTGTGTCTCAGAACAAAAAAAGGGGGGGCATCAGGAGCATGGTACAAAGCACCTTACGCTCAATTGTCTTTTGATTCATGGAAGTGAGATCACCAAGTGGTATACATGGCAGCAGTGGGTTCACATGGCAGCAAAGGCTTTGATAACCCTAGGTGTAGGTTACATTCAAAGCAAGTGGCTAGAACTCAGCGGAAGAGCACATGTTATGTATGCAGAAGGTCCCAGGTTCTATCCCCAGCAGCTTCAGCTAAAAGGAGTAGGTAACTGGTGATGGGGAAGACCTCTCTCTGCCTGAGATCCTGGAGAACTCCTGCCAGTCAAGGAAGATGATAGCGGGCTAGATGGACACACAGCCTGACCTGGTATAAGGCAGCTTCCAATGTACAATCCTTGGAAGCTTCTGGGTTGAAAGGCAGAAAAGAGATACTTAAATTAAATAAATAAAAATAAATTCCAAATATACTGCTCTCCATAAAAGGACCCCACTCCTGATCGGTTTTATTGATGGTGGGGATCCCATTACCATGCTCCGAGAAACAAGGCATCAGCAATGGAAACTGAACTGCCCTTTGCATTGGACAAAGTGAGCTCTGGCCCATGAGAGCTTATGCCACAATTAATTTGTTCATGTCTTTAAGATGTCAAAGATGCAGTTGTTTTTGCTGCAAAAGACGAACATAGCTATCCCTCTGGAATTCAGCTCCATACAAAGTTAAGGCCTCCCTTCTTCAGGTTAAGCATAGCGAGCTTTCTCTGGAAGACTTGAAAGCTAATTTTTAACCAGAGAAACACAGAGAGACACTACCCCTTTTCTCTGAGTAGAAGCTAACAGAGGAAGGAAGACATGTGAAATGAAGCAGATGGAAGCAGGGCTGTGGAGTCGGTAGATAAATGTTCCGACTCCGACTCCTCAGTTTTTTGTACTTCCGACTCCGACTCCCCGACTCCTCTGTATTAATATGCTAATTAATTAATTAATATGTGAGGTAGTTGGGCAGAAGCTGCTGCCTTCTCCTTTTTGTGTGCTGATCTGCTGCTGAAGATAGGGCAGTGGGAGGATCCAGGAGGGGCATTTATTATAAAACAGAAGTCATTAATTATAACTGTTTGTGAATTGGGACATTTAAACTTGCTTTTTTTAAAATTCCAATCTAAATTCAGTAGGAGTCGGAGTCGGAGTCGGTGCATTGTTTGCCGACTCCGACTCCAGGTACCCAAAATTTCCTCCGACTCCGACTCCTCGACTCCGACTCCACAGCCTTGGATGGAAGTAGTGGAGGCACTATCTTCGCTAGAATTTGGGTAGAATCCAGCTGCTGACTTTAAAACAAGACCATCAGACCTGAAGTTCTCCACAGATAGCAAATATTAGCATTGAATTAGGTCCACATCTTGACATTCCTGCCTTCCTTTTATGCCTGCTTGCTCACCAGTGCAAAGAATGCTATTAAAAGTACTTTGGATTCTAGCTAAACCAGTTTCTAATGTGGTTTGTTTTAGAAACAAAGGATGCTGCCTTCTACCCACTCCCACCCACACACACCCCTACATGCTTTTAACCACACAAGAGAAAAAATTCCACACGCCTTTTCTAAACCTCCCCCCCCCCGCCCGTCTGTCCAAAAACAAAATTGTCATTCACCAAGTCTTGAGATTCTCATTCAATATTTGAGCCCTCACCATCTCCCAAAAGAATTAAATCCTCGCCTTCACCTATTTGTTTGGCCCCAAGGAAGGAATAAAAGATTCATCACACACACACACAAATTAGTATTTGGGAATACAATGAACACAGATCACAGCTGGCCACTTTCCAGTGACAAAATGCTAATCAAATCAGAGCATCAACCTAACCTATCAAAAAGTGTAGAAAAAACCTCCAAGCTGTCACAGACTTTCCCTCTGAGGGCAATAACAATAATATCTGGTGGGTTTTTTTTACAAAAAACAAATGCAAGTATTCTTTTCATCTTTATTTTTTTTTTAAAGTACAGATAAAAACAAAGTTGCCAAGTGGAAACCTGAGGAATGAGAGAGCGCTAAAGGCTACAAGTACGTAGTTTAGAAACTTTATTATACTTTAAGCGGGGTTTTTTTTTAATTAAAAAGTTAATTATCTAACCATTGTCTTGGTTGGAAGGACAACCATGTTCCTGTCCTAGATATTTCAAAGCAGAGGAGCCAGGTGTTTTCCATCACCCCTTTGCTCAGAAAGGTTCACAACTAATTTGGTTTAATCTCATAATACTAAATCAGTACCATTTCCTAACTGTTTAAAAAACAAATGAGTCACTGAGGTGACCTCTGCAGGAACACAGAGAAAGAGCATCACATCAAGATTACACTTCAGTCCACTTTCAACCTCTCCCTGCTAGAAGGGAGTCTGTTTTAACATGAATGTAACTACAAGCAACAAAGATATGAAGCCATGTGGAGAAGGGCTTCAGCTTAGTGGCAGAGCTCAGACCTTGCACGCCGAAGAACCCAGGTTCTACCCTGGCATCTCCAGTTCAAAGGATCTCGGGCAGTAGGTGATGGGAAAGACCTCCACCCAAGCCCCTGAAGAACTGTTGCCACTCAGAGTAGACAATTCTGGACTAGATGGACCAATGCTATAGTAGATGCTAGGCAGGGGTCATAGCTCAGAGATAGAGCACATACTCTGCAGAAGAACCCAGGTTCAATCCCTAGCCATCTTGGGTCACAGATAATGGGGAAGACTTTTGCCTGAGACCATGGAGAGCCAGTCAGAAGAATCAGTACTGGATTAGATGCATCTTTGGTCTGACTTTGAAGGAGGAGGCTTCACGTATTAATCATTAAGTATGCCTATGCTTCCAATAGAAGGAAGAATTATTTTTAAGAGTTCAGACTTCATCAGGGCAAACCTTACTATTCAGCAACTATATGCTACTTACAGTGATACTGTACGAACCCTGATAGCTGCCACCATCCCCATACTACCTCCCTCTTCGGCGTTCAAAAGGGTTACTTCCTGCCTCCCATACAAGATGCCCACTTTCAGCATATTACCTCTTAGCTAAGAGGAGTCGTATCAAAACAAAAGGAGCAAGCGGTCCTGCAAAAGTGACCCTTCCACAACTTAAAAGGAAGAGTGCATTGCATCAGGGCAACATTTCATCGGTTACCTGCAGCCCCCAAAAACTGTAACATAAAAAACTGCTTATGACCCAGCAAACATCATAACTGAATTGCAATTTCAGAAATAAGAACAGAAGAGTTAATCAAGAACACAACAGGAGTGGTGGAGGAAATAACCAGAGTATGACACCACACAAGATCAGGACACATTCTCCTTCTCGCTAAAAGGGGAAAGATAAGGGGCTAGTTTTGTGAAATCTATAAGGTATCAGTAGGCAACTGGCCTCATGGGGACTCCTTTCACCAACACCAACACCAACCAGTATTCCCTCATTATGTAGTGCAACCACTTTTGTCCAAAGGCACCAAGGGCTCTTTAAGCAATTCTCACCCATTTTGAACAACAGAGGCTTTGGCAGAACCCTGTCCTTATATGCACCTCCACTGCTCACTCTCCCGCATGAGCAAAAGGTCAAGCACACAGGAATGAAGGGGGAAGGTGAAAAATAGAAAGGCTCTGCCTAAGCCCCCATTGCTATTTGCATTGGTTGAGAGGGGTTAAGGAGCCCAATGCCTGTGTCTCAGCTTGCATAGGATCGAGCCAGAGAGTGGGTGCAGGGACCCACAAATTTGGTCCCAATGGCCTGGGTCCCTCTCGCCTCTGGCAAGCACCGCTGAAGCTCAGTGCAACAGGGATGAGAGCCACCCCCTATCCTCCACCAAAGGTTCGAACTCAGGAGGAAAACAAGGGTTCATCCCTGACCCAACGCAGGGCTTTGAAAGCAATCTAAATGCCTCCAAAGCTCAGCAAGTCTTCAGAGACAAGGACCCAGTCACTCCAGGGCAAGGTTGGTGGCAACCACAGATCTCTTACCAAGGGCAACCAAGATTAATGGAGGCTTTTAGGTGGAATCGGTGTTATTGGCCCTCCAACCCTTGTTCCAGTATAAATATGGGTCCTGTAAAAAAAGACTGTTGAGCAGGGAAGGCTTCTTGCCCTTGCTCCTTATTCAATAGGGACCAGTTTAGCCACCAACTCTGGCTGTTAAATCCAGAAAATCTTGGTCCTTTTGCAAACAATAGACCAGTTTGCATGACAACCCACCAGGGGTTATTTAACCTAGAACAGACTGTGGATTATGCAAGGATTGTTTAACCCTTGCATAATCCACATTCACTGGGTTTGCACAACACAACCTCCAAGCATGGGCTGGATCTGCAAAACGGCACCCACAGGTACCACGGCTCGTCATGGGTTAAATAATTTGTGTTGTGCAAACCAGATCAGAGAGTGCAATTCCAGTCACATGGGGGGGGGGGGACGACGACTAATATTACAGAGACAAAGGCAAGCAGATATTGCATTTGTTGATTTGGAATCTCACCAGAGAAAGCCAAACAAGAGTTCTGCCTCCTTACCCCAAAAAAGAATTCCCATCAGCGTAAATGGATGTATGCATACATAATGAGGCTGGACTAATCTGTATTCTATGGGCAATGTTAAATTAAAGATAAACAGAGCCTGTGCCAAGTTAGGTTGCATTAGTGAATACACCTCCTTTCCCTGCTCTTTTTCACTCAAGCTCATTTTTAACTCAGATTTGTTTTAATTATTTCACTTAGCACCTCTGAACATCTAGCAATGCTTTCCAAATTCTAGAGATGGCACAGAGCAAAAGCAGCTGGCGGCCATGACAATTACCCTGACTTCTATTCTCAATATTTCTACCCTAGCAGAGAATTCACAAAGCATGCCATTGCAATTCTCCCCATATACAAGGCGAAACAGATCAAGTCAGGCCCACAGAATGCTTTGAGATCCCAGAGACAGCAACCCCCAAAAGGAAGTAAATTTTCTCTCTTTTTTTAAGCAGGGGCCTGACCTCAAAAACAAGAACAGCAACAGCAGTGACTGGGGACAAAGCCAACGTTGCATTCAAGGCACACAGAAAAACTGGGAAGAGTCAGGAAATACTAGGGAAGTCTGCCCCACATTCCCGAAGACTATTCACTTTGTCTATTTTGTTTATTATACATTTATGCTGCCTTTCCTCCAAGGAGCTCAGGGTGACAGACATGCTCACCCCCTTCACTGCCTATTGTACTTGATGAGAGCTTACCCCTGGGCAAGTTGCTTAGTCTCCGCCCAATCTGTAAGATGGCAGTGTTATGTTGTTTCAGAGGCTGTCATGCAGAGTATGTTAGATCAATAATAGGAACATCAGCAGCCTTAATAATAGATGCACCTCAAGAATTCCAGACCAGAATCTAAGACTCATGCCTGCTTGGGCAATGTCCATCATTTCTCATTTTGTGAGGAGAGGTTTTACTGCTCAAACCTGTGTAGAAGCTGTGCCTCTTGAGCCCAATATATGAATGCTGGCACTCACTGGGGAGAAGAGGGACGAGATATGGGGAAGCTGCCTTATACTGTGTCAGACCTTTGGTCCATCTAGCCCAGGGCTCTCCAACCTTGGGTCCCCAGATGTTGCTGGCCTACAGCTCCCAGCATACCCAGCCAGCATAGCTCATGGCAAGGGATTCTGGGAGCTGTGGTCCAGCAACATCTGGGGACCCAAGGTTGGAGAGCCCTGATCTAGCCCAATATTGACGACACTAACACTGGCTTTCCAGGTTTTCAAGCAGTTTTTCCTGCCCTGCCTGGAGATGCCAGGAATTGAACCTGGAACCTTCTGCATGCAAAGCAAGGTATTCTACCACGGAGCTACAGTGCAGCTCACCAAGAAGATTGTTTTCCTGCTGCTAGTTTCTTGGACACATCCCTTGGGGATGTGCATTTTGAAATGGAGTGCAGTCTATTATATTTTATACTGTTTCCTGTCCCTGAAAGATAGATCCATCAATGACTATTAACCATGATTGCCAAATGCATCCTCTATGCTCAGAGGCAATACAGTAATACCTTGGATTGCAAGTAACTTGGTTTGAGAGCGTTTTGCAAGCCAAGCAAATTTTTAAATATTTATTTATTTATTACTTGATATACAAGCGATGTCTTGCAATACAAGTACTGTAGTACGGCTTAAATTAAAAATCTCTGTACAAATTTTTTGGGGGGGATTTCATTTTGATATAAGAGTTTTGGATTACAAGCACGTTTCTGGAATGAATTATGCTCTCAATCCAAGGCATGACTGTATACCCTCAGTTAAAAAGATACTGGGAACAAACATAGGAAGACCATGTCATAGGTAGAGTTGGAAGGGGCCTATAAGGCCACTGAGTCCAACCCCCTGCTAATTGCAGGAGAATACATGTGGGCAGCCAAGGCAGTCACCCTTCCAAGCACTGACCTGGCTCATACCTGCTTAGCTTCAGCATGTGGCCTGCATTATGTGCTCTCAACGCCGCCTGCTTCATGCCCTACTTTGACAATCATCTGGCTGGCCACTGGGGCAACAGAGTGATGGAACAGATGTTCCTTTGGTCCAACCCAGCAATGCAGTCTCTGTCCTTGGGGTCTCACACGCACAGAAATTATACCCCAGGGAGTCCAAGCTGAGCCTCTGTAGTTAACTAGAGGAGCCAGCAGACCTATATGGAAAGTTAAGTTTACAACAAAGTCTTGTTGAAGCTCATTATTACAACATCGTCCATCACAAATCAGGTTCCAATGAAAACTCAAACATACATTTGCATACATTCCACCATTAAGCTACTTCTTGGCGAGGCCACATCTTACAATGGCCTCCCTATTAATAAAGTGCTGATCAAAAAGCAAGGCAGAGAGAGAGGCACAACAGAAAACAAAAAGGATTGTGAACTTGAAGCCAAAGGAATCTGGTTACTAGAGAAGCATCAATGGAATTTCATTAGAAGGAGATTAGTTAATATTTGTCATACATTGCCAAGGGCCTTAGAAGAAACAATGTACATTTGAAGAGATGCCAGGAATGCTTGGAAGTTAAGAAATATAATAGGACACAAAAGCTAACTAAGCAGAAGACCAATATTTTCATTCTTGAGGTTTCTGTAGACAAGGGGAAGGATGGCAGAAGGTAGAGCACTAGTGGATCACCAGCCAATGCCTAGCAGCCCACCTAGTGCCTGCTGGTTACTGGGGTTCTTAATCTGATCCAGCAGAGGACTTCTTATATTTTCTCAAGCAGGTGGGCACACAAAGACAAGTTATACCAACTAGGAATCTTGAATATATACACCTTTGGTAGCAAATTCAACATAGATTGGTGGACAGTGAGAATTTAGTACTAGAAGACCACACAACAGTGAAGACAGGCCACCTCTGCTCTAGACTGATCTGTACACAAACATGGCTTGCAGTTGAAAAAGAACATAAGAGCAGCCCTGCTGGATCAAACCAAAGGCCTATCTAGTCCAGCATTCTCTTTTCCACAGTGGCCAGCCAGATGCCCAAACGAGAAGCCCACAAGCAGGACATGAAAGCACAATAGCACCCTCCTACTCATGTTCCCCAGCAACTTGCAAACAGATGCATACTGCCGCTGATACTGGAGGTGATATACAGCAGAGGTGAACATCTTTCAGCCCAAGGGCCAATTTCAATTTCGTAGAAGCTCTCGGAGGCCACATTCCAGTGGTGGACCGAGTGAAAGGCAAAGGGGGCAGTGCCAAAAACACATTTTAAAGTATATCAGCATACTGTAGCTTAAAGCTCTTATTGCCAGTAACTAAGCCTTAGGAAAGGCATTTCAACCTTTTAGAATGGGGGGAAATGCCTAAGAGAAAAAACCAACCAAATGATTGGTGGTTGGGGGAAAGGGGTGAGGCAGGGGGAAAGGGGTGCAGCCCTCTGGGGAACCCCGGAGGGCCAGATTGGGACCTTAAGAGGGCTGGATTTGGCCCCCAGGCCTGAGGCTCCCCACCCGATATATAGCCAGTATGACTAGTGGCCATTGATAGCCTTATCCTCCATGAATTTGTCTAACACTCTTTAAAGCCCATTCACGTTGGAAGCCACTACAACATCTTGCAGCAGCAAATTCCACAGCTGGACATTCAAAGCATCCTTCCCTCGGCACTGCAACAGCTGTGCTTGTTTGATATTAAAGTTCCCATTCCTGTTCTTGATCAAAACTTGCTTTGGTACAGTATTTAACTCACAAACAGAAGGTGGCTTTGAATCAAGTTTTAGGGCCAAGTATCAGGGACCCATATTCAAGTTCCTGCTCAGGCATGAAGCCCACAGGGTGGCCTTGGGCAAGCCACCATTTCTCTGCCTAGCCTACCTTGCAAGATTATTTGGATAGAAATGGGGTAAGCATATGCGCTCCAAATCTGTAGTGAAAAACAGAGATCAGAGACAGAAGTTTGCAGATCGTGCTTGGACACCAGTGGTGATTTAATGGGAAGGAAGATAGAATCTTAGAGAACTACAGCAAGCAACTAACTCCAGGGAATTGCAAATGCCTGTGTGGCCCACAGGATTAAAAACCTGGGAAACCAGAGACAAGTTCCAGGTCTGTCATTTCACAAATCATTCTCTCATCCTCCATTCTTCATCTGTAAAATGGAAACAACTACTTCTCAGGGGAGTGGGGGGATGAGAGAACACTTGACAGAGTTAAAAATGCTATTCAAATGACAGAAGCCAGTCATTGTGGCGTGTACAAATCTTTGCCACTCTAGAAACATAAGAAGCTGACTTATACTAGCTCAGACTATTTCCCACTCTAAACCAGTATTGTCTTCGCTGACTGACAACACCTCTCCACAATCTCAGGAAAGGTCTTTCTCATCACCTGGTACTTGATCCTTTTTTAACCAGCGATGACAGGGATCCCACTTGGGACCTTCTGCGTGAAAAGCATGTGCTCTACCACTCTACTTCAGTCCTCCCTCACTCTAACCTTACTATTAGAGTGGGGAAGGTGTCCGACAAATGTTTTGGACTACAAATCCCATCATCCCCAGCTACCCTGGCCAATGCTTTGGGGTTATGGGGAGTTGTCGCCCAAATCATCTGGAAGGCACCAAGGCTGCTATGGCCCCTGACAGTACACTGGCTAAACATACTAGCCCTTTACTGCTTTTCATTAGGGTTAGCTCACAATAGTAATCTTCTCCAGCCACTCCCACACCAAAAGAGCCAGTTTAACATCTAACACAGAAATCAATAAGGAAGAACTTTTGGCACTGGGAAGTTCTGGTGGTGGCAAAGGGGGGCAGGGGGAGGAGAGAGAATAGACAGCACTACATGAGCTGGGAGCCTAGAGAGTTTACTATTCTCCCCTTTGAAATTCACCCACACACCGGAACAGCAGAAGAAGCCAGGCCTAAGGAAAAGGCAAGAGGAAATATGTGGCTTGCAATGGATTTTGGTTTTTCTTCTATTCACCTTGCAAGGCCTCTCTCTAACCTTGCAAAGACAGAAGAAATGGAGCAATATTTCCCACCTAAAAAAGCAAGGGGGGACTGCATTTCTCTGTAGGCAAGCATGGCCCCAACTAGGAGTGGGTGAACAATAAGATCCCCACCCTAGGCATTGTGTGGGTTTCTCCCTCTGTTCCCTTCACCAGCTAATAGATTAGCCAGGCTGTTAACCACCCACAACAGGTGATTAAAAGCAAGAAACCTACTCTGGTAACTAAATTACAAGGCAAGCTCCAGGAACAAAACAAAAAGTCACTTGCTTTTTAATCAGATTTTTTTATTCATAACTATACGGATTCATCTCCCCCTCGACCCTTCATCTGACAAAAGCAGTCTGTACACACAAAAACACACCAAAAGGAGTATTGTGAAACATGTTTGGCACCTGACTGAGCCCAGTTAGAATTAAATTAAGTGTTAGCAACAGGAGTAATATACGCCATAATTCTGCAATTCAGTAAAACGCACACTAGCCTGAGCAAACATTTGCTTGTTGCAGAACATAACACATTTCAGGTTTGTTCTTTTTGGGGGGGGAGGGGTGTTATTAAACATCATAAAGGCATGCTAAATCCTGACATGCATTTTCAAAAGCAGAGGCCAAATGTTTATATCAGTTGCAGCAGTAAATAATTCTGACTTGTGTTTCATTTCACACTAGCAAAACAGATCAGAAAATAGACACACACACAGACACACACACACACACACACACACACGGGGATATATACTTTTTGTAAAATGCCATAGTCATATAATGCCCAGAAATACAATTGTTCATAAGCAAAGTCAAAGTAAATTAAGAGCAACAGCAAGCCACTGTTCAAAAATAAACCAAACTCAACCACATGCTTCAATGAATGAATGAATCATTTTGTTTTCTTACAGCCAACTTCTCTAACAGTTATAGTTTTCAACAGTTAGATCACTGCACTTTTCCTGCCCTCTCTTTTCCTCAAATATCTTCCAAGCTTTTAAAAGAGGTGGTGTGTTAAGACAGTCACTACGCAAATCAAAAACAAAAATTTAACATATGTCCACTGATTTCATTGATTGATATATATTTCTCTTCCAAAGATAGGTATATCCTTTCATCCATGTTAAACACATTTCCCTTACTGCAATCCGAGGTCACCACACAATTCATTCACAAAATGGGGCACAGGTTAAACCCATCCTTAATCTCCATTCTTATCTGGTTTCTTTCATAATACACACACACAGTTATTTACTACCAACTAAAGCAGTTCATGCACAGGTTGTGCCAAAAGAAAAAAATAAATAAAACAGGGAAGGGGGGAACCCTACTAAGTCTGAGACCTTTCTATATTGTACCCAGAAACAGAACAGTCTCTTCCCACCACTTCACCCCAAAACTACAAATCTTTCATATATTGCAAGTGTATGCGCGAGACAATATTGTCCTTTTACTTTTTCTAAGGTTCACATCATCCCATTATTTGGTATAACACAAAAAGACAAATCTAGCCAGAGATCTAGCAGTAATAGGAAGGGCAGAAAACAAATTACGGTAGCAATTTGAGCCTTTTTTTTTCTCACCCACATGGACTCCCCCATATTCATTCAAGAGGCATCTGAAGAATTACCCCAACCATTCTGATTCAAAGCACACACAAAAACAAAAATCCCCCCCCAGACAGCCCATGGAGTGAAAGGCGGGGGTGGGGGGAAACTAGCAAACAAATTTAAGAGATTTGCACTGAGCCTTTAATGCAGTATACAGGAACAAAAGCCTCCAGTTTCCTACCCAAAATTAAGCCACATGTGAAACTACCACTACACCAGATGTTTAAACCTTTGCACTCCCCAGCCAAAACAGATATACAAAAACCTTCCTTCTTCTCCACCCCCCCACCAATCCCTTCTTGCACAAACCATGGTGGGGGTGTAGGAAATGAATCATAAACAATAGCAATCAAGTAGGCAACTTACTTACTTACCTTCCCCTCACGAATCACACCATCAGTAGGCTTTGTCTGGGTGGTGGGGAGATCCCAAGCAAGGTCTAAAAGAAAAGGAAAATGGGAGGGGAAGGTGGGGGGGGAGAAGAGATAGAGGGGGTGGAGGTCAGGGCTAAAATAGGGTTTGTATTGAGGGGGGTTTGCAGGGGGGGACAAGAAAAAGGCTATGGAAGCTCTAGGCACAAAAAAAAAAGCGAGGGCTAGAGAAAGAGATTATGGACGAGTGCAGAGATATAGAAAGGGTTGTATTATGAATGGAAACAGCAGGAGGGGGAGGGAAGAGAGACTGGCTCAACTGGATTCTCTGATGCTTATGGAGTAAGGTCGCTCAATATTTTAATGGAAGGTGGGGGGGGAGGCCCAAAAAAGAGGAGGGGGGAACGAGACTGTTGTGGGAGGAGACCAATGTGCTCAGTAAAGGAGAGAGATGGGCAATAAGAGGAGGAGGAAACCAACGGGGCTGAGGGAGAAAGGCAGGGAGGTGGGGGGAGTACTGAAGAGGAAGGGGGGGATAATCCAGCAAGCTCAATGCACACCCTCTTTTCTCTCTCTTCCTCCCTGTGGGGAGATGTCTATGCACAAAGGTGTGAGGGGAGAGAGACTCAAGCAATAACCATCATAAGAGCAGCAGCAGCCTTCTCTCTCTCTCTTTTTTTTTTTTGGTTTTCCTTCTCTTTCCTCCTCTTCCTCACACAACCAAGAGAACACCCAGCAACCACCCTCAGACAGGCCAGCACCACATGCCAGTATCGCGCCTCCTCATTGGCTCCCGGACCCGGTGCGTGCGTGTGTATATGTGTGCGGTGAGGAGGAGGAGGAGCCACCTCATGACCCCGGCGAAGAAGCCGCGACCAATCAGCGCGAAGGATGGAAGTGGTTTTTTAAAAAGGGGGGGAGAGGGAGAGAGAGAAAGGTGAGGGAGGGGCCTTGGGATTGGGCGAGAGCAGAGGGGCGAGCGCGCGGTCTCCGTCCTCGCGCCCGTGACGGTTGGCGCGCTTAGGGAGGGGTAGCTGATGCTCCTCCGTTGCCCCGCCCACTCCCTCCGTACACGCAATGTGTGCGTTTTTCCCCCTCAGTGTTTCTCACCCACTCACCCTTTAAGCTTCCCTAAAGTCCTCAATCTTGTACTGTATATTAATTACGGCACTTGCCTAAGAATAAGTCCCCTTTGAAGTCTATAGGGGCTGTTTTCTTTTTTAAAATTAAAATGTTTTTTAATACAAAAATCCCGCCTTTTTTCTTCTCTTGCAAGGAACAATAATGTATAATAATAGACAATAATGTATACATATAATATATATATATATATATATATTGACTGTTTCAGCTGATTATACAAGGGGAAATAAATGGGGAAATATAGGGACTATTAGGTGTGTGTTTAAAAACACACATTTTACTTTTATTATATTTATATCCCACTTTTTTTCCTCTTGCAAGGAACAATAATAATATAGTCATGCCTTGGATTGAGAGCATAATTCGTTCCGGAAACGTGCTTGTAATCCAAAACACTTGTATCAAAACGAAATTCCCCCAAAAAAATTTGTACAGAGATTTTTAATTTAAGCCATACTACAGTACTTGTATTGCAAGACGTTGCTTGTATATCAAGTCAAAAAAATTTAAATAAATATTTTAAAATTTGCTTGTCTTGCAAAACACTCTCAAACCAAGTTACTTGCAATCCAAGGTATTACTGTAATAGACAATATTCTAGTCCCCGCTCGGCCATGAAACTCACTGGGTGACTTTGGGCCAGTCACTGACTCTCAGCCTAACCTACCTCACAGGGTTGTTGTGAGGATAAAATGGAGAGGAGGAGGATTATGTAAGCCACCTTGGGTTCCTTGCTGGGAAAAAAGGTGGGGTATAAATATAATAAATAAATAAACATTTAATATGAGAGAGAGAGAGACTGTTGCAGCTGATTATACAAGAGAAAATAAATGGGAAAAGAAGTGCAGGAGGAAGAAGGTCGTGGCTGAAAAACCTTAAAGATTGGTTTGGGGGCAATACAACATCATTATATAGAGCAGCCATATCTAAAGACTGTTTGGCCATAACGATGTCCAACCTCCGGCAGGAGAGGAACAAGGAGAAGACAGTGTATACCACAATGTATAATACAATATGCAGTCAAAACACATCTTATTCCTGTAATCCTTAAAATAAATTCCCATATTAGAATAACCTTCAATGGAATACAAAAAGGAGGGTGGGGAAGTCATTACTAGAGAGAGAGAGAGATGAGATTTAAAGCATTAAACAGCCTTCAAACAAGTTTATTCTGGATCCCCGAAGGATGCAGTTAATATATGAGGGACTAACAAAACAGAAATATTAAAATCTTAAAGCAAAACATTTCCACTTCTGCCCTCTTTAGCTGCTCTGATATTTTATTATTGCATAATATTATTGCTTGTTGTTGGGCATGTTTAGCCTTAGATTTCATAGATCATAGAGTTGGGAGGAGCCTACACGGCTATCAAGTCCAACCCCCTGCTCAATGCAGGAAACTAGAGGAGGGGGGTCTCCCATCCAAGTAACAACCAGGCCTGACCCTGCTTAGTTTTCCACACTCAGACAAGCTGAGCCAGCATACTTCAGAAGAAAAGACTGAGGGGAGATATGATAGCACTCTTCAAGTAAGCCAGACTCTGCCTGGACATCAGGAAAAACTTCCTGGCTGTCAGAGCAATACGACAATGGAACCAAGTGGGCTCTCCCACGCTGGAGACATTCAAGATGCGGATGGACAGCCATCAGTCAGGGATGCTTTAACTTGGATTCCTGCATTGAGCAGGGGGTTGGACTCAATGGCCTTATAGGCCCCTTCCAACTCTTCTATGGTTCTATAGTGATATCAACCAAAAATACAAATACATACACACAAACTCTTATAAAAGAAGATAAAAACAGGAGTTTGTCAAAATGAAACCCCTGAACGTCCCTTGAAAATCAGACAGAATACGTCCCGAACAATAAAATAAAACTAAGACAATACATGTTTAGTTTAAAAAATACAATAAATAACTTGTAAGGCTTGGCTGCTGGCAGAAAGAGCTTTAAGCTAAAATATGCTGGCATTGTTGGCCACGCCCACCAATGGAATGTGGCCCCCGAGAACTTCTCCAAGACAGAATTCGGCCCTCAAGCTGAAAGAGGTTTAACACCTGTGGTTCAGATTATACTGAGCTAGATGGACCAGCAACAGCTTCCTTCATGTACGTTCTCTACTGAACTCTGCACACATTTTAACCACAACATATACTAGGTAAGTCTATATTAAGCGCACACACTTATCTGAGAAGATAACAGATAAGTAATAGTAGCTAGCAATGCCAACTACGGGGACCAAGAGAGAGGACCAAAAAGCTGGCTGGTCCCCATCCCATTAAATAAAACAGAGCATCTAAAATTTATTCTGCAATCAGGAAATTGCAACTCGGCCTCTGATCATGATGGATGAGTCACAGCCTTTCCTCAGTGCGCTGTAAAAGCAGAATGAAAGGCTAATTAAACAGGCAAATGTCAATATGGTGATTAGCTCACCGTATAATATTCTGATTGGCTTTTACAGATGACCTCCCTCCACTCCCCTGCAATTTGAGCTTGTACGCCCTTTTCTTACTTTATAATGTCTTTTTTAGAGACTCAAGCTGACCTGCATGCTTGTATGTACATATATTATGCAGGGCTGGATGCTGAATTCAGATCTCTCTGCAATAGTTTTTGAATGGTCATTCCTACCCCACCCCCAGCTCTGTACGAATGTGTGTAACTAACACTTCCTCCAAGGGATTGTTTGCGCAGTCAGTTCATCCTGCAATAACAAACCTTGAACTCATTTTTTCCCTCCCACTTATCTATACATTCAAGCGGTGGATTTGTGATTCAAGCGAGTCGAGTCAGCAGCCAACAAGAAGATTGGGGGCTCCCTTTGGAACTGCTGTCTTTTTGTCTGGCAGGAAGAAATTAAACAGATTGCTATTTTGGCCCCCAGCATGGAGACGAGGTGATGGGTAAAGCACCATGGATGGATTTTCCTGGCTACTGTGCATCTATTAAAGAAGGGGTGCAGAACCTCATGCCAAATTTGGCCCTCCTGGGGTTCCAATCTGGCCATCTGGGGGTCCCTAGATGGCCATACCCCCTTCCCCTGGACTCACCCCCTTTCCTCTGACTGCCTATCATTTGGTGGTTTCCTGCCTTTGGGGCATCCCCCCCCCACTCATTCTAAATGGTTGAAATACCTCTTCTAAGGCATAGTTACTGGCAGGAAGAGCCTTAAGCTACAATATGGCCCACCCTTTTGCTTTTGGTCCCACCCAACACTGGAATGCACCCTCCCAGAGCTTCTCCAAAATTGAATTCAGCCCTTGGGCTGAAAGAGGAACACAACAGCCCTGAATTAAAGGGCCAGATGGGCAATTCATAAATACAACAAATAAATAAATAAAGGCATAGGAGCCCAGTCAGAAAAAAAAGTGGCAACTATATATTTTTATGTATTTAGAAAATGTATACCTGCTCTAGACTTGCTGTAAGAAAGGTCCTAAAATATCTACATTACATCCTGGTCTGTTTGTGGTATTCGTGGCTGAGGACTACAGTACCTGAAGGATCACCTTCCTGCATGTCAGCCTGGCCCGACACTAAGGTCATCATCAGTGGCTCTTCTCCAGCTGCCCCCACCAGCTTTGTTACAGTGAGTAGTAGCTGGGGTGAAAGACTTTTCAGTGGTGGCCCCATACTTGTGGAATACTCTTCCCAGGAAGGCTTGCCTGATGCCAGTATTGTTATTTTTTTCAGCAGCAAGCACAGACCTTTTTATTTTCCCAGGGGCAAACTTACATAGCTGTCAGAGTTGAACACATTATGACCACCCCATCTGAGTGAAGCCATGCTTCCCGGCACCCCTAGACACATCCCATGCCATGCTATATCCTTATTGCCCCCTCAGGGGTCTATTTCCTTGCGGGGGGCTGCCCCACAGCAGTGGGGAGCAGGCAGGCATATAACTCTGTCCCCTGGCCTACCAATTTCTCCTGGTTTGATACTGTATTGACTGCTAACCTATGCACAGGTTAGAGAAGTCTGCCCCTAGTGGCTGAAGGTGTTATTGCAGGCTTCAACGACATTAATTAAAATTAATTAATGCATTTTAACAATGAAATAACCCTGAGTTGCACACTGCAGGCCTCAACCACAGGGATGAATTAACATTAATTAACATTACAGTAATACCTTGGATTGCAAGCATAACTTCGTTCCGGAACCGTGCTTGTCATCCAAAACACTCTTATATCAAAGCGAGTCTCTGGCGGGCTGTGAGCGGGGCCGATTTTGGCCGCTACGCCCGCTCGAGGCGAGCGGTTACATCCCTACGTGACTACTTGTATTGCAAGACGTCGCTTGTTTATCAAGTCAAAATTTATTTTAAAAAATTTGCTTGTCTTGCAAAACGCTCTCAGACCAAGTTACTTGCAATCCCAGGTACCGGTATTACTGTAATTAAGAGAGCAATCCTCTGGTCTCTGGTTGACTGTCCCTGGCACCATAGGATGGCTCGGACTGCACTCCTACCTCAGAAGGGGGAGTCAGAGATCCGCCCCTGACCCTGTAGAGGATGCGTAGAGAGAACCGCACCGGCTGCCTCTCCGATGCTGGCAAATCGACCTCTGAAAGGGGGCATTCTGGTGGGGAGGGAAGAGACCGGAGAGGCCAGGATACAATTTATCCTGAGCATCTTCCAGCCTCCTTCCCCCCCGCCCCCCAAAAAACACCCTTGCTAGATGTGCTGAAAAGCCTGTCTATCGAAAATAAAGGAGATTGGAGGACAGGGAGGCAAAAATTGCCTCCACCGCTCCTGCCCTGCCAGCTTCAGTCGAGCAAGGCATAGGGATTTCAGAAGGTTTCCAAGGAGCGAGGCCACAGTCCAAAGCATTGTGCCCTAAGGCATTAAAAAATGAAATAACCCCGAGGTGCACACCCTTAAGGTCCCCTTAGTATGCATGCCAAGTTATAAAGGTTCAAGCTTGGAAGACAAAACAGGTCAAGCCAAGGACATAACCACCTCCTCGTTCCAAAAAGTTGGGGGTCCCCCTTAAAGATGACCTGCATTAGACAGCCCTAGGCCTTCAGAAATAAGGGGAGACACATTCTGGGGCTCCTGGGAGGCTGCACCCCCTGCTTCCCAGGAGGAACATCATGGCAAATGGGAGACCAATCTCTAGCCCCAACCATTGGTTAGGCTTACTTTCTTCTTCCCTCCCTGTTCCTTTTTCCTTTTGTACCGTGTCTTGTTGGTCGTATCTCACAGAGCTTTTCTTATATTGAGAGCCTTTTTCCTCAATAAGCAGCCCTGCTCAGACCCAGTGGGCCTCTCAAGCTGGTCCTCCATGCCTTTGCCTGGACCTGGGAACCCACATCTCTCCTTGCAGCGAGCCACCCGCACTGCAGTCTGCAGTTGACATTGTTCTCAGGCACTGCACTGCCCCCCACCCACTCAAGACACGCTGCTCAAGACATGCCTGTGGCTCACGCTGGCTCAGCTTGTCTGAGCGTGGAAAGCTAAACAGGGTCAGGCCTGGTTATTACTTGGATGGGAGACCCTTCTCCTCTAGTTTCCTGCACTGAGCAGGGGGTTGGACTCGATAGCCTTGTGGGCTCCTTCCAACTCTATGAACTATGGCCCACCTAGGCAAGAAGAGCGATTATGTGTGGCATAGAGGTTAGGATGTTGGACTGGGACTCGGGAGATCTGGGTTCAAGTCCCCACTCGGCCATGAAGCCCATTGGGTGACTTTGGGACATTCACTCACCCTTGGCCTAACCTACCTCATAGGGTTGTTGTGAGGATAAATTGGAGAAGAGGAGGACCTTGTAAGCCACCTTGGGTTCCTTGCAAGAGGAAAGAAGGCAGGATATAAATATAATAATTAATAAATAAGGCTGTCTGTCTGGGCTGGGACTTCGCCTGGGAAACAGTGGCCTTCTTGGCTCTGGCAGCATTTTCTTTGTCCCTCTGTTCTGACTCCTGGCCGCCATCTGACACAACTCCTGGCTCCCAATTCCAGCTTCACTCTTGACCACTATGGATTCACCTTGATCGTCATCCATCAGCATTGCTTCCATGCAGATCTTCTTTGGTGTTTGTAGCTGCCAGACATACCCCAAGCCTACTAGCTCTGATGTATCGACTCCCAAGGAGTGAGCTGCACACGTGAGAATGTAAGCGCTATACCGGAACAGATCAAAGCCCGATCTAGTCCAGCATTCTGTTCCCCCAGTGGCTAGCCAGATGCTGTGGGAGGCCCACAAGCAGGACATGGGCACAATTGCACCCTCCTGTTCATGTTCCCACATGCAGTTGCATGCAGTTCCTGCACATGCACCTGTCAAAAAAAATGCTGATACTGGGTGGCAGACAAATTTTAACTTAAGAGTTCTAAGAAATTCCAATGTAAGCGGTAGAATACTTGTACTTATTACATTTATATTTATATACATTTATATCCCACCTTTTTTTCTCTTGCAAGGAATCCAAGGCAGTTTACAAGGTTCTCCTCCTCTCCATTTTATCCTCACAACCACCCTGTGAGGGAAGTTAGGCTGAGTCATTGACTGGCCCAGTCACCCAGTGAGCTCCTGCCACACCACCACACTGGTTCTTCTTTTGAAAAACGTATCAGACTCTTGCTGGCGCTGATGTGCTATTTATGGTGGGCCAGAATTCATCTGGGTAGCATTTACCCAGTAACACTCATGTGGATGGTCTGTACATACCAACCGCACCTACACGCCTGCTAAATATACAGGTTTGTGCATGAAGTTTTAAAAAATGGCAAAGGCAGTCAAATTCTGTAATAGCTGGAGTCTCCCCCTTAAGTACATTATACACCCCATAATATAGAAATTGCTATTCTAAGAGACCAAGGGACAAATCGGGAAGCCACTAGTTTTTAATTTCATCTCTGCCATGCACTCATTTAGAAGGATCATGGAAGCAGCTTTTGCAATATGGGAATAATACTGATCTTACTTTGCAGGGTGTTTTTTTTTTAAAAGGGGGACATTGTATTTCATCGTTTGCAGGGAAACACTGGCATTTCACAAAGTTTCTCGCCAAGTTTAAGCTTACTTGGTAATTTAACTTGTTCATTTAGGACACAAGTATTGTTATACTATATGTAGGCCACAAGGGGGCACTGAGAATATCCCCACATTTTTAAACAGCAATTGTGTTTGCTACAGATACATCCTTGTTGCACTAGCAGGAACATGCAGCAGGCAGATTTCATATATAGAGTTGGAAGGAGCCTACAAGGCTATTTAGTCCAAACCCCCTGCTCAATGCAGGAAACTAGAGGAGGGGTCTCCCATCCAAGTAATAACCAGGCCACATCAGTTTTAAAATGGGTATTTTTTTTAATGCTGAAATTGAGCACCTAGGGGAAAAAACTATTAAAACAAATCAAAATTTCTCTTATCCCTCCAAGCAAACTAGCCACGGGAGGGAAAATAAAAAACTGTTTTAGGCAGACTGCAAATCAGTGCCTTCTTTTTTCTGCCTCAAAGCACTTCGCAATTCTCACCACTGGTAAGATTCCTGAATAGTATTTCTCAAGGCCTAGAGAGAATCAAACCTCTCCAAAAACAGAGATTTGATATAGCCAGTTCCTGTAGGACAGCTCAGAGATGGTGGAATTACAAGACATTTTGAGAGCCGATTATTAATCTACAGGACATTTTGAGAGCTGATTATTAATTGGAAGCTCACTCTTCCCTCAACTCACTCCTCCACCCCATCATAATTTTAACCCATGCTAGGGTAGAAGAACACTTTTAACCAGGGTAGTAGGTGTTATGTGAAACCCTTTGAACACAGAAATGGGCTAGAACTGGGGTCCGCAAACCTGGTCCCCTTGGCAGTAGCAGTAATACGTGGGAGGTGGGAGGGAGATGCACCATGGAGGAAATGAAAACCATGACAGTCCTTGCTACAACCTTGCAAGGGAGACTGGTATTACTATTGGATATGACAGGGGTGATGGCTGACCGGCTAACCCAAAGCCAGCTCGTCACTTGCTAGTTGAACTGGGGGTTTCCAGACTTGTAACTCACTCTTCATAGCTACATCACACAACGCCACCCCATTCTAATGGGTGGTAAAAGGATTACAGCTGCCTTCCCAGTCGGGCGCCTTCCAGATGTTTTGGACTACAGCTCCCATCAGCCACAGCCAGCATGGCCAATGGTCAGGAATTATGCAAGTTGTAGTCAAAAACAGCTGGAGGGCACCAGGTTGACGATCTTTGGGCTACAGGATAAATTTGGGGTAGGGTGGAAAAGTATGCCACTCGAGCTGCTTGAGGATGGAGAGAAAACGTGTACGTGTGTGTGTGTGTGTGTGTGTGTGTGTGTGTGTTAAAGACACTAGAAGTATCAATCGTCTTCCAACATCTCTCCACTGACACTTTTGGTGATTTGTTGTGTTGGGGGGGGGGGATTGAGCTGCAATCTGAAGAGAGGCGTTATCAGGGGCCAATGGGCGCCACATTGTCTTCACGGGTCTCCCAAGGCTTCTCTGTCCCTTGCACACCACTAGGCCACTTTTGCGGTTGCCTCAGTCCCAAGAAAAGATCAGGTTTAACACCTTAACTGCAGTCCCCGTCCCCAACATGGACGCTCCCCATTAACGACAACTCCAGATCACACTGATGTTTCTCTTTGTTTTTATTTACCTTGCATGAGAACTACAATTTTTCTGTTTGCAGGTACCTCAGGCTGCACCGCAAGTTACACAGCTTCCACACACTAAGTAGGGAAATGGGAGGGGAGGGAGAAAAGAGGAGAAATATGTACTCATTACCCTCAGGAGCTGCACCCCCCCCCAAATAAAGATGGTGGTAGCGTTACAACTTTATGCCAGCAACACCGGGACTTTTGTTCTCCTTATGAATGAAACACTCTCCAAGGGTCGCAGAGAAGGGGAGGCATCTGTTCACAAAAAGCAGCCAAGCGCCTTTGAAAGCAACAGATCAGAGCTGGGGATATATGAGAGAGAGAAAGAGAGGGAGAGAAATAGAAGAAACGCACTAGGTGAATTGTAGTAGTCTAGGATGAGAGGACCTGCAAAACGTGTCTGGTTCCATCAGCTGCCCTTTTTTTTTTCCCTAGTACACAAGTACTAAGGGTTTTTGTATTTCGCTAATTAGGTGACTAGTGCTTTCAACCACAACCGAGGGGGGGGGGGAGCGAGCCTTGTCTGAGCCAAAGCGCTTTAGTTGACACGAGGGTTCCTGAAGTTCCTGCCGGCAAAGCGGGCCTTGCTTCCCAGTTCCTCTTCAATCCTAAGAAAGGTGGGATGGGGAGAGAAAGAAAAGAGAGTGAGGGGCAATTATTCCCAGGAGAGGGTGTCCAACCTGCTTTCAAAACGAATCTGTCGACAAACAAGAGTGTCTTTGTGGCACCTTAAAGGCTAGCAAGCTTATCGTGGCATGAGCCAAGGGGTGGGCAACTTGTGGCCCCCTCCAGATGTTTTCGTCTACAACTCCCCCATCAGCCTTTGTCATTAGCTGTGCTGGCGAAGGCTGACGACGACTTGTAGGCCAAAACATCTGGAGGCCCACAAGTTGCCCACCCCTGAGTCTACTTCATCTGATGCTTGAAGTGCTATCCTATATACCAATAGCAAACCCGATTCTCCGGGTGTAGGTTCTTATATAATGAAAACGGCACCATCCACGCTCGAGGGGGAGGAGTCAGGAGGCTTCAGGGAACCCCAAGGTTTGCAGAAGTACCAAGAATTTCTGGGCAAAAAGTCTATGCTGAATTACTGTTAGGGGTAGGAGGAAGAGATGGAAAATTCATGGGAAAAGGCATGACTGGCTGGCACCCTGAACAGAAGCCCTCCACACGATGTTTTGTTGCAGGTCCCACTTTTATGTATTTATATTACAGAAAGATATGATATCATAAGAATAACTATTGTTGGATCAGACCAAGGTCCATCCAATCCAGCATTCAGTTCACACAGTGGCCAACCAGCTGCCCACAGGATCCCACAAGCAGGACATAAGATTTCATAGATCATAAGAGTTGGAAGGAGCCTACAAGGCTATCGAGTCCAACCCCCTGCTCAGTGCAGGGAACTAGAGAAGGGGGTCTCTCATCCAAGTAATAACCAGGCCTGACCCTGCTTAGCTTTCCACGCTCAGACAAGCTGAGCCAGCGTGAGCCACTCGGCCACAGGCCTGTCATGAGCGCAACAGCACCCTCCCACCCATGTTCCCCAGCAACTGGTGTACATAGGCATGCTGCCTCCGATCCTGGAGGTAGCATATCACCATCAGGACTAATAGCCATGGACAGCCATGAATTTGCCCAATCCCCCTTTAAAGCCATCCAAATGGTGGCCATCACTACATCTTGTGGTAGTGAGTTCCAGAGTTTAACTCTGCACTGTATGAAGGAGGACTTATTTCATAGATCATAGAGTTGGAAGGAGCCTACAAGGCTATCGAGTCCAACCCCCAGCTCAATGCAGGAAACTAGAGGAGGGGTCTCCCATCCAAGTAATAACCAGGCCTGACCCTGCTTAGCTTTCCCCGCTCAGACAAGCTGAGCCAGCATAAGCCACAGGCCTGTCACCCTTGTGACTTCCTTTGATCTGTCCTGAATCTCCCACCCATCAGCTTCATGGGATGACCCCACTGGGTTCTAGTATTATAGGAGAGGGAGAAAAATGGTCTCCCTATCCACTTTCTCCACACCAGGCATTTTTCTCCCTCTTTATTTATTTATAGCATTTTTATCCCACCCTTTAGCCAGAGGCCCCCAAGGCAGCTTACAAAGCTAAGAAATGAGACAGTCCCTGCCCACAGGCTTACAGTCGAAAAGTCATGACACAAAAAAGGGGATTGGGAGGGAAGAGGAAAAAAAGAAAATGTGGGTACTAGATTCTTAGTTGCAAAACAATAAATAGATACACACACAGAGAAATATACATGCGTACTACACACACACACCCCCACCATAAAATAGTGTCTACAAATGGCTCTGAAATTCAAAGAGTACCATCTGCGACAACTGAATTAAAGCTTAAAATGTATGAAAAAGCACAACAATCATTCAGAGCGGAGTTCTATCAAAGTCTATGTTTGGCGATTATTTGTTTTGCTCCGAGGGGAGAGCAGGATTGTACCTGCTGGGCCTGCCCCTGCGCTGCGCACACCCCCAGAGCACATTTGGATAACCTGTAGCATAACTAGGGTATTCCGAACATGTACACCGAGCCATACATGCATGTGGCTTGGACATGAGTAGGCTCATTCACAGATTATGAGAAACACATGTAAGGAGCAGGGCCAGCAAGCAACCACCCACCATTCCCCCAACACAACTTCAAGTCAAGTCCTAATTCCTCAACTTAACTCTTACCTCAGAAGCTGGTTATATTTGGCTAGACGTTCAGATCGGCAGGGAGCCCCAGTCTTGATCTGGAATAAGAAAAAAGCAAGCAAAAAACATGAGGGGGAAAAGGGGCCCCCAAGAACCTGTAGGTCAAAATGTTGTTTTAAGCTAAGCTAGTGTTTTGCAGTACTGAAGTTCCCTTTGGGGTGTTCAAAATCAGACAACACTCTGCTTGAAGTCCTCCAGCCTTTGGAACAAGGTCAACAAATACAAGATGCAGGGCCTTTTCTTTGGTGGCACCCTCCCTGTGGAATGTGTTACCTAGGCTTGGTGAGCCATGTTGCTTGCTTGTGACTCTTACTGGGTGGGTGGTGGAGGGGGGGGGAAGCAGCTGTAGATTTTTTGCTACATAAAACTTGGATGCTCTGGCTTGTTTTTAAGCAGCTCTCATTGTTCTGAGAACTTCGTTGCTGTGCTCGATTGTATTCTTTGTAAATATGGTTGCTGAGCATATTTAAACCAAGGAGGTTGGAGAAACCTGCAGCCAACTCAAATGAGTCCGAATTTCTTGGGGAGTCCGCCCCGCGGATTCTGCAGCAGACCAGCTTTCCCAGAGACCGTGGCGTGGGGCTTGCCGACCGATTTTATATTTTGTGTATTTTTGCACAAATTTAGCCGCAAAATAAAAAACACCCATTTAAAAAATGCACAACCCCCCCCCCCTAGAGTAAAGTGTGAAAATGCGCGTTGTGGGGTGGATTTGTGCCATTTTGGCCGATTTGCGCATTTTCAGGAGCACGAATTTGCACAAATACATGTGAACACATTTGCGCAAATTCTGAGTCCGCAAATCGGATTGCAGAGCGAAAGTCACCTGAAAATCTGTAAATCACCAGTGGAGCAGCGCTCTCTGTTCGCACATCCCTAGCCCATGACCACATTCTTATTTGTTATATGCTCGTATCCACTTTGGTGTTGTTGTTGTTGTTTTTGTTAAAACTGGTGTTTCAACATGAATACTTGTACTTCCACACACAAAAAAATAAAAATTTAAAAAGGAAACAAAGTAGCCTTCTCGGCAGGGGTATACCTACCTGTCCAGTAGAGAGCCCAACCACCAGGTCAGCAATGAAGGTGTCTTCAGTTTCCCCAGAGCGATGGCTCACCATCACACCCCAGCCATTGGACTGGGCGAGCTTGCAGCTAAAACAAGAAGAGGCGCAGGAAATTTGAGATTTGCAGGCAAACTACTAGGACTTGCCACACCCACTCTTGCCCTGTACAGTCAGGGGCCATTTTTAAGACTGCTTAGATATGCATACACTTGCACTGATGGCCACTCACTTAAAATGTCTTTGAAGGGGGGCTTAGACAAATTTGTGTAAGACAATCCTGTAGAACAGAGGCAGCTGTCCTAATCCCAGGCCAGACTATTAGTCCAGCTTCCTCAGTACAGCCTACACCAGTCAGAGGTCCTTTTTAAAAACTTGGCAGGTGCAGGACCGCTGAGCTACGGTTGCTCCTGATGGTCCTGGGGATATGCTGAACCTGCCTTCCCCAATGCAATGTATTATAAATATAGGCCCTTCGATCTGCAGGAGATGCCCAGCTCACTGTCCCCTCAATAAACAAGGTGAGGCAAGTGGGGACTCCAGAAAGGGCATCCTCAGTAGTGCCCCCCCCCCCCCCCGATTTGTGGAACTCCCTCGCAAGAGAGATGCAATTAGCCCCCACCGTGAACACTTTCAAATGCAAGTTGAAGACCTTTTTATGTGTTTTTTTTTTTGGTTAGATTATTATTGTTGTATTTTAAATTGTTTTAGTATGGTCTTGGTCAAAGGGATCTTCAAAGGGTGGCTGGCCAGATGGGCGATTAATAAATCTAAGAAATAAATAAATAAATAAATAATAGTAGGATTTTATCATTGTTTTATGGATACTGTTAAGCCGCTCTGTGCTCCTTTTGGAGGAGAATTTCAAATGAAAAATTAGTAAATAAAAGCTGGTGCCCCCTCCAGATGTTTGGGACTACAACTCCCAGCATTCCCGACCATTGGCTGGGCTGGCTGAAGCTGATGGGAGTTGAAATCCAAGATCTGGAGGGCGCCAGACTGGGGAAGCCCGCTTTAAAAACCGATGCCGGCTCCCTTCTCACCCCTTTTGCTCTCCTCCGTGCCCAAAAGGGAGGGAAGACTTACGCCTGGAGGGACTCGGTGACAGAGCCGATTTGGTTAACTTTGAGCAGCAGACAGTTGCAGGACTTCTCTTCCACGGCTTTAGCAATACGCTTGGGGTTGGTCACCGTCAGGTCGTCTCCCACCACCTGGATGCCCACGTTGGCGGTGAACTTCTTCCAGGCAGCCCAGTCGTCTTGGTCAAAGGGATCTTCAATGGAAACCACTGAGAAGTGGGGGAGGAAGAGAAGAGATGGGGTGCCGTCACCAACCATCAAGCAAGTAGGTTACTAGTTAGTTCTGGGCACCCCATTTTAAGGAGGACATGGACAAGGTGGACGATGCTGAAGGGAGTCTGGAGACCCAAGTCCTCTGAGGACTAGTTGAAAGAGCTGGCTATGTTTAGCCTGGAGAAGAGAAGGTTACAAAGAGACAGGACAGTGGCCTCCAAATATCTGAAAGGCTGCCATGCAGAAGAGGGAGCAAACTTGTTCTCTGTTGCTCAAGGGCATGGACTAGAACCACCAAGTGGGAATTGCAGGGAAGCACATTTCGGCTGAACACTGAGGAGTAACTTCCTAACAGTGAAAGCTGTGCAGCAGAAGAATGGATTGCCTCGAGAGGGGTCGAGTTCTCCTTCGCTGGAGGTATTTCAAGCAGAGGCTGGACAGATACCAGTCAAGGATACTGCAGATGCACCCTGCAGTGCAGAGCCTGCATCAAGCAGGGGGTTAGACTAGATGATCTCTAAGGTACCTTCCAACTCTGAGATTCTATACAGGCTAGTTATACTAGGTACTGGCCTGGTGCTGTAGTCTACCTTGCCCCCACTGACCATCAAGGCAGATAGATTGCTTATTCTCATTTTACAGAAAGTAAGGCTAACTGATGTATTACTACAAGTCATTAAGGGCCGATATGCTGCCAACTTCTGAAGAGAGGCTGGTGGTGACATACAAAAGGACCTTTTCTGTGGTGGCCCTGTTAATAAACAACTCACTGCTGCTGGAGGTTAAATTCTCCTTTTCTTTGCCTGTGTTCCATCACTGTTGGACAATTCTTAAGTTCTTTTGCTAGTCTTAATTCTTCTGGTTTGGTTGTTTCTAGTTTTTATTACTGCTTTGTTTTTTTATACCAGTTATCTGTATGTTTTAATTGTTTGCTTCAGGTTTTTTTAATATTTTGTAAGCCATCTGGGCATCTCCCTTGTGAAAAGTGGGTCATAAATCCCATTGTAAATGTGTGGTACAGCACTCCTGGGACTGTGCTACTTTAGAATGGAGATGGGACATTTTACATGTCTTAAAATCCCTACATCAAGATCGACGGCCTGCAACAGGCTCCTCGCCACCACCAGCCATCCAGCAGGCTGCAGCAAAGGGAGGGGAGCTGGGAAGCAGGGCTATTTCACCAGCCCTGCTGAAAGACCTCTTGCTATTTTTTCCTCTTCCATCCCCACCCCTTTTTCCTTTCGTGCCATGTTTTTTTAGACTGTAAGCCTGCAGGGCAGGAAGGTGTCTTGTTTTTATTGACTGCTCCAGGAACCGATAAAAATGCTTTAAATGAATAAAAGTAAGTAAGAAAGGTTCTGCACTATGACGATCAAGTAGGAATAAAATAATTGAAGAATCAAAAATGTAAATAGATAAGAGTTCTGGTGTTGCCCAAATCTATTTCTGAGGTCCCTGGATCTATTCCAGAGAGCCCCCAGTGTCCATTGGTGCCAATGAAAGTTTCCCTCAACTTAATCACCATGCAGGCAGCAACTGTAAAAGGGGATTGCAGCATGAGAAGGGAAGTCAACTCTCCCGGTCCCACATGCTGCAACACCCCCTCCCCAATCTCCCCCCTCCATGGCAAGCTTAGAAAAAAAAACCTTTTGCAGCAGTCTTGGGTGGATCTTGGGCCAGGTGGAAATTGACTGAAGAATTATTTGAGATTATCTGGATGAGAAGTTGACTGGCCGGGCTTTGCCCTTCTGTGAATTTTAAATAAGTCCTAGTAATTATGTCAAAGTCTGCATAGATAGATGTAAATTAGGATATGCAGATTTTATGCAAATTTGTGTCCTATGGGCCTGGGCCCCAAATCTTTCAAGTGCCTAGCCACACCCCTGCTTGAGTGCTCTTTAACCAGTCCGTTTTGAAAGGGAAGCATCACCCGCAACCGGGAAGCATAGCACCTGACACAACGTTTTGTACTCACGTGGGTAGTTCTTGATGAAACCCTTGTAGTGGTCAGCCAGTTGGTCAGGAGTGATGTACCTGCTGGGGTCATCGGGGGACTTGAAGTCCAGGTCGTATTTCCCATCACGATAGAACTCGGAAGCTGCCACATCCATCCCAATGACGATCTTGTCAGTGTACCCGGCCTTGCTAATGGCAGTCTTGAGCAGCTCCAGAGCTAGGAAGAACAACAGAACAGGCTGTAAACAAAAGGCTTGTCCGAGGGGTTTTAGCGGTCTCATTTTGGAGTTATGTTTTTTTTTAAAAAAAACTTTGTATGCCATTTTAAGTGTTTATCAGTAAAATATTCATTCTACACACACACTACAAAAAGGAAAGCAGAGAGGTGTTGTTTTAAAGGTGTTGTTTTAAAAAGTGTTTCACCTTTCAGATTAAAATAGGTACATAAGTATCTAGTTCTCATGAAACCCAACTAAGTGCAATGTGCTTGTTTGCCAGGTTATAGCAAGAATGGGCTATATGCAACCCCCAGTATCAGAGGCAGTGTGCCTATGTACACCAGTTGCTGGGGAACATGGGCAGAAGGGTACTATTGCACTCATGTCCTGCTTGGTTTCCTGTCGGCTGCTGTGTGAACCCCATTCAAACCTGTTCCAGTTGTATGTTTATTTATTTATCATATTTATACCCCGCTTTTTTCCTGCAAGGAACCCAAGGCGGCTTACATAATCCTCCTCCTCTCCATTTTATCCTCACAACAACCCTGTGAGGTAGGTTAGGCTGAGAGTCAAGTGACTGCCCCAAAGTCACCCAGTGAGTTTCATGCAGAGCGGGGACTACAACCCGGATCTCCCGAGTCCCAGTCCAACACTCTCACCACTATGCTACACTGGCTCTCAGTTCCCTGTTCCCCTGTTCCCCCGTTACGAGGGGGCTATTTTGGACATGGAAGATCCGGCTGCCAACATGCACAGCCAGCAGCCCGGCTATGAGAGGTATGAAATGCAACAGGACCGAGGAGATGCAAGAGCTGTGTTCACACCTCCAAAGGACAAGCGGCAGCCACACCAGCCAGTCTACTTTTACAGTCAGCACTTGGAGCGACGTTGCCTGGCTGGGCGGTATTAAAAATAAAATGCATTAAGTAGCTCTCAACAAGTTTTCCACATTGCTTGAAAGCAATTCTCGCCCGCCTCCCAGGAGGGCTTGTGCTGCCTCAGCAGCTGCCGAGACACGCTGGAGAAAGAGCACAAGGAGAGAGGTCACGGCGTTCCATTTCTACCGGCTGCAGGAAGTTTTGGGCAACACCAGCTCTCCCTATCCTCCTCAGGAAATAAGGGAAAGCCAAGCAAGAAAGACATTACTTCAGGGACTCCAATGACCTGGTTTGCACAGAACGCCAACTGATGGTTTGCGTTGTGATGCGAGAACCCAGCCACGCCAACCAACTGTGGTTTGTTAACCATGAACAATCCAGAAAGAGAAGCCATGGTTTGTTGTTGGGTTCTGAACTCTGGGTTGTTTAAACCATAGTTTGTCATTACGTGTGAACCCAGCACTGTGGCTTGTTTCGTCAGGTTTATAGAGATGGTGGGCAAGAGCAGTAAAAAAACAAACAAACCAGCTGCTCTACATGCCAGTACTACATGCATTGCAAAGGCATTTGGGATACAGGGAGGGAGCAGGCGAAAGAGAAGGGAAACAAACCATCCAGGGATTGAGAAAAAGAATGCTGGTTTGTTCAACTGTCTGCCAGACAAGCCCTGTGCAGGGCAACAAACCACAGCTTAAATTAACACATGGGTTACCACGATGCGCAAACCAGGCCAGTGCCTCTAAGTCCACATTGCAGTGACCTGCAGGCCGGCACAAACAGCCTTCAGCCTACACCCCTGCACACGGTGCGAGTCACAGCCCTCAGCTTCCCGTGCAAAACTCGAGCATCTCCCAAGTGGCAGGAACAGTGGCAAAGAGATCCCCGCCTTTCCTCTGGAGGCTTCTCATAGCCCTGGGTTTGTATCTCAGGACCCAGTTATGAGGCAGAAGTGTGAATTTTGAAAGACAGCCAAGCTTCTAGCCCTCAAGGTTGTAAAGTTTCCGAGTAACACCTAGTGCAATCTCAAGAAACCAGGCAGGGATGGTGTGCAGGATTCCCAGCGCCCATGAGGATGGGTGAGTTTCTGTTATCAATTCCTTGCCAGCCCCCAGAGCTAGCAGGTAAAGACAAGTCAGGGTGTAGATTATGTACAAGCATTTATGCAGGCTGCAGAATAAAGCTTTGCCACAAGGTTTGGATTGCTAAAAAAAAAAAAAATGACGGAGATCTAGGCATGCCCATATTCTGCAGATATGAATGATACCTGCACACTCAGTATGGCAAAGAAGAACATCAATTCACTGCTGTCTCCGCTTTTACCTTCCTTGTTCTCCAAGATGTTGGGCGCAAAGCCACCCTCGTCGCCCACATTGGTGGCATCCTTCCCGTACTTCTCCTTGATGACGTTCTTCAGGTTGTGGTACACCTCAGCACCGATGCGCATGGCTTCCTTGAAGTTCTCGGCACCGACAGGGAGGATCATAAACTCCTGCATGGCCAGCTTGTTCCCAGCGTGAGATCCGCCATTGATCACATTGAAAGCCTGGAGGGTGGCAAGACCAAGACGATGATGATCCAGGATGTTGGGTGTCCCAAAACGCAGCAGAACAATAGATAACAGGGACAGAGAGCCATCAAGGCCACACAATAGAATAAAAATCCAAGAAATCCTTTATGCTTCTAGTCCAAGGGTGGGCAACATGCGGTCCCACACGGCCATTTTTGTGGGAGGTCCTGCCACCACCATGCTCAATTTGCTGCTGCTGCAGCAACACCCTCCCCCCGCTATTTTTTCCAAGAAAACAAGGGATGTGCTCCCCATGCGCCTTGTTTCCTTCCAAAATCATGGGTTGTTTTTTTTTTGCCACAATTGCGGCGGAGCGATGCGGCCCCTGTTGGGTTCCAGGGGGGTGATGTGGCGCAGCAAACCCCACTGCCCACCTGTTCTACTCCCGAAGATTTAGAAGCTACAGTAATACCTTGGATTGCAAGTAACTTGGTTTGAGAGCGTTTTGCAAGACAAGCAAATTTTTAAATATTTATTTAAAATTTTTTTGACTTGATATATACAAGCGACGTCTTGCAATACAAGTACTGTAGTACGGCTTAAATTAAAAATCTCTGCACAAATTTTTTTGGGGGATTTCGGTTTGATATAAGAGTGTTTTGGATTACAAGCACGTTTCCAGAACGAATTATGCTCTCAATCCAAGGCATGACTGTACTCTGGCCTACAGCTCCCAGCATACCCAGTCAGCATGGCTCATGGCAAGGGATGCTGGGAGCTGCAGCCCAGCAATATCTGGGGACCCAAGGTTGGGGACCACTGCATCTAACCCCATGGCTAGAACCAGAATGATGCGATCTGTTTCGTCTGCATAATTTATGCAGGTTCTAGAACTGCTCTTTCCTAGATGCAGCCCTTTGGAGAACAGCATGGACCCATTGGGGGCTGAAGCTCTGAATGAATATGATGTTTCCTTTGCGGCCAAAAAGGGAAAGATTACATATAAAAGCACATTCCATGGCAAACAGGGCTAAGTCAAGGATGGCCAAAAGCTGCAGTGCCTGCATGCTCCGGCAACCACGATGGAGGTCTAGAGGTGGAAAATGTGGCTGAGAAACCTGGGCTACAGCACTCTCAATCTTCAGTACAGAGTTACCAACAGAGAGAATAACCATGCTTCCTAGTTGCTGGGGAACATGGGTGGGAGAGTGCTGCTGCACTCGTGTCCTGCTTGTGGGTTTCCTGTGGGCAGCTGGTTGGCTGCTGTGTGAGCAGAATGCTGGACTAGATGGACTCCTGGTCTGATCCAGCAGGGCTCTTCTTATGTTCTATTAAGGACGGGGTCCTCCTAGCTCACCCCTGAAATGTACCAGCCACAGATAAAAGCTAGGCAGGCTCAGGTGCTGCTAAGGGCCAGCCCGCTAGGGCTGGAGCCCCGAATCACTGGGAGGCCGTCTGCCTCACCACCCTGCTGTCCAGGGGCACTTGCCGAAAGAAAGGGACAGGGGCCCTGATGATCTCTGTTGCATCTGATCTCCCTGGATTAGCTGGCTTATTTACCCACATGTGCTTCACCTCCTGCTGCCCCACGCCTTGAATCTTTCTGCCTGGCCTTTTTTCCTGAAATCAAATGCCCTCCCCCTCTCCCCTGTCCATACATCCCTTTTTTTACAAATAGAGGTGTCCTTAGAAGACAGGGTCTTTTACAGACACACACACTTCAGAGCATATGTAAGGTAGCATATGCAAATTCGTGCCTTTTTTGGGGGGGGGTGGCCCGGTGGGCTTGAGCCCCGGATCTTTTCAGAACCTAGCACCACCCCAGTGGCAGGTGGCATTTTACCAATTCACTCTGCTATGTGTACAGACTGGACCTTCGCCTCCTGCACAGCACGGCGCAGGAAACTTACGGGGACAGGCAGAACAACGTCCTGGTTCCCAGCCAGGTCAGCAATGTGGCGGTACAAGGGGACCCCCTTTTCAGCAGCACCAGCCTTGCAAACAGCTAGGGAGACGCCCAGGATTGCATTTGCACCAAACTTGGCTGCAATAAATAAGGGGGGGGGGGGAGAGAAGAAAGGGTTATTTGCTTGCAAACACCTCCTCAGTTGCAGTCTGATCTGCCTGGGACGGACCCAAAGTTTTTCCTATGTAGCACATTCCAGAGATGTACCAGTAGATAGCATCCCCGAAAAGCTTATGGCAGAGTAATTTTTTTTAAAGGTGCCACAAGACTCTTAACATAGCAATGCAGAACCTCAAGTCACATCAGGCTGTCCTGAGGTCCCCAGATGGACCCACCCCCTTTCGCATGAGCATTGGTGGCATCCCAACTTTTGTGTGCTTTTCAAAATTCTAAAAGGTTGAAATGCCTCTTCCTAAGGCTTAGTGACTGGCAGGAAGAGCCTTAAGCTAAAATATGCTGGTATTTTTGGTATTTTGGTCCCACCTCCTTTGCTTTTGGCCCCGCTGGAGTGGGGCTTAAGGAGGGACCTGTAATCTGTAACTCTTTATGAGAACCTCGGCTCATTCTGAGGTGGAAGTAGAGGTAGCGGTTATACTGGCTGGGAACCCCTCTCTAGTTTCTGTGAGCAGGGGCGGCCGAAGCTTGTAGGCTCCTCAATCATGATCGAGAATCTTAAAGCGCATGGTCATGAGAGCATTTTCAGACCTTCATCCCCTTACACAGAGCTTCTCTCTCAGCTCGGGGTGGGACCTATAGTCAAGCAGGGCGCAGTTACGCGGGCACCGTGAAACTAGCAGGTCAAGTTAGTTTACTTGGATGGGAGACCCCTCCTCTAGTTTCCTGCATTGAGCAGGGGGCTGGACTCGATAGCCTTGTAGGCTCCTTCCAACTTGATGATCTATGAAATATATGAAAGTTGCCCACCCCTACTCAAGATGAGCTAGGACCAGCTTCCCCTAACATGGTACCCTCCAGAGATTTTGGACTGAAAGCCAGTGTGGCTTAGTGGTCAGAGTGTTGGGCTGGGACTCAGGGGATCCGGGTTCGAGTCCCCACTCAGCCATGCAGCTCACTGGGTGACTTTGGGCCGGTCATTAACTCTCAGCCTCACCTACCTCACAGGGCTGTGGTGAGGATAAAATGGAGAGGAAGACTATGTAAGGTGGGATATAAATATAATAAATAAATAAAAATAAAACTCCCATCAGTGCCAGCCAGCACCGCCAATGGTCAGGGATGATAGGTGCCATAGTGCAAGATTTCTAGAGGGTACAGGGTTGGGGAAGGGCAAACTAGGATCGCAACGAGCATCTCTTGGTCTACTATGGAACTCTTTAAGAAGTGTTTTAGGCGGCAATAGCAGACCGAGTACCAAATCCAGTCCGAATTAACTTTCAGAGCAGCTCTCGGGGCCCACATTCCAGTGGTGGCACCAAAATACCAGCATATTTTAGTTTAAAAGCTTACTACCCGTAACTAAGCTCTAGGAGAAGCTTTTAGAATGGGGGGGGGGGACTGCACAAGAGTCGGTAAACTACCCAAACGACTGGCGGCCAGGTCAGGAAAAAGTGGGTGGGGCCAGTGGAAGCAGGCGTGGCCAATCTAAGAAACCCCAGAGGGATGGATTTGGTCCATGAGCCAGAAGTTCAACACTCTGACTTAGTGGAAGGGAATGGAAGGGGAGATCTCAGTCTGCCTAGCTCCCTCTCTTGTCTCAGACTGCCTGCCTCTTTCCTCTACAGACAGCCTAGCTCTGGCTAGCTGGCCACACCCCACCTCCTTATAAACCCTTCCCAGGATTGGAAAGTTATACCCATGTGACCTCGAACAGGAGAAATGACACTTAAATTCTATTGGGTGAACTGAAACTCACAAATGCCCCCCCTCCCCATCATGAAATATTTGGGCCTTCAGGCTCCAACTAACTTAGGCCTGTGTTTGGGCCTTCAGGCTTCAACTAACTTAGGCCGGTGTAGGTCTCAATCCTTCACAGTCCAGCCGTAGTGGAAGGGAATGGAAGGGGAGATCTTTTGTGACGCTAGGAACATTTCCGGCAAGAGAGGGGCTCATGAACGCACTACCACAGGCAGCCATTTCTGTACCAAGCCCAGACCGCCCACAAAAGGGCGCACTTGTCCAAGGAGTCACTTACACTTGTTATCCGACCCATCCATCTCCAGCATCAACTTGTCGATCTTTTCTTGCTCCACAACACTTATGTTCTGCAGGAGAGAGGAGGAGAGAACCCCAAGATAAGAGAGAAGGCACCAATGTGATCCGGGGGGGGGGGGGGGAGACGGGACGACACACACACGTTCAAACCCCTACTCATTCATGACTTGGCCCCAAGGGAAAAATGGTCCATCTCTCAATGTCAGTTTCCTGTTTTTCAGTGGAAGATGTGTGAAGGGTTAAAACAGCCTTTCCCAAGCTGATGTTTTAGACTTCAACTCCCATCAGGCCTGGCCAATAGTCACAACAACTGGCGGGCACGAGGTTGCAGAAGGCTGGGATAAACCAAGTATGGACAACTCCCGTCTTTTCAGGGGCCACTAGATTTTCCATGCAACGGTCCACAGACCAGAAATGTATTTTTTTCCCCACAAACTGGACTTTTTGTGGGAAGCTGGGCTCCATCCTAATTTGGTGAGACACCTAGTATTAAGCAGTTTGTCGTAGTTACACAGTACATACCTTTGGGCATGACTGGGGCACTGCATGCAAAACTCAAGAGAGAGGTTAAAGCAAGGGGTCCACAAACGTACTTCCCAGCTCACCACTGGCGAGTGCATCTTACAATCTGGTGAGCACAGCATCGGGGAGAATTGGCATACCTCTCTTGAACCTGGAGAAGGGGGGAGCTCTCCCCGGCAGTGTATTGAGCCTTGGTCATGGGACCAGGGGGAGGGGGCATGGCCATGTGGGCAGCCCCAGAGGGCTGTTCTGGAACCCCAGGTGGGCTGGAATTGGCCCATGGGCTTGAGGTTCAATTCCCCTGCTCTAAGGGCACCCCCACAAAGCTCCTCCCACAAAACTGATTTTTGGGACAGCAAAATTGCAAGCTTTTTCCCCATTCATAGACATCACATTCATGCATATTTTTTTTACTCCAATATGCACACACAATACTCTTGCTATTCTTATTCATGCACCTAAGAAGAGCAAGCGATTTGCTGATGGTTAGAAGTTTAGTGCGACACTTGCCATTTTCTCTCTCTTTTTTTAAAAAAAACCCACACCTCACGTGAAGAACAAGACCAATTTTTTTTAAAAAAGCTATGAACAGCTAAGCTAGCACTAAAGAGTTAGTTAAATAAGGAATGCTCCTACCTTGTTAACCAGTGCAGGTGCAATTGTTTTATTGATGTGCTCAACAGCTTTTGATACACCTGGAAGGAACAAGCAAACCAATCACTAACCCAATCCACCAAAGGTCAAAGCAGGCATTGGTAGAGGATCACTTGGCACTGCAGTTACAACCCCAAGACAAGATACTAGCCCTCAAGACAAGATACTAAGGTATGCAAAGAAGTCCCAAGATATTTTTATTTTACTCTTCTTAAGGTAGCGATGAACCAAATTGTGTCACAGGAGGGAGGAGAAAATTAGCCATCGTCTAGGAATGCCTGCAAGAAGGTTAGTTCCCAAGACCATGCACGGAAGAGACGCCTGCCTGGAGCGGCAGGCCGTGCCACAAGCATGCGTCCGTTACCTGAGTACACAGTGCTGGCGCCAGGAATTCGTTAACATATTTAACGGCCCGGGAGACACCTGATGGGAACCATGTGGACGAGGGAAGAAAGGAGAGAGAGAGAAGGGGGAAAAAAGACGGAGAGATGAACGCCCACAAGAGAACACAAAAGCAGACCATGCAAGGAAGAAACAAAAAAGGGAGACGCACATGGAAATGCATAGCAAAACGGATCATCAGAGGACCCTTCCAGAATCTGCTCACATAATCAGAAATGGGGAGTAAAAAGCAGGAAAGGCTTCAGGTAGGTATATGAAAATGGAGAACAATTCTACCCAAACAGGGAGGGTAAATTTAACAGCGGCTCAATTCAGACATGGCTTGCACTCTAAAATACAACAGCCAAAACATGTGTGAAGAAATGCCCTGTATATAACTTGTTATAGAATACTAGCTGTTGCCCGCTAGGATTTGGTACAATTGTTTTTAAAAGAAAAATTAAAACAAACAAAAAAAACACACACACAAAAAACCACAGGTTTAAAAATGAAAAGCCCCCCCCCCCCTTCCTTGAAGGCCTGCGAGAGCTGTATGGAAAAGATATGACTGAAAGTGTAACGTTTAGGCTGGGTGCTGGCACACATTCAAGGGATGAATGTGGGTTGTCATTGAACCGTGGGATGTTGTTGAAACATGGGTTATCCTGTTGTCTGAACCCAGCTGAGAAAACAATCCACAGTGAACCCAACAAACCGTGGTTTCTCTTCATGGGTTGTTCGTGGGTAACAAACTATGGCTTGTTAGTGCAGCTGGGTTCAGCCAACACAATAACCCACATTTCAACAACAATTCACGGTTCAATGACAACCCACACTCAGCCCTTGAATGTGGGTTATTGAACCCAGTCAGTGTAAGCGCTATAAGCCAGCTTTCTGCAGCTTGGCACCCTCCAGATGTCTTGGACTACAACTCCCAGCATGACCCAGTCAGCCATTCCCCGAGGGGTAACCTATATCTTGTTGCCGATTATTTCTTTGTATTTCATACTGTGTTTTTTTATGCTGTTAACCACTTTGGTATCCTTTTAGAAAGAGCCAGAGTGGTGTAGTGGTTAAGAGTGTTGGACTGGGGAGACCTGGGTTCAAGTCCCCACTCAGCCATGAAGCTCATGGGGCGACTTTTTGGCCAGTCACTGATTCTTGCCTCACCTACCTCACAGGGTTGTAGTGAGAATAAAATGGAGAGAAGGATCATGTACGCCACCTTGGAGGAAAGGTAGACTATAAAATGTAACAAATAAATCAATAAATGATATATACATTTTTGTAATATATAAATAATAAGTTTGTTCGGCCGATTACCTTTGTATTTGCCACACAATTCTTAAAAGAATTTTTACTATGCCCTCTTTCACCCCAAGAAATAATCTTCCAGGAACCTGTTTGCAAAGCTGCACAAAGGGTTCCCTGCTCACTGTCTTTTTGGGGAGGAACACAAATAATTTTTACTATGCCCTCTTTCACCCCAAGAAATAATCTTCCAGGAACCCGTTTGCAAAGCTGCATAAAGGGTTCCCTGCTCACTGCCCTTTTGGGGGTTCCTTGCTATGGCTGGAGGAACACAAGCCAGGGTTAACCAAAAAAGGGGGGGGGGAAATACCGTAGGTACAGGGAGGAGTGCTTGCAGAGCAGCATGTAGCAGGCCAAGGTGGACGCCAAGCAGAAAAAGTAGCGCAGCTGCTACCGCAGGGAGGAGTTACCTTTCCCCAGGAAGCGGGTCTTGTCATTGTCACGAAGTTCCAGGGCTTCATAGATCCCAGTAGAAGCCCCGCTTGGAACAGCGGCTCTGAAGAGACCTGAACGGCAGGGAAAGACAGACAGGAACATTAATATAACAAGAGCTGAGAACGTAACTTAAGAAGAGCCCTGCTGGATCAGAATCAGGGTCCATCTAGTCCAGCATTCTGTTCACACAGTGGCCAACCAGCTGCCCACAGGATCCCACAAGCAGGACAGGAGTGCAACAGCACCCTCCCGCCCATGTTCCCAGCAACTGGTGTACAGAGGCATACTGCCTCCGATCCTGAGACAGCAGGGCTTGTAAAATAGCTGCTAACCAGGGGGCAAACAGGAGTTGCTTCCAGCCAAGGAAAAAACATTTGTTAAACTGGAAGACTAGTAGTTCCCCCCCCTGTCAATATGCCTTAAGAGTGTGCTGGTAGACAGGCTTGTGTTATTTATTTATGTATTTATCTGTCTTCCATACCGCCCAATAGCTGTAGCTTTCTGGGCGGTTTACAACAATTATTTATTTTATTTTGGGCCAGTGATTCTGGTGGTTATTTGTAAGGCAAAACCCACTCATCTTGGTTCAGAATGGGCTCACTGTTTCAGAGAATTCTTTTCTTCCACCCGCCCCAGAGAGTTATCCAAACGATCCCAGCCATTAGGAACCAAGAGGAAGAAGACTGGCATTTGACAAAGTGACTAAAGGTACCATCCCGTGCATGTTTAGACAGAAAGAAGTCCTACAACTCCCAGCATCCCCCAGCCAGCATAGCTATCTGGGGGATGCTGGGAGTTGTAGGACTTCTTTCTGTCTAAACATGCATAGCATTACACCTTAGTGCTTAAAAATAGGCCCAAGAATAGATGTATCAGTCTTTAGGGACAATAGGATTGTCTTCTTTGCAAGAACAAGTAGTTTGTTTGTTCTAAGAAGAGTCATTGTATGGAAGATTTGGAAATAAAACCTCAAGGTCAGCTGGCTGGACACATCACCCAATTTTCTGCTCTGCCAGCCAGAGCCTGCAAGTAGTGAGAGGCTAACTTCTCTCCCCACCTATTTAGATCGAAGACTCATTAGGAGGACAACCATCTATTTCGGTTGGAGGGAGGCTGGCCATCCTATTAGCCCTGCTGCAACCAGCTATTGTGTGTGCTCAGTGCCACAAAGCCCGGTCTGGTTTCTGCTTTGCACAAAGGAAGTGTCCGATTCTATAAGGCACGGAGCAGCAAGTAACAAAGGACAGTAGCCAGAGAGAGGGAGAGAAGTAAATAGACTGCGATCCTTACAGCTAGAAAAGCTGGGATGAATACTTTTTCTTTTTTCAGAAAAAGGGCAACCCCAATTATAGCAGAATTACTAGCAAGCCATGCCATGGTTCCACATTAGATAGCACCAAAGCATCCAAGCTGAAGAAAGCTATCATTAGGGCAGCACAGGAAGGACGCTTATGGAAAGGAACAGAGATATTTGACTCTTCCTGTTAAGACTGCAGCCACAAAACTTGAATTACTAAGAGCAGAGGGCAGGGGGGGGGAGTACTATATTTAAGGGGGCAAACAAGGAACACAGGCGGGAATTCTAATTGGATGGACAAAGCTTGCTTTAGAAGGAGGCACAGAGCGATGGACACATGTGCCAAGTCAAAAGAGAAACAGGGACTCATTCATTTAGAATTTTCCCAGCCTTCCTCTCTCTCTCTCCTCCCTCCCTCGGGTGGGGTGTGTGTGTGTGTCAGGAAAGGGTTTGTAAACCAGTATTAACCAAGGTGTGTGTCACGCTACAACTCCACATACGCCAATACAGAAAAAGCTACATACTTTGCTGGAACAGCTGGCACTCTTAAATCAGCCTCTCTCAACCTTGGATCCCTAAACGTAATTAGCCCGCAACTGCCATCATCCCTTATGGTGGCGGCTGGGGGATGATGGGATCTGTAGTCCAACAGCCCCTGGGTACCCAGAAAGGTTGGGAAGAGTCTGGTCTAAACCTTTGTTATGGGTCCCCGTGAAACTTTTTGCAGCAATGAACAAGGCAATGCCATTCTACTGTACCTGCAAGACCTCCAACCCCATATATCTTGTGGTCCTTCTGACTCTGGTGTAATATGGGGCAAGCAAAGAGCAGGACTGTGGCTCAGTGATAAATGTATTGTGCATGTAGAAAATCCCAGGTTTAATCCTCAGCATCTCCAGGTAGGTCTGAAAATGGCTTGGGACCGCAATACTTGACAAAACGCCTTTCCCAACCGCAATCTACCTGGACACTACAATCAACATCTGAGGCCTTCCTCCAAGGGAGGCTCAGAGGACGGCAACAAGGGAGAAGGGCCTTTTCAATGGTGCCCCCCCCCCCGACTGTGGAATGATCTCCCACTGAGGCCCGCCTGGCGCCCACTCTGTCATCCTTTCAGCACCAAGTTAAGACAGCCCTCTGTGCTGAGGCATTTAAAGACACCTAAGGTTATTTAATGGCTTGATGCGGGGCACTCATGTCAGGTGTTTTTAACAGGTCTGCTCAGTATTAAATATTGTCTTTGCTGCGAAATCATTTATTAAAAAAATATTAAACTGTTTTTAAATTCTGTATTGTGGAAAAAAAATATGGCTGTTTTCATTGTATTATGGTCCCGTTTTGGGAACTGCTGTAAACCATCCAGAGAACTTCGGCTATTGGGCGATTTAGAAATGAAATGAATGATTATAATTCCTGCCTGAAAACCCCAGAGAGCCATCACTACCAGTGTCGACAACACTGGGCTAGAAGGACCAGGTCTGATTTATAAGGTAAGTTCTTATGTGCCTAAAGAAGAGTTGTTCAAGCTTGAGTGCCAAGTCGCTGAACCCTCTCTGCTCTGATTCAGGGAGGAGAGTTGAGCATGGGAGAGATCGGCTGCTGTGGGCTGTAAGAAATCTTGATATTATGTTGTAATCATTGATTTTGCCTATTCTGTAATTAATCTGAAATGTTCTAATGAGCGACATGAACTGTTTGGGTTTAGGTTTTTTTTTTTAAATTGTAATGATGTACCCCCAAGCCTGTGGCTCACGCTGGCTCAGCTTGTCTGAGCGTGGAAAGCTAAGCAGGGTCAGGCCTGGTTATTACTTGGATGGGAGAGCCCTCCTCTGGTTTCCTGCATTGAGCAGGGTCCAACTCTATGATCTATGAATCTACTGCTGTAACTGATGTATTGGTATGCTTTCTTGTTCTTGTATTGCTGTTGTGTGCCCTGCAACACCTTAAAGATGAAAGCCAACCCTTCCCAGACCACCTTCAGGTGCTCTGGACCCCAATTGCCAGGATTCCTGACCACTGACTATGCTAGCAGGGGGTTGATGGAAGTTGGGGAGTCCAGAACATCTGGACAGACGCTGGTTTGGGGAAGGGCGCGCTAAACCGATCTCTTATGGCATAATAAGCTTTTGTGAGCTCGAGTCCACATCATTAGATGCATGAGGTGGTAATCCCAGGTGGGCACATGGGGTGGAGGAATTGTAAATACTAGTGAAGTGATTAGAGCAGTGTCCTCCAACCTTGGGTCCCCAGATGTTTTTGGCCTATAACTCCCAGCATGCCCCAGCCAGCTACGCTGCCTGGGGCATGCTGGGAGTTGTAGGCCAAAAACATCTGGGGACCCAAGGTTGGAGAACACTGGATTAGAGCAAGGGGACTCGGATCAATCCCTGCTCGGCCATGATGCTCTCACTGGGTGACCTTGGGCCACTCGCTATCTCCCTCTCTCAGCCTGTCCTACCTCACAGGGTTGTTGTGAAGGGGAAAGAGGACAGCGTACACTGCCCTAAGCACCTTGGAGGAAGCAGTGTGCAAAAGAAGCACAGCGGCCATTCACGACAGCAGCAATTGCTGGTGACAGGTCATCCCAGACTTATGGGGATGACAGCCCCCTTGCAGTGGGACAGGAAACCCTTGCCCCTGTTTGAGCCCAAACAGATGGAATCCAAACTTCTTCATTAACTCCTAACCCAGCCGTCTCACAGTGGAGTCTCCCTTTTATAGAGTTTCTTGGTTAGAGAACAGCAAACAAGGCAGGCCTGAAAACCGACAGGCAAAGTGCTTGGCGTGAATTTTTCACCCTGTGTTGCTAGGTTTCAAACTACGGGGAGTTTTAAACACAGGGGAGCATCAGAGAAAACGGCATCCTGCAACCTGAAGTGGTCCGATCCGCTCTGCCCCCGTTATGTTGCAGTACATGCTGGCCCAGCCAATCAGAAGGACAGAAAAGCACCTCACACCAGCCCCGCCCTTCCAATTTTCCCCATTCCCCAAAAAACTGACTCTCCACTCCAGCACAAGAAGCTGGGAAACCAACCAACTGGCTCAGAACCTTTATCCTTGCGCTAGATTCTTACAAGACCAATCCCGCCCCCCCCCCGACACTGTTAAGAACCATGCCTTCTCGGTTCCAGCGTATCAGGTTGCCACCCAGGCCACCAAAATGTAACGCTAGAAGCGATTGGCTGCGCTCCATCGAGGAGGACCATAGCAACATGCCACCTTATGCTCTTAAGCAGCTGGGCGTGTTTATTTTTATCTCCATGCTTCCAAATGCGACCTGCTGCGACACAGCGGAGATTTCTGACGCATTTCCCCACTCCCATCCCAAAACGTTTTATCACGCTCCCCTGCTGGCTCCAGGTTTTTGAGAGCCCGTGGGCAAGACACCCGCCGTGGGACCCCCTCCCTCAGTGGGTCGACGACCTTCACACCACCACTGTCGCCAGCTGCTTCTCGGCTCGCCTTCCTCTCATCCTTGCTACCACTCGCTTGCTTGGGAGGCAGAAAGCCAGGGGTGCAAGTCGGCAAGTCGGCTGCGGCATCTGCTGCTGCTCCTCCTCCGTTGTTCAGCCCGAGCAAGAGACAGAGAAATGAGCAGGTTGCAACGGTGAAGAGGAGGAGCAAGTCCAGGGGGTTCTTTTCAATGGGCCCCTGCTGTGGGGTGGGCCCTTGGTACGTGCCCAACCATGCTGACCTTTGGCGACGGCCCCAGATGTGCCAGTTTAAATCCACCTTGCTGTACAACAGGAATTATTAAAGATCGACATATTTGGCCCCCATTTGACACCTGCCCACCCACCCCCCCGCTCTCCAATGACCACCCCTGCCGTGGATGCCCAACAGAGAACCCTCCCTCGTGTCCTCCATTAATTGCAAAGAACTCAGAAGGGTCTTTTTGCAGGGCCGGGCAAAGCGTTTTATCCTCAAACGTGGCCTAAAATCATTTGAAATAAAACACACAGGAAAGAAAACCAGCCTTGTCCCCCCAAAGTCCTCTGGCATGCATGGAGAACTTGCACGAGGGCTAGTTCTCTCGCTTTATGCTAGGATTCGGGAACGGTAGGAGCAGCAGCAGCTGCTGCAGGAGGGGCATTCCACTGTGAAGGAATTGGGAAGAGTCCACTGCATCCACCATGGGGTGGGGGAGACCCACAAATAACGTTTGGTTATTAAATCCCCCCATCAGCAATATTGGCTGGCTGGGGGAGGGATGAATAAATTGATAAAAGCCCACCTTACAGGGCTGTTGTAAAGGATTTCCAAGATAATGTATGCACATGGGCTTTGAACACTTGAAATGGGCCACACACACTTGTTCTTGCTATTTATGCAAGTTGCAAAATTCAGCTTTCCCTCTGCCACTCTCTTCCCTGCAAAAGCTCTCTGCCTGGCCCCTACACTACTGCCTACGCAACAGGGGTATAGTTTAAGGAGGGAGAAGATTCGAACTGGTCCCTCCCTGTGGCGGGGAAGTGCGGGTTAGGGGATTGATAGGGTGAGGTGAGCATACCTGGCACCATTTAGGTGACAGGCGGTTCCAGGATGCCTCAGGTTGATGGGTCAGTAGGCTCAGACAGCTGGGGATCAGGAACGCCTGTGAGACCTTTGTTATCGCCAAGCTTGTTGTCGTGAGACTCCGAGAGGAGGCGATGCAACAAAGGCTCCCATCACTATAAAGTAAAATGGGGCGGCGGCGGATTCATCGCCACCTCCATTTTTTGGATGCTCCGCCCAATTGCACGATTGAGCGGCCGCGGAGGCCGAGTAGAATAACCCGCACTCCATCCCTTTGCAGTTCATTGTATGTAAATAAACGTGGCCCAGTTAAACACCAACTAATCGTCTCGACTCGTCATTTCCCCCCTTTACGTTCGCAAGGACCTTCCCCCGGATCACGCGCAGCTGTGGGTGGGGAGGAAATCTGCGGATGTGGGGGGGAAGTGAGGCGAGACATACATACCGTACCTGTCGACGCAGGTATACAGTCAGCAAGGGGGGCGGGGCTACAGAAGCCAATATTAGGCATCGCAGCCCGCCCCACACCCTCTTTGTTTTCCTGCGACACCAGGCATGGTGAAAGTGTATGAAATGGAAGGTTGCTGTGGAGAAAGAGAATAGAGCATCCTTTCATAACCTGGTGGCCCTCCAGGTGTTTTGGGAGGACAACTCCCAGGATTCCCAGCCAATGGCCATGCTGGCTGGGGGATAATGGGAATTGCAGTCCAACACATCTGGAGGGACCCAGGTTGGCAAAGGCTGCTTTAGGATGAACTAAAATGCTCACTTCCCCCCGCTTGGTGGGTTCACACGAACCTGTGTCAAGAACCAAAGGCCCAGCCATCGTTATTTTAGAATGCAGGTAGAGAGATCAGCTGGATCAGTCTAAAGGTCTACATCGAACCCAGCATCCCACTACTGGAAGCCGGCAAGCAAGCCCATGCAGACAAACGGGGACTTCAAAAGCGGCTCACCTTTGCTGGTGAACAAGTCTACCTCGACGGTGGGGTTCCCACGGGAGTCAAAGATTTCGCGAGCGTTGATCTTGATCATGGACATTTTGTTTGTCTGGGGAGGAAGACAAGACACATTTTAAAGCTTAAATAACCCACCAGACACACAACTCAAGGGTGCAGCTGTCGCGCCTTACATTCGTAGATTCATAGATAGAGTTGGAAAGAGCCTACAAGGCCATCGAGTCCAACCCCCTGCTCAATGCAGGAAACTAGAGGAGGGGTCTCCCATCCAAGTCATAACCAGGCCTGACCCTGCTTAGCTTTCCACGCTCAGACAAGCTGAGCCAGCATGAGCCACAGTCAGAAGATTGGTGCATCTAGTTCAGTATCATCCATACCACCCTTCTCCAACCTATTCTCATTTAGTTGACACCCATTTCCCTATTTGCTCGCCATAGGCGATCCCAACTCGTCATACGGAAGCAAATCTGCCACTACCATATGGCTGGGTGATCAGAACCTATCCAGAAGACACTGTATTATTATTAATTCATTTTCTATACCACCCAATAGCCAAAGCTCTCTGGGTGGGTGGTGTACAACAATAATTAAAAACAAACAATAAAATACAGTTTAAAAATGTGAACAATAAAACATTATGAAAATTTTAAAACCAATTTTAAAAATATCTCTAAAACAAGTTAATAGCTTGTTCCACAGTTGGGGGGCTACCACAGAAAAGGCCCTCCCCCTTGTCGCTATCCTCTGAGCCTCACATGGAGGTGGTAGTCGGAGGAAGGCCTCGGATGTTGAACGTAGTGTACGGGTAGATTGTGGTTGGGAAAGCCTGTGCCAGCCTTCCTCAACCTGGCGCCCCTCCAGATGTTTTGGACTACAATTTCCAACGAGGGAGAGGGCCTTCTCAGTGGTGCCCCTCCAATTATGGAATGGAACTGGCGCCAACATGGTTATCTTTCTGGCAGCAGGTTAAGAACTTCCTCTTCTCTCAGGCACTTGGCAATAGATGATGCGGCTTTAATGAGGTCTTGAATTTTTCTTCTTGTTATTTAAAATTGTTTTTAGATATATGTCTCTGTGTGCTATGTCTCTGTGTGCTATATGTTTATACATATTTTGTTTTTATAATGTATTTTTAAGGTTTTAAATCTCTGTAAACCACCCAGTGAGCTCTGGCTATTGGACGGCATAGAAATGAAAAGAAACTCCAAGAATTCCTGACTGTTGACCATACTGGCTAGGGCTGATGGAAGTTGAAGTCCAAAACATCTGGAAGGCACAGCCATATGCCAGGGTCCCTCAAACATTGCTTGTTCTCTCAGCCATCCACGCGATATCAAACTTAGAGGGTACCGTCCCAAGACATTCCTTTTTTCTGGAAGGCTTTTAGTAAAAGCATCCAATACTGGTATTACATTGCCATTATACTATTAAAGCCATGTGAGCCAGGTTGGATCCAGAAGACAGCACAACACGGCTTGGGGCCACAATACCTGATGGAACGCCTCTCCCACCCACAATCTACCCGTACACTACGTTCAACATACGAGGCCTTCCTCCGACTACCGCCTCCACGTGAGGCTCAGAGGACAGTGACAAGGGGGAGGGCCTTTTCTGTGGTAGCCCCCTAACTGTGGAACAAGCTCCCCCAAGGCCCGCCTGGCGCCAACTCTATTGCAGTGCCAGGTTAAGACTGCCCTCTACGTTGAGGCTTTTAATTATTAAATGGTATATGGTGGGCTGGTAAATGGTTTTTAGCGGTCATGTTTTTATTAACTTGTTTTAGATATATTTTTAAAATTGGTTTAAAAAGATTTCATGTTTTATTGTTCATATTTTTAACTGTATTTTATTGTTTGTTTTTAATTATTGTTGAGAGCTTTGGCCATTGGGCGGTATAGAAAATGAATAAACAAACAAACAAACCAGGAGCTGGAGGGTGGGTGGGGGAAGAGGGATTCATTCAGGCTTTTAATGGAACTGAAGTACTGTGCGTGTACTCTTTTATCTGTTTTAAATGCATTGTTTATGCAAAAGATTGTTCCTTAAATTTTGACTAAATCTCTTGCTGCTGCTTTTATACATTTTCCTTTTAGCAGTTTTGACATGTCGCTGTTTTTAGCCACCTCAAAAAGGCAAGACACTAATTATTTAAACAAAATAAAGGGGGTGGGACAGAAGCAAACCACTTATGGAAGGAAGGCCCAAACGCCATAACCCACAAGAAGCCGATGTTTATCATCCACTTCTGCCTTGCTCTTTCTTCCCTTTGCAAGTCTACCAACCCCAAATGCAGGAATTCAGATGGATCCTAACAAAGTTGGGTGTTTTAATGCTAAGCCGATCAAGCACTGGCATGCACGATTTTGCACTTTCCAATTTATTTTTTTCAGGGTCATACTGTAACTTCACAGGTCATCGGCTACTGTCTGATAGGAACACAACCTTTTTACCAAAAAGAAAAAGGGGGAAAAGCCAATACAGAGATCTTTCGTCTCTTCCCCTCCAGCGGATACTCACTGCACGCAAGCCCAGCGGCCTAACCAGGCTAAGCAAAGGCGGCAGCATTACAGACAGCTCAGATACCCTTGAGCGGCAATCTCCCTGCAAGCTCCGCCCCTTCCTGCACAGCCCAGCAGTCTGCAGCACTGCAGCTACCCAGAGCTGCCGGTTCCCCTTTTTAACCCTTTTCGCTCCTTCTCCCAGTTAGCCTCTTTGGGCCCAGACTGATGAGTCTTTCCACTAGACGTAACCACACCCGGTGCTCCCAGAAGCCTGAAACAAGTAGTCAAGCTTCTCTTAAAGCTGTATTTTCTTTATTCTTTAAAAATCATTGTAGCATTAGTGCCCTCCAGACTGCTATTACAATTACATTTATATCCTCCTTTTTTCCCTCTTGCAAGGTGGCTTACTTGGCCCTCCACCTTTCCATTTTATCCTCACAACAACCCTGTGAGGTAGGTTAAGGCTGAGTGTCGGGAGGCTGGCCCAAAGTCACCCAAGGAGCTTCATAATTTCATAGATCATAGTTGGAAGGAGCCTACAAGGCTATCGAGTCCAACCCTGCTCAATGCAGGAGACTAGAGGAGGGGTCTCCCATCCAAGTAATAACTAGGCCTGACCCTGCTTAGCTTTCCACGCCCAGACAAGCTGAGCCAGCGTGAGCCACATAGATAGATAGACGACAGACAGACAAAGCTGGAGTTAATGTTAAATGGTGCACTAGGTTGTTTTTTTTAAAAGTTAAAATAAATCCAATTGGGTAGTTTTTAACTCAAGGGTGTTGAACCTCTTTCGCCCGAGGGCCAAATTCCCAGTGGTGACGCCTGCGTCAGTGGGGCTCCTTATCCATTGGATGTTTCTGTTTGAGCTTCATAGGAGCTCTCCATGGTGCTCCGTGGGAGTTGTAGGCCAAAAACATCTGGGGACCCAAGGTTGGGGAACACTGTGCTAACCACTATGCCACACTAACTCTCCAATGTGTTGGATTAGAGCCAAATGCCATGCTGGCTGGGGATGATGGGGTATGTAGTGCCAACACATCTGAAGAGCACCTGGCTGGGGGAAGGCTGGCTTAACAACATATATTGTACATGTCCCCAAACTGCTAGATTTTGTCATGCTGAAAAGAAATCTGAGCTTTCTCTTAAAAACCAAACACTTCTAGCTCAGCGTTCCCCACCACCTGGTGCCCTTCAGATATTTTTGTACTTCCACACACCCCCATCAGCCCCAGCCAGCATGGCCAATGGTCAGAAATGCTGGGAGATGGGGAGTCCAAAGCATTTGGAGGGTTTCCAGGTTGGGGGAGGGGCTGTTCTAGCCCTTAACGGTGCTGCAAGGTCAGGCTTAAAAGAATGACCAGGGAAATGGTATGTGTGTGTGTGTCTCCAAACACACAACTGAAAGGACAGCAGAATAACTTAGGTAAAAATATTCACCAAGTCTTCCCACCCACCCCATCCTTTCACAGCATAAAAAACACAGCTCTGCCTGCGTAAAGCAGGAATGGGGAAATGGCTGGAGGCTGGAGAGAGAATAAGGACAGGAGCACATGGCTGTATTGATGAATAAAATTGAGACATTCTTTCCCCCCTCATGTCTCAATCTGTGGTTTTGGAAGCCAGCAAATGCAATTTCCTGCCTGCCTCAAGATGTCTAATCCTGCCCTGTGACTCAGCATTTCGCGTAAGGGGGGGGGGGGAGAAAGAAGAATTCCTCTCTGGAATCAGGATGACTCAATCCCTGCCACCATCTTATGTCCCTAACTAAATTCCCAAAGAAACAGGATTTTGCTCTCTCTCTTCTTCCGAATCCAGATTGGGTGTTCTCTCCCATGGCCAAAGGTCAAACCTCCAATGCTGTAGAAGAGCCTTGCATCAACCTGGTGCCCCTCCAGATGTGTTGGCCTGCAATCCCCATCATCCCCAGCCAGCCCATGCTGGTTGGGGATGATGGGAACTGCAGGCCAACACATCGTAGACTAATCCAGAGAGGAATGAAATCAAGTTTTGGGGGTTTGTTTTGTCTTTTTCCCAGGGGAAAGACACTGGTCTGTCTTGGACAGAGCTAGGCAGCAGTCAGGTCTCTGTTGAGTCTCTCCCAATAGCTTATTTTACCCCCTTAACTGTGCTTTTCATCTCACTTATTTCTATGCTTCTCCCTATTCCTGGTGCAGGCTTTCCCTCTTACTCACCCATCTTTTTTTTAGACCTCTTCTCTAAGCCTTGACCTGTGCATGCAGCAGGATATGCAAGTGGAGTTTTGTGGTGCTAGGATGGCCAATAGCACCACAGGCTGCAGGTCTGGAATCACATTTTTGAAGGCTCCCAATGCAGCATAGAGGTTAGAGGGCCTTACTAAGACTGGAAAGATCCAGGTTCAATTTCCCAATCAGCCCTGAAGCTCACAAGGTGAGGCTTGGGCAAGTCACTTTGTCTCAGCCTAAGCTACCTCACAGGGTTGTTGTGGGGATAAAACTGTAAGCCACCATATTAATTAATTAATTAATTAATCTCCCTGCAAGCAGAAAGCTAGCAAACAGTGCAACCCTTCCTCTAATGTGCTAGCTTTCTACTGGAAGGGTATGGCTTTAAAAAGCAGAGCATTAAAAATGCTGCCTCCTACCTACAAACTGAAGTAGTGCAATCCACTTTATTTCCTCATTCTGTTGCATGTGCCCAAGATAAACTTCTTCCAAGTTAGAATCTACCCCTAATTTCCCTCTGCAAACATTTGGGGTCCCTTCAGCATACTGATACTTCCCCCTTTTTTCTCTTTGGACCTCTTTGGGCTCAATTTCTGTTGGCACCCACCATCTGAGTTTACTATTAAGAGTGATTTGTGGGCTAAGAAATTTTCCAAGCTCCTTTTCAAAGCTGCAGCAAGCTCCCTAGGCAGAGACTGTACCACTTCCTTGTCATTATGAACTGCCAGCACTAAAAGAGCTAAGTAGTCAAAACTGCATCCCATAAACCCCGCTTATCACTTTGATTTTAGACACAAAAAAAGGCATCTCTCCAGGCTATATTTAGAACAAGTCTTCCCTGGGTACAGAAAATTTGAAAAAGTTATCTAGATAGCTGAAGAAAGAATTTAGCATTGAATATTTGGGAATGGGAGGGGGGATGAAGGACAGCTTCTGTCTGTCATAAGATCAGAAGGTCACAGCAGAGATATACCGTGTGTTAATCATTACAGAAATCGCACAGGTTTCATCATTAAAGAACAAAGTGTAACGTGGCACCTTAAAGAGTTAGCATTATGGAATAATACGTTATAGCAACACCACCCCAAAACTTGCCATGATAAATCAGTTAGCCCTTAAGGAGACAGAAGATCCCTTCTGTCTGTTTGTTTTTTGCTGCAATGAACTAACATGGCTGCCCCCTCAGGAAGTCATTCAAGGAGCTTCTGAAAAATTAAAAGCAGCTCGCGCCAGGAAAGTGGTACTAAGAATTTTTCCATGACATGAAAAAATCCCCACCTCACTGACAGGATCTACCCCTGCACCAGGGACAAACCCCTTTGCTGCAAGGAATCCATGACGCAGAACCTCCTACTCAGCGTAGTTAGGTGTAATCAGAGCTTTTTTAAAAAAAAACAACCTCCCTTCCTGCCACTTAGCACATGGCTGCAACGTTCTGTGTAACCCCGGCAACTGCCACCCTCGTAAATCAATGCTCAGCTTTACAGCTAAGCATGCCAGAGATAGCAGGGACGGTATGCTTGGTATGCCCCAACTTGCTAACCCAGCTGCTACATGTTTCTCTCCCCTACAGGACTATTTTAGTCATTTTTGTGTCACCAGCCGCTTCATTGAGGGATTGTAGAATTCAAGGGACTGCGCATGTGGCTGGTCCCCAAGAAGGAATAAAAAATTCTATGCGCAGAAGGAAGCGCTTGGAAATGTACCAAAAAAGACACTCCTTTTCCTTCCTGCTCAGAAACATAGAAATCAGTGGTCTGAGTGCTCTTTATGGAGATTTCATACAGCGCCCTGTTAACAGGGATGGTGGAAGGCAGGGCGAGAGAGAAAGGAGTTCATGGAGTGAAAGGGCACAATGCATCCTTACAGGACAGAGCCATGTAAAACCCCCGCTCCTGCCCTATTTCTCTCCCTCCCCAGCTCTGGAAAGGCCAGCCTGGCACTCGCCGGGCAAAGGTAGCAAGAGGGTTTCCTGGATTGCAAAAGGCGGAAGGCGGCTCTGCCTCCCGATTGCAGGCTCCCCGGCCTTGCCCTTTGCAAGCAAAAACTCCCAAGGAGCACCACCCAAAATTGGGGTGGGCTCTTTCGGCGCCGCACGGCCCCATCTTTCATCTCAACCCCACCACCACCACCCGCTTCCTTTTCCTGGAAGCACTACCAAAATTAACCCTTTGTGGGAGCGGAGTAGAAAGATTAAAGAACACACACCCCAAATGGGAGGAAACGAACGTAACGGAAGGACCGCAGCATCCTCATGCTTTAGGCCTCGTGCACCCGATTTCTCCCCCCCCACACACCTAATTCCCCCCTCCCCCGTCGCAGTTACACCCCCTCCCCTTTTAATGCCTCTCTCGCTCACTACATACTCCAACATCCCGGTCCTTGGAAAACCGCTCTGATGCATCTCCTACTCATTTGGGGGGGGGGGGCGTAAGGGAGGTTTTTAAACAGGGCATAACCCAGCCTTCCCCCCCCCCAACTTCCAGGTGCGGAGGGCTACAATTCCCATCATCCCGCGCCAGCCGGGGATGATGCGGGGTGTAATCCGAGACTCCTGGAGGACATAAGGTTTTTTTTCGGGGGCGGGAAAGGGTGGCCTACACGCTACTTAAGGGGAGGACCTCCATGAACATCTTAAGGACGGATATTTGGGGGCGGGCGGTAAGGGAGGTTTTTAAATGGGCCTACCCCAGCCTTTCCCCCCAACCTCCAGGTGCGGAGGCCATCCATCATCCCGAGCGAGCAGGGGATGATGGGCGTTGTAGTCCGAGACCCCTAGAGGTCGTCAGTTATTGGGGGAGGAGAAGGCTGGCCTACACGCTACTTAAAGGGGGGGAAGACCTTCGTGAACAATCCGTGAAATGATGCGCACACCGGATGTTTCTCAGGAGGGGAAGGTAGGAATTGAGCGTGGCCCTTTGTTCCTCACTTCGGAATACAGTCCTAACTGGAACGATGGACACTATTGCTTGCAAAATACCTCCCGGTCCCCTCTTTTTCTTTTCCGCAAAACAGGCTTCCTTTTTTGCAACATTTTTGCGAAGAGGCGCTTCCTCCTCACGCAACAAGCTTTATTGCCCTTAAGGAAAAGATTCATATTCTGCTACTACAGAGACAAATTATTCTTTCTCTCCCCACACACACATATCTTCCTCACTTACCTGTGGTTAAGCTGGGGTACTAACAGCACCTGCAAAAATAATAATAAATGGTATTTTTAATTTACAATATATAAGGGAATAAGTTGACTCGCAAGAACCACTCTGCGCTCGCGCTCCTGGGCAACTGGGAAGAGGCGCCCGGCTCGCGCTAAACTATAGTCCGGTCCATGCAGATGAGATGTCCTCATCTCGGCTTCTCATTGGCTGGGCTGCCCGCGTTGCTTGCCCCTGATTGGCCGGGAGGGGCCTCGCGCCAGCTCAGCCTGCTGGCGCGCGTGCGCTACGTGCCCAGGCGACTTCTTTTGCTGAGGCTGCTGGCCTGAGAAGAATGTGTGTGGGGTTTTTTTTTTTTATTATTTAAAAAAGCAACGGAAAATCCCCATTTTGCTAAATGCAGATAGGGGTACTCTCTGCACCCCTGCCTCCCCCCTCTCTCTTTCTTTTTATTGGGCTTTCCCCAGCATGCAACAGTTGCAAAGCTGCACAATCCATCCCGGGTCGGTAGCCCCCCCGCCCCGCAAGACTGAATGTTTACGCATTTATTTTTTACCTACCTTCATTTCTCAAAATTTATAATAGTACAGAAATTGAACTTTACTTCTCTTCCTCGTGCTTTTCCACCATGCAACAGTTGCAAAACAATAATGCCCGGGTCGGTACGCCAACCACCACCCCCCCAAGTCAACTATGTTTCATGTTTTCTTCCTACCGCCATTTCTCAGAATTTACAGAAATCAAACTTTACCTCTCTCTCTTCTGCATTCTTTTTCCACCATGCAACAGTTGCAAAGCTGCACAATTCAGCTCAGGTTAACAGCCAAAACTAAAAAGTCAAAAATATCTATTCTTCCTAGTACTTCCATTTCTCAAAATTTAACAGTACAGAAATCAATCCCCCCATCTCAAAATTTAATAGAACACGAATCACACTTATAAACAAAATCTGAACATTGTAGGATTTAAAGCAAGGAACTGTTTATTTCAAAACTATATATATATATATATATATATATATATGTTCAACATATATTCAACATATATTTCAACATATATTCAAACTGCAATACACAATCTTTTAGGCTAACCTACCTTGCAGGGTTGTTGTGAAAATAAAATGCGGAGGAGTGAGGTGAGAACCAAACCTACCAGCTTGTGTACTTTTGAAAACACCAGGTTTCGACTAAGTTATTTTTAAATAAATTCTGCATATGCTTGTGTGGACACTCAGTCTACCAGAATACAAAATGTGACCATCTTTTGTTTCCAGTGCTTTTGTAAGTTGGCTCGTGTGCCTCTGAGTATATGCAGATTAACTTTTACAACATTAATTTCTTTTTTTTAAAAAAAACAACCTTTTACTTGTGCTCAGATGCAATTTTGGAATTATGTCACAGCATACGTTCGGTAACAATGAAAACCACTTCTGATTCATCTATTAACGGGTGGACAACTCGTGGCCCTCTGGATATTTTGGCCTACAACCCCCAACATCCCCCACCATTGGCTATGCTAGGCTGGGGCTGATGGGAGTTGTAGGCCTAAAACATAGGGAGGGCTGCAAATTGCCCTCACCTGCAGTTATGACTTCTTTTTTCATTTTTACTCTAAAGTAGATGCAGTGCCCCCCTTGCAGATCAGGACCCTACCATGAGGGGTAAGTGAGCTTTTATGATCTGGATTGGGCCCCCTCTGCCTGCTCTAGAGTAAGAACAAAAGGAAGAAATAGCTGCTATTAGACACTCATTTAGCCCTAAAGCTTCAATCTTATATGCACTTTACCTGGGACTACCTCGCTCCCATTGAACTCTGTGGGGGTTACTAATCTAGACACCTATAGGATTGCACTGTAAAGAGCACATCACAGACTTTATCTCAATCATCTTTACAATAGCTCTACAAACGTCAGAGCCCTGCTAGATAGGCCTATCTAGTTCAGAATCTTGGCTCTCATAGGGGCCAGCCATAAACCTCTGGGAAGCCCACGCGAGCAGGACGTGAAGGCACAGCACCCTCCCGCTCCTGTTCCCCAGCAACTGGCATTCAGAGGGCAACCTCTCTCTGTTCCAGCCCTTCCCAACCTTGGGCCTTCCAGAGATGTTGTGGACTTCAGCTTCCATCAGCTCCAGCCAGCATGGCCAATGGTTGGGAATTCCGGGAGTTTGCCGTCCAAAACAGCTGGAAAGCACCAGGTCAGGGAACGCTGCTCTTGTCCCTTTGTCAACACCAACAAGTCTTTTCCTATACTTGTGACATGCCTCCCACTGCGATGTCATTGGAATCTTCTTAACCGAAAACCTGTGGCAGAGTAAAAGGACTGTCAGGGGCAGTGCGCCTATGTACACCAGTTGCTGGGGAACATGGGTGGGAGGGTGCTGTTGCACTCATGTCCTGCTTGTGGGTTTCCCGTGGGCAGCTGGTTGGCCACTGTGTGAACAGAATGCTGAATTAGATGGACCCTTGGTCTGATCCAGCAGGGCTCTTCTTCTGTTCTTGTTATTGCAGACTAAATATTGCATGCTAAATGTATTATTGCATCTAGATTATTATTGCAGAGTTCAGCGGGGGAGGGGGAGTATTGCCTGGAGAAGTTCATTTATTTGTAGGGTGGGGTGAAGCAGTTAAAACTGATTTATTAGTACAGAGTAGACACAGCCCAACATATGATAAGGAACTCAAATAGTGATTATTGTTTCTATAGTGTCATCAATGTACATGGCTTTTTATAGAATATATAGAATAGATTAGGTTGGCAGGTGCTATAGATGGGGCCTTTTTGGTTGCAGCTCCATATTTGTGGAATTCCCTCCTGAGGGATATACCTACATTTGGCCATTTCTTTACCGGAATTTACCTGAGCCTTAAAAACTCTTCTGTTTAGCCCTGCTTTTAGCTGTGCCATAAGGTTTTGTTGTTTATTCTGTTGCTGTCTCCATTTTAAATTGGGGTTAAATTGTTTTATTGGCTTGCTGTGCTGGACAATAAGAGTGATTTAGACTGCAGTGCAGACTTAATTTTCTTCTTTTCTATTTTACAGTTTAACTTTGTATGAAAGCCGCCTTGGGAGGGCTTTGGCCCCGAAAGGTGGCACAGAAATGCTGGTAATAAATAATAAAATACAGAAAAACATAAGCAACAACAATAACACCCAAAAAAGCAAGCCTCTGCCCCCAGGAGCTTTCAGTTTTACAGTTTCAACTGACAAGAGAGTGAAGAGAGGGAAAGAAAGGCAAGGGTAACGGAATGAATATGTGCAAAGGCAGTTCCCAGGCTTCTGTTTTCAATACCAAGTCTCATGTAATGCATCAAGCAAGAACAGATGGAAGAGCTTCCAGGCAGGTGCAGAGTTTATTTCCATAACCACCGAATGACCAAATAAGTCTCCATTTATCAAGGAAGGACTTTCAAGTCAGGATTTATCCTTTCTAGATGCATTTGAGCTCCTCATCTTTAAAATTATACAGTTGTAGCACTTTTCCTGTCATATGCACAACGCATAAGTTTGTGCCCTTAATCTGTTGCACATAATAATAATAATAATAATAATAATAATAATTAATAATAAATAATAATTAATAATAATTAATAATAATAGGATTTTAAAATAATTTTTTATACTGTTTTAATTATCGTATTGTTTTACTGTATTTTAATTGTACATCGCCCAGGGTGGCCGGGTGGCCGGCCAGATGGGCGATTAATAAATATAAGAAATAAAATAAATAATAAAATAATAATAATAATAATAATAATAATAGATGATGATGATGATGATGTGTCAGGTGAAGACATGTTTATTCCCCCAGGCATTTTAAGAACTGTTTGCAATGCTTTAATCTGCGGCTGGTTTTCATTTGCTTTTATGTAAGTGCTGGAATGCTGTTGTCATTGTTGTTTCGCTGCTGGTTTTCTCTTGATTTTATTCTGTGCTCTGTTTTTCATTCTTTGTTTTAACGTTTGTATTTTAAGTGTTTGTTTTGGTTTTTTAATGTATTGTACACTGCCCAGAGAACTTTGGTTATGGGGTGGTTTAAAAGCACAGGAAATAACTCAACAAATAAACAAGGCGCTGTGTTCAAGACGTACAGTGCATATTTCTTGTGTCAAATGCAGTGCGTTTCTTTCGTGGCCCATGCAGCGGACAAAAGAATCCCGGGACTGAAATGGTGCTTTCTCCTGCACTCACATGGTCTGAATCATTACATTGAAGATATCAACCTCAGTGGCTCGTGTGCCCATGACAGATGAAGCAGTTCGGAGTTACGGTAATGCCGTAGCTGGAGGCGATATTGGGCAGACATCTGTGCTGAAAATCCTGGCAGAATTCAGGGGTTGGTATTATTTTTCTTAGCATCAGCATTTTATTTTATTTTTTTAATAATGTAATATATTACAATTTGGCAGGGCTGGGGGGTTGGGGAGAGAAAGGGGCTATGAAAAATGTCTCTGCTCATTCATGTATGCCTGCCTGAATCTCTGTTCTGTGTGGATTTGAAAAAAGATTATTATTATCTTCCCACCTCTGGGATAACAAAGCAGCACGGTTTTCCGTGGGAAGCTGGTTCCATTACCGACGGAATCGGGCACTTTGCATGCCCGTTTAAAAACAACAGAATTCTTTCTCACGATGGGAACAGAAAGTTACTGTCAGCGTTGGCATTCTGGTTCAACAGCAAGAGGCTGTTCTTTGAACATTGGCATCGGCTCTAAACACCTCACTGGAAACATCTCACTTAATGGGCCTGACCTGTTTTTGATTTGATTTCCATAATGAGGATGTTCCGTTTCAAGCACCAACATGCCTTCAGGTTAAGCTCGCAAACTTAAACACAACTTACTAGGGGAGGGCCTTCTCCGTGGTGGCCCCCACTGACTGTGGAATGACCTCCCCACTGAGGCCCGCCGGGCGCCAACTTTGTCATCCTTTCGGTGCCAGGTTAAGACAGCCCTCTGTGCAGAGGTGTTCAAGAACATCTCGGGTTGTTTTTAATAGCTTGTTCGGGCATGCATGTTCAGGTGTTCGTAGCAGGTCTATTCTGTATTAAATATTGTTATCTCTGGCCAAACTGTTTTTAAACTCTCTTGAACTGTTTTTAATTTCTTGATTGTAGAACAACTTTATTGATGTTTTATTGTGTCCTGGCCTTGTTTTAGGCGCTGTTTGTAAACCGCCCAGAGAGCTTCAGCTATTGGGCGGTATAGAAATGAAATACATAAATAGGGCTCAGAAGAATTTTATTGTGCAATCGTTCACGGAATTTTGCAGAGGGGTTGGACCACATCTTCTTCCATGGGTCACCCTCCCAGGTTTTCCCACCGCTTCTTCCATCGTTTTCCTTTCCAAAAATAAAAATCCATTCAGGAGTGAAAGGCGAAATTGGCGGTGCTAGGAGCAGGGCCATATTAAGGCCAGCTGATGCCCTAAGCACAGCCCAATAATGGTGCCCCTTCGCCCCTTCCATTGCTTAGCTGGCAAGACATTAAGACTCAATAAGTGCTGAAGGTAAAATGTAGTGTAGTGATGGCCACCAATTTGGATGGCTTTAAAAGGGGATTGGACAAATTCATGGAGGAGAAGGCCATCGGTGGCTACTCGTCCTGATTGGCTATATGTGCTTCCTCCAGTATCAGAGGCAGTATGCCTCTGTGCGCCAGTTGCTGGGGAGCATGGGCGGGAGGGTGCTGTTGCACTCATGCGCTGCTTGTGGGTTTCCCGTGGGCAGCCAGTTGGCCACTGTGTGAACAACCTTTTTGGACCCGTGGGCACATTTGGGAATTTGAGAAACTGCTGTGGGCGCCACCACAAAATGGCTACCATGGTGGATGTGGCTACTGGTTATGACTTGGATGGGAGACCCCTCCTCTAGTTTCCTGCATTGAGCAGGGGGTTGGACTCGATGGCCTTGTGTAGGCCCCTTCCAACTCTACGATCTATGAAGTCTATGAATCTATGGCCACTGTGTGAACAGAATGCTGGACTAGATGGACCCTTGGTCTGATCCAGCAGGGCTCTTCTTATGTTCTTAAGACATTAAAAAAACTCAGTTTTCTTCAAGGCCATCCCCTACGCCAGAACACACAACTGTATGTTCTGTGGCGTAGTGGTGAGAGTGTTAGACTGGGACTTGGGAGATCCGGGTTCTAGTCCCTGCTCAGCCATGAAACTCACTGGGTGACTTTGGACCAGTCACTCACTCTCAGCCTCGCCTACCTCACAGGGTTGTTGTGAGGATAAAATGGAGAGGAGGAGGATTATGTAAGCCACCTTGGGTTCCTTGCAGGAAAAAAAGGCGGGGTATAACCTCCGCCATGCCCCCTCTCTGCTGAGCTTCCGCCGCTCATTAAAAAACCTGGCTGTTCAGGCGGGAATATGGGGTGGGTTAAGATTTTAAATTTTTTAATACTGTTTTAAATGTATTTTATTGTTTTTATTCTATGTACATCGCCCAGGGTGGCCGGTTGCTGGCCAGATGGGCGATTAATAAATGTTAAATAATAATAATAATAATAATAATAATTAATAATAATAATAATAATAATGATAATTAATTAATTAATTAAATATAAACTGTTTTTTATTATATTTATTTAACACTAAATAGCAGCAAGCAATGTAAGCCAATTACTTACTTATAACTAGGGCAACAGAAAGAAATTCAAATTTTCATCACTGTTTCATTTTTTAATAAAACTGTTATAAGGGGGGAAATGCAAAGGCAACAATCTGTGGCACTCTGGTACTCTGTGGTGTCCCCCTTCCTTTGGTGCCCTAAGCACGTGCCTATATTGCTTAATGGTTAATCCAGGGCTGGCTGGGAGCACTCTGTCTGGAAGCCCCTGCCCTGAGTCACTTGAACGTAGACTTCTGAGTAAAACATGCATCCGGTTCAAGATGCACATGCAATCATGTATGGTCATAGACTGCAATGGGGAAGGCAGAAATAGGGGCGGGGGGCGGGCGGTGCGTGAAGAAGTTGCCCTAAAATATAACTGAAGGAGAGAACAGGCTGGGTCATCTTGCAATAAATACAAGGAGCATAGAAACATAGGAAACTGTCCTGCATTGAGTCAGACCCTTGGTCCATCCCAGCATACCCAGCCAGCATGGCTAATGGCAAGGGATTCTGGGAGTTGTAGTCCAGCAACATCTGGGGACCCAAGGTTGGAGAGCCCTGATCCAGTCCAATATGGTTGATTCTGACTGGCAGCAGCTCTTCTGGGTTTCAGGCAGGAATTTTTCCAGTCTTACCGGTAGATGCGGGGGATCGAACCTGGAACCTTCTGCATGCAAAGCAGGGGCTCTGCCACCGCGCTACGGCCTTTGATCTGATCCAGCAATGGCTCTTATGTTCCTAAGATGGTGATCTGTCGCCCATTTAGGCTGAATATGAAGTCTAAATAATGCCGATGGCTAGGTTCAGACAACACGATAACCCGCACTCAAGGGTTGAGTGTGGGTTGTTTTTGAACCATGCGTGGTTGTTGAAACCTGGGTTATTGCAAAAAAAAACAACAACACCCATGAACAACCCACAGTTCACAACCCAGCAACAAACCATGGGTGCTCTTCATGGGTTGTTCACGGTTAACAAGCCATGGCTCGTTAGCACGGCTGGGTTCAGACAACACGATAACCCACAGTTCAACAATATTAACCCGCAGTTCAACAACAACCCACACTCAACCCTTGAGTGTGGGTTATCATATTGTCTGAACCCCATCATTGTTTGAAGAATAAAAACAAACGTTGCCTTCTCATCTTAAATTCATGATCTTCACGAGAGATTGTAGCTTAAAGCTCTTACTGTCAGTCAGTAGTGAAACCTAAGACTTTTTGGATGGGGGGGGAAATAACCCACGGGAGAGCCAGGAAGCCATCAACTGAAAGAGGACATGTCGGCCATTTAGAAAACCCTGTTGGGCTGGATTTGGTTGGCAGGTCAACACCGCTGGCATATAGGATTGCAGCATAAGTCGGAAAGCTCACAGGCAGGGATATGATGTTAAATCTCTTCTCGATCATCCCAGTTTGCAGGACACGGAATAATGGGCTCAAGTGACAGGAACCCAGATTCCACCTAAACATCAGGAAAAATGTCCTGACTGTCAGAGCAATAAGACAATGGAACCAACTACCTAGGGAGGTGGTGGGCTCTCCCAATCTGGAGGCATTCAAGGTGCAGCTGGATGGCCATCTGTTGGGGATGCTTTGACCTGGATTCCTGCATTAAGCAGGGGGTTGGACTCGATGGCCTTGTAGGCCCCTTCCAACTCTACTTTTCTATGATTCTATGACCTGGATTCCTGCATTGAGCAGGGGGTTGGACTCGATGGCCTTGTAGGCCCCTTCCAGCTCTACTTTTCTATGATTCTATGAAATCAGGGGCAAAAAGGGGTTGGCAAAGCTATGGAGAGTTTTGTAGGTTTTGTACGGAGTCTGTGCTAGATGCGGAAGCAGAAGGTAAGGTTTGAATAGGACCTCACTGCCTCTTATGATGTCACAAACAGATTTAGATGCAACACAGAGAATTCCCACACTCAACTGATGACAGAATGGGTCCAGAAGGGTGCCCGGATCTCTGGGTCCAGTACTGTTTCCATGTCCCTAGCGTGCAGATCATCACCACACAATGATCACAGGTAAGCTAAACTGCATGTAAAGGGGATATGACGTCAACGCCGCAAACTCTTTCCGTTCTGTGCTGAATTTCACAGAGTGAGTTCGTTTCTGAATTCTCGTCATGCAGAATCCCACCTTTTCATAGATTTCTGGGGGAAATTACCTGAGTGGAGGCTGGTGACTCCGTTGTCAGTAGGGGCTGCATATCCGCTCCGGATTTTACTCTGAACTTTTCAGGAGCTCTCTATGGTGCCGAACCTATTTGGGGATAGGGTTCAGCCTCGTTAAAGTTCAGAATAAAGTCTGGAGCAGATATGCGGCCCCGCTGACATTGGAGTCACTGCCCAAAGTACCTATGAAGAAGGTCTGAAGAGTGTCGTTCCAAACCCACCGTTACCTGCAGTTAAAAAAGAAGGGACTGCAACATGCAGTGTAGCTTATAATGTTTAGTCTTTAAATCAGGGCTGTAGAACATCAGGCTCAGGGGCCAAATTCGGCTGGCCTGAGGTCCCAATCCGTCCCCCTGGAGTTCCCCAAATGAACACGCCCCCTTCCCCTGGTATTTTGGTGCTTTTGTGCACTTTCCTGCTTCTCCTAAGACTTAGCCACTGGCGGTAAAGGCACAATCCTATGCATGTTTAGACGGAGAGAAAAAAAGTCCTACAACAACTTCTCAGCTGGGGAATGCAGCACCTTCCAGACCCAATCCTATGTCCCCCGCCTCCCGACAAGGTAGGAGGGACATAGGATTGCTCCCTAAGTGAGTTTAAAATTCAAAGCTGCATATTCTTTTCTTTTTTAATCGAGGTTGGCCAACGGTTGCGTTTTATTCCTCTGCTCTAACGTATCAGGAATGTAGAAGCAGTTGTGAATCTTGGAATGGCAGAGAGGGGAGAAGAAAATGTTCTGTTGTGTACTTTACCACTGAAGTCATACGGATGGCTATCTAAGACCATTAGGTCCAGAGTCTAAAATTACCTAGCTGCATCATGGCCCATATCTGTAATGTCTTCCTTGGTTGCTGTTGATGCCACAGTAGAATATTTCCCCTTCTTCTTCTTCTTCTTCTTCTTCTTCTTCTTCTTCTTCTTCTTCTTCTTCTTCTTCTTCTTCTTCTTCTTGTTCTTCTTCCTCCTCCTCCTCCTCCTCCTCCTCCTTCCCCATCCGTGTAGTAAAAATGATTTCACTCATCCAGTTGACAACAAAATGTCTGGCTAGCAGTTTGGAAGACGAAAAATGCTCCATAAGGGACTATGTTATTGTGGGCATGTATGAGCAACTCTCTACTGAACGAAAACCGCTTTGTGTTTGACCACTGGATGTCACAACTCCTCAATATACAAAGCCAAAGGAATGGAGTTGAGTGTGGGAGTGCTTATACAGCACAGGCCGAAACTGGGCTGTTTCTAGAAAGAAAAAGATATACACACACCACCCTTAGTGCGTCGTTGCTAAAAGGTGCGGTGGGGGGGCTGTTTGTTTGGGTTTTTTGTGTCGATCTTTTAAAAACGGGGAATTAATTAAAAGTGCTTTGCTTTGTTTTCCACTGTACGTTATGCAACAGGGAGTCAGGTGTCATGGGCTAGGAAGCAGAAAATGCATAAAATCAGCATTTCTGTCTCTAGTCCAACTAGAACGGTTTTATTAAGTGTGCAATCCTATGCATGTTTACACAATAATTGTAGAAAAGTGGGAATGCTGGAAGTTGTAGGACTTCCCCCCCCCCCAAACATTCATAGGATCTCACCCTTCGTTCTTCATTTTGGGGCTTTCCCCTGCTCCTGTGCCTTTTAATAGCAGCTTAATCCACAAGACATTAGCAGGTATATAACTCCATGCTGTGAAAAATAGGATGGCCGTGTGTCCTCTTTTGCAGTCGGACCGTCCTCTGTTTGAAGGGCTGTCCTGAAGTCCAGTTTAAAGATAAAGAACCATAAGAACGGTCAACAGTTAGCACCTGGAAGCCGACTAAACAGGCAGGTCACTGCTTTATGGTGAGATGGACTGTATTTCTATTTAAATTATAATGGTTATTATTTCTAAATTTGCATCTATACGTATGCATTAGCATATGCAAACCAAAGCAAATGTGTGCCCACTTTGGTCCTCTTTTTTTGGTGATGCATATTTCTCTTTTGGGCCCCCCCAGTGAAAAACGTCACCAGCAGACTTGGTTCAGACAACACGATAGCCCACACTCAAGGGTTGAGTATGGGTTGTCGTTGAACCGTGGTTGGTTCTTGAAATGTGGGTTATCGTGTTGTCTGAAGCAGCCGCCCTAACAAACCATGGTTTGTTAACCACAAACAACCCATGAAGAGAACCCATGGTTTGTTGTTGGGTTGTGAACTATGGGTTGTTTGTGGTTAACAAACCGTGGTTTGTTAGCGTGGCTGGGTTATCAGACAACATGATGTCTGAACCCAGCCCATGGGTTCTCTATATGGGTTGTTTGTGGTTAAGAAGCCATGGCTTCTTATCTTGTCTGGCTTCGGTCAACTGATGCCCTAAGGCAGAAACTTGGTTTATTGGAGAAGTACTTTGCTGTAAGCGTATGTGCACTTTTGGGAGTCAAGGAGACAGGTATAATAGAATTATGTGTAACCCAAACAGCTGCACATGCACAATATAAAGGTGGGATATAAATAAATGTCCTGAAATTTGGGCTCTGGCCCACAAAAACGCATGCCATGGGACCCCACCCGGCCTTCCTGGGGCCCTAATAATAACCCCACACTCAAGGGTTGAGTCTGGGTTGAGTGTGGGTTGTCGTTGAAACGCGGGTTATCGTGTTGTCTGAACCCAGCCAGGCTGTCTGGAAAGCTTTGCGCAAACCCCTGCGGCGGCTTGGGAACTCTGCGTGTGCGGCGGTGAATTCGGAACAGCTTCCCGCCACCTTCGGCGTTCTGATCCCACCGTCAATGCGTGCAAGCCCAGACGGCCTTCCTCCTCCCCTCTTCTTCTTTCCCTCTCTGCGGAGGAGTCATCGATTTTGACAGCTGCAGCAGACTGTGCAACTGGCAGAGCTGATCAAACATGCTCCACAATGCATTTCATAATCCTTGTATATCCAGGTTGGGTAAATAGTCCTTGAATTTGGCTGAGGGAGAAATTTCAGCAATGCCTACCGACTCATGCGTCAGGATTCCACTTAACGGGAGCACGGAGGCAGGGCACAATGTTTGCGCCAGTTTGTCTGCTCGGTCACATTCGTGGGCCTTAAACGATTGTATCCCGACGGCTCGTGCTTTTGTCACTCCAGTAATGCTCATGGGTTTAGAATTTAGATCCACTAACAGGGAAATGCAACAGCAGATCTGCCTAATAATGTTCAGTTAAACTGGGCAGCGGGGCACCCAGGGTTACCAACGTCTAGTTTTCAAAAATTCTGGCCCAGAGAGAGAGAGAGAGAGAGAGAGAGAGAGAGATTTTTTTTAAAGAACGTAAGAGAGCCGGCATGGCGTAGCGGCGAGAGTGTTGGACTGGGATTCGGGAGATTCCGGGTTCTAGTCCCCGCTCGGCCATGAAGCTCACCGGGTGACTTTGGGCCAGCCACTGACTCTCAGCCTCACCTACCTCGCAGGGTTGTTGTGAGGATAAAATGGAGAGGAGGAGGAGGAGGAGGAGGAGGATTACATAAGCCGCCTTGGGTTCCTTGCAGGAAGAAAAATGGTGAGAAATAAATAAATAAGAGCAAGATAATTCTCAGCATATGCAAAGTGTCTTCCCTTTGTGACGGGACCTGTTTTAAACCCGTAAAAAAACATCTAGCAGAGTCCAGGGAGACTTGGGTTCAAGGGAGGCGGGTGACTCCGGTGTCAGTGGGGCTCCTTATGCATTGCAGCTTTTATTCTGAGCTTTATAGGAGCTCTCCGTGGTGCAGCCCCCCCCCCAAATAGGTTCACCACCACGGAGAGCTCCTCTAAAGCTCAGAATAAAAGCTGCAATGGATAAGGAGCCCCACTGACATAGGCATCACCCGCCTCCCCTGCTTGGGTTTCAATCCCCACTCAGTCACCACAACGCTTACTGGGTGACCTTAGGCCGCTCACCATCCCTCCCTTGCCTGCCTCACAAGGTTGTTGTGAAGATAAAAGGTGAGCATAAGGATGCTGAACTCGATGGATCTTTGGTCTGATCCAGCAGGGCTCTTGTTAAACATTGGGCGATGGAGGAGTTACATTTTCACAGTTTTATTTTTTGTATTTATTATTTTAAATGTGCCTCACTTTCCAATTACATTGCGGCAATTCAACATGCATGAGAGGCAGTGTGGCGTAGTGGGGAGTGTTGGACTGGGACTCAGGAGATCTGGGTTCGAGTCCCCACTCGGCCATGAAGCTCACTGGATGACTTTGGGCCAGTCCCTGACTCTCAGCCTAACCTACCTCACAGGGTTGTTGTGAAGATAAAATAGAGAGGAGGAGGAGGATTATGTAAACCACCTTGGGTTCCTTGCAGGAAAAAAGGCAGGATAGAAATATAATAACTAAATAAACACATTACCTGCACCAGTAGAAAGCTAGCCCATCAGAGGTTTGCAATGTTTTGGGATTAAAATTTGCGGTGGAGATGCGAGGGAGAACATTGTAAGCCACCCTGAACTCCAGTCAATTAATTAATCAAGCTCTCTGCAAGTAGAAAGCTAGCAAATAGCGCAAGTTCACTACATCAGGGGTCCCCAACCTTTTTGGACCCGTGGGCACATTTGGGAATGTGAGAAACTGCTGTGGGCGCCACCACAAAATGGCTACCATGGTGGATGTGGCTACTGGTTATGACTTGGATGGGAGACCCCTCCTCTAGTTTCCTGCATTGAGCAGGGGGTTGGACTCGATGGCCTTGTGTAGGCCCCTTCCAACTCTACGATCTATGAAGTCTATGAATCTATGGCTACCATGGGGGCCTGGCTAGTCAAAAGTGAGCTACAGAGGCGGTCAGGGTGTGGGGAGAGAAAGAGCAAATCTAGAGGCTAGAAAGGGAGAGACAGAAGACTGCCCTAACATTTCAGGGAGGGGAGAACTCCGTGGGCGTCCTTGGAGGTGCCCGTGGGCGCTGCGTTGGGGACCCCTGCGTGACAGGCATAAACCCCCCCACCACCACCTTCCCTCTGCAGTGCTCAAATCGGCATGCGCCGTATTTTCCGGAGGCCTCCCACCCAGGTATTGATCAGACCCAAACTAGCTTAGCTTCAGCAAGTTTGCTCCACCACCCTGTGCCTTGGGGCCAGAGCCCCACCCGGCGCCGTGCATTTTGGGAAGCATTAAACATGAATGCTTCCAGGATGCTGCTGCTACAGGAGGCCAGGAACGCCGGCTCCCCAAAGAGGAGAAGCCGAGCAATGCTAAAGTACAAACCGTAAGGCTGCCTCCGTGCCGTTGACCTCGCGGCCTCTCTCTTCTTGGCTCTACCTGCACTACTTTTTCACCGCCGCCGCCGTTCCATTAGCGCGCCTGCCAGCCCATTCCAGGTAGGTCAATAAGACATCATTAGAGTTTCTCATCTCGGGCAGCCCCAGAGTGAAAAGCCAAACCACAGCGGGTTGATATTTTTTTTTCCGGGCAGGCAGAGGCAGGGGCTGGATTCAGAGTAAATTGTTATTTACCCTTTCCGGGACTCCGAGAAGAAAACGAGGCGGCGATTCGCAGCTCGGATCTGATTTCAGACGTCGGGGGGGGGCCATGGGGACCAGCTGCTGGGCGCTCCAGCTGCTCTTGCTGCCGCTGGGTTCTTCTCATATCGTAGAGTGGGCATACAAAGGTAAGGAGGAAACAGGGATGGCGTGGTGGTGGTAATGGCATTGGCAACTACCTTTAATATTCTGTTGCGAGAGTCACAGGAACAGTCGGAAGCTGCCTGATACCGAGTCAGACCCGTGGTCCATCCAGCCCTGTATCGTCGACACTGACTGGCAGCAGCGGCTCTCCAGGGTTTCAGGCAGGATTCTCTCCTAGCCCTGCCTGGAAAAGCTGGAGATTGGACCCCGGACTGTCTCTGCGTACAAAGCAGGGGTTCTGCCACTGAGATACGGCCCCTCCTGGGTTGACAGCCCAATTACGTAACCAGAAAGGCTTAGATTTAAGCTGCGCCCAAACTCAGGCACGTTGACTCAGAAATATATCTGATTTATTTTTAATGGGGTTTCCTCCCCCAGAAAGTATGCTTGCAGCCTGACACCCAACCGGGGGGGTGGGGCGCCAGGTTGCCTGCCCCAATGCGAGTGGACTTCAAGTAACGTCTAGTGTGCACATGCAACTGGACCAGGGGGTTGAGAGAGAGTGACTGGGTGCAGACAAGACGATAACCCACACTCAGGGGTTGAGTATGGGTTGTCGTTAAACCCTGGGTTATCGTGTTGTCTGAACCCAGCTGTGCTAACAAGCCATGGCTTGTTAACCACAAACAACCCATGAAGAGAACCCATGGTTTGTTGTTGAGTTGTGAACTGTGGGTTGTTCACCATGGTTTGTTATCTCAGCTGGGTTCAGACAGCCCAATAACCCACGTTTCAACAACAACCCACAGTTCAGTGACAACCCACACTCAACCCCTTATCATGTCGTCCAAACCCAGTCAATGTGAGGTAGCGGTTACAGCAGCCTGCTCGCACCTGGGGCTCTCCAGACTACAACTTCCATCACACACATCCAGCCATTGTCTATGCTGGGATGATGGGAGTGGTAGTCCAACCCATCTGGAAAGCTCCAGATGGGAGATGTCTGGGCCAGAGTGTAGGATTTGTACAAATATGTATAGTGGTGAGAGTGCTGGACTGGGACTTCGGAGACCCGGGTTCTAGTCCCTGCTCAGCCATGAAACTCGCTGGGGGTGACTTTGGGCCAGTCACTGATTCTCAGCCTCACCTACCTCACAGGGCTGTTGTGAGGATAAAATGGAGAGAGGATTGTGTAAGCCGCCTTGGGTTCCTTGCAGGAAAAAAGGCGGGGTATAAATATAATAAATAAAATAAAATAAAGTGTGCTGGGTGACTACATCTCAGCCAGCAGGAAGCGGGAGGAAAGTAGGCACTGTATGCACTATTTTGAGCTCATCGGAGGAAGGGTGTGGTATTGACATGAAGTGGATTGCCCCACTGCAGGCCGGGGGTAGCCTCTTTAAAAATGCTCAACCACGTAAAGATCATCCCATCTGTGTTTTGCTGACTGGAATGTGTCTTTGAACACACCCAGCAGATCTACTGAACAAAGTAAGAGTTGCATTATTATTATTTTGTGCTCTCCTTGCTTTTTGCCTCTGGTCCCGCCCACCTCTGAAATGCGGCCCACTGAGCGCTTGCCCATGGTGGAATGCGGCCCGCGGCTGAGAAAAGGTTCCCCACCCTTGTTCAAAGGCGCACGGCAGGGGTGGCGATTCCAGTTGTCATTTATATGGATGCGGTGATAGTAAAATATGCGGGCTTTGGGGTGGCAGGGAGAGGCAGCTTTCCGTTGCTCTTGCGGAAATATCTTTCCTCTTTCAGAGGCTGCTGCAAAAGCCTGTTTTTTGTTCCTCTGCTCTGCTGCTCTTTCCTTCGGAAAAGAGGTGACCCATTGAACAAATCGATAACTCTCACTGCTAATGGTGAAAGGAACCAGGAAAGATCTCTCTCTGTATCGATTGCAAGCAAAGCAGGGAGCTTTGAGAGACAACTTTGAGATTAGATCTCTACCAGGCCATGAAGGGCTAAATATATTAAGAGGAGAGAGAGAGAGAGGGAGAGAAGTACGGCCGCAAGAGTGTTTTAATGATTTGGATGTCAAAGAACAGAGGAGCAAGTAACATTTATAGAATAGCCTCACCATGTTGCCAGAATGGGCTCTCAGTGTCAAGTCTTCCCTGCAGTCATTGGCTGACCTGACCTGCTATGATGTCATGTTTTTTGTATTAAAAAAACAAACAAATAAAAAAAAAACCTTAAAAAGTCACCTGATACAGCTCAATAATCCCTGTCATGCTGCATAATACCAGAGAACAGATCTTCCTTAAAAAGAAGAGCACCCCAAAATGCCTATTGAAAGAGGGGAGCCAAGACAGCCCCTGTCAGCAGACTTACAATCTAAAAAGACATGACATGTGAAGAAAAAGGAATGGGGAGGGAAGAGGAAAACTGAAGTAGCCTTCGTTTTAGCAGGACTAGGGGAATGGCTGCACAACAGTGTCCAATGCCATGGCTCTCTGTGGCAGCCCTGCCTCTTCTTCTTTTTCTCCTCTTCTTCCTCCTCTATCTCGGGCATTGCCAAAAGGGGAACTGGATGAGGAACACTGGGGAAAGCACTTCGCGGACTGCCTGGGAAGACACCAGTCGCCCATCGACATTCGGAAGAGAGATGCCAAATACAGCCCGGGACTGGAACCGCTGGAGCTTCAGGGCTATACTGGCCCCCTGCGAGGAAGCTTCACAATGACCAACAACGGGCATTCTGGTGAGTGTGAGCGACGGGTGAGAAGAAGCCAGCCTCTGGTCTGGACATCTGGTGCTCTGAATGCTTTTCATTTTATGACTTATTTGTTTGTTACAGGGCCACATTTCAACAACAACCCACACTCAACCCATACTCAATGACAACCCACACTCAACCCATACTCAGCCCTTGAGTGTGGGTTGTCGTGTTGTCTGAACCCAGCCGAGATAACAAACCATGGTGAACAACCCACCGTTCACAACCAACCAACCAACCAACCAACCGTGGGTTCTCTTCATGGGTTGTTCGTGGTTAACAAGCCAGGGTTTGTTAGCGCAGCTGGGTTCAGACAACACGGTAGCCTACATTTCAACAACAGCCCACGGTTCAACGACAACCCACACTCAACTCAACCCATACTCAGCCCTTGAGTGTGGGTTATCACGTTGTCTGAACCCAGTCATGGTGGGAGACTCTTTCTGCCCAAGGGCCGGATTCAATTTCAGAGAAGTTCTCAGGGGGGCTGGATTCTGGTAGCGGCTCTGGCCCCAGTGCAAAAGAGATGGAGCCTAAATGCCCAAATACTAAACGCACTGGAGGGCCCGATTCAGACCCTAGGCGCACTGGATTCGGCCCGCAGTCCTGACATTCCCCACCCCCGTGTAGCGTTACATTTGCCCCAAGGTTACCTCTAGCCAGGGTTAGCTTTCAACCCTTTTGAAATCGGGTTAGAAGCTGGGTGGTGCAAACCATTAAAAATAACCACACTTTTAACCTCGGGTGTAATAACAGAACATCAGTCTTTCCAGTGTCTGTCAAGGTCAGTTTTTTCAGCTTGATGCCAATTGCAAACACTGTCGGTTTATTTTTTATTATTTTAATTGAATGAGTCACCTCTCCTGATCTCGTTTATTTCAACGTCCCGCTTTGTCATCTGTTTCTTTTTCTTCCTCCCCCCCCCCTTTTAAAAATTCTATTCTACTAATTTTGTGCTGATTTCCTCAAACCAGAGACCGGAGAGTCAGCAGCAGTAGCCCATACACAATCGAGAACGTAGGAGGTGTTTGCATTTCTGCATGAGACATTAAAAAATAAGGACAAAAGCACGGATCCAGCATTACATACCGGCTAATTCTTCCACGGGGGGGGGGGGGATTGCTAGAAAATCATTCTGACAATACACAATGCATGAGTGGAAGAGCGGATACTTACGTTAATTGATGCTGTGTTTTTACACCAATCTAAAGTGAGTTTGAAATTTAGGAAAGACTTTTTCTAATAAAAAATAAAATAAAGAATAAAGCAGTGACTGGCTTCAAACAACCCACGCTCAAGGGTTGAGTGTGGATTGTCATTGAACCGTGGGTGATTGTGTTGCCTGGACCCAGCTGAGACAACAAACCGTGGTGAACGACCCACAGTTCGCAACCCGACAACAAACCAGGGGTTCTCTTCATGGGTTTCATAGATTTCATAGATCATAAGAGTTGGAAGGAGCCTACAAGGCCATCGAGTCCAACCCCCTGCTCAATGCAGGAAACTAGAGGAGGGGTCTCCCATCCAAGTAATAACCAGGCCTGACCCGGCTTAGCTTTCCACGCTCAGACAAGCTGAGCCAGCATGAGCCACAGGCCTGTTCATGATTGGTCTGGATTGGAAAAAGGAAGGGTTTTTTTGATCACGCAAGTCAAGCGCAGGAACTCAAGCTCAGGCGGCATTTTTAGACATCCTCACAAGAGACAGGACTGAATCCTCCCATTTTCTCTATTTCCCTTAACATCGAAGAGGACCGTGGAGTTTATTCATAGATTTCATAGAGCATAGAGTTGGAAGGAGCCTACAAGGCCATCGAGTCCAACCCCCTGCTCAATGCAGGAAACTAGAGGAGGGGTCTCCCATCCAAGTCATAACCAGGCCTGACCCTGTTTAGCTTTCCATGCTCAGACAAGCTGAGCCAGCGTGAGCCACTGACAGATGGTGCGGGGGGGACTGGACGGGACAGACATTGGCACATTGAAAGACAAACTGTCTCTGGCGGAAAGGAATCTCTCATTGTATTGCCCTGAAAGATAATGGTTCCAGGCTGCCTACTTATTACACCCTGCTATGTATGCCAAGCCTCTCATTAACAGGTTTCTGCACCAGAGGTGTTATCAGCTATGCTCTCAGCAAATTAGTCAGTTTGGGTTTTTTATTTTTAACTAGCTGGTGTTTTTCGTCGGTTCCCCCTGCAACCTGCCTTCGCTGCTCTCGAGCATGTGGGCCTATTTTTTTTGTGTGTGTCTGTGGGATCTCGTTTAACACTGCCGTGATTGCCGGTTTGCCTAAACCAATCTTAAATCATCTGCCCGGCGGGCTGAGAAGTTTTGGCCATCTCCTTTGGCCACAAAGGAAAAACAAAACAAAACACCAGTCACTCCTCTGACCCCATTTCTCGTTCTCTCTCAGTGTGGATGAATGTAATCCTTTCAGTTTTAAGGTCTTGTTATTATAAAGCCAACGTCAGCAAGGCGGAGCATCCGCTCCAGATTCCACCCTGAACTTTGAAGGAGCTGTCCATGACGCGGAACCTGGACATTTTGGGGGGGCTAGCGTTCAGCACCACGGACAGCTTCTTCAAAGCTTGGAGTGAAATCCGGTGTGGATACACGGCCCCGCTGACCTTGGAGCCACTGAACTCCACCCCCAAAATACGTCCACCACCATGGAGCACCATGGATAGCCCCTATAAAGCTCAAACAGAAAGATGCCATGGATAAGGAGCCCCACTGAGACAGGCGTCCCCAGCCTCTACTGCCTATAGCAGTGCTCTCCAACCTTGGGTCGCCAGATGTTTTTGGCCTACAACTCCCAGCATGCCCCAGCCAGCATGGCCTATAGTATAAAGATATTTGAGAGAGTGTCTTCTCCCCTGCCAGCCAGCCTTCCTGATCACTGAGGTTATCAGATGAGGTGCTCTTGGTGGTACCGCATGGACCCACAGTCCATGTGGAGTCCACTCGGAGCTAGGGATGTCCATCTAGTCCAGCATTCTGTTCCCACAGTGGCCAAGCAGCTGCCCATGGGGATCCCACAAGCAGGACAGGAGTGCCACAGCACCCTCCCACCCATAGGTTGATCTATGGGGGATGCTGGAGCTGGTGGTTGCAACTGGCTGGGGATGATGGGCACATGAAGTCAGACGTTCCTTCCTCACAGCAGGAACTTGGCCTCATGACCTTCTGGTCCTCTGTATTTCTTTGTGTTTTGTGTTTTGCCTCCCCCCCCCCCCGTGTTTATGCTCTGCAAGGAATCATTGGAAAGAAAGAGTAAACAAGCAACAACCCCAATTATGAAACAACGGGTCATTGCAGAATTGCAGAATTAAGTAATTTCCCCCCTCTATAATTGCAGTTTACTGCAGATTGGGGTTGTGGGTGTTTTTTTTGTTTTGTGTTGGCTTGCTATTTTTCTTTCTTTTCTTTTCTTTTCTTTTAATCTGAGAGATAAGCCCTGCAGAAGAAGCATGTGTTTTGTTTTGTTTTTGCTTCAGCTGGTCTGCCCAGCGGAGAAGCTTTTTGAACAAAAGCACCCATCTCCTCTTACTTCCAAAGACAGAAAAGAAACAGGATCTCCAGGGTCATGGATTCATTGCAGAGGAATGTCATGTTCTTTTCACAACTTGGCAGGGTATTTTATAGTGAGAATGAGCCAATTATCTACCCTCTCCCATTTTGGATTGGAACTACGGCTCCTGAATTAATAGTCACATTAGTGTTATATTACAGATTTACAAAGCTGTAGTCTCTGTTGCTTATGTATGCACACAAATGCTGTCAACCCTCTGCACACAAAAAAGAGGAAAGATCATTCCTCCTCGCTCTCTTTAAGATAACCGCACCACTTGGATTGTAGGCCTTTTTTTTCCTGTCTAAACATGAATAGAATTGTGCCCTTAGAAAATTTTAGGAGCTTTATAAGTTCAGGATGATGATGATGAGGAGGAGGAGGCTGTATCCTGACCATAGCCCCTCCCCCTGCTCCTGCCGTTATCTGCACTGCTGTGACGTCATGGAAGTGGAACGTTCAGAAACATTCTGATTGCTCCAGGGAAAACCTGTCAGGAACGGAATGTGGACAGGTGGAGCTTTAAAAACAAAAAATTACAAAGGGCTTCTCTACATGAGATGTTTAACCCGGCACTTTTTGCGGGACGAACAGTGCGTCCGTTACACGGGTTTGTTTTTTTCCTGGGGCTTTCCCTTCTCTGCCTTTCTATATGTCCATGTATGTTTGTTACACAACCACAAGGTGGCGCTGTGGTATAGAGCAGAAATTGTGAATATACACACAAGGATAGCGACTCACAGGTGGGATAATACCACACTTTCCTGGCTCTAAACAAAGCCGCAGCAATGGCTGCAAAACCACGGGAGAGGCCCTGGAGGATGACAACGCCATGTAAAGGACCCGCAAACATCCGTGAGCAAGGGATCACGAGCGCACAATAAATGCCCCAAAAGTCATGATTCTGGGAAAGGAGTCCTATTACTGTGATTTTGATCTGTTTCATGTCATTCTTGCATGTTGTGAATGAATGGGGGAAGTGGAGGAAACAGTGAGGTAATTCTCTAAGCAGTTGCAACCTTAGCAAGAGAACGAATGACCACCTGACACCTCTTCCTGTTTTAATTCTGCCTTCCCCCCCCCCCCCCCAGTGATGATAAGTCTGCCCCCAAGCATGACCATCGCCACGGGGCTTCCTGCGGCCTTCACGGCTGTCCAGCTTCATTTCCACTGGGGAGGTATGAACCTTGAGACCAGCGGCTCCGAACACACCGTAGATGGGATGCGATACATTGCCGAGGTACGCGGCCTGCCCCTTCCTCCCTTTGGGAAGAACACGAGCCTGTGAAAAAACCACGCACAAGAATCCCGCAGGCGGCTGGTTGGCCACTGTGTGAACAGAATGGTGGGTGCGAGATGGACCCTTGGTTCGACCCAGCATGGAGCTTCTGATGCTCTTATGACTTCTGCACACAGCACATGATTAAACTATGGAACTCACTTCCACAAGATGTCGTGATGGCCACCAGTTTGGAGGGCTTTCAAAGGGAACTGGACCAATTCATGGAGGAGGAGAAGGCGATCCATGGCTACTAGTCCTGATGGCTCTATGCTACCTCCAGGATCAGAGGCAGTGTGCCTATGTACACCAGTAGCTTGGGAACATGGGCGGGAGGGTGCTGTCCTGCTTGTGGGTTCCCCGTGGGCAGCTGGTTGGCCACTGTGTGAGCAGAATGCTGGACAAGATGGACCCTTGGTCTGATCCAGCAGGGCTCTTCATAAGAACAATGGGAGCTTTCTCCGCCATGGAGGAAATTCCTTTGGTTAGCAGGACAACAAAGAAGCCGCTCCTGCAGTGTCAAGTTGGGTCCCAGGATAATATACCATGGGGAACAGCAGTGGCCGGTGGGCGATGTATCCACCCTAGGTTTCAGTCTGAACTTTAAAGGAGTTATCCTTGGTGCTGAACCTATTTTGGGGCTAGGGTTTAGCATCATGGATCATAGACAGTTGCCTAAAGGTTCAGACTAAAACCCGGAGTGGATACATCGCCCCACTGACACTGGACCTGGGACCTTCTGTATGCACAGGAGGAGTTGTGCCTTCCCTGACCAGGCACACCCAGCCAACATGGCCATGCTGGACTGGCCTATGGTCCTTCCCTCTCTTTTAACCACACCTCTCCTCTTCCTCACAGCTCCACATCGTCCATTACAACTCAGATGCTTACTCAAGTTTCGAAGAAGCGAAGGACAAGCCAAATGGGTTGGCCGTTCTGGCTGCTCTCTATGTGGTAGGTAGCTGCTCTGAACAGAGATGGAGCGAGGCGATGTGTGGGATTTGGGAGGGCCCCCTTTAGGAGCTGCTTGCTCTCTGCTCTCGTACTATCCCCTGCCTGTAATCCTCCAGCTCCATCACCCTCTGTCACCTGGTCTTCTGCTCCTTTCTTCTGGTCTTCTGCTCCTTTCTTCTGGTCTTCTGCTTCTGCTCCTTTCTTCTGGCCTTCTGCTCCTTTCTTCTGGCCTTCTGCTCCTTTCTTCTGGTCTTCTGCTTCTGCTCCTTTCTTCTGGTCTTCTGCTCCTTTCTTCTGGTCTTCTGCTCCTTTCTTCTGGTCTTCTGCTCCTTTCTTCTGCTTCTGCTCCTTTCTTCTGGAATTCTGGTCTTCTGCTCCTTTCTTCTGGGCTTCTGCTTCTGCTCCTTTCTTCTGGTCTTCTGCTCCTTTCTTCTGGCCTTCTGCTCCTTTCTTCTGGTCTTCTGCTTCTGCTCCTTTCTTCTGGACTTCTGCTCCTTTCTTCTGGACTTCTGCTCCTTTCTTCTGCTTCTGCTCCTTTCTTCTGGTCTTCTGCTTCTGCTCCTTTCTTCTGGACTTCTGCTCCTTTCTTCTGGTCTTCTGCTTCTGCTCCTTTCTTCTGGACTTCTGGTCTTCTGCTCCTTTCTTCTGGTCTTCTGCTTCTGCTCCTTTCTTCTGGACTTCTGCTCCTTTCTTCTGTCTTCTGCTCCTTTTACCCTCCCCTCCTGCTGTTACACCCCACCCACCGCCGCCACGCTGAATTGTAGATTGTTGGGGCTTTTGGTTGTTCCTCTGTAAAGTGCCATGCGTGTTCATGGCATGATATCATAACATAAAGTCAATGTATGCCATTGTGGAGAGAAAGAGCCTCTGAGGGTTCCTACACACACACTCACACGCCTGCACACACACACACACCTCCTCATGTGTAAACCAAGTAAGGCCGGTTGGGGGCTGGGAGGAGGCGAAATGTGCATAAAGTATCGGATGGGACATGGCGCCTGAAAGTCCTGAAAAGCCGGTCTACAGCTTTTCAGATGCAAATGTCATGAGTCATGAGTCTCCCTCCCCTGCCTGGCCAGGTGAAGTTCATCCTGATTGGCTAGAAGCAGCAAAGCTACAGAAAGGAGGGGAGGGGGGGGGAAGGTATATTTCCCAAAGTGTGGGTTTTGTTCTTTGTCTTTGTCGTCGCGTGGTTGCTGGGTGTGGAGCAATGGCGGCAAGCCACACAGAGGTCCAAGCCTTCGGGCGGCCTCAGGATCCAACCCCAGGTAGCTCCTGGTGAAATTAGCTGAATGAGGGCTTTGGCAAGGCAAGCCTTGTGGAGGGCTACCCATCTCGGACCTTCGGGTAGGTGTGTAGTCTTCCCGGGCAGCAAGGCTGTGCTGGACCCAACCCTGGAAGAGAACTGACCCCCAGGTAACTAGTTGTGTGCCTGGGAGATATAAGGAATCAGTAGGATTTGTTATTTTGTAGCTTTACTCTGTGTACCAAAGTGTCTCTCTATTTCATGTCCTTCCCTCATTTCCCACCTTTTGTGTAAAATGCTACCAGAATAAACCTTCTTTGGTTTTTTTTACCCCACATGGTGTTTGTGGATTGCTCTGTGGTTCCAGCAACTAAATCCAGGTTACAGTCAGAAAGGCAAGTCCCTGAACAGAGATTCAAGTAGGATTGCAGACAGCAGAGGCTGGCAGTCTGGTACCTTGAGATCTCTGGGGGTCTTGGGTCCCTTGGGTAGGAAAGGGTGGGTTGTGGCGGGTCAGCCAGCCCCCCCTTCCTCCACAACCATATATCTTTAAAGACAGATTTCATAGATCATAGAGTTGGAAGGAGCCTGCAAGGCCTTCGAGTCCAACCCCCTGCTCAATGCAGGAAACTAGAGGAGGGGGTCTCCCATCCAAATAATAACCAGGCCTGACCCTGCTTAGCTTTCCACGCTCAGACAAGCTGAGCCAGCGTGAGCCACGGGATGAGAGTTGTCTGTAGATTTTTATATTTTCGAAAACCGGAAATCAAGCTGCTTACTCCAATTTCTCAGTAACAGCTGGATTTTATATTCTTAAAAATGGGGGCTCAAACTTATTTGCTTTTCTTTCCCCGTGTTGTCTGAACCCAGCCATTGTCTGTATGCTTTATGCCTTGTATTCATCCCTTGTGACTGCAGCACGCTCTGTGCTAACCCCAAACAGTGAGGGCTTCCAGGGTTGGAGCGACCCAGTTGGTTTTCCCTTATGTATGCCAGGAGATGCTGTGGTTCTACATTAGTGCTCTTTGCACCTCCTGAGCGCCCCTAGTTTCCACCCTGCAGTAGCTCATAGGAGGAGTTTCTTTCCGGACTTGTTATCTAGCAATAAAGGGCAGTTTTGCTTGAAAGGCCTGCTTTATCCTTAGATGTTTTCCCAATAGAGTCCTTTCCTTTGGAGGAGAGAGAGAGAGAGAACACTGGAGACTTTTTTGGAATATTTCTGCTTTACCTACAAACGTACAAGCAGAGGATAAGTAACCTCCTCTCCTTAGCTTGAGGCCTGGAATGCCATCTTCTCCAAGCTCTGTGGGGTATCTCCTTTCAAAGGCTCCAGAGAGATCTCCAGCCATGGGGACCCACTGCCAAAGCATTAGCTCCAAATCCCCCAGGCCGTTCTGGGCTGTTAATCAGTAATCTACCTAACAAAAGGAATGGTTAGCCAGCAGGGGATACATTTACTGTTTTCTCTCCGCCCCCCCTCTGTTGCGGTAATCACCCCCCCCCCCAACCACTGTGCAGATAAAGAACTACTCCAATCAATCAATCAATCAATCCAACAGTCAAGGGCTTCCATGAATCCCACTCACCCACCTAGGAGGCTGCTTGTTGCCTCTCTGTATGATGCTCTGTTCCAGCCAGTTGCTTTTTTCCCAGTTGGCATTTGGTGTGTGTGTGTGTGTGTGTGTGTGTGTGTGTGTGAATAGACACCCACACTTCTGCTTCATCTCTGAAGCATTGATTGTTCACTCACTCCTGATGTAGGCAGTCGGCTTGAATTATGCGTCCCCAGAGCAGGACTGTGCATCGTTCTTTATCATGTTATCAATGTTCCTCTCAGCCTAACCTACCTCACAGGCTTGTTGTAAAGATTAAAAAATTGGCCGGCGGGCAGTGAGGTGGGGAAGAGAATCATGTTTGCCGCCTTCAGCGCTTTGGAGGAAAGACAGGATATAAATAATTATATTATATTATAATAATAATAAATAGATAACAAGAAGCCAGAGCCCTGCCTCGAGGGGCTTACAATCTAAAATTTGACAGAGAGGAGGCATAAACAGGAGCGGGAGAAAGACGGAGATGGGGAGGAACGTGTTCTGTTCCACATATGTAGGCGTGGTTCCAGGGGGGGATGAGAATTGTGTTAAAGGCTTTATGGAAAAGGTGATTTTTCTTTTTATTTTAGGATTTGAAGTAAGAGGGAGAACAAAGGTGTTCTGGGCAGCAAGCCTTCTCCACCCTGGTGCCTTCCAGATGTTTCGGACTTCAACTCCCATCAGCCCCAGCCAGCATGACTAATGGTCAGGAATGCTGGGAGTTGTGGCCAAGACATCTGGAGGGCCATAAATTGCCCAACCCTGCTTGGAAGACTTAAATGGCCTGGGATTGGGAGGCCTGAAGCAACGCCTCTTGCCTGTGTCCATTTATGTATTTATTATATTTATACCCCGCCTTTTTTCCTGCAAGGAACCCAAGGCGGCTTACATAGATTTTCATAGATTTCATAGATCATAGAGTTGGAAGGAGCCTACAAGGTTATCGAGTCCAACCCCCTGCTCAATGCAGGAAACTAGAGGAGGGGTCTCCCATCCAAGTAACAACCAGGCTTGACCCTGCTTAGCTTTCCACACTCAGACAAGCTGAGCCAGCGTAAGCCACAGGCCTGTATGTGTCCTCCTCCTCCTCCTCTCCACTTTATCCTCACAACAACCCTGTGAGGTAGGTCAGGCTGAGAGTCAGTGACTGGCCCTAAGTCACCCAGTGAGTTTCATGGCCGAGCGGGGACTCAAACCCGGATCTCCCAAGTCCCAGTCCAACCAAGTGCATTGTACCAGCGGGCCAAGGCTTGCAGAGTGAATTTTGCACCTGAGGCAGAAAAAAACAGGAGTAGCTCTCCCCCACCCTGGCAGTAAAAAATAGCTACCAACTTGCTTCCCTTTCATAACACTCAAAATCGGCTGCCTGAGGCCTCCACCTCACTTTGCATAATGGCAAGGCTTAAGGGAAAGCCCAGGAAAGATCATGGCATATAAATATTTTAACTTGTCCTTGTTATGAATGCCACATCTGAAAAACAGTCTGAGCATCCCAGAAGTCAAGTGCAATCTGGAAATTACAATAATATTTATATATAAAAAAAAAATAGCCGTGAAACAAACACAAGGGGGCACTAAAGGAAAGAGGGAAAAAATAAATACTTGTGGAAATGCTGCGTCTCTCTGAATGTTTTGATGTGGTGAACAGCAGGATTTAAGCTTATTGGCAACAGGGGTGAAGGAAAAGAGAGAGAGAGAGAGAGAGATTTTAATGAATGAATACGCCCACGTATTCGTCCCCGCATTCATTTCCCATGTAAATTCTGTCTTCTTTCTTGCAGGGTGGCAATTTAGAAAATACCTACTACAGTAATTTCATTGCCAACTTGGCCAAAATCAAATATGCAGGTACGCATGCGAGACCTCCCTTCAATCTTGACAAGGTATTCCTTCGTCGGGCAAGATGATGGGATTAATGTATTTATTCCGAGCGAACAGACCCGGCTTTGCACGGGTTGGAACAGCCCTTTCGTTTGATACGGCGAAGCCTTCATGCAAACTCACGCTGCTGCCAGAGTTGGACATGTCGTGCACATGTCTGAATGGAGCCATGCCCACTGGCACCCCTAGGCGCAGCCTATACCTCAGTGCACCGCTATCGCCCCCTGATGGAGAGGTCCGTCCGCTCCATTTTCCTGTGTGGTGGGGCTGCCCCACAGCAGTGGAGAGGGGGTAGGCGTATCACTCTGTCCCGCAGCCTGCTAATCTTCCTGGACTTCACACTGTACGGACTGCAAAGCTATGCGCTGGCTAGGGAATTCCGCCGCCTAGGGGCTGAAGACGTGACTGCGAGGGGTTCAACGACGTGGACACGTTAACATGAATTAAAATCAATTAATGCGTTTTTAAAAACGAAATAACGCCCTGTTGCACACCCCTAGGATCTGCTTAGTATGCACGCCACACGTCAGGCCTTCAGGTTTTGCAGTCTTAGCACTATGGCACTGACGGACAGACGGACAGACAGACACAGTCCTTTTTTTAGATTTTAGATCTTATTTTAGATTTTGGGAACATAGGAAGCTGCCCTGATACTGAGCCAGAGCCTTGGTCCATCTAGCCCAAGTATTGTTGACACTGACTGGCAGTGATGGCTCTCCAGGGTTTCAGGCAGAATTTTTTCCTGCCCTTCCTGGAGATGCCAGGGAATCGAACCTGGGACCTTCTGCATGCAAAGCAGGTGCTCTAACCACTGAACTATTTATTTATTTATTTATTTATTATATTTATGACTCGCCCATCTGGCCAGACATCTGGCCACTCTGAGCTATGGCCCCTCTCTTTTCCCATATCATTTTTTTTGGGGGGGGAGGGTGACATGGTAGAATATTTCATCATTGTGGTGTTAGTTAGCCACTGAAAAATGGAAGCCCGTTGGCTGCCCTGTGTGCTTCAGCCTCAGTAATGTCAGTCGGTCAAATTTATCTGCTTAATTAGTCCATTAGTCCTCACAAACATACGATATAATGTTGAGAGCCGGTGTAGCCTAGTGGTTAGAGTGTTTTAGACTGGGGAGGTCTGGGTTTCGAGTCCCCACTCAGCCATGAAGCCCACTGGGTGACTTTGGGCCAGTCACTGACTCTCAGCCTCACCTACCTCGCAGGGTTGTTGTGAGGAGAAAATGGAGAGGAGGAAAAGGACCATGTAAGCCGCCTTGGGCTCCTTGTAAAGAGGAAAACAGGCAGGATATAAATGCAATAATAATAATAATAATAATAATAATAATAATAGATAGTGCCTTTGATGTGCCTTGAACAACGCTTTGGGGTTTCTTTTTCTAGGGCATTCAACGACACTCAACACTCTAGATGTCTCGTCCATGTTGCCACAAAACCTCACGTATTTCTACAGATATCACGGCTCCTTGACCACGCCTCCGTGCACGGAGAATGTGATCTGGACTATATTTGCCACGCCAATCCAGCTGTCCCAGACGCAGGCAAGAAGGCATCTTTGCTGTCTTTCTCTCTCCCTTCCGTCGCCTTCCCCACTCCACCCTTTCACCTCTTCCCGTTGGTCTCAGTCAGCCTCGCCCAACCTGGTGGCCCTCCAGATGTGTTGGACTACGGCTCCCAACCGGCTTGGGGCATGCTGGGAGTTGTCGCCCAACACATCCGTAAGGCCACCAGCTTGGGCGAGGCTGGTCTCGGCATTTAGTGTGGAATCACCGTGGGGCCCGTTCACTCACATCTCATGTGACGTCGTCCTCATCTTGTTGTAAACACCCCAGGTTTTCCCCAGTAATCCCTCCCGTCTTTTTGACTACTGCAGAAAATACAAGTTATAAAAAAGAAGAAGAAAAGCCAAAAGAGAGATGCAGTCTTCACTGGTCTCCATGGTCCTTAGCAGTGCCGGCTACCGTTTTTTGGGGGGATCCTTGGGCAAGACACCCTCCATGGGCCCCCCTCACTCAGTGAGTCGTCTTTCTCGCCGCCATGGTCACCAGCTGCTCCTCCTCCTCCTCCTCCTCCTCCTCCTCCTCCTCCTCCTCCTCCTCCTCCTCCTCCTCACGGCTCCCACTTGCTTGCTTGACAGGCCGAGAGCCAGTGAGCATGTAGGGCCGCGGCATCTCCTGCCCCTCCTTCTCGCCTCTCGCCACCACCGTTGTCTGGGCCGGAGCGAGAGGCAGGGGAACAAGCAGGTTGCCGTGGTGAGGGGGGAGGAGCAAGTCCCGGGAGCTCCTGACAGTGGGCCCCTGCTGGGGTGCGGGCCCTCGGCAAGTGCCCGGCCACGCCTACCCTTGACGCCGGTTCTGCCGTCAGTGCCTCCACAAGTGCCAACCGCATGCCCAGCACACACCACCACTTGGGGGCCCTCCAGCGGCGGTGCTGCCGCCACCACCGACGACAACTGCACCCTCTCACTGAGGGAGGGCCCCCGTGGAGGGTGCCTTGCCCCAAGGGCCCTCCAAAACCTGGAGCTAGCATTGGCAAGACATAATGTTCCAAGTGTGGAGTATCTCAGTGACATTTTGGTGGGGAAATAACTATTTCCCCTTCCAGGTAAAAATCTGAGCAGGCTTTCGCATTTGGGCGTGACAATGTCCTGTCCCCCCCCCCCGGTTAATTCACTGATTCTCAGCCTAACCTACCTCACAGGGTTGTCGTGAAGATAGAATGGAGAGGAGGAGGAGGAGGAGGAGGATTATCTACACTGCCTTGGGCTCCTAGGAGGAACAGGCAGGATATAAATGTGTGAGAGCCAGCAGTGTGGCATAGTGGTTAGAGTATTGGAATGGGGACTGGGGAGATCCCGGGTTCTAGTCCCCACTTGGCCATGAAACTCACTGGGTGACTTTGGGCCAGTCACTGACTCTCCGCCTCACCTACCTCGCAGGGTTGTCGTGAGGATTAAATGGTGAGGAGGATTACGTAAACGGCCTTGAGTTCTTTGCAGGAAAAAAGGTGGGATATGAATGTAATAAATAAACAAATAACTTTAACAAATAAATAAAACAACTTACAGAGGACTGCCCTGTGGCAGCCCTAAAAATAGGGACTATCTTCTGCAAAAGAGGACACATGGCTACCCTTGATCTGGTGCCCCCTCCCCGGATGTTTTGGACTGCATCTCCCATAATCCCTAACCATTGGGTGCACTGGCTGGGGCTGATGGGAGTTGTAGTCCAAAGCATCTGGCGGGCACCTGGAGCCTGCGTCTGCGTTATGTGTACGTTAGAGATAAATAAAATAAATTCCTGTTATTTTTTTTAAATTAACCATTTGTTTATAGATTATGTTGCTGGAGAATGCCTTACTGGACTGGGAGAACAAAACCTTGAGGAATGACTACCGCCAGGCTCAACCCCTCAATGACAGGGTGGTCGAAGCTTCTTTCACCACCAAGCCCACTGAAGGTATGAGTGGGTGGCCTAGGCAAGGGTGAAGCCATGTAACAAAACATTTTTATCTTGGCAGTCAAGTCTCTTTCCATGGGGAAATGAGCACGTAATTGAAATGCAATTCAGAGGTCAGCAATGCTGCTACCATGCTGAACAGGAAGCAATAAAAGGTCAGGGGCTGCCAGGAGGAAGCTACTAATGAACATTGCAGGGGACCTTTGCTCAACAGAACTTATCTGTGAATAAATATTATAGAAGAATGTTGGCCATGGAGACAGTGTTGATGGATAAAACAGTGTTATATTAAGTGCTGTGTGGAACTACTGTTTTAATTCTGCTTCCAGCTAATTGAGGAAAAGCAATACCGCAGCAGTACTAGTATGGAAACAACCATAGACTGGATTCAGATAGCACAGTAACCCACACTCAAGGGTTGAGTATGGGTTGTTGTTGAACCATGGGTTCTTGTTGAAACATGGGTTATCATGTTGTCTAAACCCAGCTGCGCTCACAAGCCATGGCTTGTTAACCATGAACAACCCATGAAGAGAACCCTTGGTTTGTTGTTGGGTAGGGTTCAGTCAACCCGATAACCCACATTTCAACAACAACCCATGGTTCAATGACAACCCACACTCAGTCCTTGAGTGTGGGCTATCGTATTGTCCGATCTCAGTCCTAGTCTCTCTCTGATCCTTCCTTCTCTTGCCTTCCTTCCTTTATTATCTTCCATAAGCTGAAATTTCAATTGCAGTCTCTCTGGGGCAGGGATTTGTGTCTGTTTGTTGATGATACCGCTCAAAGCGCTGATGAGACGCTGGATGACAAAGCGTCAAACCTCTTTCCACTCAAGGGCTGAATTTGATGCCAGAGAGATGCGGGGGGGGGGGGGAGGGGGCTCATTCAAGTGGTGGGTGGGGCCACAGGCAAAAGGGGCAGGGCCAAAGAGGCAATCACTATCCGCCCATTTTAGCCTGGAGCTCTTACTGCCAGTAAGTAAGCCTTAGGAGAGCCATTTCCTCCTTTGAGAATGGGGGGTGGGGAAATGCAAAGGCTGGGAAAACACCGAACCATTGGCAGTCAGGGGAAACGTGGTAGGGAAAGGGGCACGGCCAGCTGAGGAGCCCAGCCGGCCTTAGAATACAACCCTCTGCCGTATAAAAATAAGGATCGGAATGAAACGAATGACTGCGGCCTTTGCATTGCTCTAGATGTGTGTCACCCGGTGATAGTCGCTTCCAAACTTAATGAAATACAGACCCAGCTCCAGGAAATCAAGAAAGGTCTTCTGAGCGTAATGAGCAAACCTGGTAAGAAAGAATGTGCAGCCCCCCCTTGCTTTTGTTTCCTCTAAAAAAACACAACCCAACAACCCAACAACTCTCTGCTCAAGGCAGGAAATGCAGCCATGAAAACTGCAAAGATGCTCCCAGCTTCTGGGGAGTCTGGGATAGGCAGGGGCAGTGCTAGGTACTGAAAAGGTACTGGCCCACCACAGGACAACAAACAAACAAATAAATAAATGCACAGATTTGCATATGCTAATTTACATTGGCTCTAAAGTCTCTCTGTGCATGTGTCTTTAAAGGCCCGTGTCTCCTAAGGACACCCCTATAAGAAGGGATGTCTGGACAGGGGAGAGGAGGGCGTTTTCAGAAGAAAACCTCAGGCAGAAAGATTTGGGGGGGGGCAGCAGGAGGGAAAGCACATGTGGGCCAAAAGCCAGCTCATCCAGGGGGATCCGATGGATCACAGGGCCCCTGTGCCTTTATTTCAGCAAGTGCCCCTGGATAGCAGGGTGGTGGGGCAGAACATGATAACCCACCCTCAGGGATTGAGTATGGGTTGAGTGTGGGTTGCCATTGAACTGTGGGATGTTGTTGAAATGTGGGCTATCGTGTTGTCTGAACCCAGCTGCATTAACAAGCCATGGCTTGCTAACCATGAACAAGCCATGAAGAGAACCCCTGGTTTGTTGTTAGGTTGTGAGCTCTGGGTTGTTCACCATGGTTTGTTATCTCGCCTCTCGGCTGGGTTCAGACAACACGATAAGCCATGGTTCAGTCACAACCCACGGTTCAATGACAACCCACACTGAACCCTTGAGTGTGGGTTATCTTGTTGTCTCTGAACCCAGCCAGAATGTTTAGCACCGGGGTAGCGGAAGCGAATTCAGTTTTATTTCTGTTGTCCTGATGATGGTGCCATGAATTAAGTGAGTTTGAATTGCAAAACTGCACTTACTCAGAGAATTTGTTTTTTTCTTTTAAAATCAGGATTGGCAAACAGTTTTCTCTTGTTTCTTTGCTCTATTCTGTCAGGAACACAGAAGTAGTTGTTGTGAGTCATGTGTGTATCATAACTGAATTAATACACATGGCTGCCCAAAGGGGACCCTCGAAAAGACCATGAAGCCCAGGGTCTAAAATTACCTAACTGATGGGTTGTTCAAAGTGCCGCCCATATATAAGAGGTTCTGATTGGTTGCTCCAGGTCACAGGGCGAGCCGTTCCCAGGCTTTTCACTTCCCCCGCGAGAACATCGCCAGCTATGTTGAGGTCCGCCCGCTGCAGGAGATGACTTTCCACAGCTTCACGCTCTGTTTCTGGGTCCACAACCTGCAGCAAGGGAAGCAAACGGTCTTCTTCTATTCGACTCCGGAAAGGGAGGACGAGCTGGCGGTCACCGTGGGCCGGGACGTGTGCGTGTGGGTCGGCGGGAGCTTCGTGCAGTTCGACCTGCATCGCAGGTCCGAGGAGTGGGTCCACCACTGCATCACGTGGACCTCCCACTCCGGCACCGTCAACCTGTGGGTCAACGGAGCGGTCGGCACGGCCAAGAACATCCAGAAAGGATACGTGATCCAGAAAGGCGGGACGCCCATCCTTGGGAAGTACAAGGACGCCATGCTCAACGTCTTCGCCAACGCGTTTTCCGGTTGGATGAGCCACGTCAATCTCTGGAGCCACGTCCTCCACCACCACGACATCCAGGCACTCACCCTTTGCAAGCACGATGACCAGAAGGGGAATATCATCGCCTGGGGGGAAACGCCCGTCGTCATGTTTGGTGGGGTGGTTGTGGATGTCCGATACCAGCTGCAGGTGATGCTCACTTTTAAGACGGCAGCATCCGAGAACAGTGCTGGCAAAGCACCGGGGAGAAGCACCGATTGGTACGCAAGCTTAGTATTAATTTTCCTTCAAGCTTTGCAGATTATAGGCAGCTTCGCTTTCCACTCTGAAAGCTTCTCTTCGCCACCGAACGACTGTGCTGGAGCCTTGGGGTGGGGTGGGAAGTATTTAGATCATCACCCCAGTTACAGGGAAATCTCACCACAAGGTGAGAGAATGCCCTGCAAATTCTTCCATGCGTATGGCCGTGTCATGGAACTATACGCAACTGTGGGGGCGGGGGGAGGAAGAAGACATCATCTGTGGTTGTATCTCCATTTTGCCACCTGTGGGAAGCGCATTCTGAGAACAGGGATATCTCGCTTGTTGCATGCTCTCCGTGTCGAATCTGGGAAATGAAAATGCAAAGCTCACCTGTTCTCTTTCCTAGAAGGGAACAAAAAGACTGATGTCCCTGCAATGAAAGTGGTGATAGGAGAATGGAAGAGGACAAGCCATTAGATCAGCTGGCTAGGGTACCCTTCCTTCTAGTAGCCTTGCATGGCAAATATGGCGGTGGGAGGGAAATTGCGACAAACCAAGCCAGTCATTTTACTTCATACGACTGTATTTCTGCCTGCCTCACAAGTCCTTTGCTTGGCCAGCGCTATCGCATAACTGTCCTGTATTTTAAGCCCTGGTTCTGACTGAAAAATGTACCGAGGAGGTAGGATTTTAGATCTGCCAGGGCAGGCCTCATGCCAGAACCTCACTTCTCAGGATCTTGGTGTGCACACATTGTCACTCGGGGTGTTCTCAAGAAGACTTAGTTCAGGCTTATTAAAGCAGGGGAGGGCAGGCATTTCATTGAAGCAGAATAATCTGGGGTGGGAAACCCCAAAGGCTTAAACTAGATCAACCCTACCCGGGATTCGATCAACATCCCACTCTCGGAGGGTGCCGAGGGCCCAAAAACTTCCATAGCAAAACAAGCATGCTTGCTTCGTCTTCAACTGTGGCTTTTATATGTAGTTAGCACAGCCATGTTATGACAATAATAAAAGTCTGCGCCAATTAGACCTGGCTCGTCATTACTGAGTTTTAGCAACAGCGGCGCTTTGCTTGAGATGCATTAGTTACTTGGGCAGCACCAACATGCATTGAAGAACACCTTGCGGGTATTTCTTTCACTATGGCAGCCATTGTTTGATTTTGCTGTGATTAGGGTAGAATCCTTTGTATGTTTAGGCAGAAAAAAACGTCCTTCAACTCCCAGCTTTCGGCTGGGGAATGCTGGCAGTTGTAGGACTTTTTTCCTGTCTAAACAAGGATTAAAGCAGTGAGCCAGGGGGCCTAAGTTGGTGGTGGGATCCTGCCCAGTTTCCCGGGTATTTAAATTTTTTTTTTAAAAAAAAGTTAAACCTTACATTTTATCCTCCTGTACCAAGATATGCTCCTTGGTCAGTTTGGTCCATTCCATATCTACACCGTGTGTGTGTGTGTATGTGAAGAAATGTATATGTATGTGGTTACAATCAAGCTATCTATCAGTGCTCCGATGGGTAAAAAAATAAGATATTTAAGGTCGCAATCCTATGTCCCTCCGACTGTGTCTGGGGGCCCATAGGATGGGGCATAGAAGCCCCTACGACTTCAGAAATCTCTTCCGGATGTCGCAGTGCTGTGGAGTGCCCCCCCCCCTTGTAGCCGGTGCAGGGGAGGAGTGAGACACTGTCTAGATGTTTTTCAGGGTTAGGGGATCGTGGCGGACATCCAATGCGCTGCATTCCTCCCTCCCTCGTTAGGGTGCCCATATTGCGCTGCCCGTTCTATGTAGCTCCTACTCGGCCCTTAGAAGATCAGTTGCATTCCAGACGCGGGGTACTTCCGGATGAGGCAAAGTATTAACTATATAAATATTAGGTATATAAATAACGGTTGGATAACTTTGGGACTACCCCAAACCGCACCGCCCGATGCCTCGACTCAACAGCTGCTCTCTGAACAAAATCCTTACATCTTTTCAGGCTGTATAAAATGACTTTTATTTCCCTTTTGTGCTCCATTAAAAAAAAACAAACCCACACACAATGATCCTTTGTACAAAATATATTTGCTCCCCCCCCCTGAAAAAACAAAAATATATAAAAAATCTCGCACAAGTCCACTGCAAGGTATTTACAATTCTTTTCCCACCCAATCTCTCTCTCTCTCCCTCCATCACAGACAAATACTGTCTTTCCAAAGCACATAGAAGGAAAAAAAAAGATATCCTGCCAATGACTTAACTCGTTCAGCCTGCAATCCTATGCACACTTAACCGGGGAGTAAGCTCCATTGAATTCAATGGGACTTAACTTCTCAGTGGACACGGAATAGGACTGCAAATCTTCATCGTGAGACTGGGTCTATCTCAACGGCAGACCTCATGGGCAAAAACATTTGGGCTAAATTTTGGTCTTTTCTGCCGCTTCTGTACCATTTGACATTGCCTTCCCCAACCTAGCGCGCCCTCCAAAAGTTTTGGGACTTGTGGTCAGGAATGCTGGGGAGCTGTCCTCCAAAAACATCGGAGAGGTGGCGGAAGGCGGTCCTAGCCTGGCGAAGCGTACCGGCGAACTTGAAAGCTTGCCGTTTTGTAGAAATTCGGTTGGGTCCTGACAGAAGTACTGCCCGACTGTGGATTTTAAATACTGTTTTGTTGCTGTTGTTCTAAAAAAAAAAAGGCAAACAAAACCAACCGCCTTGAAACTAAGAGGAGTCATTTATGGTGATTAGATAAACCCCTGGGTTCTCTCTTCATGGGTTGTGGCTGGGTTCAGACAACACGATCACTCATGTTTCAGCAACAACCCGCAGTTCCAACGGCAACCCACGCTCGACCCTTGCATGTGGGTTTACCGTGTCGCCTGAACCCAGACAATGCCTCTTGTCTGTTTTCTCAGAGGCATTGCAGACCAGGCTTCTAAAAATGGGAGATTTCGTGATGCTCTGCAACATCAATTGACCTTGGGAGGGCCCCCCCCCCCATGCAATGCGCCAGATAACCCCATTGATTTTCCAGAGTGGGGTTATTTTAGGCTTCCATCTTGTGGGATGTGGGAGCACAAGAGCCACCCTTCTCCTCACTTTACATGCAAATGTAGGCAACGTGGCTTAAAAATAAGGAAAGAACATTGTCCTGTGCTGACATATCGGGGGGGGGGTTAGCGGGAGAGCATATTCCAAACAGGAGACTGGCTCCCGGCATAGAGCAAGAATCTCAAATAGGACAGTCGTTTTCTAAGCACAGGAATGTCTGCCAAGTCGGGTATCGTATCGAGAGAGCAACATTTTCAGAGATGGCTGCAGAGTTTCACAGTCGTTGGTTGGAAAGCTCTCCGTGGCCAGGAGGGTGGGGAAGGCATTTTTGTTCGTAGGGGTGGAAAGTGGTGGGAACGGCCTCCCCAGGCAGGAGGGGGCACTCGAGAGACGCCGTTCCGTGGATTTATTTACACCTAACCCATCACAATGTGGGAGGCCCCAAAAAATGCTGGTGGCAAAAGGCTGCTTGGTCCTAAACCGAAGGAAAAATGGACCTCAGCCGAGCCTTAAAGCGTGCTGTTTCTCTCGGCCTCCGCTTTCTTGTTGTAAGGGACCGACATGGCGGTGAAATCCTTCAGCTCCTCCTTGTTGGCATCCTCCTCGGTGCCGTTCCTCTTGGCCATGATCTGGTTGATTTCCATGAAGGTTTTGTTCTTGGTCTCGGGGATGATTAAGAAGATATAGACGACGGTGGCAAAGCAGACACCGCAGAAAATCAGGAAGCAATAGGGCCCGAGCCCTTGCTAGAGAGGGAACAAAGAACGGAACGGCACCGTGGCGTGAGAGGAGGCTGCAATGACAAAGACTCCTCCGGCATCTTAAAGCCTAACACATTCATTAAGGCATAAGCCTCCACGGACGCTATATCATCTGCCTCTGAATATCTTTAACACAGGGGTGCAGAACCTCGGGGCCCCAAGACCAAATCCAGTCCCCGTAGGGTCCTAAACTGATCCTCTGGGGTTCCCCAAAGGGCAACACCCCAGAGGATACCGGATCCAGCGTGGCTCTTATGTTCTTATACGTGGCTAATTGCCACCAATCCGGAGGGCTTTGAAAGGGGGTTGGATAAATTCATGGAGGGGAAAGCTATCCATGGCTACTAGTCCTCATGGTTATATTCTGCCTCCAGGATCAGAGGCAGTGTGCCTATGTACTCCAGTTGCCGGGGAACATGGGCGGGAGGGTGCTGTTGCGCTCATGTCCTGCTTGTGGGTTTCCCGTGGGCAGCTGGTCGGCCACTGTGTGAACAGAATGCTGGACCGGATGAACCCTTGGACTGATCCAGCAGGGCTCTTCTTATGTCCTTATGTACCCCTTTTGCCTTGCCCCACACCTTTCCCCACCAGTGACCATCAATCATTGGGTGGTTTCCTGGCGTTTGTGCAGTTTTCCCCCCATTCTAAAAGGTTGAAATGCCTGTCCCTAAGGCTTCCTTCCTGGCAGTAAGAGCTTTAAGATTAAATTTGCGGATATATATTTTTTGCATTTTGGCCCCGCCCCTTTTGTCTTTGGCCCCACCCGCCGCTGGAATGCGGCCCCCGAGAGATTCTCCCAAGTGGAATTTGGCCCTCGGGCTCAACGAGGTTCGACACCCCTGCTTTAACAGAATGGCACAGAGTGTGCCAAGCAAAGGTGCGATTTCCTTACCTCCATATAATTGAAGACCAGCCCCACGGTGAAGTTCGAAAGCCAGTGAACTGACCCTCCCACCATGAACGCTGCCGGGCGGGAGGACTGGAGGAACATCTCTATGATCAGCACACTTGGAATGGGGCCTGGGAAAAGAGAAGAAGGGTTGGGATATCCCCATCGTCTTGACAGCAAGGCCGGCGCCAAGGGTCGGCATGTTTGGGCACTTGCCAAGGGCCCACACCGCAGCAGGGTCCCACTGACAAGAGCCCCCCCTGGACTTGCTCCACCTCTTCACCATTGCTTGTTCATCTGTTTGGTGGGAGCAGCTTCTCGGGATATCCAATGCGCAAATATTCTCATCTCTGAGAAGAGATTAATGTATCTCCTAGAGCAGGGGTCCCCAACCTTTTTGGGCCCGTGGGCGCATTTGGGAACCTGAGAAACTGCTGTGGGCACCATCGCAAAATGGCTCCCACGGAGGATGTGGCTAGTCACAGAACGGCTGCCGCGGGGGCCTGGCTAGTCAAAAGTGAGCTGAAGAGGTGGCGGGGAGGAGAGAAATGCTGAGGCTAGAAGGGAGGGAGAAACAGCAAGGCAAAGAGAGGAGAGAAAGGGCAAGGCTGGAGGCTGGGAGGGAGGGAGGGAGAAACAGCAAAGAGGTGGGGAGAGAAAGAGCAGGCTAGAAAGGGAGAGAAGGAAGACGGCCATAACCTTTCCCAAGATTTTTATTATAAAACTTTATTTGAAGGGGGCAGGGAATGGAAGGCATTGTGGGTGCCATTGGAGGTCCCCACGGTGGGGATTCCTGTCTTAGAGGAAGTATGCCGTGTCCCGTAATGAAGCCATCCCTTTTTTTTTCTCTGAGCAAAGAGGAGACCGGACCGTGTGAATACTTACTTGCTCCAATGGCATGCCCGATGACGTAGGAGATGACACAGGTGATGCTGACGTAAGGCATCCCCGCGATGGACTGTTGGGGGGATTCGGTTACTGGTTAGAGTCCGTCCTCAAGGCTGAGGTACCAACACGCAACGAAAGGGGGAATCAAACCCACCCCCACCTCCTCTGGCCACCACGGCAACTCCTCATCTGCATATCGGTCAGCCTTTCCCAGCCTGGTGCCCTCCAGATGTTTTGGACGACAACTCCCAGGATTCCTGACCGCTGGCTATGGCTGATGGGAGTTGTCGTCCAAAACTTCTGGAAGGCACCAGGCTGGGGGGAAGACTGCTGTAGGGAAAGAACTGGGATGAAATAGACACAGGCAAAACAATCCTAAAGGGTTTTTGTAGGGCTGTGGGTTGACTTTTATTTCAGGCAATCTCTTGCATTATTATTTTATCTCGCTTTCCCCTCCGGTGCTTGCTCAGGCGGGGGATTAGATACCCCAAGACTTTAAAACAGGAGGCACAGCGGATGTTTCTCCCGTACACACCTGCAAATCAAATGCTGGCCCACCCCACCCACCCCGTTTTGCCCTTGTCATGTTTCAATGTCTTTTGAAATGTTTGTATTAACGTAAAGCCCTGGCAGGCAATGGGTGGCCCTCAGGAACAGGGGTGGGCAATTCTAGGGGCCTGGGAGCCAATTCCCACCACCACCACCACCCCGCCCCCGCCCCAAGGCCACACCCCTGCCAATGGAGTGATGCCGCGCAGGCTGAAAAGGGCCGCGTTCAGCTCGTCTGAAAGCTAAAATCGGCCCTTCTCAGCTTCCGTCGTGCCGTGCTGCTGAAATTTGGCCGCAAACCCAATTGTTTTTTTGTCGCTGTGCCGACAAACCGGCAGCAGGGGGCGCACTAAAGGCCAAGGGGGGGGGGAGGAGGCACATGTGGCCTGTGGAAGACGTGTTAGGAACCTAGGAAGCTGCCTTATGCCGAACCAGACCCTTGGTCCATCTAGCCCAGTTTGGTCAACACTGAGCGGCAGCAACGGCTCTCCAGGGTTTCAAGAAGGAATTTTTCCAGCCCTACCTGGGGGATCCAACCTGGGACCTTCTGCGTGCAAAGCATGTGCTCTACACCACTGACCTACGGCCCCGGATCTAGATGTCGTTGGGCTGCAATGCCCATCGTCCCCGACTATTGGCCGTGCTGGCTGGGGCTGGTGGGAGTTGGCCACAGTTCCCTCTTCCCTGGTGTACTTTGCACTCCTTTGTGCAGCTGGCACTCACGTATGCGCTTCAAACAGAGAGGCAATGACTGGGTTCAGGCAGCACGATGACCCACACTCAAGGGTTGAGTATAGGTTGAGTGTGGGTTTCATTTCATTGCATTTCTATACCGCCCCACAGCCGAAGCTCTCTGGGCGGTTCGCAATTTATACATGAAAACAACAACAATAAAAACACACAATACGGTTAAACCGTGAATATAGTTGCCGTTGACACGTGGGTCATCGTGTTGTCTGAACCCAGGTGCGCCAACAAGCCCATGGCTTGTTAACCACGAACAAGCCATGAAGGGAACCCGTGGTTTGTGGCCGGCTGGTGAACCGTGGGTGGCTCACCGTGGTTTCTTGTCTCAGCTGGGTTCAGACAACGCGATAACAAACGTTTCAACAACGACCCACACTCAGCCCATACTCGGCCCTTGAGTGTGGGTGACTGTGTTGTTTGAACCCACTTTTGCCCCAACGACACTCAGTTCTGCACTTCAAAAGGAGAGGCAAAAAGGGTCATGAACCTGTGGGAGCTTGCCACGTGTAGCGATCAATGCTTGCAGTTTGGATGTGGCAATACCCCCTTGATGCTAACAGCCCTCCCGCCGCCCCCCCGCTTTCCTCGCACCACTTCCCTAGGCTTCAAGTTACTGACCTTAAGATTCAGAGCGATGGTTAATACCGCGCAAGCAACGCAGCAGATCCCAAAACCGGCCAGAAGCAAAATTCTCCGTCCCAGAGACTCGACAATGAACACCTAGATGATACAGAAGAAGGTAAAACTGTAACACCCTGTGTATGCAAGTTTGGACAGCAAGAAGGCCTACAACTCCCAGCATGCTGGCTGGGGCATGCTGGGAGTTGTAGGCCTTTTTTTGTGGTCTAAACTTGTTGTGCCTTGAGAGACTCCTCAGTAGTAGTGTTCACCTGTGGAATTCCTCTATACCAGTGTTTCTCAACCTTGGGTCCCCAGATGTTTTTGGCCTACAACTCCCAGCATGCCCCAGCCAGCTAAGCTGGCTGGGGCATGCTGGGAGTTGTAGGCCAAAAACATCTGGGGACCCAAGGTTGAGAAACACTGCTCTATACCCAGCCCCCCAATGAGATCGGACAATATACTCCCTGCTTTCTTGACCTTTAGACATGCTCCGAAAACTTTTTTTTTTTTTAAATTCCAATACTTTTAATTCATTTCTCGGTGCATCTCTAAGGTTTTAACAGTCTGCTATCAAACTATTTTACGGTGGTCTCCGTACTATTGTTCTTACTGCCGCTAAAAGCGAGCATATTATTGGTTGTATGCATGTGTTCTCGTGCTTTAATGTGATTGTCTGCCACTTTGATTATACATTTTTTCCTTCCAAAACGGAGGTAGAAATAAATGGAAATAATCATTTCTTATGCTGGATTTCTTTCTTTTGTCTTTGATGACGTTATAGATAAAGTCAGAGGTGTGGTGTTAGGGAGCGGCCCACTAGGGCTGGAGCCCTGAATCTTTCATTTGGAGCCCTGAATCTTTGGAAGGCCCTCTGCCCCACCACCCTGCTGTCCAGGGGCATTTGCAAAAAGAAAAGGAACAGAGGTCCTGAGGATCTCTGATGCATCCGATCCCCCTGGATTAGCTGGCTTTTGGCCCACATGTGCTTCCCTTCCTGCTGCCCGCCCCCTGGAATCTTTCTGCCTGAGCATTTCTTTCTGAAATCAAATGCCCTCCTCTCCAATGATGCAATGCAGCGACCTGCATTTTTCATCTACAAACCTCACCGCTCACTTTCATTACCCTTTTTTTAAAAAAAATCCTGTCTGTCTAGTGCAGTGTCCCCAGATGTTTTTGGCCTACAACTCCCAGCATGCCCCAGCCACTCCCAGCATTCCCAACCATTGGCCATGCTGGCTGGGGATGATGGGACTTGGAAGTCCAAAACACCTGGAGGGGACCAGGCTGAGGAAGTCTCCTATACAGCGTATAGCACAGCACGTGTGGACGCACACACACCCGGCGCTTCTTCAGATAAGATGTAAAAATGGTAGCAATACCGCTATCAAAGTCATGACGACGTTGACTGCCCCGGTTCCTACGGTGACGAACTGCACGTGTTCCTCCTTCACTCCTGCGTTCTCATAGATTTTGTCAGCGTAGTAGTAGACCTGCAGTCGGATCGAAACAGCCATTCAGTCGTAACCCAGGAATAGGGGTGTTGCTGGGCGATTAACGGTGCAATCCTATGTATGTTTAGGCAGAAAAAAAGGCCTACAACTCCCAGCATGCCCCAGCCAGCCATGGCCGAGTGGGGACTAGAACCCGGGGTCTTGCAAGTCTCAGTCCAGCCCTCTTAGCACTACGTCACACTGACTTTCAATCACCGAAACAAGATTTTACAATCTAAAATGACACAACACACAAGGAAAAAAAGTGGGGAGGGAAGAGGAGTCTGTGTCATGCAGGGAGGAAAACATGATAGTGGTCTCCAAATAGCTGAAAGGCTGTCTTGTCGTGCAGAAGATGGAGCAGATGTGTTCTCTGTTGCTCCAAAGGAGCAGGGCTAGAACCGACGGGTGGGAAGGGCAAAAGAAGCACATTTCGGCTCTAAATATTAGCAGAAGCTTCCCAACTGTTCCAGAGCGGAACAGAGCGTCCGAGGAGGCAGCGGACTCTCCTTCACTGGAAGTTATCACTGAAGATCCTGCACTGAGCAGGGGGCCCTTCCGACTTTGAACTCCTACGATTCCTATTTACCGCGTTAATTCCAGAAAGCTGCTGCCCCATCATCATGACGATGATGGAGATGAGTTGCCATCGGAGGCCTCGGTAGGTGAAAAGGGTCAGCACGGACAGCCGCCCTTCGGCTTTCTCGGCCAGGTCTTCTTGCCGCATCTCTTCCATCTCCTCCTCCACATCGTCCGTGCCTCGCAGCTTCTTCAGGGCTGGATGGGAGAAAAAGGAAGAAAATTAAAACTGCAAGGAGCAGGGAGAAATGACTGCAGATGTCCTATGCCTGACCCGTGCCGGCACGTTTCCATTGTCTGTCCGTGATGTGTTTTTTTTCTTAGCGCCTTGTGGTCTGTGAGTCGTGGACGCAAGCCGCTAAAAGCAAGGCTAGCGAAAGGAAGAAGCCATTTCGGGGGGGGGGGGAAGAGTCACATGTCCAGCACACAGAACGCCCCAGGTTCGATCCCCAGCGTTCCCAACTAAAAAGGCTTTCCGAGTAGCCTGGCTGGGGGGATTTGGACGAGACCTTTGAAATTGCTTGCCTGACTGCAGATGGATCAATGGTCTGATTTAGTCTAAGGCTGTGTCAGATGTGGGTTTGATTCATCTTGAGAGCCGGTGTGGTGTAGTGGTTACAGTGTCGGGCTGGGACTCGGGAGATCCGGGCTCAAGTCCCCCACTCGGCCATGAAGCTCACTGGGTGCCTTTGGGCCAGTCGCTGACTCTCAGCCTAACCTCCCTCACAGGGTTGTTGTGAGGATGAAATGGAGAGGAGGATCATGTAAGCCACCTTGGGTTCCTTGCAAGAGGAAAAAAGGCAGGATAGAAATGTAATAATAAAATAAATAAATAAAATCTTTGCCAGGGGGTGCAGAGCCTTTTTCAACCTGTTCATCTCAGAGAAGCTCGGGGTGGTGGTGGGGGGGTGCATTCCGGTGATGGGCGGGGTGAAGGCAAAAGGGGCGGGGCCAAAATACCCCCTCCCCAAATGGCCAGCATATTTTAGCTTAAAGCTCTTCCTGCCTTAGAAGAGGCGTTCCAACCTTTTAGAGTGGAACCAAACACTCGGTGATTAAGGGGAAAGGGGTGGTGGGCCCAGGGAACCCCAGGTGGGCTGAGCCGAGATCTCAGAAAGGCCAAATTTGGCCCCCCGCACCTGAAGTTCTGCACCCCTGATCTTTGCCCTAGTTAACTTTTGCCTTACTCAGCCTTGCCCTAGCAATCTGTCTAGTAACCTTTTTGTCCTAATGTCCACCTGTCAGTAGGTTTAAAAAGAAGGGACAATGCCTTAGATAAGAATCAGTAGAGAAGGTTAAAATCGTGATCTTCCTGTGCGAAGGAAGAGAAACAGTCTAATTTGAAGATAACAGTGCTGGAATGAATAAGGTTGCAAGAGGTTCAATTCTCCGTCTCATTTAGTGAATAGTTATAGACCAAAGTATAAAATGCAAACATTACCCAAGGCCACGAGCAGTTAATGGAACTTTAATAAGAGTCACAAATAGTTTTGGAAGATCGATTGTTAAAAAAATGCTTCCAGATGTATTGGACGACAACTTCCAACATCCCCCACAGCCAGCAGGTTGAGGAACTACTGTGCTAGAAGAGGCATCTTTTTTAAAAAAAATTCCGGTGCTGGAAGTGACGCGACGGGACCGTCGAGGGCAGCTCGAGCGGTGTGGAGAACTGCTCCGTGCCACTCAGAAGATTGAGGTGGGGTTGGCCGCCGCCACGGAGAGTCAAGGTGGCGGCGAGGCGGGCCCCCCAAAAGGTTCGGGGACACCACTACTCACCTGACTGTCTCTGGGAGCAGTTTTTAGAAGCTGCGATGATGATAAGATTCTGAGAGAAGACTATGCTCCGTCTAATCATTTTGGGTTGTTTGTTCTGTTGTGAGCCACATAGTGACCTGGTTCACATGACACGACCACCCATCGTGGCCACGATGGGTTGTTCGTCGGAGGCTGGTGACTCCAATTTTGGTGGGGGCTCCTATTGCATTGCAGGCATTATGTGGAACTTTATAGGAGTTATCCATGGTGCTCCTTGGCGGCAAACCTATTTTGGGACAGAGTTCAGCACCACGGATAGCTCCTATAAAGCTCCAAACAAAGCCTTCAATGGATTAGGAGCCCCACTGAAATAGGCACCACCAGCCGGAGTGTGGGTTGCCGTTGAACCGCAGGTCCTTGCTGAACTGTGGGTCATCATGTTGTGATCGAGCTCCTATAAAGCTCCAAATAACACCTGCAATGGAATAGGGGCCCCACCAAAATAGGAGTCACCAGCCTCCCCTGTGTTGAGCGAACCCGGACCGCTTTTCTGTAGGGCGGCTTATTTTTCATGCACAACCCACCCTGACAACCCGAGGCTTGTTCTAGGGGTTGTTCACACCCCGATGGGTTGTCGTGTCATAACCCGGGAGAACAATTTCATCGTGGGTCGCCGCGATCGGCTGCAAAGCCGCTTGGCAAGAGCGGGGAAACCCACGCAGCTCTTTGCGATCTCGCTCACGATGCCGCCAGCGACTGCACCTCCACCGATGCCGAAATGGCACTTTATGGAGTGGCCGTCACTTGTTTGCCACCTTTAAAAAAAAAAATTTTTTTTTTTTGGTCCCTGAAAATCGTGCAAATGTGTTTGTAATTTTTCAATTCTTATTTATTTATTTATTTATTTATTATTATTACATTTGTTAATCGCCCATCTGGCCAGTCACCTTTTTGAAGGGCTGTCTGACATGTGTAGTCTTGCCTGGTCAATTTCCATGTATGTTTCAGCTGTCAAAGGGAGTAGGAACATACAAGGAAACTGACAAGATGAGACTGCACATATTATTTTTTTTTTAAATCACACTAGGTATGTTAATCGGCTCAGCATTGCAGTGATGTCTGTGATATCGCCCAGGAACATTTTGTGCATGGCGGCTGTTAAGGTAAATCTTAATACTGTCTGTACTTCTTGCATTTTAATTCTAACAATAGTTTACATCTCTTCCCACACCTCATCCAGCATGTGTATGTAAATCTATCAATGGGAAGTTAACGCTTCATCATCTAATGAAGTGGACAGGGTCCACGAAAGCTAATGCTGGAATAAAAGTCTTAAGCCTTTAAGGGGGCACAAGGGACATACCTGCCCTGGCACTCGCTTCATCTCCTTTCTGGATCAGCAGGTATCTGGGACTCTCAGGGAAAAAGGGTAACAGGATTAGCTGTAATGCTGCAGGAACCCCAGTTAGACCCAGTAGTATTGGCCAGCCTGCAATGAGAGGGGGGGAGAGAGAGAGGAGGGGGGAAGAGAGAGAGGAGAGCGGGGGGAGAGAGGTAACTATGCATGTAAAGATGGATATTCTGAAACTATTCTGCCAAGGTGGACATGATATTCTGCAACTGTTCCGCCAAGGTGGATATGATATTCTGCAACTATTCCGCCAAGGTGGATATGATATTCTGCAACTATTCCGCCAAGGTGGATATTCTGCAACTATTCTGCCAAGGTGGATATTCTAAACCTATTCTGCGAAGGTGGATATTCTGCAACTATTCTGCCAAGGTGGATATTCTGAAATTATTCCACGAAGGTGGATATTCTAAACCTATTCTGCCAAGGTGGATATTCTGACATTATTCCGCGAAGGTGGATATTGTGCGACTATTCTGCCAAGGTGGATATTCTGCAACTATTCTGCAAAGGTGGATATTCTAAACCTATTCTGCGAAGGTGGATATTCTGCAACTATTCTGCCAAGGTGGATATTCTGAAACTGTTCTGCCAAGGTGGATATTCTAAACTTATTCCGCGAAGGTGGATATCCTGCGACTATTCTGCCAAGCTGGATATTCTGCAACTGTTCCGCCAAGGTGGATATGATATTCTGAAACTATTCTGCAAAGGTGGATATTCTAAACCTATTCCACGAAGGTGGATATTCTGTGATTATTCCGCCAAGGTGGATAGTCTGGAACTATTCCACCAAGATGGATATGTGCCTCCAGTAGGTCAGAGAGAGACCAGCCGTGCAGGTCCCAAACACACTCAGATGCTGGAAGCAATTGTTTGCCAATACAGCTACAGCCAGACGCTCCTGACATTCCCGACCTCAGACTTCTGTACCTTTGATCCTTGGAACGACCTTGACCACGACTTTGCCTGATCCCGAACCGGTTTACGTTTGCTCTGTTTTGGACTGATATATCTTGGCTTCAACCCTCGGACTGTGATAACGACTACGGCTTATCTTGGAACTGGACGGATTACGACAGATATTCTGCAACTATTTCATTGTATCCCAGTACGAAGGCTCGCATTCCTGTTTTACCTTCCGCGCTTCCCAGGACCATTCGCATGCCCAGGATCTGAGCGGCAAGGATCCCGATGGTGATGAAAAACTGTGGCATCACCCCTATGGCACCCCTTAGGTTTTTGGGAGACATCTCTCCAAGGTACATGGGGACAACATTGGAAGACAGGCCTGGTTTGGGGGGGGGAAAAAGAGAAACAAATATGAAGATTAACTCTAGCTGGCATCAAGGGTAGGCAGCGGATGGAAATCACAAGGATCCTTATCGTGTCCCCTATGTCAGTGGGGCTCCTTATCTATCTATCTATCTATCTATCTATTATATTTATGAATCGCCCATCTGGCCAGACATCCGGCTGCTCTGAGCGATGTACAATCCAATAAAATACAAGAGGGGGGGGGGGAAACACACACACACACACACACACACAGTATAAAACACAATTAAAAACAGTACAAAACTTAAAAATCCTAACCCACCCCATATTCCCGCCTGAAAAGCCACGTTTTTAATGCACGGCGGAAGCTAATCAAGGAAGGGGCATGGCGGAGGTCACTGGGTAGAGTTCCATAAATTGGGGGCTGCCACAGAAAAGGCCCTCCTCCTAGTCCCCACCCCCTAAATGGGTTAACCACCATGGAGAGCTCGTATAAAGCTCAGAATAAAGCCGCAATGGATAAGGAGCCCCACTGACATAAGGGTCCCCTAGATTGCAGGAGAGACGTCCCAGCCGCACTAAGTTGCTAAGACGCCTTTGCACAGCTCCCCTGAAAGCACCAGGGCAGGTGCCCAACCATGCCAACCCTTGACGCCGGCCCTGCCTCGCCCCTCCACCCACTGGCAGGATCCTCTGCTGGATCTCCATCCCACACCATGAACGGAAGGAGCATCTCAGTTCACAGAAGCCCAGTGAGGATCGAAAGCAAACTCACTGGGTGCATTTGGGGCCAGTCACGGACTCTCAGCCTAACCTACACCTCACAGGGTTGTTGTGAGGATAAAATGGAGAGGAGGAGGAGGAGGAGGAGGATTATATAAGCCGCCTTGGGTTCCTTGCAGGGAAAAAAGGCGAGGTATAAATATAATGAATAATAAAATAATAAAATAAATTAATAATTTTAAAAAATAAATATTGTGCATTAAGACTACATTCATTCATTTCTAGAATGTTCCGGAGTAAAACAGGTGGAATCAAGCAATGCCGGCTCCAGGTTTTTGAGAGTCTTTGGGCAAGAAACCCCCCAATGGGCCCCCCTCACTCAGGGAGTCTTACCTTCTCACTGCCATGGTCACCAGCTGCTCTTGTTCCTCATCCTCTTTCCCATACAGGCCTGTGGCTCACGCTGGCTCAGCTTGTCCGAGCGTAGAAAGCTAAGCAGGGTCAGGCCTGGTTATGACTTGGATGGGAGACCCCTCCTCTGGTTTCCTGCATTGAGCAGGGGGTTGGACTCGGATGGCCTCGCAGGCCCCCTTCCAACTCTGTGATCTATGAAATCTATGAAATCATTGCTACCACTTGCTTGCTTGACAGGCAGAGCAGGGAGCAAGTAGGCCATGGCATCTCCTGCTCCTCCTTCTCTCCACCACCGTTGTCTGGGCCTGAGCGAGAGGCAGATCCATGCCTACCCTTGACACTGGCCCCGATTGTCAATGCTTGCTTGGCAGGCAGAGAGCCAGGGAGCAAGTAGGCCGTGGCACCTCCTGCTCCTCCTACTTACCACCACCAGAGCGAGATGCAGAGACGAAGAGGAGGAGCAAATCCAGGAGGCTCTGGTCAGTGGGCCCCTGACGGGATGCAGGCCCTCGACACGTGCCCAACCATGCCTACCCTTGGCGCCGGCCCATACTGGAGATCCGGGGCTCGGACCTGCCACGTCCTTCACGCCACGCAGGCGCTTCCCGTGGGACTACGGGCCCCTCTTCCCGAGGCGTGCGACTCACCTGCACATATACCGATGATGATACGGCACAGGATGATCACTTCGAAGGTCTGTGCCACTTTGGAGATGCCCATGAGGATGGCGGGGACGATGGAGAAGACGTTGTTGATCAGCAAGGTGCCCTTTCTGGAAAGGAAATGGGAGGGGATCACCGTAACGCTCGGAACGCGGGGCCGCCTTTTTTTGCCTGCCTTGGAAGCTGCAGCTAGTACAGAATTCAGCAGCCAGGATGCTCCGTGGATACCTAGATACAGTAATACCTTGGATTGCAAGTAACTTGGTTTGAGAGCGTTTGGCAAGACAAGCAGATTTTTAAATATTTATTTAATTGTTTTTGACTTGATATACAAGCGACGTCTTGCAATACAAGTACTGTAGTACGGCTTAAATTAAAAATCTCTGTACAAATTTTTGGGGGGGATTTCCTTTTGATATAAGAGTGTTTTGGATTACAAGCACGTTTCCGGAACGAATTATGCTCTCAATTCAAGGCATGACTGTATACACATACTATAACTGCGTTCAAATAACTGCACTGGCTGCCTATGAACTACCCAGCCAAACGCAAGGTTTTGTTGTCGACACTCAAAAGCCCTACACAACTCAGGGCCAGGATACCTAGAAAACCGTCTTCCCCTATACAGAGAGCCAAGCTGGCGTAGTGGCTGTTAGATACTTTGTATTTAAGATTGTTTTTGAGTTAGAAAGCTTTTGAGTTATAAAAGCTAGCTTTAGAGACAGGTGACAATTAAGTGTCTAAAGATGTAGTAGTGGTTTTAATTTTATTTTATGTGTATTATTTACTTTTTTAAAATTGTGTTTTTAAGGACATATAGATAAGTAGACTAGTGATTTGTTTAATTACATGCACATGTGATTAACTGCTTGCAATTTAGAAGTTTTGTACATTTTACATATAAGCTTATTATCATTGTACTATTCTCTCTCTCTCTCTCTCTCTCTCTCGGTTTTTCGCTCTCTTTCTTTGCTCATGTCTGTGTAGACACTATCAACCCATAAAAGCCTTAGTAAAACTTTTACTAATGAGTAATTAGTTTGTGATTTTTCCTTTTAATAGACTAGCCTAATCCATGTGTCCAATATTCCTGCAACTCTGCTTCCAAAGTGACTATTATTTAAAAACTTCGACAGTGGTGAGAGTGTTGGACTAAGACCCGGGAGATTGGGGTTCTAGTCCCTCACTCGGCCATGAAGCTCACCGGGTGACTTCGGGCCAGACCCCGAACATACCCTTGTAGTATACATTTTAAGCCCTGCTACAGCCACAGAATGATCTCTTTTGAAGCGTTCGCCTTGCTAGTTCTTACACCCTCCCGAAAATAGGACTGCACACTTGGTGAATGCTGGCCTGGAGACCCTGCATTACTGGATGTCATATTTCTAAGAACGAGTCCTGCTTGATTATCCCCCCTGATCAATCGGTTATGTTGTGTTAGTTTTTCAATGGAAAAAAAAGAAAAAGGAGAGAACTAGGACAGACCCTGGGACTGTCAGTCGCCACTAAAACAGTGAAAGACACTTCAGTTGTTTAAGAAATCTGCAGACTCTTTTACAACCCCTTGAGGAAGGCCTTAGAAAAAAACACAGGCCGAAACGCGTCGGGCTCCTCTATTTAATAAAGTTTGCATCCTGGGAACCTAGTTCTCTCCTTTTTTCCCCATTGCTACTGGATGCTCATCTCCTCTGGTTTCTGTGTTAGTTTTTCAGCCACAGTCACACCCCCCCCCCCAATTTTCAGAAACCGTCCATTTCATAGATAGGGTACCCTATTTCTGTTTTCTAGTGTCGTGCTAGAACCGGTCTTGCCGCTGCTAGTAATAGTAAAATTGGGTCTTCGGTAACAGCTGCTTTCGTGCGCCATTAAAAACAGAGAGAAGAGCCAGCGGTGGGATGCCAAGAACTGTTTGTTTTGTTATTTGAGAAATATTATTGAAAATGGCTGTCCAAAAGACTTGCACATGTTCAGAAGCCCACCACGTACGGAATAAAGCACGCTTGATCTGACAAACTCTCCAGCAATTTTACATTCAGTTTATATTTTAGGAATGACCTGCCGCAGTTGTTCACCATGGGGCCGACCATCAGCGACCCAAAGAAGCCCCCGAGTGGGAAAAAAGACACGGAGAGAGACCAGAGGGCCGTCATTAAGCTGCTGTCCATGAACTTCCCTTTCCTCTCGTAGTAGGTTTCGTTGTAAAAACTCTGCATGAACTGGGAGGAGACAAATGCAAGAAGCTCGTTAACAATGCATTGATGATCTAATCTGGCCCTCCCTAGCCTGGTGCCCTGCAAGATGTTTTGGACTACAGTTCCCCGCATTCGTGACCACGCTGGCTGGGGCTGATGGGAACTGAAGTCCAAAGCATCTGAAGAGCACCAGGCTGGGAATGGCTGCTCAGAGCGGAATCAAGGTTTATTATTCATCAGGACCTGCTCCAGTTGGGACTGTTGAGAGGATAAGCAGGACCATCCCATCAACCCTGCTGAAACTCCGTTTATTATTTATTTATTCATCCATCATCCAGCCTTCTTCCAGCATGGAACTCACGGTGCGGTTCCCAGGCGGTCTCCCCTCCAAGCACTGACCAGACCCAGACCTGCTTAGCTTCAGCATGTTGGCTAACCTGCCTCATGTGCCTTCAAACCATACCCTGGGACTTATTAATTCCCCTTAAGGGCACAATCCCATGCACGTTTAGCCTACAATCGCCAGCATGCCCCAGCCAGCATGGGTGGCTGGGGCATGCTAGGAGTTGTAGCCCTTTTTTCTGTCTAAACGTGCATAGGATTCCGCCCTTAATTTCCCCCCCTCTTCCTTCCCCATCGCTCTTTCCTCTTGTGTCGTGTCTTTTTTTAGATTGTAAGCTAGCGAGCAGGGACTATCTTGTTTAATGATTGATTGAAAGCCACTCCATGAGCCTTTTTTTTTTTTGGGCTGAGGAGCAGGGGTGCTATTGCACTCCTGTCCTGCTTGTGGGATCCCGTGGGCAGCTGGTTGGCCGCTGTGTGAACAGAATGCTGGACTGGATGGACCCTTGGTCTGATCCAGCAGGGCTCTGCTTACGTTCTTAAGTCTTTAGCGCCGAACTATGGCCAGTCAGCTGAAATAATCCTTTGATAACAACCTCTGATTTAATCAATATTTTGCCAGGGGCAAAGTACCTCATGCGGCTTCTCCATACAGGCTAGCAGTCAGGTTTAAAAGAGAGCCAGTGTGGCGTAGTGGTGAGAGTGCTGGACTGGGACTCGGGAGACCCAGAGTTCTAGTCCCCACTCGGCCACCAAGCTCCCTGGGCGACTTTGGACCAGGGACTGACTCTCAACCTAACCCACCTCACAGGGTTGTTGTGAGGATAAAATGGAGAGGAGGATTATGTAAGCCACCTTGCAGGGAAAAAGGCGGGATTTGGAAAGCTAAGCAGGGTCAGGCCTGGTTATGACTTGGATGGGAGACCCCTCCTCTAGTTTCCTGCACTTGAGCAGGGGGTTGGACTCGGTAGCCTTGTAGGCTCCTTCCAACTCTATGATCTATGAAATCTATTTAATATAATAAATAAAATAAATAAAAAACAAATAAAAGGTTTGTTCCCCTTGTCTGTGCTGTGTGCAGAGTTTGCATGCCAGTGGACTCTGAGCCCTGGCAAATGTTGCAAATAGGCACAAAAATGCACAGAGTGGTCTTCCTCGACCAGGGGACCTCCAGATGGGTTGGACTACAAACCCCAGCATCCTCAGCTGGCCCTGGCCATTGCAAGATCTGCTTACAATGTTATAGGAAGCATTCTACACCATGACAACGATTTTTGCTTGTTTCTCCAACAGCCATTGGAGCATGTGTATCTCTCTTTATTTCTTTTTTATTTATCAATATTTATGAATCACTTAAGATTAAAAATAAATTTCTACGCAATATACAAGCAACTCTTTACTCTGGCCTTCCCTTGATTACCTTTCACTGGAGTGTTCGGGGGATGTGGCTCCAATTGTATTGTATGGTTTTACTACTTTTGAGGCCATAAATTTTTATTGCTGGTGTATCTTCTTTTTATGAATGTTGGCTTTTTTTTTTTTATTACTGCATCAGGTGTTGTTTTTTTTAAATTACAATGAATTTTATGGTTGCAAGTTATCTTCGGGAGGCCTCCTGCCCTGAAAAGTTGCCTAGAAATATTTTAAATAAACTTACCGGTATGTACATCTGAACAGCCGTGAACAGCCTGATCTTGTCTGATCTCAGAAGCTAAGCAGGGTCGGGCCAGGTTAGTACGTGGATGGGTGACCATCGTGGAATACAGTGTGATAGAGCCCCTGCTTTGCGTGCAGAAGGTCCCAGGTTCGGTCCCCACAGCCTCTCGAGGTAGGGCTAGGAAAGAATCCTGCCCGAAAACCTGGATAGCCGTTGCTGCCAGTCAGTGTTGACAATATTGGGCTAGATCAGTGTTTCTCAACCTTGGGTCCCCAGATGTTTTTGGCCTACAACTCCCAGCATGCCCCAGCCAGCTATGCTGGCTGGGGCATGCTGGGAGTTGTAGGCCAAAAACATCTGGGGACCCAAGGTTGAGAAACACTGGGCTAGATGGACCACAGGTCTGACTCTCAGTATAAGGCAGCTTCCCATGTTCCCATGTACATCCATAAGTATATGTAAGTACAGTAATACCTTGGATTGCAAGTAACTTGGTTTGAGAGCGTTTTGCAAGACAAGCAAATGTTTAAATATTTATTTAATATTTTTTTTTTACTTGATATACAAGCGAAGTCTTGCAATACAAGTACAGTCATGCCTTGGATCGAAGAGCATCATTCGTTCCGGAAACGTGCTTGTAATCCAAAACACTCTTCTATCAAAACGAAATCCCCCCCCCAAAAAAATTTGTACACAGATTTTTAATTTAAGCCGTACTACAGTACTTGTATTGCAAGACGTCGCTTGTATATCAAGTCAAAAAAAATTTAAATAAATATTTAAAAATTTGCTTGTCTTGCAAAATGCTCTCAAACCAAGTTACTTGCAATCCAAGGTATTACTGTACTGTAGTACGGCTTAAATTAAAAATCTCTGTACACATTTTTTTGGGGGGGGGGATTTCGTTTTGATAGAAGAGTGTTTTGGATTACAAGCACGTTTCCGGAACGAATGATGCTCTCAATCCAAGGCATGACTGTCTGTGATAATGCAGCTATCAATAGAAACAGCTATGCATAAGGTTCAGAAAAGGAGGTCTACATTTCCATATATGTATCCATCTGCAGGGGCATCTAAATACCACCCGTTTAATCATCATCATCATCATCATCATCATCATCATCATCATGGAACAGTTCTGCTCCGCTGTCAACCTACCGGGGCTGGAGAATTGATCACCGAGACATTGTACCCATATTGGAAAGACGACCCAAAGGCAGCGACCAGCGTCACCAGGGCGAGCACCAGCGTCATTTTCTGCAAGCAAGAAGCGGCACAGGAGGAATGATCGAAGCAGGGGTCAGTCTGCTAAAATTATTTCAGGACAGTGACTTGATCCTCACGTGTTGAGGGCAAGCGTTTTGAGAGGTGGTCTCTAGACTAGCTAAAGACACATACCTCGGGAAGAGCCTGGTTCAAATCTCGCCCCTATCCTCACCTTGCGAGGATGGGTCTTATCCTCTCTCTCAGCCTCCGTCTTCCTCTCTGCAATACGGGCATAATAATACTGAGCTACCTTCAAGGCCGGCGTCAAAGGTAGGCACGGTCGGGCACTTGCCGAGGCCCCACATCCCAAAAGGGGGGCTGCTACTGACAAGAGCTGTGACTGACACCCCCTGCTCCTCTTTCTCTCCACCACTGTGGTCTGGGCCAGCGTGCAGATTGCGATGGTGAGGGGAAACAATGCCGGGGGGTGTGTGGCTCTTGTCAGCGGGCCCCCTGCTGGGCTGTGGGCCCCTCGGCAGCCGCCCTGGCCATGCCGACCCTTGGCGCTAGCTCTGCAAAGGTGCGTTTGCCACGCTACACACCTGCAACGGGGGCCTGAGAGCTGTGCCCCCAAATCCTTTGCAGTGCCATAGAGGGTGCCGGGAGCAAACCTCTCAGATTTGTGCATGTTTAGTGTTTTTGTCACTGCGTCTTTTGCAAGGGATTCTGGGAATTCCACAATGCTGGTCCCTCCAGCTCTCAACTCATCGCCCCGTCTCTCCACTGTCTTCTCCTTTTCTTTAACACCATATCTCTCCCCCCCACCCCCACCCCGCAGAATAGCATCTATCCTTGGCCTATACAGGCTGTAAAGTCCTTTTACACCAGAGAGATCCAGGTTTTGCAACAAAGGGGACTCTCTTCCCCAAGCCTCAAATCTGGCCTTTTAAAAATTGGTGAGCAACGGTTTTAAAGTTGTGTCAATGCTGTTTTAATACGGTTTCCTTGTTTTTATCTTAACTGTTGCACACCTCCTTGGTGACATTTGCAGGAAAGGTGGTATATAAACGTTTTTCATCAAGAAATCAATGAAATCTCTAACTTGCAGTGCCCATGCCAACTCCAGCTGAAAGAGAGACCCGCTCTCCATGTTGCGTTTGGCAAAGTTCCCCCACAACTGCCTTATTTTCACCCCTCCCACATATCCCCGCCCCCCCCGAAGGTCAAGAGATAAGTCACACACTCACCCCCTTCCTGGCATCGCAGGTCTCCCGACCTCTGTGATCTTCTTCGGTCCTCATTTTAAAGCTCAGGCTCCCGGATATCTGGATTGTTCTGTTCGTAGCGATGGACCCCAAAATCAAAGAATATGCCTGTGTATCAGTATAAATCTCCCTTCGGTGTAATCTAATTGGGAACACCCAGCAATATATTTTATAACCCGGTAACGCTCTCTGAACTTTTCCCAGGTCCAGCTACTGCGTGCGTGCCTCTCTCGTGCCGTGCCGTCCGTGTGCCTCCTGTTTCCCGTTCTCCATTCAAGGCCAGCAAACATGCCTCAAGGCCAGCGTGGGCCAGTGAAAGCCACACTGGGTGAAACGTGCCCTGCATTCAGGGGTCCCCATGTTCAATCGCCATTTTAAGAGGATCGCGAGTCGCTGGGCTGGGAGAAAGTCCTCCCTCTCCCCCAAGACCCCGGAGGGCCGTTGCCTGTCAGAGCAGGCTATATGGACCGAGGCTCTGGGCTACTGCGGAAGGCTGCCTTATATGCTCATATATGCAGGTTCTCCGTGGCTTGGCTTGAAAGGGTTGCTTTGCTTCTGCTGCTGCTGCGGCAAAAGTGGTTGCTGCCAAGGCGGTCACTCCGCGCAACCGGCCAGATTGAACAAGAATGAAAGAAAACAATCCCAGCAGCCGTTTTGGAATAAGTCCACACTTATCACACGGTCAGAGAAAGATTGGGCTGGAGACAAACGTTTGGTTCATTCACCCACACACACCCAACTGTCCCTCTTTTCTGGCGCCCTGTCCTCCTGGCAAATGGCTAACCCTAATTTGGCCTTTGGGGAGTCGTTGGGGGATGCCTTAAAAACAAAAACAAAAAGGAAACAAAGGAACAAACAAACAAAAGCAACAACACACAGGTTTGTTCTTTTGACCTTTTTTTGTTTTTGTGTTTTTTTTTAGCATGCACTAGAGTTCATCAGGTTTCCATCCTTCTCTCCCAGGTCTCTAAAAGCGAAGGTTAGATGGATTATTTGAAAACAAGTTTTCACATTGTTTAAAGAAATTTTTAAAGCAAAAACAAAAATGTTTTTAAGGGTGCAATCCTGCCACGCTTAGACAGGGGGGAAAGTCCTACAATTCCCAGCACGCCCAAGTCAGCAGGGCAGGCCAGAGGGATGCTGGGAGTTGTAGGACTTTTTTTTTTCCTGTCGAAACACACATAGGATTGCGCCCTAAATTCTTGGAATTGAAGTCCGTTGAAAGGCACAATCCTATCAAGTTTAGGCAGAAAAAAGGCCTACAACTCCCAGCATGCCCCAGCCAGGAGTAAAAAAAACACACACCTACAACTCCCAGCATAGCTGGCTGGGGCATGCTGGGAGTTGTAGGCCTTTTTTCTGCCTAAACTTGAATAGGATTGTGCCCTTAGTGATTTTAAAGGTGGATTAGAGAAATTCATGGAGGGTAGATCTACCAGTGGCGGTAGCTCAATGGAACTTCCAGGCTTAGGAACAGTCCACCACTGGATTATCAGTCACAGTTGCCGGGGAGCATTGCTGGGAGCGGGCGATTGCCTCTCCTGCTTGCTCTTGGGCTTTCCTGGCTGTCCACTGTTGGAAACAGGGTGCTGGGTCAGAAGGACCTGACAGATACTCTTCTTATGCATTTATCACGGAATCCCTGACAAGCTCTGCAGGAACTCCGGGTGTGTTCTTGGCAACAGCTTTGAAAGCCTCTGGCTTACGGGGAAGAGCTGCCTTTTCACCCACCATTCAAGCTCTAGGAGAAGAGTTTTAGGGGCCGCTGTGACACACGGCCGCTCCCAAAACTCCCCCCTTTGCTCTCCCCCTTCGTGTCCAGGAATCATGAAGCAGAACAGGAGGCTGGTGGCGCTGATGCCAGTGGGGCTGTGTATCCACTCCAGATTTTACTCCAAACTTTTAAGGAGCTATCCATGGTGCCAAACCTAGTTTGGGGATAGGGTTCAGCACTATGGGTTTATTTATTTATTTATTATATTTATACCCCGCCTTTTTTCCTGCAAGGAACCCAAGGCGTTCCATACATAATCCTCCTCCTCCTCCTCCATCATTTTATCCTCACAACAACCCTGTGAGGTAGGTTAGGCTGAGAGCAACAGCACCCTCCCGTCCATGTTCCCCAGCAACTGGTGTACATAGTCATCATCATCATCATCATCATCAGGCGATCACTCGTGACCGAGTAAGATTGTCTTCCAGGATAAAAATTTACTACAAAAAAGGAGATTTTAAAAGGAGGAAATTCTAAAGAAAATTGTGTAGACTGACTAGTGATGGGTCCGTAAGTGACTGTGGGGGCCAATTCTAGATCCACACAGCTTCCCACAGTGAGGACACAGGTTACCAGATAGAAGATGGTCCTGTGAAGGATTCGGCCATGAAACTCACTGGGTGACTTTGGGCCAGTCACTGACTCTCAGCCTCACCTACCTCATAGGGTTGTTGTGAGGATAAAATGGAGAGGAGGAGGATTATGTAAGCCACCTTGGGTTCCTTGCAGGAAAAAAAAGGCAGGGTATAAATATAATAAATAAATAATAAATAAATAAATATTTATTATTTATTTAATAAACAAATATTTATTTATACCTCCTCTGACACTGGAGGTAGCATGAGGACTAGTAGCCATGGATAGCCTTCTCTTCCAGGAATTACTCTATAATCCCCTAAGCCCTCCAAATAGGTGGCCATCACTCCACCTTGTTTGTGGTAGCAAAGAAGAAGGACTTCCTTTGATCTGTCCCGATGCTGTAAAATGATGCTCTCAAGGTGGATAACAATAATTTAAAAAAAAAACATTTTTTAAAGTAAAAACATGAGGGGGAAAGAAACAATAATAAAACCAATACATTAAAAAAAAAAAAAGATAACAATACTGAAAGCAGAGGCTGCCCCAGTAGAGAAGTTGGACCATATGAAGCAGTGCTACCTCTGTGGGTATGCTTTGTGGTTTTCAGCATTCCACAGAATAAAAACAACAAATGTGTTTAGAAAAGCCATGGCCAAATTGCTGCCCACAGTGGAATGCTGGAGATTGTGGTTACTACACCGAGAAAGGCCCTGGGACAAAACAAGCTGTGTGCACACTGCACACCTGTTTCATCCAGCTTGGGAAATCCCAAACAGGTTTGAAATCTTAAGTTGCTAGATCTCAAGGAGCAGTGTTCCGCCCTCCCCGCGCCCCCCTTGTCGTGGCTTTCTCACTAACTCCCCCACACCACTAAAATTTAGTCCAGTATTCTGGCTGCCACCAACCCTGAAGGAGTGTCTCTCTGGTGCTCCCAGTTGCTATAAGCAGTCCCGATATTTTAAACGAGAGACCAAGCAGAAAATAAAAGAGCGCAAGCTGGATACTCTTTCTCTTAAAAAGGAAATGAAAGTTGACTACTTCCCTGCTTATACCAAAACCTCAAAATAATAACGCAAGCTGAAGCGTTATTATTTTGATAAGCCTATTAGCAAAGATGGGGGTGGGAGAGAATTTCAGATAAATACTCCTTTCGCCTCAGGGCTATCACATAAACCCAAAGATGGTTCAAGAACTTGGCCTTTTACCTTATAAAGTTGCAGACAGTAAATTAGGGATGGACTTTAGGTAGAGGCGGATGTTTCTAGCCGGCAATCTCCCTCTTTTCTGGTTCCCACCAATGTTCTTCTAGAAGGGAAAGCCCCAAAGAGGGTAACTGCAGGATGACAAAAGATCTCCCCACATGCTAATATATCCCTTTGTTGGCTCCACCTCTTCCTCCCCCCCTGGAAAATTCCTCTCCTGCAATGATTTCTGGGAGGTAGCCATCGCTTACGTGACCCTGGTCAGATAATCCCCCTAGTGAAGCCATGGGGAGACAATAGCCGAGGCATTTGCATTTGAAGAGGTGCTCTGCTCTGCTTGTTCTCTGGGTAGGGTGACCTCTCTGACCTTTAAGCCTGGGATGTGGTTTTCCAGGTAAACTAGCTCCAGCACTTAGACAAAGTGCACACCCCAAAGTTTGTGAGGGAGACTTGAAAACAACATACAGCGACCCCCAATCGTCTACGGGTGTGTGTGTGTGAAATACATATTAGCACATGCCCTACTATGGGCGCCTGTGGTCACGAAACGAATAAAAATACCTCGCGCATCGATGTGCGGAAAAGGCCGCTGCACGGAGGTCAGGCCAATGGCTGCAAATGAGTAAGTCCCTGTGTCGAAGGTGCATATAACAAAAAAGTCAGAAAAGCCCAAGGATTTCTTATGGGAAAATGGAGCATTCATGAGGCCCAGGTGCTCAAATTATGTGGGAGTGTGGGATGGGCGTGGGAATGTCCCTTTACAATGTCACTGCGCTTTCTCACACTTGCATCTGCCTCATTTGGGAAGCCAGGAAATGGATAGGCATGAAGATGCTGTCCTGTGCAAGGATTACAGGAGGCCAATAAATTCTTCTGCTTTTCTTTTCCCTCCCAAACTTCCCCTTCTTTCTAGACTTAATTACTTTATAATACATTCCTAGATGGTTATAGGACTTTCTAGCTCTGAATCCTGGAACTGGCCAGTATTAGCCTTCCCTAACCTGCTACCATCCAGATGTTTTGGACTATATCTCTCAGCATCCCTGACCATTGGGCATGCTGGCTGGGGCTGAAGTCCAAAACATTTGGAAGGCACCAAGGTTGTAGGGCCGTGTTGTAGCTTAAATCTATCCTGCCTCACCCCATTCCACTTTTTTGCTCTTGAAAAATATTTGTCATCATTATTTATTTATTTATTTTGTCCATTTTATCCTCACAACAACCCTGTGAGGTAGGTTAGGCTGAGAGTGAGTGACTGGCCCAAAGTCACCCAGTGAGTTTCATGGCCGAGCGGGGACTAGAACCTGGATCTCCCGAGTCCCAGTCCAACAATCTTAACCACTACGCCACACTGGTTCTCATGTGTATCTTGTGTATCTCATGTGTATCTTGAGCATCTATCAAAACCATCTCAGTCAGCCTTCCCGAACCTGGCATCCTCCAGATGGTCTGGAGTTCCAACTCCCATCAGCCCCAGCCAGTATGGCCATTGGTCAGAAATTCTGGGAGTTGTAGTCCATAACATCTGGAGGGCACCAGGTTCAGCGGAAAGCACTGTTGCCTGCCATGCAGAGGCCCTGTCAAGATACAAGGCAATTTTGGGCCTTTTAGTTGACAACAGGTGCAAGAAACTTGGACTTATTTATTTATTTAATACATTTTCATGCCGCCCAATAGCCGAAGCTCTCTGGGCGGTGTACAACAGTTAAAACCATAAAATACTATACAATATAAATATAAAAATTTAAAACCACAGATTAAAAACAAACAGCAAAGCTAGCAGCAGCAGTTCGAATTACAAGAACAAGAGTTAAAACCTACCAAGATTAAAAGGATTAAGATGATTAAAATGATTAAAATGCCTGGGAGAATAGAAAGGTCTTCACCTGGCACCGGAAAGCGTACAATGTAGGCGAGCCTCTTTGGGGAGCGCCTTCCAGAACCGGGGTGCCACGGCAGAAATCACACCACGCTATGCACCCCCAACAAAATGTTCACTACTGTACTTTGCCCTACCTGCCTGCAACTTAGTATGAAAATATTCTAGGGGGAAGCAGGAAGGACCCTGCAGTTGCCTAGCAACCAAAAATACGCTGCATCCCCCTAGCATCCTTTCCCCTGAACAGCCCTCTGGTCCACTTGCAGGTCTGACGCCTAGATGAACCTGGAAAATGTAAGCCACGGTACTGGGGGGGGGGGGGGGAACTCTAATGAACTCTAGCAGTACTATCGAATAAAGTTTTTTCTCTCTTTCTACATCCAAGGCAGTGTGATTAGAGTTTCTTAAGAGTTTCCCCCCAACAACAGTTGCCTCGCAGCTGCTCCCTCACAGCATCCAAATGCTTCTCCTCTCTTCCACACTTGCATCTGTCAGCCCCAGGTGGTCATTGCCAGGAGGGAAAGCGACAGATTCCCCCCAAAAAACAAATAATAATGGTTAATTATGTTTTTATCCCATCCTATTTCCAAGGAGCTCTGGGATGGCCAGTGTGGTGTAGTGGTTAGAGTACTGGACTGGGACCCGGGAGATCTGGGTTCGAGTCCCCACTTGGCTATGGAGCTCGCTGGGTGACTTTGGCCCAGTCACCGACTCTCAGCCTAAGCTACCTCACAGGGTTGTTGTGAGGATACAATGGAGAGGAGTTGGGCCACGTAAGCCGCTTGTATTCCTTGCCAGAGGGAAAGATATAAATGCAATGATAAAATAATAAAAATAATAAAAAAAATATCCCCTCCACCCGCCCGCAATGTTGTACTTACAGCAGCCCTCGGGGATGGCTCGAGCTGGCTGGCTGTGACCGGCCCAAATTCACTCAGTGAGCTTGTCTATCTGGTCCACCACACTGGCTCCCAAATAAATATTTCTGAGGCTCAAGGATTGGCCCTCTAACTTATGTACGCACCTGAACCCAAGGAGGTACAAGGGAGGGGCTCAGTTATAGTCTGTGGGTTGTTTAGATCTCCACCCAAAACACCTCAATTCCAAGTCCGATCTCAACGCGATAATGCCAGTGACGCAAAGCCTCAGCATGCCGGTGTATATGCAGTAAAATTCAAGGTGCTGGGTTATCACCTTAAAAGCCCTAAATGCCTAAGGGGTCAAATTCCTGAAGGAGCACCTCCTCCCCTATCCGACCTGCTCATGAATTAAGATCTTCACCGGAGGCCCTTCTCTCTGCAACCACCTTGCTTTCTTTCCGGTGCCAGATCGAAACCGTTCCCTTTTGGCCCTGGCCTTTTAAATTTTAATTTAAAAACAAAAAAAAACAAGAAACCTCAAACGCTTCCTTGGTTTGCTGAACAGCTTGCCTCTCACCAACCTCGTCGCTTTATTATTGTTTGTCATCACAAGCGTATTTGTCTTTTCTAGTTACGTGCATCACCCTGGGATCCCTCGAGGATGAAGAACAGTTTGCACATTGTAAAAATTAACTAGCTAGCCGCTGCAGATCTTATTTTTTGCTTAGCAGGGCTGTTTGTTCGGTGTGGCTCTGCGGTCCCAGATAATAAAGGCAATATAACTCACTGACGGTTTTGACTAGTAGAGTAGATGGAATAACTCCAATCGCAGAATAGCGGGGTTGGGAGGGGCCTATCAGGCCACCGGGTCCAACCCCCTGCTCGATGCAGGGGAACAGATGTGGGCAACCCCGGGCAGTCACCCATCCAAGCGCTGACCCGGCTCGTTCCTGCTTGGCTTCAGCCTGTGGCCGGCGTCATGCGCTCTCCTTGGCCGGCAGCTCCTATGTTCGGATAGCCCTCGGTTTATGACACGGGGGGGGGGGGATGCATTCCCTGCCGCCTGCGAGTTGCCCATGGACGCCCGGCCCAGCCCAGCCCAGCCCGACCGAGGAAAACGGCGTCGCTGCTGCCTAACAGTGCGATCTAACGTGGCTGCCCGGAACCCCGTCGGACCCGGAGGATTAGGGGCATCCTATCGAGGGCAGGAGGAGCCCGATGGCCCGGCACAAGCCTGTTGCGCCTGCTCGTGAGGAGGACAGGCTGAGGCGCTGCTGGAATACGTGGTAATCCGACGGCGCCTCACTCCTTCCCTGCCCGCCCGCCCAGCCCTGGCTCCGAGGTCAGCAGTCAGACCTCGGAGCCACAGCCAGTGCAGTTCTTTTCCGCGCCAGCCGCCTTCTTCCCTCCCCATTCCTTTTTCCTTGTGTGTCGTGTCTTTTTAGATTGTAAGCCTGCGGGCAGGGACTGTCTTGTTAATTGCTGTAAACCGCCCAGAGAGCTTCGGCTATTGGGCGGTATAAAAAATAAATAAATGAATGAAATGAAATGAAATGAGGGCACTCAGGATGCGGCGTCCCGGCTCCCACCTCTCCTCAGAGCGAGTTTCCGAGGTGGGAGCTAGGACTCCGAATTGTCCTACGGCCTGTCTAGATAGCGCCGAGCGGCCCGAGGATGGTGCCCCAAGGTGCCAACATCTCCCAGGCATTTCCACCAGCAGCTATGGATGCTTCCAGATGGAAGTCACTGGCTCTCAGCCTCGCCTACCTCACAGGGTTGTTGTGAGGATAAAATGGAGGAGTGGAGGAGGAGGATTATGTAAGCCGCCTTGGGTTCCTTGCAGGGAAAAAAGGCGGGGTGTAAATATAATAAAATAAATAAATGGGGCCTTTTTACTGTGCAGCCTCATTCACAGCATGTTACGGAGGTGGGGTTGTGGTGGTGGTCCAGATGCGGTTGTCTTCCATTTATAGCCCTCCTGTGCTTTTCCGACGCTTCTTCTGTCTTTCCCCCCCCCCCTTTTCTTACCAGATTTTTTAAATTAAAAAAATCCATTCAGGGTGCAATCCTATGCAAGTTTAGACAGGAAAAAAAAAGGCCTACAACTCCCAGCTATGCTGGCTGAGACTTGTGAGACCCGGGTTCTAGTCCCCACCGGGCCATGGCTGGCTGGGGCATGCTGGGAGTTGTAGGCCTTTTTTTTCTGTCTAAACCTGCATAGGATTGGGCCTTAAGGAAGAAAAGACAGAATAGTTGCCCACAATTAATTTTATTTATTTACAGGGTGGTGGTGGGTTGTTTTTTTTTTTTTTTTTTTAATACCCGCTCTTCCGCCAGAAAGGGCTCCTGGTAAAGCAGTTTGTACAGATTGGTGATGAGATAGTCCTGGGCTGCAGGCCTGTAATCTGAAAGACACCACACACAAAAGGAAAAGGGACTGGGATGGGGAGGGAAGACCCTCCGGCACCAGTTCTTAGTTTCAAAGTTCTCATAGGTATTCTTTCCGGCAGGGAAGGGCGAAACAAGCTCCCTGCACCTGCTTCTTCTCTGGCTGATGGATGCAGCCAGGCTGGTCTCTCCCTTGCTGGGATGTTCTTCTTGGTTCTCGGGCCGATGGATGAGGCCAGAGTCTGCGATGCCTTTCGGTTGTTCGTGCCAGGGGCTCTCCGTCCGGAAGCACCCCATGGCCGCCGGGCTGAGAGAGAGGCAGCACGCGCTCTCAGAGGAAGGTGCACAAGGTATCTTAGCAACTGGAGAACATCAGAAGAGCCCTGCTGGATCAGACCAAGGGTCCGTCTAGTCCAGCGTTCTAATGTTCACTCAGTGGCCAACCCAGCTGCCCCTGGGAAACCCACAAGCAGACAGGAGTGCAACAGCACCCTCCCGCCCATGTTCCCCAGCAACTGGTGTACATTGGAAAACTGCCTCTGATACTGGAGGAAGCACCTAGCCAATCAGGACTAGTAGCCGCCGATGGCCTTCTCCTCCATGAATGTGTCGAATCAATCCCCGTTTAAAGCTGTCCAAATTACTGGCCATCACGACGTCTCGTGGAAGTGAATTCCATAGCTTAACTCTGCGCCAAGGGAGGCTGGCGACTCCTGCTGTGTCAGTGGGGCTCCTTATCCGTTGCAGCTTGTATTCTGAGCTTTATCGGAGCTATCCGTGGTGCTCCGTGGTGGTGAACCTATTTTTGGGGGGATGGGGTACAGGCTACAGCACCATGGATAGCTCCTAGAAAGCTCATGGCGGCGGCGGGGGGAGCTGCAATGGATGAGTATGATGAGAGCAGGAGTTTAATGTCTCCCTGTCCACTTCCTTCACACCAGGCATAATTTTGTCCACCTCTATCATGTCTCCCTGTCACTCGCCTTTTTTTTCTAAGCTAAACAAGCCCAGCTGCTGCAACCTTCCCTCGTAGGGGAGTTGCTGCAGCCCCTTGATCGTTTTGGTTGCCCTTTGGGGCTGAGACTCACCTTGTGCGGCTGAGACACATCTTCTGCGGTTCCGGGGGACACGATAAGGGCCCTTGTGATCTCAGTCAGCTTCCTGAGAGCGTTCGGGCAGCAGGGAGCCAGTGACGCCTATGTCAGTGGGGCTCCTTATCCACTCCAGTTTTTATTCTGAGCTTCCTAGGGACTATCCATGGTGCTCCAAGCTGGTGATCCCATTTTTTGGGGGTGGAGTTTCATCACCATGGATAGCTCCTATGCCGCTCCATACAAAACCAGTAAAACCTGTGATGGAAAAGGAGCCCCACAGAAACAGGAGTCACCCGCCCCAAGGACTGGATCTTGGGGACAACACAGTGGACGGGAAATTAGTACCAAGAGACTGGCAGATGCAGAAGCAAACTCCATTTCATTCCTGTAGTCCAAAATGCAAAGCTGCACCTATGTTTGTTTGTTTTTTTTAAACTAGGCCTGGCAAATGGTTTGGTTGTTGTTTCTATCATATCAGGAATATAGAAGCAGGTTTTAAAGCGTGGAACGGTAGTGTAGGGAGAGAAATTTTAGCTGCGTATTCACAACTGAAGCAATACTGATGGCGATCTAAGGTCCCTCCCCAAGAGGGCCTTAAGTCCAAGTTCTAAAATAGCCCTGGGGCCAAATCCAGCCCTCCGGATGGCTTCACCCCACCCCAGAGGCAGTGCTAGTGGGTGGCCCACTAGGGCTGGAGCCCCGAATCTGTCATTTGGAGCCCTGAATCTCTGGGAGGCCATGAGGCTTACCAGAGGCGGTGTTAGGGGGGCGGCCCACTAGGGCTGGAGCCCCGAATCTTTCATTTGGAGCCCCGAATCTCTGGGAGGCCATCTGCCTCACCACCCTGCTGTCCAGGGGCGCTTGCTGAAATAAAGGTCCAGGGCCCCTGAGGATCTCTGTTGCATCCGATCTTCCTGGATTAGCTAGCTTTTGGCCCACATGTGCTTCCCCTCCTGCTGTGTCCCCCGCCCCGAATCTTTCTACCTGAGGTCCCCCCCCCCCGGAGTCAAGCACCCTCCCCCCCTTGTCTATACATCCCTTTTTACAAATAGGGGTGTCCTTAGGAGACAGGGTCCTTTAAAGACACACGCACACACACACACGCACACACACACACACACACACACACACACAGACTTTGGAGCATATGTAAAATGGCATGTGCACATTTATGCATTTGTTGGGTTCTGTGGGCCTGAGCCCCAGATCTTTTCGGTACCAAGCACCACCCCTTCTCATAGAAAACATTGGAGGAAAATGGAGTGTTGCCCTGTAACCTCTGCGTTTTCCCAGTGACCTGTTTAACTCTTCTGAGGTTCTAGCCTTGATTTTGCAGACCTCTTCCCTCTAGACGTGCAGGGAAAAGCAAGGGACCCCCCCCCCCATGTGTTCCAACAAACCTAAGGCTAACAAAATATGTACATAGAGCTGCCTGCCATTCTCTCCTTTCCGTCTCAGTATTGTGCTGTATTTGCCGAAGGGAACAGTTTTGTTTTTCAGCCAGAGGCACATAGTACCTGGCCTAATGTTTACTAGCCCCAGTCCAGCCAAGTTCATGCCCAGACCATTCAGGGCATCAGAGGAAAATGCATTCCCGCACACATACACACACACACGCCCCCTCCTTTCAAAGCAATGCTATGTGAATATCTACAGAATAATCAGGGCAGGGCCGTGTATATTTCAGTTATGCAGCATAACAGGTGTGTGTGCCCTCCCGCGGGGTTCCATTGGCACCATCGGTACTTTCTGACTGAATTTCCTTCTGAACTCTCTTTACATACTCTCTTTAGGCCGCTCAACGAGATCTGCCACAGACAGCCTTCTCCTTGTCCCTTCAGCCAGAGCAGCTAGACTGCTGGGGACTAGGAAGAGAAGAGGGCCTTTTCTGTGGCGGCCCCCATACTGTGGAACTCTCTCCCGACCCGAGTGACCTCCGCCATGCATGCCCCCTCTCTGCTGAGCTTCCGCCGCTCACGTAAAACATGGCTGTTCCGGCGGGAATATGGGGTGGGCGGAGATTTTTAAAATTTTGTACTGTTTCAAATGTATTTTATGCTGCATTTTATCGTGTTGCACACCGCCCAGAGTGGCAGGTTTGCTGGCCAGATGGGCGATCCATAAATGCGACAAATAAATAAATAATACATACATACATTCATACATTTCTCTCCCCCCCCCCCAATTGCCCCTATATATGTATTGTCAACGCCGGCTCCAGGTTTTGGAGTGCCCATGGGCAAGAACCCCTCAATAAGTCCCGTCCCTCAGTGAGTCTGCCTTCTCAGCCCCTTTCTCCTCAGCTGCTCTGGCCCCTCCTCCTCTTCCTCGTCACGGCTCCCACTTGCTTGCTCGACAGGCAGAGAGCCAGGGAGCACGTAGGCCGCCGCGGCATCTCCTGCTCCTCTTTCTCGCCGCCACCGTTGGCTGGGCCGGAGGGAGCGAGAGGCAGGCGAACAAGCAGGTTGCGCGAGGCGAGGAGGAGCAGCAACTCCAGGGGGCTCTTGTCCGTGGGCCCCTGCTGGGGCGTGGACCCTCGGCATCTGCCCCGCCATGCCGACCCTTGACCGAACCACATAATCAAGCCACGGGATTTGCTCTGTTCTCTGCAGAACGGAGGTTTCGGGGCCATGCCGCGTTTCTTCCCGTTGGCTTGTGTGTTCGCCTGTTCATTTGAAAATCGGCAGTGCCGGCCGGCTCCAGGCTTTTGAGGGCCCTTGGGCGAGACGCCCTCAGTGGGTCCTTCTCCCGCAGCGAGTCGACCTGCCAGCTAGCGCTGTGCCAAGCTGCCCTCGCTCTTCCTCCCCCTTTCCATCATGACTACCACTTGTGTGCTTGGCAGGCAGAGAGCCAGGGAGGAAGCAGGCCCGTGGTGGCATCCCCTGCTCCTCCCGTCTCGCCACCTCCGTTGCCTGGCCAGAGCAAGAGGCGGGTGAAACAAGCAATGGGGAAGAAGAGGAGCAAGTCCAGGGGGCTCTGATCAGTGGGCCCCTACTAGGATCTGGACCCTTGGCAGTTACCCGGCCGTGCCAACCCTGGGTACTGCATTAAAAAAAAACCCCGGAAACTCACCGTAACGGTCCATGCATCCGATGAAGTGGACTGTAGTCCACGACAGCGTGCCCCACCAGAATAAATTTGCTAGTCTTTGAGGTGCTCCAAGACTCTTGGTTGATACTGATACGACAACACGGGTAAGATGACAGCTCAACCTCCTATAATGCAATGGATTGAAGTCCTAACAGAGCTTTCACTATTTGAGCGGATGACCTACCACCGATGACGCTCTCGAATGGACGGTATATATGGATCCCCTCGCCGGATCGTCACCTTGAAGTGGTGAGTGGGCTTGCGTGTTCCGATGAATCCTGTGAGCAATGCCGTCGGGAGCTATGTACTCCCAGTAGGGTCACCCATGGCGGTAAGGTCCGGGGAGAGGAACCAGACAAAGAACGATCCAAAACATAAAGTCCTCAACGGCAGAACAGGCGGAAGATAATTAAACCTAAATTACAACGGCTGTGAAGGCGGATGAAGGCTGCAGCAGAGAATGGTTTTCCAATCGTCAGGGTAACCGTGCCATTGGATCTCTGCCGTACTCTGTCAAGTTTGTGTGGTGATTCGTTGTGCACCGATCTCCCCACATAAAACAGTTTCACGCACAGGCGTCTTCCAACCCAACCCACCCAACCCAACCCAACCCAACCAACCAACCAACCAAACAAAAAAAAGTCCCATGGCGACTGGCGAATGGCAACGGGGGCAGGACTGTGAATCTGGAAGCCCCTAGTCATGGACCAGCACATGGGCGGTGGATGCAGACTCAGTCGCCCTGTTCAAGGAACGAGGTAGTCGAGCAGCTCGGCAGCTGTATCCATGACTGAGCAGCCCTATTTAGGATCCACTCTGCTCACCCCGTATGGGGAGGGGGCTAGAAAAGGTGCCCTAAACATAGTCTACCTCTTTCTCCCCTGACTGGATTACCGCGTCCAGTGGGGTCACCATTTTAGCGGTCGAAAAAGACATTTGAATTTTGGAACATGGAATATACGGACATTGCTGGATAACATAGATAGTGAACGCCCTGAGCGTAGGACTGCTATTATTGCAAGGGAGCTGAGACGGTTTAAGATTGACATAGCAGCACTTCAAGAAACTCGAAGGGCAGGAGAGGGACAGCTGAAAGAAGAAAAAGGAGGTTATACCTTCTTCTGGAAAGGACTACCTGAGCAGGACCGACGAATACATGGTGTAGGCTTTGCCATCAAAAATGAACTAGTGAACTCTTTGTCAGAAGTTCCTACTGGCATTAACGAACGCCTGATAACTCTTCGATTAAAGCTCGCCAATAACCAACAGGTAACTATTTTGAGCGCTTATGCACCAACATTAGATGCTGATGATGACATCAAGGAAAGTTTTTACAGCCAGTTGGACACTCTCCTGTCAGAGATACCTAAGGAGGATAAAATTATCCTCCTAGGCGATTTTAATGCAAGAGTCGGGCGTGACTTTGATTTATGGCCAGAAACTATTGGAAAAGACGGAGTTGGTAATAGCAACCCGAACGGACTCTTACTTTTGTCTATATGTGCAGAGCATAATCTCACTATCACAAACACGCTCTTTCGACAAAAGAATAAGTTTAAAACATCATGGCAGCACCCACGGTCAAAGCACTGGCATCTTCTGGATTATGTAATTGTCCGTGCTAGAGATCGCCGCGATGTACTTCTTACTAGGGCCATGGTGAGTGCCGACGACTGCTGGACAGACCACCGACTAATCCGGTCCACTATGGTTATCAACATTGCTCCCCAACGTAGGCTTCAAGGAAGGAAACCAAGGCGTAAAATGAACATCCAAGTCCTTCAAGATCCTATTAAGCAAACTCATCTTCAATCACTTCTTAAGGAACATCTACCTACGGAACCTCCTGACAACATTGAGGACCATTGGTCTAAGCTGAAAACCTCCATTACTGCAGCTTGTGAACAAACTATTGGATATGAAACTAAGAAACATCAGGATTGGTTTGATGAAAATGACAATGAGATTAAATATATAATTGACCAAAAAAGGAAAGCCTTCCAAATATGGCAAAATGATATTAACTGCGCTGCCAAGAAAAAAACCTACGCTAGCGCAAAGGCTGAGGTCCAAAGAAGAACAAGAGAACTTCAGAACGCTTGGTGGAAAAAGAAAGCTGAAGAAATTCAACAACTTGCAGAATCTCATGATGCACGGGGCTTTTTTAAGGCCACAAGGGCCATTTATGGACCAAAAACCTATGGTACAAACCCTTTACAATCAAAAGATGGCACCAAACTCTTAAAAGACAAAGAGTCTATTGCACTGCGTTGGAAAGAGCATTATTATGACCTTTTAAATCGTAAGTCTAAGGTGGATAATGAGATTTTTAATGAGATGAACCTCCCGCAAAAACAAATTAAAGAGGAACTTGCAATACTCCCCACTTTGGATGAAGTAAAAAAAGCCATTAATCAAATGAAGAACAACAAAGCTAGTGGACCAGATGGGATTCCTGCTGAAATCTTTAAAGAAGGGGGCCCCGAACTTGTACAACATCTTCATAAACTCATCGAAAAAATCTGGATAAGAGAAGAGATCCCAGAAGACTTCAGGGATGCCATAATTATCACCCTCTTTAAGAAGGGTGATAGAACAGACTGTGGAAACTATCGGGGCATTTCTCTCTTAGCAACCGCAGGTAAAATATTTGCTAGGATTCTCGCAAACCGTCTTCTATCTATTTCAGAAGAGATCCTCCCTGAAACTCAATATGGTTTCCGCCCCTCTAGAGGGACAGTAGACATGATTTTTACTGCACGTCAGCTCCAAGAAAAATGCCGGGAGCAAAATCAACCCCTTTATATGGCATTTATCGATTTGGCTAAGGCCTTTGATACTGTAGACTGTACAGCTCTCTGGACTATCCTTATGAAAATTGGATGCCCCAATAAATTTGTGAATATCTTGCGACTTCTCCATGACAACATGACGGCAACGGTTTTGGACAACAACGGCTCTCATGGTGCTCCATTTAAAGTGGGATCAGGTGTTAAACAGGGATGTGTTATCGCCCCAACATTATTTGCCATTTTCATCACCATGGTTTTACATCTTGTCGAGGGGAAACTTCCCACCGGTGTGGGAATTATATATCGAACAGATGGAAAGCTTTTTAATCTCAGCAGGCTGAAAGCAAAAAGTAAGGTAATTACAACCTCCGTTGTGGAACTTCAGTATGCTGATGATAATGTGGTCTCCGCACATTCAGAGGATGATCTCCAAACTATCCTAAATGCTTTTGCAGAAGCATACGAAAAACTTGGTCTCTCACTTAACATCAAAAAAACCAAAGTGCTTCATCAGCAAGTGCAAGCCAATCCTTTGGTGATGCCATCTATCCAGCTTGGCGGGACAATACTGGAAAATGTCGATCATTTTCTCTATCTTGGCAGCTATCTTTCTGTTACAGCTAACATCGACAGTGAAATCCAGCATCGTCTGAGCTCTGCAAGTGCCGCATTTTCTCGAATGAAACATAGAGTGTTCGAGGATCGGGATATTTGTAAGAAGACCAAAACACTGGTTTATGAAGCCATTGTATTACCAACTTTATTGTATGCCTGCGAAACATGGACTATCTATAAACGTCACTTCCACCTCCTTGAAAGGTTTCATCAACGTTGCCTCCGGAAAATCCTGCAAATTACTTGGGAAGATAGGCGAACAAATGTCAGTGTACTGGAAGAAGCAAAGACTACTAGCATTGAAAAAATGATCCTTCAACGCCAACTTCAGTGGACCGGTCATGTTGTTCGAATGCCTGACTGCCGTCTCCCAAAGCAGTTACTTTACTCCCAACTCAAGGATGGAAAGCGGAATATCGGTGGTCAATATAAGAGGTTTAAAGATGTTCATAAGGCTAATCTAAAAAAATGCAATATAAACATCGAAAACTGGGAAGCTCTGGCCCATGAACGATCTAATGGAGGTTGGCCTTTCACAAAGGTTCCATGGACTTTGAAGAAGCCCGAGTGCAAGGTGAAAGGGAGAAACGTGCTAAGCGAAAAGCACGTCAAATGAATCCTTTACAGGACCATCTTCTATCTGGTAACCTGTGTCCTCACTGTGGGAAGCTGTGTGGATCTAGAATTGGCCTCCACAGTCACTTACGGACCCATCGCTAGAGTCTACACAATCTTCTTTAGAATCTCCTCCTTTTATCCCGGAAGACAATCTTACTCGGTCACGAGTGATCGCCTGATGATATATGGATATCTGGTCTGCCTTTCTTAAATCTTATGTATAATTAGCCGGTAACTAAGAACTGGCGCCCAAGTTTCGCTTTCTTCCTCCCCCCTCCCAATCCCTTTTCCTTTTGTGTCGTGTCTTTTAGATTGTGAGCCTGAGGGCGGGGACTGTCTAATATTAACCTTGGTAAGCCACTCTGGGAGCCTTTTTTGGTTGAAGCGCGGGGTGAAAATGCTGTAAATAAAACAAATAATAATAATAATAATAATAATAATAATAATAATCATAATAAATAATTGATACATGTAGATTTAGGTTGTTCTATGGATATTTACATATAAGCCATTGTTAATTTCAGGGTTTGGTCTTGCTTAGATTTTGTTTGTTTGGTGAAATTCACAATTAAAAATAAATGGGGGAGAAAAAAAGACTTGGTTGATTTTGCTGCGATAGACTAACAAGGCTCCCCTCTGCAAGCAAACTGTTCCCGCACCTGCATCACAGAAATATGACCCCCCCACCCCCCCGTTTCTTAAAGAATCTTCACCAAAGCAGAAATGCAAGAGAAGTATGTTAGGATTTGTTTGGACGATGAACTTGTGACTTTAAAAAAAAGAAGAAGAACATTTATTGGAGGAGTCCATGTGCGCACGCACCATCACGAGCTCTTCGAAAGCAAACAAACGATCGCCTGTCAACAGGAACATCGGGGAGCTCCGAGGTCCTGCCTAATCACAACATCGACTCCAGTGATAATAACTAAGCAGTGTAACCAGCAGGTGGACTTTAACACGGATGCTTTCCTATACAGGCATGCCTTGGACTGAGAGCATCATTCGTTCCGGAAACGTGCTTGTAATCCAAAACACTCTTCTATCAAAACGAAATCCCCCCCCCAAAAAAAAATTGTACAGAGATTTTTAATTTAAGCCTTACTACAGTGCTTGTATTGCAAGACGTCGCTTGTATATCAAGTCAAAAAATAAATAAAAAAAATATTTAAAAATTTGCTTGTCTTGCAAAACACTCTCAGACCTTGCGATCCAAGGTATTGCTGTAGTTGCGCCCTGTGGACGGCAGGCCAAAGACCAGGCCAGAGCTTGCCTTTTGTCAACTAAACTGGAAAGTTCTGCTGCCCAACACCATGGTCCCCTTTCCCCGTTGCATAATATTTATGGCAAAGAGTGAATGGGTACGTCTGGCCCTGGCGTCAAGATGCCTGAAACGGGGCCGGCGTCAAGGGCAGGCATGGTCGGGCACCTGCCCGGGGCCCACACCCCAGCAGGGGCCCACGGACAAGAGCCCCCTGGAGCTGCTCCTCCTCTTCACCCTTGCGACCTGCTTGTTCGCCTGCCTCTCGTTCCGGCCCAGACAACGGCGGTGGCGGCAAGAAGGAGGAGCAGGAGATGCGGCGGCCGCCTCGCTCCCTGGCTCTCTGCCTGCCAATCAAGCAAGGGCCAGCAATCAGGGCTGGCGTCAAGGGTAGGCATGGATGGCCGGGCAACTGCCAAGGGCCCTCACCTCAGCAGGGGCCCACGGACAAGAGCCCCTTGGAGTCGCCACTCCTCTTCTCCATCGCAAGCGGCTTGTTCGCCTGCCTCCCGTTCCGGCCCAGACAACGGCGGTGGCGGCGAGGAGGAGGAGGAGCAGGAGATGCCGCCGGCCGCCTCGCTCCCTGGCTCTCTGCCTGTCCAGCAAGCAAGTGAGGATGAGGAGGGGAAGCAAGAACAGCTGGCGACAATGGCATGGAGGTTGTCTTGCCCAAGGGCAGTCAAGAACCTGGAACTGGGCCTGCCGGGCAGAACGAGCCAAGCAGGAGCCAAGCAGGGGGGGAGAATCGGGCTTCCTGTGACGTGCTCTAGTCTGGTCTGCGGGTAGATTATCTTCTCGCTTTCTGACTGTGGCGCAGTTGTGGTCTGCAGGGTATTGTCCCGTGCGGGCCCTGATATCACACGTGGGTGGCGACGCTGGCAGCTGGGATGCGTAAGCGTGTGCGGTAGCGTAGCGGAATGCCTCAGCCAGGGTGTTTTCTGTGGGCTTAACCTCCCTGACCCGCCAGGCTTCGGAGCGGACTGGCCCCGTGGATAGAAGCGCAGTTCCTCCACTTTCTGGAGGCATTCGCTCCCATTGCAAGTGATGGTGTGAGAGATTGCCTCTAGCTTCAGGCAGCAATTCAACTGTCTTTCTTTTTTCCCTTCTTTCTGTTCCTTCCTTCCTTCCTTCCTTCCTCCCTTCTTTCCTTTGTTTTCTTTCTGTCCTTCTTCCTTCCTTCATGTCCTGCTTGGGGGTTTCCCGTGGGCAGCTGGTTGGTCACCGTGTGAACAGAACGCTGGGCTACATGGACCCTTCGGTCTGATCCAGCGGGGCTCTTCTGAGTTTCTTCTTATGTTCCCTTCTACCCTTGAATGAATCTACACTTTGCCTCTTTATATAAAATATACTCAAGGCAGCTTCCTACTTCAATGTGACAAGACGAGTAATAACAGAATCAACAAATTAAGTATGTAACCTAAAAACACTCTAAAACAACCAGTATGACTGAAAAGCAGTGAGAAGATCGAAGCAAATAAAGATCACTTGTTATTATTTATCATTAATTTATTATTAATATTTATACACTGCTTAATATAAAAACATCTCTAAGATTAGGAATGTCCTAAGGATGCCTGCTTGGGGGAAAGGTTTTTTTGGGATGCCCACCAGAAAGTGGGGAATGAAGGAGCCAGGCATACCTTCTTTGGGAGGCCGTTTTATATTCTGGGCACCACGATCAAAAAGGCCCTGTCTCTTATGTCCCTCCCCCCCCCCCATATAAGGCGGGGACAGACAGAGAAAGGCTTCAGAGAGAGAATAATGTTCTTGGGCAGGTTCATATTGAATTCTTGAAATTTCTTGGTGCCGGGCAGCTAAGATCCCCCAGTGCTGACAGGCAAAATAATTAGCCACATCATGTGAAGAAAACTTCTCCCTTCCTATTGCTGAATAGGTGAGATCGTGGTGCACAGAATTATGTAATGTATACACTTCTTATTTATTTATTATATTTATACCCCACCTTTTTTCCTGCAAGGAACTCAAGGCAGCTTACATAATCCTCCTCTTCCTCTCCATTTTATCCTCACAACAACCCTGTGAGGTAGGTTAGGCTGAGAGTCAGTGACTGGGCCCAAAGTCACCCAGTGAGTTTCATGGCCGAACGGGGACTAGAACCCGGATCTCCCGAGTCCCAGTCCAGCACTCTAACCACTACACCACACTGGCTCCTGTTCTGTTGCTACTGGATCAGGATCCCTGCCAGCTTACTCCTGTTCTACCTAAGGCCGAAACTTCTCAACTTCGACCCTGCCCGCTCGGAAGCCTGTGGCCTCGCCCGGCGTGTGGCACTTCGTATCGGACAGCAATCGCGGACTGTAAACTGGAGTTAATGGAAACACCGGCTGGGAAAACACGGCAGGCGATCAGAGTCCTTTAGTGAAGCCCAGTATCCCGAGGACAAAGGGTTCTTATCCTACGCCAACCGGCGTGCCACCGACTCCGCGGGACTGTGGGCCGTTTCGTGGCTGGTCCGCACTCAGGTGCAGCCACTGAACAAAGGAAAATCCTTCAAAATATTGTTCCTTTGCTAAAAGTCGAGAGCCAGTGTGGCGTAGTGGTTAGAGTGTTGGACTGGGACCGGGGAGATCCGGGCTCTAGGGCCCCGCTCGGCCACGAAACTCACTGGGTGACTTTGGGGCAGTCACTGACTCTCAGCCTCACCTACCTCACAGGGTTGTTGTGAGGATAAAATGGAGAGGAGGAGGAGGAGGAGGAGGATTATGTAAGCTGCCTTGGGTTCCTTGCAGGGAAAAAAAGGCAGGGTGTAAATATAATGAATGAATGAATAAATAAAAGTCGACACCAGTTCACCCAGCTGCTCCTTTAAGGGGCTCTCTCGGCTATCTTTGGCTTCCCCTGTGCTTAGAACTCTGTCTACCTGGGGCTGCCACCTCTCCCCGCTGCCTTTAAATTCCTCCTGAAAACCCACATTCTTCTGGGATGTCTTTATCTTAATCCCTGAAACCTCCAGCTTCCCTTAAACTGAAAGGAAGTTTAAGTGTGTTTGGCTGCATTCCTTCACTTATCATCCTCTGCCTCTCCCATTACTTCCCCCCCCATCATTGTCTTCCTCATTGTTGAGCTGCAGATTGGAATGTCTTTGGGGCAGGCACCTGCGACTTTTGCTTATATACCTAACTAACTCTGCAAAAAAACCACCACCACCAAGTGAGCCGGATCGATTGCATTCAATAATTAACCACAACTTGCAGCAGAGGGGTAGAGCCCAGTTAGTCTGTTGTTTTAAGGACTTGTTTTGATGCTGTTCCTCACATCTGGTCATCATACCGTTTGGACTTCAACCCCTCTCGCCCTCACCCCAAACGCACTCCATAAGCAGAGCCACGCTGGGTCAGGCCAAGGGTCCATCTAGACCGGCATTCTGCTCACACAGTGGCCAAAAAGCTGCCTGTGGAAAGCCCACAAGCAGGGCAAAAGTGCAACAGCAGCACCCTCCCGCCCATGTTCCCCAGCCACTGGTGTACATAAGCATACTGCCTCCGATACTGGAGGTAGCATAGAGCCATCAGGACTAGTAGCCATTTATAGCCTTCTCCTCCACGAATTTGGCCAGTCCCCTTTTATTTATTTACAGTATCTGTATACCGCTCTATATCTAAGTAGATTCCAGAGCGGTGAACAATAAAACGATAAAGAGAAACAAAAACAGCGTCCAGATTGGTGGCCATCACTCCATCTTGTGGCAGCGAGTTCCAGAGTTTAACTCTGTGCTGTGTGAAGAAGTCCTTCCTTTTATCTGGCCTGAATCTCCCCACCAATCAGCTTCCTGGGATGACCCCACTGGGTTCTAGCATGGTTCAGACAACACGATAACCCACATTTCAACGACAACCCACGTTTCAACGACAACCCACACGTGACCCATACTGAACCCCTGAGTGTGAGTTATTGTGTTGTCTGTACCCAGTCTCTGTGTAGCATTTTCAGGGGGCTGAAGAGGCTGCCATGGGAGGAAAGGGTGCAGATGATCCGGCATACATCTGGATCCGACCCAAAGAATTCTGCACCCAGACATTTGAGTATCAGAAATGAACAGAGCTCACAGTCCTTGTACACAAGAAACCACGCCCGGTTACCCCCACATTAAAGTGAGAGAGCAGTTGTTTTGCTGCTGGGTTGCTGCTTAAAGAATAATTGAGAATGTAAAACCTTTGTCAACTCTACTGCAAATCACCCACAGATCTCCCAGGAGATCCGGATTGACCTCATACCCATCCCTGCTTTAGACTTGACAAGAGCAGCAGTTACTGACTTGTTTCGCTATCTTCTTCAGAACAAACATTCCTGAAGTAATTCCCTATGGGATAAAATGGTCAATAATTGGTATTTTGATGTTCTATAGTAACCGGTCCTCTTGTCAAGTCCTTTATTTTATTTATTTATCTATTTATTTATTATAGTTATACCCCGCTTTTTTTTCCCCCGGCAAGGAACCCAAGGTGGCTTACATAATCCTCCTCCTCCTCCTCCTCCTCTCCACTTTATCCTCACAACAACCCTGTGAGGTAGGTGAGGCTGAGAGTCAGTGACTGGCCCAAAGTCACCCAGTGAGTTTCATGGCCGAGCGGGGACTAGAACCCGGATCTCCTGAGTCCCAGAATTACTTTTTGTATTTGTATTATTGGCATTTCTTTAAACTTGTTCATTTCACCTTTGCATGTACTATTGTTATATTGTGCATTTGTGCATTTTTCGAGTATTGTGATTCAGTAGTTACATTGCCATACAAAGGTCTTGACAGTCCATACATACGTTCATATGTGAGCCACAGGCCCTTGGGTGAGAGGCCCCTGGAGAATTCTGGCATCTTTCTGATCTTTATTTACTATATTTGTCAATTATATTTATACCCCACCTTTTTTCCCTGCAAGGAACCCAAGGCGGCTTACATAATCCTCCTCCTCCTCCTCCTCCTCTTCATTTTATCCTCACAACAACCCTGTGAGGTAGGTTAGGCGGAGAGTCAGTGACTGGCCCAAAGTCACCCAGGGAGCTTCGTGGCCCAACAGGAGACTAGAACCTGGATCCATTCTGGCTTGTATTTAGAAATATACAAGCAGAGTGTAGTAGAGGCAGATGTACTTCTTCAGCAGGCCGCACTATTCACAAACCCTTGTATATCAGACCTCCAGGAAGGAACCAGTGAACCCCCTCCGGTTTGCACCCCAGTTGCTGATCGCTCTAGTGACAAACGCTCACCTCTCTCACCTTAAAAATCCAAGCTGGCTCCTTCGAGCCTTTTCTCTCCCTAACTCGTAGCTGTAAATTATCACACGCCCAATGCTATTGATGCCAGAGTTGTACTATGAAGCCTCGGTGGGGCAGAACAAGGCTTGGCATGGCACCGCTTATGCCCCGCCGAGGCCTTACACAGGGCTTTGCACAACTGGGTATGGCATTCCAGAGATTGGAGAGAGATTCCCAGCTCTCAAGGGACACCCTAACGTTCATTGTACATTCCCTGCTGCCCATCAGCTTTAGGCCAGTGTTCTCCAACCTTGGGTCCCCAGATGTTTTTTGGCCTACAACTCCCAGCATGCCCCAGCCAGCTACGCTGGCTGGGGCCTGCTGGGAGTTGTAGGCCAAAAACATCTGGGGACCCAAGGTTGGAGAACAGTGATTTAGGCAAAAGGACAGTGAACGATCCATTCACAGCAATACCAAATGGTCTAGATTTATAACAATATTTGATGCGGTCCAACAGGGGAAACATCAATGCATCCTCTTCACAACTTAAGTACCTCTCATGCGGGAGACAGCATTCTCCTGGATTTCCAGTGGGAAATCGCAATCGGTGTGTGAGATTTTGTGTTGAGAATAAAATGGAGAGGAGGAGGAGGAGGAGGAGGAGGATTATGTAAGCCGCCTTGGGTTCCTTGCCGGGGTGGGTGGGGGGGAAAGATGGGGTATAAATATAATAAATAAATAAAATAAAATAAATAAAAGGACTGTGCAAAGTCTCTCTTCTGCACTTTGGCTCTGTACGAGAGACCCTGATCGGTGTCAATCGGTTGATTCTGCCCTCTTGGACCTTGGTGTACCCATTCTTCTGCCTCCAGGAGACGGCGGGGTGATTTTGGACAAACTTCACATTCCCTGCTTCTCGGCTGCTTTTGGGAAGGGCAGGGAAGGGCGGAGAGCTGCCTTGGCCACTGGAACGGAGGTGGTTTGGTTTCCGGGGCTCCTTGTCAGGGTCGGATGTTACAGGATATGGCCTGTAGAGATCTTGACGAGAACGATCATGAGTGTGACACACCCCACCTGGCAGGGACGTGGGGTCGGGTGGTGTTCCCGAGACATGTGGCCCAAAGCCGCAAAAGGTAAACCTGGCAAACCTCCAGGTGACAATCCTGTTTGGCTAGTTCTCCACGGTTGTTGGTGCCAGCAGGGAGGCGAACGTGAAAGACACATGGGTGGATGCTGGATGGCAACACGCCGGGAGGCGGAGAAACGCCTGGCATGGGCGAAAATCCACAAGCGGAGCTGAGGGCAGGCTCTTTGGCCTCCACACATGCAGGGATGGCGTCAAGGGTAGGCACGGTCGGGCACCTGCCAAGGGCCCAGACCCAAGCAGGGGCCCAGGGACATGGGCCCCCTGGAGTTGCCCCTCCTCTTCGCCATCGCATCCCACTTCTTCACCTGCCTCTCGCTCTGGCCCAGACAACGGTGGTGGTGAGAAGGAGGAGCCGCCTTGCCCACTGGCTCTCTGTCTGCCAGACCCCAGGCACTATAGGTTAATTGTAGGTTAAACAACCCACAGTTAACCAAAGTACTCATCATCAGGCGATCACTCGTGACCGAGTAAGATTGTCTTCCGGGATAAAAGGAGGAAATTCTAAAGAAGATTGTGTAGACTCTAGCGATGGGTCCGTAAGTGACTGTGGAGGCCAATTCTAGATCCACACAGCTTCCCACAGTGAGGACACAGGTTACCAGATGGAAGATGGTCCTGTAAAGGATTCATTTGACGTGCTTTTCGCTTAGCACGTTTCTCCCTTTCACCTTGCACTCGGGCTTCTTCAAAGTCCATGGAACCTTTGTGAAAGGCCAACCTCCATTTAGATCGTTCATGGGCTAATACTAAGTACTAATTGGAGGTTAACTGCAGGTTGTTTATTCCCCCCCCCCGCTATTGTTTTCAGTGCATTTTAAGTTGTGCACTCCTTTGGAGTCCTTTGTGCTGAAAAAATTGTATATCTGTCTATCTATCTATAGTCAAAACTCTCATCCTGGGCAGACAGAAGGAGATTGCCGGTTACACATAAGCAGTTGTGAGCATCTCGCCAGAATAAACAGTGTAATAAATGTATACAGTGTGAGCCAGTGTGGCGTAGCGGTGAGAGAGTTGGACTGGGACTCAGGAGATCTGGGTTCAAGCCCCCCACTCGGCCATGAAACTCACTGGGTGACTTTGGGCCAGTCACTGACTCTCAGCCTCACCTACCTCACAGGGTTGTTGTGAGGATAAAAGGGAGAGGAGGAGGAGGATTATGCAAGCCGCCTTGGGTTTCTTGCAGGAAAAAAAGGCGGGGTATAAATATAGTAAATAGATAAATAAATACAACTGTATGGACTGAATGCTGATTGAAATCTATAATAGATACATTACAAAAAGTAATATTAAGAAATATTAGCAATAATAATGGGGATCATCGGGATTCAATCCCAGAACCTGTTCTAAACATCTTTGTTAGAGTGTTGGGCTGGGACTCGGGAGACCCGGGTTCTACCTCCCACATGGCCATGATGCTCGCCGGGTGACTCTGGGCCAGTTACTGACTCTCAGCCTCACCTACCTCACAGGGTTGTTGTGAGGATGAGATGGAGAGGAGGAGGAGGATTATGTAAACCGCCTTGGGTTCCTTGCAGGGAAAACGGCGGGATAGAAATATAAAAATAAATAAATAAAATAAAATATTGCCCATACAGGCTAGGGCTGATGGGAACTGCAGGCCATCAACATCCAAAGGGCCGAACATTCCCGACCCCTGATACGAAGTAATAGTTAAGGAAGAGTTGGCCTCTGAGAAAGTGCCCAGTTTGTTCTTTCAGGACTGGGGAGCCCCAGCCACTACCTGTCATGAGGGACTGGGATTAGCATCCGGCCAAAGGGTTAATTCCATTGAGATGCTCCCCCTCCTGACTTGCACCCAGATGCATGGCTCCCTGGGCCTCTGGCGCCCTCTGTGGGTCAACCACTCAAACCGCAGCTCCACACTGGCTATGGGTGTGATCAAGACCAAATGGCTTAGATCAGTGTTCTCCAACCTTGGGTCCCCAGATGTTTTTGGCCTACAACTCCCAGCAGGCCCGGAGTTGTAGGCCAAAAACATCTGGGGACCCAAGGTTGGAGAACACTGGCTTAGATGGCTTTAAAAAAGGGAGAATGTGTCTGTCGGTGGCTGATAAGGTGAGATGTGAAGGGCTGGAAAACCCACAGGAAAAATGGGGCAGGGATGACGATGCCCCGTTGCCCCCCCAGGGATTTTTGGATTTGGAGAAAAGTGGTTTTTCCTTGATTCTTTTTTTTTTTTTTTTGGTCCGCTGCCCCAGTTCTTTCCCAAAGACCTCACCTCTCTAGTATGATCTATGGCAGCTAAATGGAAACTCCATGTACAAAGGCAGTATACCTGTGTGAATCCCAGAGGCTTTTGACAAACAGCGGGGGAGGAATGGCTGTCCGCATTCTGGGTCTGCTGTTGAAGACAGAATACAGAGCTAGATGGCCCGATTGGACCGTGGCTCGATCTGACAGGGCCGTTCTCCAGTTCTTCTTCCACTCGGTGTGGGGCTAGCTGCAGGTGTGGTGCTAGGGACCGAAAAGATCCGGGGCTCAGACCCACAGGACAAAAAAATAAAAATAAAAATTTGCAGATGCTAATTTACATAGCCTCTAAAAGCTGCGTGCGCGTGTGTGTTTTAAGGACCCTGTCTCCTAAGGACCCCCCCCCCCTCTTTGTAAAAAGGGATGTATGGACAGGGAGTGGAGGGCATCTGATTTCAGAGAAAAACCTCAGGCGGAAAGATTCGAGGGGTGGGCAGCAGGAGGGCGAAGCACATGTGGGCAAAAAGCCGGCTAATCCAGGGGGGTCGGATGCAACAGAGTTCACCAGGGCCCCTGTGCCTTTCTTTCAGCAAGTGCCCCAGGACAGCAGGGTGGTGGGGCAGGTGGCCTCCCAGAGATTCGGGGCTCCAAAGGAAAGATTCGGGGCTCCAGACGCCCCCCTAACACCGCCTCCGAGGCCGCTCCTTCTAACCAGAAAGGAAAGCATGAATACCAGTGTGTCAACTGAGCCAAGGACAACAAGAGGGTATCTCTCTTAGGATCATTGCCGTGTTATTATGAGCACTAAGTCAAACTCTCCGCGGAGTGCGCCTCCCGGCTGCTATTGTGCCGGCTGCACCTTCACCGGAATCCGCTTGGCCACGTAGACGGGCACGAGCTCCCTGATATCCAGAAAGGTCTTTCCCTTGGTTTCCGGGATCATCTTGAAGATATAAAAAAAGGAGGCTGCGCAAATAGAGCAGCCGAGGAGAAAGATGTAGGATTCAGTGAATGGCTGAAAATACAAATGGAAGAAAGAGAGAGAGAGAAAGAAAGAGATGGACATGAGTACAGTATGGGAAGTGTATTTATTTATTTATTTATTATATTTATGACATCCGGCCACTCTGAGCGATGTACAATCCAATAAAATACAAGGGGGGGGGGAACACACACACACACAGTATAAAACACAATTAAAAACAGTACAAAACTTAAACATCCGAACCCCCCCCCCCATATTCCCGCCTGAAAAGCCACGTTTTTAATGCCCGGCGGAAGCTAATCAAGGAAGGGGCATGGCGGAGGTCACTGGAGAGAGAGTTCCATAGATTGGGGGCTGCCACAGAAAAGGCCCTCCTCCTAGTCCCCGCCAGCCTGGTTTCTCTGGCTGATGGGACAGGGAGAAGAAGGCCGTCCGTGGCAGATCTTGTTGAGCGGCCTACTCGATGTTGCTGGAGGCGCTCCTATTTATCACATGTCCATCCTCTTGGGCAGCGGGAGGGTGGGGGGGACTCCTATTTCGGCGGGGCTCCTTTTCCACTGCAGGTTTTGCAGGCTTTCTTTGGAGCTTCACAGGAGCTATCCGCGGTGCTGAACCCCACCCCACCCCCAAAATAGGTTCACCACGGAGCAGCCTCCCCAGCGCCAAGGGTAGGCATAATCAGGCACTTGCCAAGGGGCCCACACCTCAGCAGGGGCCCAATAACAAGGACCTCGCCCCCCCGGACTTGCTCCTCCCCTTCACCATTGCAACCTGCTCGTTCTCTTGCCAACGGTGGTGTTGAGAAGGAGGAGCAGGAGAGGCCACGGCCGACTTGCTCACCTGTATCAGAATGAACGTCACCACCGTGATGAAGTTTAGGAGCCAGTGGAGAAATCCGCCGACGACGTAGGCCGAAGAACGGGACGACTGCAGGAACAGTTCCGTTATCAGCAGGTTGGGAAGCGCACCTAGGTCGAGAAAATGGATTCAAGGCAGGCTTTTGACCTGCTGGGGTGACGTTGTTTAAACAGATCCGTATATATATATATATTTAAAAAATTGTTTTATCTGTGGCTCCTATCTCTTAGATTTCATAGATCATAGAGTTGGAAAGAGCCTACCAGGCCATCGAGTCCAACCCCCTGCTCAATGCAGGAAACTAGAGGAGGGGTCTCCCATCCAAGTAATAACCAGGCCTGACCCTGCTTAGCTTTCCACGCTCAGACGAGCGGAGCCAGCGTGAGCCACAGGCCTGTATACTTCTTTTTATTGTATTGTATACTAACTGTATATTTGTAATTATTTGTGATTTTGTACCGTTAGTTAGCGGTCGGAAGCCGCCGTGAGCACGGAATCTCGGTGGAAGGGTGTGGAATACATTCGATAATCACGAAGGCGCTAAATGCTACTTCCATCCTCACCCATGTATCTATGTCATTCGTATCCTGCACTTCCTCCAAGGAGCCCCGCACATCATCTGAGCACTTACTGGGCCCAATGGCATGTCCCATCAGGAAAAGGTTGATGAAAAATGTGTTGACGTAAGAGATCCATCGGAAGGTGGTCTGTTGGAGAAAGTCGGTCACACGTCAGTCACGTGGGAGTGAGGCTGTCCAGCGTCCCACATCTTCATGTGGGGCCCCCAGCCTTTTCTGGGTCAGCGGGCGCATCCGCAACTTTGAGAAAAATGTCGCAGGCGCTCGGGCAAAATGGCTGCCATGCGGGACAATTGCCCTTTTTTTAAAAAAATGGCTGCGGTGATAGTGGGCATGGCTGGTCACAAAACACTCCTTTTCCAGAAGGCAAAGCCTCATCCATCAGCCAGAGAACCAAGGGCCACTGGGAGGCTGAACCCCTTGCCTCCCAGGAGTAACATCACAGCCAGGGGGAGACAAGCCAGGCCCCATACATCGGCCAAAGAAGGAACAGCTGCAGGGAGCTTGTTTTGCCCTTCCCTGCCAGAAACAAGGGGGGGGGGAACCCTATAAGAACCTTGTAACTAAGATCTGGTGCCTGAGTTTTGCTTTCTTCCTCCTCCCTCCCAATCCCTTTTCCTTTTGTGTCGTGCCTTTTAGATTGTAAGCCTGAGGGCAGGGACTGTCTAATATTAATCTTGGTAAGCCACTCTGGGAGCCTTTTCTGGCTGAAGAGCGGGGTGAAAACGCTGTCAATAAATAAATACATTAAAAAATTAAGGGACGAGACTCAAGGAAAAAGGCAACTTGCCCAGGAACCAAAGTCCAAGGCAGAGGTGGGTGCCCTGAGCTCCAAAACCCCAAACCACTCTTTTGAACCCAAATAAAGATGGCGCTGGAGGGCAGCACTTTGCTTTGCAGCAGGCCAGCCTCCCGATTCCAGGAATAATAATTAATAAAAATTTTAAGAAATGAAAACGGGGAGGGGCAGGGAGCATGGTGGGTGCCGAGAGAGGTGTCCATGGGCACGTTGGTGCCCATGGGAACCATGTTGGAGACCCCTGTCTTCGGGAATGGTTTCCACCCCGAATTCTAAAGCTTTCCTGACCCACAGAATGCAACAGACCAAGGGCCGAGTCCCACGGGAAATCTGCAGCATCCCCAAACACATTTCACAGGAAAGATCTGTAAGCGGGAAAGGGCCGTCCCGGCTAACTTTGCATTTGGCTATTCAGCCGAGGTTTGGGCGGGAGATGTGGGGGAAGAAGAGGGTGCCGAGGCCAGCCCAGCGAGCGGTGCTTGGCTCTAAATCGCCACCGATGCTTGAAAATTGCGCACTACGGACCTGAAGTCTTATGGTCACCGTTAACAGAAGGCAGAGGAAGCCGCAGATACCAAAACCGGCGAGGAGGAGAATCTTCCGCCCCACAGATTCAACGAAATACATCTAAGGGACAGAGGATATAATAACGATAGAGCAGGGGTGCGGAACCTCAGGCCTACCAGGTTTCCCCTATATGGCCACGCCCCCTTCCCCTGGCCACGCCCCTTTCCCCGTCACAGTTTGGTGGTTCCCCAGCTTGTGTGCAGCTTCACCCCCCACATGCTAAAAGGTTGAACCGCATCCCCTGAGTGCCGTCTTAGGGACTAGCAGCAAGAAGCTAGTATTTTGGCCCCACCCCTTTGGCTTTCTGCCCCGCCCACCACTGGAATCCCCTCCCCCGCCACCCAAGAGCTTCTCCAAGGTGGAATTTGGCCCTCAGGCTGAAAGAGGTTCTGCACCCCTGGGGTACAGCATGTAATAGAGAGAAGGGAGATGAGAGGGGAGCGCAGGGCCATTCCACCAGCCCTGCCAGGAGTATTAGATTAATTAATATCCCCCCTTCTTCCCTCCCCATTCCTTTTTCCTTGTGTGTCGTGTGTCTTTTTAGATTGTAAGCCCTGCGGGCAGGGGCTGTCTTGTTAATTGCTGTAAACCGCCCAGAGAGCTTCGGCTATTGGGCGGTATAAAAATGAAATAAAAATAAATAAATAAATAAATAAATAAATAAATAAATAAAAATAGGGAGTGGGGGGGGTGCCAGAGAGAAAAAGAATATAATTCTCTCTCTGCTTAAACTACCTCGCAGGGTTCTTGTGAGTATGAAGTTGGGATCAGGGGAGGCTGGTGGCTCCTATGGCATTGGCAGCGACCCATGGTGCCCCACGGTGGTGAACCTATTCTGCGGACGGAGTTCAGCACCGCGGATAGCTCCAATAAAGCTCAGGATAAAACCCTGCAGTGGATAAGGAGCCCCACTGACATAGGTGTCGCCAGCCTCCCCTGTGTGTGGCTGCTGCTGGTGGTTGTGGTCGGGACCCCAGGCGGCAAGCCAATTTCCCCACACACGCCTTCCAGGTCAAATGCGAAGCCTGGCTCCTCTCTCAGCCAACTCTACGGGGAACGCAGAACCCCTCCACAAACGACAGAGTAGCCCAGGATCCCTTTGAGGGAAGCGACGGCGTAGAACCAGAGAGCCAGTGTGGTGTAGTGGTGAGGGTGTTGGGCTGGGGACTCGGGAGATCCGGGTTCTAGTCCCCGCTCGGCCATGGAACTCACTGGGTGACTTTGGGCCAGTCACTGACTCTCAGCCTAACCTACCTCGCAGGGTTGTTGTGAGGATAAAGTGGAGAGGAGGAGGATTATGTAAGCCGCCTTGGGTCCCTTGCAGGAAAAAAGGCAGGGTACAAATATAATAAATAAATAAATAAATAAAACGGATACAAAGGATTGCAGCGAAGATACGGCCTTTTGGAGCAGAATGAGACTTATATATTTTATTTATTAGGAATACTGATAAACCGCTTGATATAACAAAAATAATAATCCCTAAGTGGCTTAAAGGGCAAGAGAGGGGGGGGGTAGGGGAGGCTTACCCCGCACAGGACAGTGATGGCGATGGCGGTGGTCGTGAATAAACTGACGTACCGGACAGTGTCCTTGGCCAGCCCCATCGTCTGGTAGGTTCTCTCTGTATAATAGTACGCCTGAAATGAACGCAGGACAACGGAAATCCTTAGAGTCGTGGAAGATGCTACGGAAGACCCAGAGTTTGGGGGAAGTGAGGAACCCTGTAGCTCTAGTGAACCCTGGATGTCATAAGAACATTACATAAGAACATCAGAAGAGCCCTGCTGGATCAGACCAAGGGTCCGTCTAGTCCAGCATTCTGTTCACACAGCGGCCCACCGGCTGCCCACGGGAAACCCTCAAGCACGACAGGAGCGCAACAGCACCCTCCCGCCCGTGTCCCCCAGCAACTGCTGTACATAGGCACACTGCCTCTGACACTGGAGGCAGCATATAGCCATGAGGACTAGTAGCCTTCTCCTCCGGGAATGTCAATGTCGGCTGCTCTTATTTACAGCTGTACTGTATAGACAAGAACAGCCAGCTTCGTCGGATAACAGCCTTGATGTCAGGGCTTCCGAATCTTGCTCGTGCAGAACAAGCTCCAGCGTCCACCCCCTTTTCTTTGTTCATTTTCGGTTCAGCATCCGAACCGCTCCAGAGATCGTCTTCTTTACCCAGTTGATGCCGGAGAGCTGCTGGCTGCACATCACGACGATGACAGAGATGATTTGCCACCGCAAGGGCGCATAGCAGAGCAGCCTCAGCGAATTCATGTCCTTGTCCCCCTTCTCAGAGAGATCCTCCTGACGAAGTTCCTCCATTTCATCCTCCACGTCGGTCCCTGTTTCTCAGCTCCTTCAAGGCTGAATGGAAGTAGTAGCAGAAAGCATTTGAACTGTGGGAAGGCTGAGATTTCTTGAAAATTTAATTTAATTTTATATCTTTATATTTATGATTATGGCAACCATTTAATTTAATTTAATTACATCTCTATTAACCGCCTGATTGCCAAAGCTCTGTGGGCCATTCACAACAATTAAAACCATAAACTACAACATGATAAAACAGAATATAAAAGTAAATAAAATAAAAATAAAATAAAACTATGGTATAAAACCAAAATGAAAACTAAAACCCAAAATAAAACCTAGCAGCAGTGCAAAGAGAATGTCTAAAGTCTAATTCACCCGGCGCCGAAAAGAGCACAACGTAGAGGCCAGCCCAGCCTCTCTGGGAAGCTCATTCCACAACTGGGGTGACACCACTGAAAAGGCCTCCTTCTTAGTAGCCACCCACCTCACTTCCTTTGGCGGGGGCTCCTGGAGAAGGACCACTGAAGACTATCTTAGGGTCCGGGCAGGTATATATGGGAAGAAACAAATCCTTCAAGTAACCTGGCCCCAAGCCGTTTAGGACTTTGAATGTTAATACCAGCATTTTGAATTGGTCCCGTAAATGGACTGGCAGCCAACGCAGATAGAAAAGTACTGGCCTAATGTGATCACGTTGCCCAGTCCCTGTTAACAACCCCACTGCCTGATTTTGGACCAGCTGAAGTTTCCGGACCGTTTTCAAAGGCAGCCCCGCATAGAACACATTGCAGTAATCCAGCTGAGAGGTTGCCAGAGCACGGATAACCGTAGCTAGGCTATCCCTGTCCAGATGAGGGTGTAGTTGGTTTATCAGCCTAATTTGATAAAAGGTGCTCTGTGCCTCCGTCTCACCCCCCCTCCGCCAGCCTCAGCCTCCCCCTCTGGCCTCACCCCCTTTCCCCCAAGCACTGGTTTCTTTGTGGTTGCCCGGCTTTTGTGCAGGTTCCCCCCCGCCCCCCGTTCTAAAAGGCTGAAATACCGCTCCTGAGGACTAGATACTTGTAGTAAGACTTTTAAGCTAAAACATGCTGGTTTTTTCGGCCCCATCCTTTTGTCTTTGTCCTCGCCACTTTTGCCTTTGGTCCCGCCCAACACTGGAATACAACCCCCCCCCCGAGAACTTCCCCGAAAGGGAATTTGGCCCTTGGGGTATTGCACCCCTGCTATAACTGAACCTAAGCACACGTGACTGAAACAAGAACCTATTACTTCCCTTGCCTCCATTTGCTTCCCCTGTGTCGAACTGAACGGTGTGAGCTCCTCGGGGCAGAGACCTGTCCTCTTGGGGTTCCTCCAGATAGAGGGTTCTTAGTGCCAACACTCAAAAGGCACTGGTGGGCAGCTATTCTGTCTGTATTTTTCCTTAACAGGAATTTTATTGCTCCGAAAAGAAGTCGTGGGAACACATAGGAGGGCTACAAATGGAAGACAGCTCATCTGGTCCTCCCATAAAAACTGCATAAATGAGGCAAAGAACAAACAAACAAACAAACAAACAAACAGTAAAAGCCTCTTCTGGAATCACCCTTATACTCTGCAAATCCCCATGCATCTAAACCAACAAACTCACTGCGCTATCTAAACCAACAAACTCACTGCTAACAACCACATTTGGATTGGATTGCTCCAGAAGATATGGAAGATCTCTGCTACAGGAGTTTGGCATCTCCAACACAAATCTCTCCTTGGAGATTATACCTGTGTTTAGCCATAAAGACATTGGGCACCATCCAAATGGTAATTTATATAAAGACCCGGTGTACATGTTACAAAACAATCCATAGTTTGTTAAACTGTGGGTCGTTGTAAATGAAGTGGGAGCGAGGGAGCGAGCTTGTTCTCGCCGATCAATCGTTCCCTCTGCAGCCGGGCGGCACTAACAAGCCCAGGGATACTCTGTCCCGGGGTTATCATGACAGCTGATCCCGGAATGGTGGCTTGTTGGGGGAGAGAGAACCCAGAGTTAGAACCCGAGAACAAACTATGGGTTCTAACTCTGGGTTGTCTCTCCCGCAACTAGTCACAATTCCCAGTTCAGATGTCACAATAAGCAATCCGGGGACAGAGATTAGCTTAGCAGGAGTGGGCCGGCGACCGGGAACCGGTACACTCACTCGCTCCTGTTCGTTCACGACTCCCCGGGGTTTAAACAAAGGCTGGATAGCCGTGACGTGCAAATCGGGACAAAGACTCTCTCTCTGCGGGCAACACCAATAAGGCCCTTCAAGATTATACCCATTATACTTCAAGATATCCGGAACCACGGTTCTCGTGCAGTTGGTACCTTCCCTGGCTTTCCTTTCATCTTTCTTCTGAATCAGTAGATACCGCGGACTTTCAGGGAAGGAAGGGACTAGGATGACCTGAAATAATGCCAGTATCCCAGAGAGACTCATCAGGATTGGCCAACCTGTGCAAAAAGATGCAATTATCAATGGCATTGACATATCCAATATGGTACAGGCTAAAGCAGAACTGGGGAACCTCAGGCCTGGGGTCTAAATATGGCCCTGCAGTGCTCGCTAGAAGGCCTGAGGTCTAAATATGGCCCTGTGGTGCTTCCCAAGAAGCCTACATATGGTCCTCCAGTGTTCCACCGAGGGCCACTTCCCGTTTCCCTCTAACCACCGATCGTTTCGTGGTTTCCTGGCCTTTGTGCAGTCTTTCTCCTATTCTAAAGGGTTGAAATGCCTTAGTTACTGGTAATAAAAGCTTTAAGCTACAATATGCTGGTATTTTGGGGGGTATTTTTGGCCATAGCCCTTTCAGCCCCGTCCACCACTGGAATGCGGCCCCCGAGAGCTCCTCTGAAATTGAATTTGGCCCTCGGGCTAAGAGGTTCCCCACCCCTGGGCTAAGGGATGCGCCTCTTGGATTTACCTTCTGCCGTCCCCATGACTTCACGGAAAGCGAGGATCTGGGCCACTTGGACACCTATGGTTAGAAAGAGGTGTGGCATCATGCCAATGACTCCCCTCATGCTCACCGGGGAGATCTCTCCGAGGTACATTGGGACCACACTGGAGAATACGCCTGGTGAGATGATAAAGCAAGGAATTATTCATAGCATTCATGTGACAGGCGGAGAAACATACGAAGATCTTCATGGAATGCAGGACGACGACGCCCCCCCCCCCCCGAGGGGCTGGTAATGGGCCTTGGCTCATCACTCCCGAGATGTTCCACGTGGGGATCTGCGAGGCCATTAGATTAAATTGCACGGAGGCATGGGCTTTCAAGGCCATTCGTGTGGTAGATGCCCTGCTCTACCTCCACACTATTCCAGGTCCCACGAGAGCGCCCAGAGAAGTGTTCTCGGAGGTTGCCCCTTGACTTTGGAACTTTCTTCCCTGGAGACAAGCCAAAGCCAACGACTGTACATCTTCCAGGAGGGCATATGATGCCTTTATTTAAAGTAGCTGATGGTGGCCAGAGAGAGGACAGAATTATAATCATCATCGTCCTCATTGAATAATAATAATAATTATTATAATTATTATAATTATTATTATTATATTATTATTATTATTATTATTATTATTATTATTATTATATTTCCATACCACCCAATAGCTGAAGCTCTCTGGGCGGTTTACAGCAATCAATAAAAAGTACAATGAAATACAATAAAAACACACACAATAAAAACATTATTAAAATCCCAACACTAAAATTTAAAAACCAAATTTAAAAACGACTCAGATGAGTAAAAACAAGGTAATGCAATGTGACCTGCTTAAAAAAAAAGAAAGTCATAACCCCCCCCCCCTATGTACTATTTAGTGCCTCAACATAGAGGGCAGTCTTAACCTGGCACTGAAAAGGTAGTAGAGTAGTAGTAATACCATAGTAGTAGTCGTAGTAGTAATCTAGTTGATTTATATATATCCCACTTTTTGACTAGAGTCCTCAGAGTGACTTACCATATTTAGAAAAACAGAGCAGATAGAGCCAGAACCACATGCTGAGAAACCCAAACTGAACAGCACACTACATTACATTTGCAGTGATGGCCACCAATTTGGATGGCCTTAAAAGGGCATTAGAAAAATCATCTCACCTGCACACAGGAGCCTCCTTTCAATAGTACTCTTTCATTTGCAGTTTTTACTGGTTTCATAACAATGCATTTTAAAACTCAAGATTCCACAGTATTACAAGACTGTCCCTCCTTTTCGGGAGGCTTAATTCGAGCCAGACTTTCAGAACGTGGCTCTGAAGCCAAGTAGTGATATATGCATGTGTGAGAAAGGAAAGGGTGATAAAACGGGAAAGCATCCAAATTTCAAAAGGAGAGAGCTCATCTCAAGATGCTGAAGGGGGAAAAATATATATACCGGTAGATCTATTCTTTAAGAAGTCCAAAGAATAAAACTATTCCCCCCCCCCCAACATCTTGAGAGTAGCTCTCTCTCTCTTTGGATCCATGTGTGACTGTGAGAAAGCCATGCCAGTACTTTGCTTGATGCTTGCGCTGCAAGAATTCCCACGGCCAAAGAGCCAAGCCACTGCTCTGTTTGGAAAAAAAAAAAAACGGCTTGCCTTTTCTGCAGTGTCATCTGCAGAGGCGAAGGTTTCAAAACTGCTGCTGTGTTGGTGGCTAACCTCTGACCTTTGGATTGTGGCCCCCGTTTCCAGCTCAACCAAAGGGCATGAATTTGAGGTAGATTACTGACGGGGCACCTTTCTGTTAAAAAAAAACAAACCCGATCAAACCGCGCGAAATCCAATACCCTAACTCACCTATGGTTATTCCAATGAGCACACGTGAAAACAAGGCGAATATCATGCCCTGTACCGCATTGGCAGAAGCCAAGGACATAGACGAGACCATAGAACAAAAGCTATTTATCATCAGAGCACCTTTCCTGAAAAGACAGTGAAAAGGAGTAGCGTGTGCGGGTGAGTTTCAATGAATCTGTGCTAGCATCCAAAGAACAAGGGAGTTACAGGCTGGAAAAAGAGTGACAGAATTTCCGACAGGGTCCTCGTCATTTTATGCATCCTTTCAGTGCAGGCTTCATTCGTCTGACGGGAAAGGCAGAGAGCTCGCGCGGGTCCCCGAAGCTGCAAACCCCAAGCACCGGCGTAGACCTTATTCAGCGACACACACACACACACACACACACACACACCCGCTTCGGCCGCTGTGATTTCAGCGGTTTCGCAGTTTCGACCACAAGGGCTAGAAACTTGCTTTGGCGGCCCTGCGACGGCAGATGCTTTAACGTGACATGCTGAGGATCGAACCTGGGATGGAAGCGATGACTTTTCTCCAGTGGTACATTAGCCAAGCTGGAGATGCATGTCAGATGATGCCCTATCTACAGAATCCATTGAAGTCTCAAATTGGGTCAGATAACCTGTTGGTTGGAGGACATATTTCGGGGATGTTGGTCAGTAGCAGTCACACACTTCCCTCCCCACCGCCACCCCCACAGGGTCTAATTAGGACACAGGAACCTAGGAAGCTGCCCTATACCCATTCAGACCATTGGGTTTTTTTTATCTAAGACCAGTATTGTCGACACTGACTGGCAGTGGCTCTCCAGGGTTTCGGGCAGGATTCCTTCCTAGCCCTACCTGGAGATGCCAGGGATCGAACCTGGGACCTTCCGCATGCAAAAGCAGGTGCACCATCACTGAGTTACAGCCCTCCCCTAAGTTTCTAGTCCTCATGGTTCTGGGGAAATAAAAGGGGGGCTAATTTAAATAGGGACATAGGAAACCACCTTATATCGAGTCAGACCCTTGATTCATCTAGCCCCATGTTGTCAACACTGACTGGCAGCAGCGGCTCTCCAGGGATTCAGGCAGGAACTTTTCCCAGCCCTACCTGGAGATGCCGAGGATCGAACCTGGGACCTCCTGCATGCCAAGCAGGAGCTCTGCCACTGAGCTATTGTCCCCTAGGCTCTTTATGTTCTTTATATACCTGCCAAAGTTATCCACCATGGGTCCTACCAGAAGTGCCCCGACGATGCCTCCGATCGGGAGCGAGCTAATGGAGACGCTCATCATGAATATCTCAAACTGCGGGTCCTTGTTCTCCTCAAAGGTTAGATTGTGGAAGTCTTGTATGATCTAGGAGCGGAGCACACGACAAGCGGCGTTAAGGGTTTCCCCCCGTGCAATTACGCGGCAGCGAAACCAGGGTTCGCAACGGAATGGACGCTGGGCAGAGGGAGCTGCCCCCCAATCCTGCCCACCAATCCCTCCGCCAAATGCTGCCCACCCAGTGAGCTCCTCTGTATGCAGCATGCTTAGGTCTCGTTCTCAAAGATCACATTTGTTCGGTGCACAATAATAACTGGGGACAGGGCCGGTGCTACCATTAGGCCAGCTAGGCAGCTGCCTAGGGCGCAGGGCTAAAGGGGGCGCCAGGAATAGGGAGGGAGGGCTCAAGCGGGAAGGGGGGGCGCTAAATATCTGATCTTGCCTAGGGCACCAAACTGCACCAAACTGCCTTGCACCGGCCCTGACTGGGGATGGGGGGCAGGTCATATTCCCAGGTGCCAAGGGTAGGCACGGTCGGGCACTTGCCGAGGGCCCACATCCCAACAGGGGCCCACTGAAAGAGCCACTGGGAGCTGTTCCACCTCCTCATCACTGCAGCCAGCTTGTTCACCACTACACAGGCAGTGACAGTTCCAGGTTATGGAGGTGTTGGACAACAACTCCTAGCACCCCCCTAGCTAGCTTGGCTGGGGAATGCTGGGAATTGCCATCCAACACATCTGGAGTGCACCAGGGTTCGGGAAGGCCGCATTCCTCCCTGCTCTTCCCAGGGTATCACCTCCGTCGCAGGGACCGACTTACCACGGTGGGGGAGTAGACCACCCAGAGGTTGTAGCCATATTGGACAGATCCCAAGGCAGAGACCACGGTGATCTGGAAAAAGGTGCTTGTCAGCTTCTGTGGGAAAGAGCACGAGATACTGCAGCGTGAGCGCAAGGCGATGCATTCATCGGTGCCTTTTTAAAACCACTCGTTAACGGCATACAGGTAATTGTTTTAAATACACTGGCTTGGATCGTTTGAGTGGAGTTAAGAATATAAGAACGGAAGAAAAAAGATCTCTCTGGTCCAGCATTTTGTTTCCGACAGTGGTCAATCAGGTGTTCTGCCCATGGGAAGGGTGCTCCCGGCAGATGCTAATGGAACCGGGGAAGGCAATTTTCACAGGTCCTCCTTCCCCCAGCAGCGCCTGAAAATCTGGAGGTTTGGGGAACCTCCAGGACAGTGTTGAGTCTGCCCAGGGGGCTGTGGTGGAAAGGGGAAATCAGAAGGGGGGGGGAAATCACCCCCATGGCTTCTCCTAGCGCAGGGCTGGGCAAGCTGAATATGAGCCAGCAATGTGATGTGGCTGCAAAAAAGGCAAATCCTATTTTGGGCTGCATGAATAGAAGTATAGCTTCCAAATAGTGGGAAGTACTACTTCCCCTCTACTCAGCACTGGTTAGGCCTCATCTGGAGTACTGCGTCCAGTTCTGGGCACCACACTTTTAAGAAGGATGCAGACAAACTGGAAAAGGTTCACAGGAGGGCGACAAGGATGATAAAGGGACTGGAAACAAAGCCCTGTGAGGAGCGACTGAAGGAACTGGGCATGTTTAGCCTTCAGAAGAGAAGACTGAGGGGAGATATGAGAGCTTTCTTCAAGGACTTGAAAGGTTGTCACACAGAGGAGGGCCAGGATCTCTTCTCGAACATCCCAGATTGCAGGACACGGAATCAAGGGTAGGCATGGCTGGGCACCTGCCGAGGGCCCTCATCTCAGCAGGGGCCCACTGACAGAAGTCCCCTGGAGTTGCTCCTCCTCTTCTCCACTGCAACCTGCTTCTTCACCCGCCTCTCGCTCTGGCCCAGACTAACGGTGGTGGCGAGGAGGAGGAGCAGGAGATGCCACGGCCTCCCTTGCTCACGGGCTCCTGCCTGCCAAGCAAGCAAGTGGTGGCAATGACGAGAAAAAGGACGAGGCGTAAGTTCAGCTGGTGACCGCGGCGGTGAGAAGGTAGACTCAACGAGGGAGGGGGCACATTGAGGGCGTCTTGCCTGAGGGCCCTCAGAAACGTGGAGCAGGTCGCTTCACCGCGCTGCGTGCCAGGGCTGGCCCTTGCCTCAACTCACGTCTTTCTTGGCCGCTCCCCGTGTCACCTTCACTGGTCTGATTTCCATGTTCTCTTGGGCAGAGGTCAGAAATCATCAGACTGAGCTGCGGGGGAAGACGAGGGAGATCGTGTCAGGAGGTTATTGTTGACTCTTTCAGCTCGATTAAGAACGGGAGATTAAACAAAGATCATTTCCTGGCCAATTAAAAAAAAAAAATTAGGAGAGCCAGTGTGTGGTGTAGTGGTGAGAGCGTTGGACTGGGACTCGGGAGATCCGGGTTCTAGTCCCCGCTCGGCCATGAAGCTCCCTGGGTGACTTTGGGCCGGTCACAGACTCTCAGCCTAACCTACCTCACAGGGCTGTTGTGAGAATAAAATGGAGAGGAGGAGGAGGAGGAGGATTATGCAAGCCGCCGTGGGTTCCTTGCAGGAAAAAAGGCGGGGTATAAATATAATAAATAAATAAAATAAAACTCCCATAAGCCCCTGCCAGCATGGCGGGAGTTGTAGCCTGACAACATCTGGAGGGCCGCAGGTGCTCCACCCTTGCTTTAAACCTGGGACATTTCTCCCTTGATCCTTTAAGCCAGGGGTGGGCCATGCGTGGCCCTCAGGATTTTTAAGCCACTTGTGGCCCTCTAGCTCAGTCCTCGCCAGCATAGCCAGTGGTGAGGGATCATGGGAGTCGTGCCAAGGGTCCATGGGAGTGAGTTCAGTTCAGGAGCTGTAGCTGATCGTTCAAACAGGCCTATAAGTTGGCCGCTGTGGAGTTTGCCTGTAGGCAGTGGCCATCCAGCCACGGGCAAAGTAGTTCCCCCCGCCCCAGAGGTTTGGTGATGAGGAAGAGGGGAAGAAAGTGCAGACCCTACCATAGGTTTCTGGACTGGTGACTAGAGGAAAATCAGCCCGGCCATATTTTCTCTTGAAGCAAGGCAGCGGAAGGCAAACTGTATTGCGAGAACCGATCAGCGGAGGGAGGCCGGAAGATTCCGGTGGAAGCTGTTGACGACAGTTGGGGGCCAACCCGATGCATAAAGAAGGAGGCGGATGTATTTGTGTTATTAATTATTATTGTTATTATGATCATCATCTTATAGAGCACCTAAGATGTTAGATGCAGCTGTACAAAGGGGAAGAGATAATGGACAGAATGCCACAGGAACGGGAAGGGAAGAGGAAAGCAAGGAAATGCAGGCCCAAGTTCTCGATGTTCTATCCTCTCAGCAGTACCTTTTGATCCAGAATGGTCTCTTGAGTGAGCTATTATGCATGTTTCTGCCACACACACACCCCAAAAAGGATAACGAGCCAGTGATGTTCGCTCCAAAGTGCCACTTGGGCATCGGTGGAGCTGCTGTCCCTGGCAGTGGCATGGGGCTCCGTAAAAAAAAAACAACCGCAAACGAAAACGGGGTTGCAATCTGGAGCGGGGAGGAGGAGAGAAGCGGGCTTCTGACACGCAGCAGCACCCTGGGATACCAGCTGGAGGATCAGAGCGGGGCGGGAAGGAAGGGGAGAACAACCCATGGTACGCCCGATCGTCCGTTGGGCGCATTGTGGGTTGTTCCGCGAGGAAGCCACACTGCGTAGCTTATTCGCAGGGCGGGCGGCGGGCGCGTTGTGCGAACTCGCCAGTTTCGTCTGCCCTTCTAACCCTCGTATATCATTGTGAAGTTGGTTGCGTACTGATCCACTTGTACCTGCACTTTTTGGTGTGCATTCTTAGCTCCCTTTTAGAGATTTTCCTACCGTTACAGTACTGAACGAGTCTGTGTGTAAAACCTGCAGTTCTTCCCTGATCTCTTCATTCTCGATGGTTTTCAGTTAGTCGGGAAATCATCTCTCCGGCTTGACCTTGGGTGCGAAGGTAGACTCATCAAGGGAGGGGTGGGCTGTTGAGGGTGTCTTGCCCGAGGGCCCTCGAAAACCGAGAGCCAGCAGTGTAAAGAAATCTGTGTGAGCATCCCTGGAACCACTCAACTGCTGGCAGCGGTGGTGCTAGGTACCAAAAAGGCTCAGGCTTCACAGGACCCCGCCCCCCCCCAAAAGAAAAGCTTTTTGCCTCCCTTGCTTTTTTTATGCAAGCACGAGGAAAGGAGGTCTGTACAATCAAGACTAGAATGTCAGAACAGTTAAACAGGTCACTCGGAAAACGCAGAGGTTATCAGGGCAACGTTTTCATTTCCCTCCAGTGTTTTCTATGAGCAGGGGTGGTGCTAGGTACTAAACAGATCTAGGGCTCAGGCCCACAGGGACCTAGAAAAATGCATAAATTTGCATGTGCTAATGTACATATGCTCTAAAGCAGGACTCTCCAACCTTGGGTCCCCAGATGTTGCTGGCCTACAGCTCCCAGCATACCCAGCCAGCATGGCTAATGGCAAAGGATTCTGGGGTCTCTCTCTCTCTCTGTGTGTCTTTAAAGGACCCTGTCTCCTAAAAACCCCACCCTAGATTCATAGATCATAGAGTTGGAAGGAGCCTACAAAGCTATCGAGTCCAACCCCCTGCTCAATGCAGGAAACTAGAGGAGGGGTCTCCCATCCAAGTCATAACCAGGCCTGACCCTGCTTAGCTTTCCACGCCCAGACAAGCTGAGCCAGCGTAAGCCACAGGATGGGACAGGAGGGTATTTGATTTCAGAAGAAAACCTCAGGTGGAAAGATTCGGGGGGGGGGGGCAGCAGGAGATGAAGCATATGTGGTCCAAAAGCCGACTAATCCAGGGGGGTCAGGTGCAACAGAGATCCTCAGGGCCCCTGGACCTTTATTTCAGCAAGTGCCCAGGGACAGCAGGGTGGTGGGGCAGCTGGCCTCCCAGAGATTCGGGGCTCCAAATGAAAGATTCGGGGTTTCTGCCCTAGTGGATCCGCCCCCTAACACTGCCTCTGCGTTGGCCCATGCTTGGTCGCCTGAAGGCAAATCCTTTGCACCGGAGGTGAGTGAGTGGCTATTGACTAGCCTTTTACCTAGTTCTGTCGGGTTTTGGCGACCACAGTGCAAGGAGCCACGGTTGGGTGTGTGTGTGTCTGTGTTGGAGAGGAAGTGAGAGAGATTGTTTGGAGCGAGGCATGTTAAGGCAAACAGGAGGGAGGCATTGAAGGGAGCATCGAATGACTGGTTGGGGATGCTGATGAAATTTGCTTGATTGACAATCGGAAGGAAAGATGTGGAGAACAGAGGGGATTAGCTATGTGGGAAATGGGGCATTCCCCAATCGGGTGCCCTCCAACTGTGTTGGACTACGACTCCCAGCATGCTCCAGCCAGCAGTCATTCCAGCAGCCTGAGCTGAGGGAGATGGGAAGGAAAGCAGAGCCAGTCCACCAGCCCTGCTGAAAGATTTAACGTTCAGCCCTCTTCCCTCCCCACTCCTCTTTCCTTTTGTGTCGCATCTAGGGATGTCAGAATAATCCACAACAGACTCAAATATAATAAATAAATAAATAAATAAATAAATAAATAAATGAGTTCAGATTTCTATGAATCCGACCCACGGATTCCACAGTGGGCCGGCTTTTCCCACATCGCACGGACTCTGCAGACTTGCGTACTGATTTTTGTTTTTTAATTTCCATAATTTTATGCAAATTTAGTGATGGAAAAATACGAAAATAAAAAAAGCACTGAATGAAAATATGCACACACACACCCAAGTATGAACATGCGCTTTTTGGGGTGGGTGGGTTGCGTAGTTACAGGGGGATTTGCACATTTTTTTTGGAAATGAGCATTTGCGCTAGTGCGGGTTTGCGCGCATGCGTACGAACGCATTTGCGTAAAATTTGATTCTGCGAATGAGCAGACGGAACGAAAGGTGCCTGAAAATCCACAAAATGCAGACAGGACGGATTTAACCAAGTCCGTACATCCCTCGTTGTGTCTTTTTAGACTAAGCCTGCGGGTAGGGACTGTCTTGATTAACCAATTCTATGTAAGCTTCTCTGGGATTCTTTTTGGACGAGAAGCCACATTAAAAAAATACTTCAAACAAATACTAATTATCCCCTTCATCGGAGTGGTAGTCCAGCAGATCTGGAGAGGACCAGGTTGGGGAAGGCATGTTTGGAAGATTCTAGTTCTAATCCCTATTTGCCCCAGATTTGAGTTTACTGTGAATTTGTTTTCTTTGTTCCTCAAATACAGACCACGTTGGTTGTTAACCCTGGGAAATTGTCAGCGAAATCCATGCGTAAATAGTCTGAATATCCACCCCTGTACCTGCTCCCCAATCCTTTCAACTGGAAACACCAGGGATGTTTACCCGAGACCTTCTACATACCAAGGAAGAGTAGAAGCCCTGATCTACACAACCTTCCTTTTCTCCTTGTTGCACAAGCTGCAGAGAACCGAACCTTCATTTTACATCTATCCTCTTTCTCTGCCACGAGAAACCCTGTTCTTTCCACCAGAAGGAAGCATTATTCAACAATGTTCAATGGAGTTTTGAGGAAGTAAAAATGCCATCTAGATTAGCCACTGGCTGAGACACTGCGATGCAACGGAATGTTCACAAACATTCTCAGGGCTTTCCTACACGAGGCTGCTAATCCGCTGCATCTACGTTCGGTTTCATCGCAGAACTGAGATCCCAGCACTACACGAGGAGTGTTTCCTTTCCTGCTTTCCCCCTACGTAACCTCTAGCTGGCGCTGTAGTATAGCCGAATAGCACAAATACACAGGAAGAAATCACACTTTCTTTTGCCATCAGAAATAATGAGCTTTTCTATACGAGGCATGTGTTGTGCGCTCATCATTCCCGACTCAAAGTTATTTACAGTTTTTTTAGACAATGTAATGACCCACCAGTTTTGCTTCTGTTTGTAAACAGCACTTCCTGCTGAGGTTTTTTTTTTTTTTTGAGCAGGGAAAATGGGGTGTTATTTCTGATGGCGAAAGAAAGCGTGATTTCCTCTTCTGTATTTGCGGTATTCCATTTTAGGACAGTGCCACCTAGAGGTGATGGAGCAGAAAAGCAGGAAAGGAAACGCTCCTCTTGTAGTGCTCTGAACTCCATTCTGCAAGGAGATGCAGCGGATTTACAACCTCGTGTAGAAAAGAGAGAGAAGAACATTCCAATAAACTCTTTCTAGTCTCATGTCTTACCTAGACAGGCCAGGGAGGGGGGAATGGAGTGAGGGGAGTCTTTGCAAACTCTGGATTAGAGAGCCAAAAGGCCATTCCGAAGATTCGACTCCATAACTATGTGTGTGCTTTATAATTTACATTTTAAAATGCATGGAAGGAGAGTAGGAAATTCTTAACAGAGATGGGGCGGGGGCGGCAGGGCAGAAAAGAACCCGCGATCACCCCGTGTGTTAAGAGAACCGAGGCAGTTCAAAGGACGATGTCAATGTATCGTCGCTCTTCGCTTTTTTCTTCGACTGCTGTGGCGCATGGACTTCTTCGGTGTGCTCCCTTTCATATTTGATGCCTGCACGTGAATCTTCCTGGCGATGTGGGTCGACATGAGCCTCCTGATCTGCAGAAAGGTCCTGCCCTTGGTTTCTGGGATCACCTTGAAGATATAAATAAAGGTGCCGATGCAGAGAGGCCAGAACAGGAGGAAGCTGTACGACCCAATGCGGGTCTAGGGATTAAAACCAGAGAGAGAGAGAGAGAGAGAAGAAAACCAGAGAGAGAGAGAGAGAGAGAGAGAGAGACGTGAGCACAACATGGAAGAGTATTTATTTATCACATGTATACACGACAACGTAAGTAGCATAAGCATTAGAGAACCTGTTGTGCTACACTGGTGAATCCCCCTTACTATATTGGCAGGGATGTTGAAGAGTCCTTGGGCTCAAGTCACGAGTCTTTGGACCCGAGTCTCAAGTCCGAGTCTGAGTCCTTGGTCCAAAATGGTGACTCACGAGTCCCGAGTCCCGAGTCACTCCCAAAACTGACTCCACGAGTCCCTACTAAAATCAATGGGGTTTCCCCCCAACAAAATAAGGCTGCTTCAGATGTGTGGCTTAAATAAATTCTAGGCACAAGTGTGCCTTTTTATTTCAAAACTCTGCAACTGATTTTGGCAAGAACAGACCAGGCAGACAAACCCAAAATAACCAGGCAGGCAGAGGAGGCAGGGAACCCCAAAGCAGGCAGGCAGAGGCCTTTGTCTTGGACAATTCAAACTGTGGAACTGGTTAAGAAGAGACCGGGCAGGCAGAGGAGGCTGGAAACCCCAAACAGGCAGGCAGAGGCAGCCAAAACCAAAATGTCTGACCCTAACCCCCCACAACAACACATCAATCAAAATTGAGTTGTACATCCGCTCCTTCTGGCACATCCGCTCCTTCTGGCACAGCCCAGGGATGTTGATGAGTCCTTGACCTCGAGTCCCGAGTCGAGTCTCGAGTCCCATTAAAAATATTGGGACTCGAGTCCGAGTCGAGTCAGAGGGGGGACTCAGTCCGACTCACGAGTCGAGTCCTCGAGTCCGAGTCCCCATCCCTGTATATTGGCTACCCAAGCTACATTGAAGGAAACCGAAGATTTTTCATAGTGTTTCTACAGTATCAATAGAGGAAGTGTAACTAAGTTATAACTACAAAGCAAAATCCAGCCTTTTACTGACACGTCTTTCATGTTATGCATAGGCCGGCGTAGAAGAAGTGGACCCCAACATAGGAGGAGGGGAAGGGAATGTCCCAGACAGGAAAGTGCCCTGTGATGTGCCACCTCAAATTGTGGAAGGGGAAATGTCTGGAGAAGAAGACATCCCGACATGCAGAAACGGTACTAGAACAAGCCCCACCACCTCCTGGCACCGGCCAGAGGGGTCTACCCAATAATCATGCAGAAAAACTCTACTATCTTTTTGGAACCAGGTTAAGACTGCCACCTAAGTTGAGGGGTGGTTATATCAACTTGAGTGTGGGTTGTCACTGAATTGTGGGTTATCATGTTGTCTGAACCCAGCTGAGATAACAAGCCATGGCTTGTTAACCATAAACAACCCATGAAGAGAAGCCATGGTTTATTGTTGGGTTGTGAACTGTGGGTTGTTCACTATGGTTCGTTATCTCGACTGGGTTCAAACAGCAAACACTCAAGGGTTGATTGTGAGTAGTTGTTGAACCGTGGCTTGTTGTTGAAATGTGGGTTATCGTGTTGTCTGAACCCAGCTGCAATAACAAGCCATGGCTTGTTAACCACAAACAACCCAGGAAGAGAACCTGTGGTTTGTTGTTGGGTTGTCCACCATGGTTCGTTATCTCAGCTGGATTCAGACAACACAAGAACCCACATTTCAACAACAACCCATGTTTCAACGACAACCCACACTCAACCCTTGAGGGTGGGTTGTCGTGCTGTCTGAACCCAGTCGCTATCTGGGGATTGCACCACTGCCCCATGCTGCCAAAGACCCCTTAAAAAGTCAGGTGTTAAAACGACAACACCCCGATTTCTTGGGGCAAGGCATGGCCATGAATGGATCCCCCCCAAATACATAATTTATACATGCGAGGGAGAAAGGCTGGCCTTAGTTGACCGATTTGAAAGCATCCCCATCCCTCCAAGATCACTCACTTCTATCTGAAGGAAGAGCACCCCGGTCAGGAAGTTTAGGAGCCAATGCACAAATCCGCCAAGCACAAAACCGGTGGAGCGGGACGACTGAAGGAACAGTTCTGCTATTAGCACGTTGGGTATGGGACCTGGGTGGAGGGAAGAGGATTCGAGGCGTTGGAGGATGCAGCTTTTCATTGACTCACTAAATGCACAATCCTATAGCATGTTTAGTCAGGAAAAAAGTCCTACAACTCCCAGCATGCCCCAGCCACCCCTTCTCTCTCTTTCCACCCCCCCCTCTCTCTCTTTCTCACCCTTTCTCTCTCTTTCTGCCATCCCTTATCTCTCTCTCTCTTTTCCTCTGCCACCCCTTCTCTCTCTTTCTCTTCTGCACCCCTCTCTTCTGCCACCCTTCTCTATCTTCTGTTTCTCTCTGACACCCTTTTTTCTCTTTCTGACATCCCTTCTCTCTATATCTCTCTCTCTTTCCTCTGCACCTTTTCTCTCTCTCTTGCCACCCCTTTTCTCTCTTTCTCCACACTTTTCTCTCTCTCTCTCTCTCTCTCTCTCTCTCTCTCTCTCTCTCTCTCTGCCATCACCGTCTCTCTTTCTCTATCACCTCCTTCTCTCTTATGACACCTTTTCTCTCTCTCTTCTGCACCCTTCTTCTGTTCTCTCTGCCACCCCTTCTCTCTCTCTCTGCCATCACCTTCTCTCTTTCTCTCTCTATCACCTCCTTCTCTCTTTATGACACCCCCTTTTCTCTCTCTTTCTGCCACCCCTTCTTTCTCTCTCTGCCACCCCTTTTCTCTCTCTCTTTGCTATCACCGTCTCTCTTTCTCTCTCTGCTACTCCCTTCTCTCTCTTCATGACACCCCCTTTTCTCTCTCTCCCTCTTTCTGCCACTCCTTCTCTCTCTTTCCCCTTCCCAATTCCTCTCGGACCCCACTGTTTTAAGCAGCTGGGGGCAACGGTGCTCTTATTACATTGGGATGAGTGGGAATTTTGTTGTGTTAATTCCCCCCCCCCAAGAACGTACCCAAATTCAAAATTTTCTAAATAAACAGGATAGAAGATAAGATTAAAAAAAAAAAAATTGAACGTGTGAGGAAGTGATACAAACAGAAAGAGGGCTTTGAGTGCTTAAGGGTGCAATCCTATGCATGTTTAGAGAGGAAAAAAGATCTACAACTCCCAGCATGCCCCAGCCAGCTATGCTGGGAGTTGTAGGCCTTTCTCTCTCTCTAAACATGCATAGGATTGTGCCCTAAATCATCTATCCCATTTGTATCTCGCCCTTCCTCCAAGAAACCCTGTACAACAGGGGTGTTGAACCTCTTTCAGCCCGAGTGCCAAATCCCATTTTGTGGAAGCCCTCGGGGGCCGCATTTTGCCAAAGGCAAAAGGGTCAAAAACACAGGCATGTTTTAGCTTACAGCTTTTTCTGCCAGTCTTAAGAGAGAGGCATTTCAACCTCTTAGAATGGGAGGGGGGAACTGCACAAAAGCTGAGAAACCACCGAATGTTAGGTGGTTGGGGGAAAGGGGGTGGGGCTAGGCAACCCCAGAGGGCCAGATTGGGACTTGCCCGCAGGCCTGAGTTCCCCACCTCTGCTGTATGCCATCCAGTGGAGGCCGGTGGCTCCTCCGACGTCACTGGGGTGGTGTATCCACTCCGGGTTTCAGCCTGAACTCTTAAGGAGCTATCCATGGTGTTGAACCCTGTCCCCCCCCAAATTAGGTTCAGCACCATGGATGGCTCCTTTAAAGTTCAGACTGACACCCGGAGCGGATACACCGCCCCACTGACGTTGGAGCCACGGGCCACGGCTGTACATCATCTCAGTGCTCACCTGGTCCAATAATGTGTCCAATGAGGAAGACGAAGAGCAGAGATGAACTGACGTACGACATCCATGAGATGGTGGACTGTTGGAGAAAGTGGGCCATGCTTCAGTCATGCATGAACGGGGTGGCCAGCTGCCCTTTCTATTCAGGGATGCACTTGGCATCTCCGGTTCCAAAGTGTTGCTGAACCACAGGATGCAACACAAGCCATGAAACGTCAGGAGGAGATGAGTGGTAGACAACTATGTGGCATCAGAGTGCAAATAGCCAAATTCTGTAGGCAAGAATTTCTCAACTGGGAAACGACATTCCTGGAACGACATTCCAGCAAACGACTCATCGACTGGAATCGTTTTACACAAAATCCAAGTCAATTTTCCGTTTGCAAAGAATGACTGGGTTCAGACAACATGAGAACCCACATTCAAGGTTTGAGTATGGGTTGAGGGCGGGTTGCCTGCTGCTGTTCTTTGGCAGCGTGGGGCAGTGCAATCCCCAGATAGCGACCGGATTCACACAGCACGACAATCCTCAAGGGCTGAGTGTGGGTTGCCCTTGAAACGTGGGTTGTCCTTGAAATGTGGGTTCTCGTGTTGTCTGAACCCAGCCGAGATAACAAACCACGGTGAACCACCCACAGTTCACAACCCAACAACAAGTCCATGGGAGTGAGTTCAGTTCAGGAGCTGTAGCTGATCGTTCAAACAGGCCTATAAGTTGGCCGCTGTGTGGAGTTTGCCTGTAGGCAGTGGCAAACCCATGGTGCTCTCCATGGGTTGTTTGAGGTTAAGAAACCATGGTTTGTTAGTGCAGTTGGATTCAGACAACACAATAACCCATGTTTCAACAACCACCCACGGTTCAACAATATTTATTTTATTTATTTATTTGTTGTATTTATGAATTGCCCATCTGGCCAGCAAACCGGCCACTCTGGGCGATGTACAGCATGTTAAAATATAAAATACAGTTAAAACAGTATAAAATTTTAAAATCTTAACCCACCCCATATTCCCGCCTGAATAGCCATGTTTTTAGTGAGCGGCGGAAGCTCAGCAGAGAGGGGGCGTGGCGGAGGTCACTCGGGAGAGAGTTCCACAGTACGGGGGCCGCCTGCTCAAATCCATACCCAACCCTTGAGTGTGGGTCATCGTGTTGTCTAGTCGCCAACTGTGGATAAACCAACCAGAAAGTCATCTTGTATTTCAAAATGCCACTGTTCCAAACTAGTATGACAGCGTGGCGTAGTGGTGAGAGTGTTGGACTGGGACTCGAGAAGATGCAGGTTCAAGTCCCCACTTGGCTGTAAAGTTCACTGGGTGACTTTGGGCCAGTCACTGATTCTCCGCCTAACCTGCCTCACAGGGTTATTGTGAGCATAAAAAATGGGTTCCTTGCAAGAGGGGGGGAAAAGGCAGGATATAAATGTAATAATAAAATAAACAACATGCCGTATTTTATTTTATTTTTTTGGGGGGGGAAATGGGTCGGTTGCAGTGTGGATTGGTTAAGATCACGGCAATTTAAATCAATCGTCTTGAACTTTTAAACAAACGATATTTGGGTTTTTGAGCCTTCCTTGGCTTGTCAAGTCCATTGCCATGTTTCCCGTCGGTTTGTGGGCGCTGCTATTTCACACAGGTTGTCAGTGTGGGGAAGAGGAGGAGGAGGATGCCCAATCACCAGGGTCGGCACGGTCGGGCACCTGCCAAGGTCCCACAGCCCAGCAGGGGCCCACTGACAAGAGCTCCCCGGACTTGCTCCTCCTCTTCACCACAGGCAACCTGCTTCTTCACCTGCCTCTCGCTCTGGCCCAGGCAACGATGGTGGTGGTGGAGAAAAGGAGATGCTGGCGATGATGGTGGTGAGAAGTCGACTCGCTGAGGGGACCCCATGGAGGGGGGGGGTCTTGCCCAGGGGCCCTCAAAGAGCCGGATCCGGCACGGCTAGCGGCAGCGCCTCAGTGAGGCCCGGCTTGAAGTGACACCAGGTCTTGCAGAGTGTTGCGTTACCAACCTGCAGTTCCAGCGTCATGGTTAACAGGATGCAGAGGATGCTGCAGAACCCGAAGCCGGTGAGAATCAGAACCCTACGCCCGACCGTATCAATCGTGTAAACCTGGAGGAGATGGAAGCAGAGGAGAGAGAGAGAGAGAGAGTTTTGTTGTGTGTTTATGAGTGTACCAAAGAAAATGAGGCATCATGAATGAGGGAACTGTACTGGAGGGGTGAGCAGGGGTGCAAAACGGCAGGCCCAAAGGCCTACTCTGCCCTCTAGGCTTCTCCAGATGGCCAACGCCCACTTCCCTTTCCCCTGGCCTTTCCTCCAATCACTGATAATTGGGGAGTTTCCCAGGTTTGGTGCAGGTTTACCCCCACCCCCCATTCTCAAAGGTTGAAATGGACTTCCCAAAGCCTAAGTTACTGCCAGTCAGAGCTTTAAGCTAAAATATGCTGGCATTTTGGGGGGTATTTTTGGCCTCACCCCCTTTTGCCTTCAGCCCGGCCTACCACTGGAATGTGGCCCCCCGGAAGTGTCTGCCAAATGGAATTCGGGCCCCGGGCTGGAAGCAGCTCCGCAGCTGTGGGACTGAGTGTTGGACTTAGACACGGGTTCAAGTCCCTGCTTGGTATGAAGTTGGTTCGTTGATTTGGGGGCAATCACGATCTCCCCGCTCGACCGACCTTACAGGGTTGTTGTGACTATGAAATGGCCCCCCCAGGCACCTTCCTGAGCTTCTTGGAAGTAAACCCATGAAAGAGAACCCACGGTTTTTGTTTTTGGATTGCGAGTTGTGGGCTATTCACGGTTAGCCAGCCGTGGTTTGTTAGCGCGGCTCGGCTCAGACAACACGACAACCCGCGTTTTCGACAGCAACGCACGGCTCTCAACGACAACCCACATTCAACCCTTGAGTGTGGGTTGAATCGTGTTGTCTGAACCCAGCCATTGTTAGGTGATGAGGGTTGGTCCGTGATAAAGCCTATCACGGGCTACTGTTTAGGGTTTTAGGCTGGAGGGCTAGAAATAGAAGGTGATCAGGTGAACCCTTATTTCTGGCCCCGCAGGATATCCAGAAAGGTCCAACAAGTATCCCCTGGCATGGACTGGGTGGATGAGAAGGGGAGGTGGCAGTCTATCGGGTGGTTTGTTCGCCCAATGGCCACAGGGTAGGAGGTTGAGTGTCTTGGGGCAAATCACCCACCCCCTCAACCTACCAGAACCTTCACAGAAGTCATAATGACGAAAGATCAACTATCAACTGTCTCAACTACCAACTATCAGCTATTCAATATATTTCTTAGATGCCTTCCTCCTCGACAAAGGCTCAAGGCATCTTACCGCAAAATTAAAACATAGAGAACTGGGATCATGCCAGCTAAAATTGCATGGAACCAATATGGAGGTCTGATAGCAAAGAGATGCCTTTTGGAACAGATTGAAACTCAAGAGACAGGGGTGGGAGAAGCTTACCACGACCATCAGTGATAAAATGAGGGAAATGGTTGAGATCACACTGATATATCGAGTCTCTTGGTTGGTGAGAGACATAGACGCGTAGATTTTCTCCGCATAATAGTACGCCTGAAAGCAGATCACAGCGACCAATATAATTTCTTCCTGGAAGTAGCTACTAGTGACCAGGGATATGTTGTGAGGAATCCAATATGACAATTCGGGGGCCCTGGATTCCGGTATGTTGGCCCTGCCCTGGTGCCGACTTGCTGTTGTGCAAGTCAAGCCAGCTTGCAGGCTTCTACCTCTAAGACGGGCTGTGGTTTGCGCATGAAAAAAAAACACCACTAAGGACATTTGCGTAAATCACGCTATTTGCACTATTTGAACAAATTGGATGCCGAAAGCTCTGCAGTTCTAGCGTGATTTGCCCAAATCGCACTAGAGATATGTAGTTTCCAGCCCAGCTATGTAGAGCCAGTGTGGCGTAGTGGTGAGAGTGTTGGACTGGGACTCGGGAGATCCGGGTTCTAGTCCCCCACTCGGCCATGAAACTCACTGGGGGACTTTGGGCCAGTCACTGACTCTCAGCCTAACCTACCTCACAGGGTTGTTGTGAGGATAAAAGGGAGAGGAGGAGGAGGAGGAGGAGGAGGAGGATTATGTAAACTGCCTTGGGTTCCTTGCAGGAAAAAAGGCAGGGTATGTATGTATAAATAAATAAATAAATAAATAAATAAAATCGCGCTATTTGTGTAAACTTGCACAAATTGCATAAATAGCCATTTTATGAGGAGAATGCTTGGCTTGAAATGTGTGCCTGTCTGTGTGTATGTGCGTGTGTGGAGGGTCAAAAGAGCCCACCCAAAACTCCCCCTAACTTTATTTGCCACCACTGCATCTTCTGAGGTGATTTTTCCCTCAGAAGCCCCTCAGAATGTCACCACCTCATCCTGTAGCACAGTTCTGAGGGGAATTCTGGGGAGGAAAACAGTGACCGCCACCTGGGAAGCGCCTTCTTTCACCCCCCAGTTTTGCTCGCGGGCTCCGAAAACCACCGGTTTCTCCCATCTTTGAATGGGACAGCAAAACCCCAGGGTCAGGTTTAAATTAGACCCTTAGTGGTTCTCGCAACAATCTCAGGGTTGTTGTAGGTGGCGAATGGAGCCTATACCGCTGTGGGTTTTGTTTCCTGACAGCATTTGGTGAGCCGGGCTACCAGTGACGGTTGCCTTTGCTTACTGCGTTGACACCCGTTAGCTGTTGGCCACCCATTAGGATGACAACAGAGATGACTTGCCACCGCAGGCCTCGATAGAACAGCAGCTTCAGTCCGTTCATTTCCTTCTCGGCCTTCTCGGCGAGGTGCTCCAGCTGGAGCTCTTCGATCTCATGCTCCACATCTTCCTGGCACCGCAGCGTCTTCAAGGCTGGATGGAAGGAGAGTGGGGAAAGGATATGTGTTGGGGGCAGGTTCCTTCTTCTTCTTCTAGCTGATACTTTTAAAGTACCACGTTAGGGATGTGTACGGAGCTGAACTGGGGGGGTGGAAGCCCAGAGAACTCACCGGGCTGCGGGCTCGACCCCCTGAGCTCTGCTCGCCTTACCTGCTTCCAGCCGAGCCGGGGAAGTGACTTCTGGGTTCCCCGGTGCTACATTGTTTACGTAGAAAATGGCGTAAATAAGTTAAAAACGGCTGCAATTTGCGCAAGTCGCAGCCGCTTTTAATGTATCTTACGCCATTTTCTACGTAAACAATGTAGTGCTGGGAACCCGGAAGTCCGGTGAGTGCCTCGGCTGGCAACACACTGACCGAATTAACCAGCTGTGCTGATTCACGACCAGCTAAAAATTGGCCCAGCTGAGGTCAGCCTGTCGCTGCAGACAACAGTGTTCTAACCTTCGTGCTTCGCTTTGTTACACCGGACCGGACGGACTCCTAGACTCTTGGCTGCTCCTTCGGACTACGCTTTCGGGCACCCCCTGACTGGCCTCGATGCTTGATACAACTGACTCCTGTTAACCGAACTCTGGAACGCCTTGACTTCGCCTCTGCTCTCTCCTGCTAAGTATACTGGAACTCTCGTGCCAGACTCTGGACTGACCTGGTTGCTCTCTTTTGTTATTCCCTGAACTTGCCGGCCTGGGAGCAGGACAGTCCCACCCCCTTTCCCCCAACCTCTGACCATTTGGGGATTTCCCAGCTTTTGTGCTTTCCCCCCGGTTCTAAAAAGTTGAACTTCTCCTAAGGCTTCGCTACCAGCAATAAGAGCTTTACGCTGAAAATATGCTGGTATTTGGGGTCCTGCCCCCTTCTGCCAACCACTGGAATGTGCCCCTCCAAAAAAAGCTTTTCCAGAATGGAATGCGGCCTTCTGGCTGGAAGAGGTTCCACACCCCTGACCTGAAGTCCCTGTGCCATTCAGTGCCATCATTTTACCTTGCCTCGCTTTCTCTTCATCCCTCCTCTGGATCAGAAGAAACCGAGGACTTTCAGGAAAGGAAGGCAATACGATGATCTGGAACACCGCCAGGAACCCGGTGAAGCTCAGCAGTATCGGCCAGTCTGTGCAAGAAGAAGATGGGGAGTTATGGAGTGTGGTGGTGAAACAAAACTGACTTGCTCCAGGCTGAAGGAAGCACTTCTCGGATTTACCTTTCTTGGTCCCCAGGAGTTCCTGAAGGCCGAGGACCTGAGAGATCAGGACTCCGATGGCGACAAAGAGCATGGACACTGACATGATGGTCCCCCTCAGGTTTTTGGGGGCCATCTCTGCGAGGTACATTGGGACGACACAGGAGAATATGCCTGGTTTGACGGCGAATGAAAGGGTCATTAACGGCTTGCATGAGACACAGGCGGAGACACACAAACCTGTATCTTCGTGAAAGACGGGAGGCCCCAGTGCGAGAAGACAGGCAACTAATCTTCATCCCAGCATGCTTCTTGTGGAGTTCTGCAAGGGGGCCATTCTGCCAGGTGCCGGCGTCAAGGGTAGGCATGGTCGGGCACCTGCCAAGGGCCCCACACCCCAGCAGGGGTCTACTGACAAGAGCCCCCTGGACTTGCTCCTCCTCTTCACCGTTGCAGCCTGCTTGTCCACCTGCCTCTCGCTCTGGCCCAGGCAATGATGGTGGAGAGCAGGAGATGCCACGGCCTGCTTGCTCACACTGGCTCTTTGACTGCCAAGCAACCAAGTGGTAGCAATTATGAGAGAGAGGAGGAGGAGAGAAGGTGGACTCACTGAGGGAGGTGGCTCATTTGAGTGTGTCTTGCCCGACGGCCCTTCGAAACCCAGAAATGATCCGTTGGACCGGGAAGACCAGCAGTGCAAGCAACGGAAATGCTGAATGCAGGCTTTTATACTGAGTCTGAACCTGTTGGCCAGGAGCTCCTTGAGCCACTAACAAACCCCCCCCCAACTAGGACCCCCAGATAAGACTGCCCAAACACAAATGCCCCTGAGGGACTGCCCCCGTCACAGCAGAGACTTCAGCAGCAGCGCGGAAGACAGGAGCTGAATGAATGAGAGGCGCCGGACTGTCCGCTAGGTCCCTGCCGCTGAAGAGCTAAGCTGCTTGTTCCACTCCGGAGAATGGCTTGCCTCTTCAGCGGCGTGAGCAGCAGTGGCAAAAGATTTCAAAACGAAGCTGCCGCTCCTCCTTTGCTGCGCGAGTGAGCGCATCGCTTCTTTGGATCAGCGCGGCGCCTGTCCTCAGCTCCCCTGCTCAGTGACAGAACATGTGAGCAAGGAGAAAGAGTGCCTCTGATCATGGGCAGCAGCGGCCTTGTGTCTTTACCGGTGGGTTGCCACAGGCATCTGGGATTACAAGGCAAAGCTTCCTGGTCAACGCAGGGGCTGGTGCTAGGCCCACAGGATTAAAAAAAGGAAGCACAAATTTTCATATGCCAATTTACATATGCTCTAAAGTCTCTCTCTCTGTGTGTCTTGAAATGACGGTGTCTCCTAAGGTCAGCCCTATTTGTAAAAAGGGATGTATGCACAGGGGAGAGGAAGGCATTTGATTTCGGGGAAAAACCTCAGGCGGAAAGATTCGGGGGGGGCAGCAGAAAGTGAAGCACCTGTGGGCCAAAAGCCAGCTCATCCAGGGGGATCAGATGCATCAGAAATCAACAGGGCCCCTGTGCCTTTCTTTCAGCAAGTGCCCCTGGACAGCAGGGTGGTGGGGCAGAGGGCCACCCAGAGATTCAGGGTTCCAAATGAAAGATTCGGGGCTCCAGCCCTAGTGGGCCGCCCCCCTGACACCGCCTCTGGGTAAATGGGCATGATTAATTTATGGCAGACATCAGTCTGAGTGAATTACTGTTTAAAACAAAAAACAAGCCACCAAATCCAGGAACGCTTCTTACCTGAGCATACTCCTGTGATCAGGCGTGAAAAGATGGTGTATTCATAGGCACGAACCATGGTGGAACAACCCATGAGGATAGAAGAGATAATGGCCAAAAGGTTATTGATCAACAAGGCCCCTTTCCTGAAAAGACAGTGAAAGGGGCATTGTGTGAACAGGGTGCTGGCGAACGTACGGTAATATCAAAAGCGCAGGTGAGAAGAGAGGAGCTGTGGAACTGGAAAAGGGCCCTCATCTTTTTTGTGGACACCTGGTTTTGTTGCTGATAGGCACTCAGCTAAGCGGAGCTCCAGCTGTGCAACCCTCTGGGGCTGTTTGCGCATCACAGAGGTGTTCGGCGACAAGTCGTGGGTTGATTAACCCACGAGTCGTAGGGACGCTTCAGGCTTTTGTAAACAAATTACAAAGACCCCATTCGTAGCTTGTGTTACCATGATGGCTGAACCTGGGCGCTTTGGGTTGTTCATGTGTGAAGCAAGCAACCCAGAATTGGCCTAAGAACAAATTGGAGTTTAATTTTGCCTTGTTTAAGTCACGAGCAGCCCAAAGTGTCCAGGTTTGGGCATCACACCACATTTACAACCTACAAATGGGGCATTCGTAGGTTGTTCTTTAAAGAGAGCCAGTGTGGCGTAGTGGTGAGAGTGCTGGACTGGGACTCGGGAGATCTGGGTTCGAGTCCCCGCTCAGCCATGAAGCTCACTGGGTGACTTTGGGCCAGTCACTGACTCTCAGCCTCACCTACCTCACAGGGTTGTTGTGAGGATAAAATGGAGAGGAGGAGGAGGATTATGTAAGCTGCCTTGGGTTCCTTGCAGGAAAAAAGATGGGGTATAAAATATAATGCATAAATAAATAAATGCGGTCTAGCAGCAGTCACACACTTCACCCTTTGTACTAGAGCATTTTTAGGTCCTCGGATGGGGAGTTCGCCAATTGCCATATTATCTCGATATACCTGCCGCATTTATCCACCATGGGGCAGACCATAAGGGAACCAATGAGGCCTCCAAGCGAGAAGATTGCGATGGTCAAACTGTACAGGAAGTTGAGAAAGTTGGCTTCTATGTTGACCTTCTTCCTGTGCCGATAGGTGTTGTTGTAAAAGTCTTGAATGAGCTATGAGAGAAGCACACGGCAAGCGGAGTTAAGAGCCTTCCCGTGCATGGCATAGCAGCCAACGCCAGGTCTACAACCCAGTGCAAACATGACTAGGGGAGCTGCAGCCGCAATCCTGGATGCCCAGCAGGTGTACATGATGGAACTATGGAACTCACTTCCACAAGATGGAGTGATGGCCACCAATTTGGAGGGCTTTAAAAGGGGACAAATTCACGGAGGAGGAGGAGAAGGCTATCAATGGCTGCTAGGTCCTGATTGGCTCTATGCTACCTCCACTATTAGAGGCAGTATGCCTATGTACTCCAGTTGCTGGGGAACATGGGTGGGAAGGTGCTGTTGCACTCCTGTCCTGCTGGTGGGACCCCCGTGGGCAGCTGGTTGGCTGCTGTGTGAACAGAATGCTGGACTAGATGGACCCTTGGTCTGATCCAGTGTGGCTCTTCTGATGTTCTTAATTTTCCCAGCAGTAATACATTGTTCCCTGTTATAATGCAAAGTATTTTGGGGGCAGCGAACCCATCAGCTTCTCTGAGAGTGGCAGGCAGCCGGTTGGAGAAGCAGTCCTCTGAGTACCACATGGTGGGCAGGATTGCTGCGGCCGGGCCATGCCAACCTCCCTAGCACCGTAGCAGATGGCTGGCAGGCAGGCCACAACTGCAGTGCCTCAAGCATCCTCTCGGCTGCCATGTTCACTTCCTACAACAGATGTGTAGAACCCTGGGCCAAATATGGCCCTCCTGGGGTCCCAATTCAGCCCTTGTGGGGTCCCCAGATGGACACGGCCCTTCCTCTGACCCCCAGACCCTCCCCCCCACCAGTCTCTTGGTACTTTCCCGGCTTATTTGCAGGTTTGTCTCCCATTCCGAAAGGTTTACATGCATCTCCTGAGGCTTACTTGCTGGCAGTAAGAGCTCGAAGCTAAAAGACGCTGGTATTTTGGCCCCGCCCCCTTTGCCTTAGGCCCCGCCCACCACTGGAATGCAGCCCCCGAGAGCTTCTCTGAAATGGAATGCAGCCCTCGGGCTGAAAGACGTTCGGCACCCCTGAGCCGCCCACAACAACAAAGAAGCAGTGTGCAGGAGCGATGCTACCCCTAGGGCATTTTGGGTATTGAAAATGGCGGGTGGCGGGCCATTTGGTGTTCAGAACACCAGGCGCTATGGATCTTCTTTTTTAAACAACAGTCCTATCGCTCAGGGCAGGCACCCGCAGTGCACTCTGCCAGCAACAACAACACCACACACACACACACACGTATTCTGTGTGGTGCCACTGAACCCACTTGGGTCCTCCTCTGGGCAAAACATGTGCTCATCCCCTGAGCTGTGGCACTTTGAATAAGCTGGGCCGCACCGCGGCACAATCTTACCGCAGCTGGATGGTTGACCACCCAGAGATTATAACCATATTGGAGAGACGACCCAAAGGAAGTAGTCACTGTAACCATGACGAGAGGCCTTGTCAGCGACTGTTAGGAAGAACAGTAAATACAGTGGCTGGCATTTACCATCATCATCATCATCATCATCATCATCATCATCATCATCATCATCATCAGTTTACTGAATACATTTACAGCAGGAAGAAGCAGGAGATGAAGCACATGTGGCCCAAAAGCTAGCTAATCCTGGGGGATCAGATGCAACAGAGATCATCAAGGCCCCTGCCCCTTTCTTTCAGCAAGTGCCCATGGACAGCAGGGTGGTGGGGCAGAGGGCCTCCCAGAGATTTGGGGCTCCAGATGAAAGACTCAGGGCTCCAGCCCTAGTGGGCCGCCCCCTAACGCCGCCTCTGCTGATTCTGGGTAGTTTCTACTCAGTAATAGAATTTATTTTACTCCTTACTTATTACAACTCTCCAGAAAGCATTGATAAATGCTTACAGGAATCAGACCACCCAAAGAAAATAAAAGTAGACAAAAGAAAATGTTTATTACAATCCAATACGTTTTGGACCCCAATGGTCACTCCTCAGCAAAATTCAGAACGAAGAACTTTCCAGAATCTGTGAGTCCATCAGCCTCCCGTGCTTAGAGCCTGATGCAAAATATGTTTTGGAAATTCTGGAATAGCTTGTGGCTCGGGCATGCTGGGAGTTTTGGGCCTTTCCCCCCCTGTCTAAACCTGCATAGGATTGCACCCTTAGGCTTTCACTCTCCACACCGCTTTGATGCTTCTGTGCTACCTGGTTCACACGTAACGGCAACCCAGAGTGTGGGTTGTCCTGGAATCGTGGGTTGTCGTGATGTGCGATCCCTGCACTGCGGTGTAACTATGGTTTGTTAACAGGGGCGGCCGGCGACTCCTGTGTCCGTGGGGCCCCTTATCCATTGCAGCGTGTATTCTGAGCTTTATATGAGCTGTCCATAGAGCTGCCTGTACTCCTTCCCCAAAATAGGTTCACCACCACCATGGAGCACCATGGAGAGCTCCGATAAAACTCAGAATAAAAGCTGCAATGGATAAGGAGCCCCACGGACATAGGAGTCACCAGCCTCCCTGTTAACCACAAACAACAACAATAATGATAAATTATATTTTATTTTATTTATTTATTTATTATATTTATACCCCGCCTTTCTTCCTGCGAGGAACCCAAGGCGGCTTACATAATCCTCCTCCACCTCTCCGTTTTATCCTCACAACAACCCTGTGAGGTAGGCGAGGCACTCTACACCAGAGTGCAGTACAATATACAAAATAAATCAAGCAATAATCAAACAACCCGGAGTTCACACAACCCAACAAGAATTAACCATGGGTTCTCTTCCTGAGTTGCTCAGGGTTAACAACCCATAGTCAAACCACAGTGCAGGCTTCGCACATAACGACAAGTCACGATTCAATGACAACCCACACTCCGGCTTGTCGCTACATGCAAACCGGGCCTGTGTATTTACTTTCTTTTCCCTGTTCCACCCCCCCCCCCCACCTCAGCCATCCCACTCTACCAAATTTGATATCAACGATATGCTTCTACATATCATAGTACTGGCTTACAAACCAGCACCCCTTTTGCCTCCTGGGAAAGCGAGCGCGCAGCAGCTTAGATCGTGAACGTGTCATAAACCTTGCGGGATGAATGGACCCTCCTCCAAACTCACCCATCTGCCCGGCTTGTCCTTTGCGACCTCTGCCTCTCCTATGCTGCCTCCCACGCTGCTTGGGTAGGTATCGGATCTCAGGCTCTTCTGTAGGGGAAGGGAAAGAGGTTACTGGATTCTTTCAGCTGACTCAAGAACAAGGATAGCCCTTGCAGGATCGGAGACCAGGGTGCTTCTAGATGTGGCCTTCATCGTGCAGTCACCAAGTCTCATTCTCACAGGGTAGGGATGGTTGGGGACCTGCTGAGGGCCCAACACCTGAACAGGGTGTGGACCCTCACCCTGTTGCACGTCCATAGTACGCCTATGTACCCCAGTTGCTGGGGAACACTGGGCGGCACGGTGCTGTTGCACTCACGTCCTGCTTGTGGGAACCCGTGGGCAGCTGGTTGGCCACTGCGTGAACAGAAGGCTGGACTAGATGGACCCTTGGCCTGACCCAGCAGGGCTCTTCTGATGTTCTTAGGGGCCCACGGACAAGAGCTCCCTGGGCTTATTTATTTATTTAATACATTTTTATACCGCCCAATAGCCGAAGCTCTCTGGGCGGTTTACAACAGTGAAAATCATAAAATCCAGTATAAATGTAAAATGTAAAACCACAGATTAAACACAAACAGCAGAGCTAGCAGCTAGCAGCTACAATAACGGCATTGAAAACAACTACAAGATTAAAAGGATTAAGATGATTAAAATGCCTGGGAGAACAGAAAGGTCTTCACCTGGCGCCGGAAAGAGTACAATGTGGGCGCCAGGCGAACCTCTTTGGGGAGCTCATTCCACAAGCGGGGTGCCACAGCAGAAAAGGCCCTCCTCCTGGTAGCCACCTGCCTCACTGCCCTTTGGCAGGGGCTCTCGGAGAAGGACCGCTGATGCAGATCTTAGTGTCCGGGCAGGAACATATGGGAGGAGACGATCCTTCAGATACCCTGGCCCCGAGCCGTTTAGGGCTTGCTCCTCCCCTTCCCCGTTGCAACCTGCTTCTTCACCGGGCTCTCGCTCTGGCCTGGGCAACAGGAGGTGGCGAGAAGGAGGAGCAGGAGATGCCACGGCCTCCTTGCTCCCCGGCTCTCTGCCTGTCAAGCAAGCAAGGAGGAGCCACAATGAGGAAGAGGAGGAGGAGGAAGAGCAGCTGGTGACCATGGCGGTGAGGAAGTAGATTCACTGAAGGAGGGGGGCCTGTTGAGGGCGTCTTGCCCAAGGGACCTCCAAAACCTGGAGTCAACATAATGACGAGGAAGAGGAAGAGGAGCAAGGGCAGCTGCAGACAATGGCGGTGAGAAGGTGGACTCACTGAGCGAGGGAGCCCCGGGAGGGTGTATTGGGCCAAGGGACCTCCAAAACATGGAGCCAGCACTGTACTCCTGGAAGTGTGTGTGTGTGTGTGTGTGTGTGTGTGTGTGTGTGTGTGGTCAATATCAGGCATAGTGCACACAAACTAACTATCGTCTTCTGAATGGGTGAGCTGGAGAACACTCAACCAAGCCCTATTTTTCTTTGAAATAAGTGAATTGGAAGTTAACGGCATCATGAGAGCCAATCAGGGGACTACTTCCTTGACTGATTCCTGGCATGAGTACTTCTGGACTGAACTCTGACTCTCCTTCTGCCTGCCGCTTGTCTGCTGAGTTGCCTTGGGACCTTGTGCCTGTTACCTGGACTACACTCTGACCCTTCTCCTACCTGCCCCTTGTCTGCTGTGTTGCCTTGGAACCTAGTTGCCTGTTATCTGGACTACACTCTGACCCTTTTCCTACCTGCTTCTTGTCTGCTGTGTTGCCTAGGAACCTAGTCTCCTGTTACCTGGACTACACTCTGACCTTCTCCTACCTGCCCCTTGTCTGCTGTGTTGCCTTGGAACCTAGTCTCCTGTTACCTGGACTACACTCTGACCTTCTCCTACCTGTCCCTTGTCTGCTGTGTTGCCTTGGAACCTAGTTGCCTGTGTTACCTGGACTACACTCTGACCCTTTTCCTACCTGCTCCTTGTCTGCTGTGTTGCCTTGGGACCTGGTTGCCTGTTACCTGGACTTTTTCAGACCTTGTCTATTGCTTGGTCCCTGTTTTGTGCTGAACCTTGGACCTTTGAACCGGCAACTGCCTGGCTCAGAATCTGGAAATGTGACAAGATCGTTAACATTTCATAAATCTTGCAGGACGAATGAATCCTCTGAACTTACCCATCTCCCTTCTGTGATCTTTGGTATGTCTTCTACCTCCAGATCTCCTGAGATGCTTCCCATGTTTGTTGGATAGGAATCAGAATTCAGGCTCTCCTGCAGGGAAATGGAAAGAGGCTATTGACTCTTTCAGCTTACTCAGGAACACGAGGATAGCATTGCAGGATCAGACTTAGGGTGCTTCTAGCTGGGCAGTTCACTGTGCAATCACCCGGCCTCAGTCACGGACGTTTATATCCAGACCAGGGGTATTGCTGTGCATTTAAAAGGGTCTGGGGACCCATAATCTGCATATAATCTGCATATGCTAATTTATCTCTCTCTATATATCTGCACATTTAGAAATAATTACTAGGATTTATTTAAATTTTACAGGGGACAAAGCCAATTAATTCCTCATCCAAATGTTCTCAATTTTTTTTAAAAAATCTTCGATTAATTTGAACCCTCACCCAGGTTCATCCCAAACTAATAGGAGAAGTCCCCTTCCCCACAGCTTAATTAAGAGCTTTTTTATACACGAGATGTTTATTGTGCATTTGTGATTCCTTACTCATGATTGTCTACAGGTTCTTTAGACGACATCATGATCCTCCAGTTTCACTTCTGTTTTTTAAGACCACTTTCCGGGGGTTTTTTTAGAGCAGGGAAAATGGGAGAATTCAGCTGAGCTAACAAGCCATGGCTTGTTAACCACGAACAACCCATGAAGAGAAGCCATGGTTTGTTGTTGGGTTGTGTGAACTGTAGGTTGTTCACCATGGCTTGTTATCTCGGCTGGGTTCAGACAACACGATCACCTGCATTTCAAAAATGACCCACGGTTGAACGACAACCCACACTCAATCCTTCAGTGTGGGTTATTGTGTTGTCTGAACCCAGTCTGTCTTAAGCAGCTTCCTAGATTCCGATGTCTTTTTTCTTTCACCCCCAAAATCCGCTAAAGAGGAAAAGATGGAAGATCTGCACAATGTCTTTTGACTCTCACAAGACAAGAACCCACACTCTGTGTTTTTATATTATTATTGTTGATGCTTTTGTTTTAGTGTTGCTTTGTTTTGTAAACCGCCCAGGGAGCCTTTTGGCTGATGGGCGGTGAATAAATATATTAAATAAATAAATAAATAAATGGGCCCTGGGGGTGGAAAGTTGGAGAACCCCTGGCTTGGATCGTTAACATTTCATAAACCTCGAAGAATGAACGAACACTCCAAAATTACCCCTCAGCCGGCTTTGGCCCAATTGGAGTCCACCAGGAGAAGGGCCTTAAGGGTGGTGGCTCCGTTTCTGTGGAACTCCCTGCCCCTGGAGGTCAGGCAGGTTCCGACATTGTGCATCTTTCGGCGCCTGCTGAAGACCTCCTTGTTCCAAGAAGCCTTTTCTGCTCTTCAACCACCAGTGTAATGTTACTTTGTTTTCAATGTATTGTTTTTGTTTCTTTTATCTGTCTTTTTATTGTTCCCCACTCTGGAATCTGCTTGATGTGGAGCGGTATACAAATACTGTAAACAACAACAACAACTCGACTACCTTTGGCTGCTTTGTTTTGCTTCCGGTGTTCCTTGGGCAGGAATCGGAATCCAGGTTCTCCTGCAAGGGAAGGAAAAGAGACTACTCTGACTCTTTCAGCTTCCTCAAGGACACAAGGATAATTTTGCAGCATCAGACTTAGGGCCCTTCTCGGTGAGTTATTTATCTTGAAATCGCCCTGCCTCATTTGTGGAATTTTACGGGAGTGAGTCCAGAGACAACTGGCGTCTTCCACTTTTAGCCCTCCCGTGTTTTCCAACCGCTTCATCCATCTCTCTCCTCTCTTTTTCCTTCCACAAAAAAATCTGCTAAGGAGGAAAAGATGGAATACCTGCACAGTGTCTTTGGACTGCTAGCGTTCTGTTGAAAGCGCCCCGAAGATCTGTCTATTCAAGCGACCTGCTTCTAGCAGTCACCAACCACATGACTCCAAAAGGCACTGGGTAGGCACGGTTGGGCACCGGCCAAGGCCCCACACGCCAGCAGGGGGGCCCTGACAAGAGCTCCCCAGACTTGCTTCCCCTCTTCCCTCCCCCCCCCATTGCAACCTGCTTCTTCACCTGCCTCTCTCTCTCTCTGGCGAAGACAACGGTGGTGGTGAGAAGAAGGAGCGGGAGATGCCGTTGCCTACTTGCTGCTCCCTGGCTCACTGCCTGTCATGCAAGCAAGTGGTAGGAATCGGGGCCGGCGTCAAGGGTAGGCATGGTCAAGTGAAGAACAGCAAGTTCTCAGAGCAATAAGACAATGGAATCAACTACCTAGGGAGGTGGTGGGCTCTCCCACTCTGGAGGCATTCAAGGTGCAGCTGGACGGCCATCTGTCAGGGATGCAGGGGGTTGGACTCGATGGCCTTGTAGGCCCCTTCCAACTCTACTTTTCTATGATTCTATGATTCTAAGTCTGGGAAGCTCGTGTCAGTGGGCCGCTGCTGGGGTGTGGGCCCTCGGCAGGTGCCTGACCATGCCGACCCTCAGCGCCGACCCTGATTGCTTACCCCTTGCTTGTTTGGCAGGCAGAGAGCCAGTGAGCGTGTAGGCCAGTGTTCTCCAACCTTGGGTCCCCAGATGTTCTTGGCCTACAACTCCCAGCATGCCCCAGCCAGCGTAGCTGGCTGGGGCATGCTGGGAGTTGTAGGCCAAAAACATCTGGGGACCCAAGGTTGGAGAACACTGGTGTAGGCCGTGGCACCTCCTGCTCCTCCTTCTCACCACCACCGTTGTCTGGGCCAGAGCGAGAGGCAGGCGAACAAGCAGGTTGCCATGGGGAAGAGGAGGAGCAAGTCCAGGGGGATCTTGTCCATGGGCCCCTGCTGGGGCGAGGGACCTTGGTAGGTGCCCGACCATGCCTGCCCTTGACGCCGGCCCTGCCCGACAGCCCTTCGAACAGAGGCGGTTTCAAAGAGAAGACGGACAGCAAATAAAGGTCTATCCTTTCTAAAGTAGGGCACATGGCCACCGTCTTATTATCCCAGGGTAACTGATTGTTTAAACAGGCCCATATGTTGTTAGCTTGTGGGGTTTGTGCATAGGCAGCCATCTCACCCTGGGTAGGGTGGTAGTAGTAGTAGTAGTAGTAGCAGTAGTAGTAGTAGGCGATCACTCGTGACCGAGTAAGATTGTCTTCCAGGATAAAATTACAAAAAGAAAATTATAAAAAGAGGAAATTGTAAAAAAAAAAATGTGTAGACTCTAGCGATGGGTCCGTAAGTGACTGTGGAGGCCAATTCTAGATCCACACAGCTTCCCACAGTGAGGACACAGGTTACCAGATGGAAGATGATGGTGGTCCTGTAAAGGATTCCTGTAAAGATGGTCCTGTAAAGGTTGGGTAGTTCTCTCCCCCATAGAGGTTTGGGGCTGAATAGGCAAAGAATGCACAAACTACCTGTGGCTTTCTGTACAGGTGAGCTGCGGGGCACCGCCGTCGACCAAGCCCGATCTACCCTTGAAATGAGTCCTTTGGAAGGTGCACGGCATCGCAAGAGCCAATCAGAGGAAGGAGGCCGGAAGGTTCCGGAAGGTTCCGAGGGAAGCTGTTGACAGTTGGGAATCCAGACAATGCATCATCTCCAGTAGAAAGGAGGCCAAATATGGAAGCATATCCACACGATAATGCAATGACGTTTAATTACTGGCCTAACAGAGGCATGGTATGGGTGGTCAAGTGACTGAGCTATCAGTCGGGAGGACCCTGGTTCAAATCCACCTCTTAACAGAAATGCACTTACTCATTTATTTAATACATTTTTATACCGCCCAATAGCCGAAGCTCTCTGGGCGGTTTACAACAGTTAAAAATCATAAAATACAATATAAAATTTAAAACCACAGATTAAAAACAAACAGCAGATCTTTTTAGGCGAGCCACCAGTTCTTCTTTAACCCCACTCTGCGACTGCAATGAAAAAAAATAACCATCACCATCATTATTGCTATTACGTTTATATCCCACCTTTTTTTTTCCTTTTGCAAGGAGCCCAAGGTGGCTTCCACGGTCCTCCGCCTCTCCATTGTATTCTCACAACAGCCCTGTGAGGTAGGTTAGGCTGAGAGTCAGTGACTGGCCCAAAGTCACCCGGTGAACTTTGTCGGGGGGGGGGGGAACTCCAATGGCGCTCTCTTGGATGCAGAAAGGGAGAAAACTTTATTGGATTGTACATCGCTCAGAGTGGCCGGATGTCTGGCCAGATGGGCGATTCATAAATATAATAAATAAATAAACTTTATTGATTAACACAGCTGTGTGGAAGCTGGAAACGCCCAGTTCCAGGAACTAACTTCGCACAATACTTTGATAGAAAATGGAAAGAGGGCGGTCAAGTCACCAGAGAAAACGGCATTGTCATGGGTGATTAGGCTTAATGGAATGGGATTTCCATTAACTTGTTTCTTCATACCATTCTTAACAGAAAGCAGCATTTCAAGAACCTGAAACTAGATGAAACCTGATCTGAAATGCCTCAGTCAGCAGGTTAACACAGTTCATCTATGTCAGTGTTCTCCAACCTTGGGTCCCCAGATGTTTTTGGCCTACAACTCCCAGCATGCCCCAGCCAGCGTAACTGGGAGTTGTAGGCCAAAAACCTCTAGGGACCCAAGGTTGGAGAACACTGATCTATGTGCATCAGTCAATTGCTTCCCACTATCAACAATCAACATACATTTTTGCCTTCACAGATTCTTGGCCAAGTGGGGACCAGAACCCGGATCTCCCGAGTCCCAGTCCAGCACTCTAACCACTACGCCATGCTGGCTCTCACACTAGCCTACCTTAACACGAGTGTTGGGTTTTTTTTACAATACAGTCATGCCTTGGATTGAGAGCATAATTCGTTCCGGAAATGTGCTTGTAATCCAAAACACTCTTATATCAAAACGAAATCCCCCCCCCAAAATTTGTACAGAGATTTTTAATTTAAGCCGTACTACAGTACTTGTATTGCAAGACGTCGCTTGTATATCAAGTAAAAATAAATAAATAAATATTTAAAAATTTGCTTGTCTTGCAAAACGCTCTCAAACCAAGTTACTTGCAATCCAAGGTATTACTGTATAACATTTCTGAAGCACTCTGAACCCTCCAAAGCGCAATACCAATGCGAAGTATTGTGAAGGCAAATTTTTGTTGATTGTTGTCAGTGGGAAGTTATTAAAGGTTGCACATGAATGAACTTTATTAACCTTGCTGACTGGGCCATCACAGAACTGGGATGAACTGGTTTCAGGCTGCTAGCTTTTGCTTCCTTCGTGAGAAACCACGAGAAAGCAGATAGCAATGGATTACATTGCTTGAAGCCTAATAACCAGTCACAGTGCTTTTTCCCCTCTGGTGACACGACCTACCTCTATTCCATTTCTATAAATGTATTTTGTGAATTTAGTTTGAGGAACTGGGCGTTTCCAGCTTTCACACAGTTGTGTTAAAATACAGTTTTTTTATTTCTTTATGCCTTTATGCAAGGTGGCTTACATAATCCTCCTCCTCCTCCTCTCCATTTTATCCTCTCAACAACCCTGTGAGGTAGATTTGGCTGAGAGTCAGTGACTGGCCCAAAGTCACCCAGTGAGCTTCATGGCAGAGCGGGGATTCGAACCAGAATCTCCTGAGTCCCAGTCCAACACTCTAACCACTAGGCCACACCAGCCCTCAGTGAGGATGTCTTGCCGAAGGGCCCTTAGAAACGTTGGCCCATCCCAGGCATCAAAACTCCAATTTTAAAAAAGACAGGGAAATGAATGGAAAAAAGACACGCAGCTCTGCGGGTTGCAGACCAAAATGCCGGCAATTTTATTTTCCTGTTAAAAAATGAACAAACAAACCAGGAACAGGAGTATGTACAGACATGTGACAGTGACGTTCCTACTGGTTTCAGCTAAACATTTTCACACACCCACAGGCGTGCGTGGCCTACACACAGACACGCGCAGTCGTCCAACTGAGAATGTGGAAAGGTACAGGAAAAGATACAGTGGAAAGACACAGGCCACGGCCCTTGTGCTGTATTTGTACAAGACACCTCAAAAGCAAATCCTGGGGTTTCTAGCTCCCTCCGTACTGCACTATTACCATTTTTAAACATTTGAGTGTGCGATCTTAACTTAACCACAACGCCGCCATGACTGCTAGCCCGTGAAAGATCCGAACATCTGCTACAGTTTCCAAGTTAGCTAAACTGGTGGTGACCACAAGTAGCAGCCTCCCTCCCGGGGCAAAGGACCACTTCTGGGGTTCATGAAGCCAGACGTCTTTTCTAAAGTATCTCCCAGCATTCCTCACCATGAGTCGTAGGCTTGGAGGGCCACTGTTAAAGGCGGCGGCGACGGGGGGGGGGCAGCTGTCCTCCTTTTGAACCATTTTCCTTTAGCGATCGCTGCCACTGGACGAAATCCGCGAAGCGGATACATTTTTAATCAAAAGTTATGTTGGGGAGAAGAAACCGATTGTCTGATGGTTGTGTGCTGAACGCAAGCGAGATGTTCCTTCTGAAGTAAGGAAGGGCACAATCTTGCGCGTGTTTAGACTGGGGTTGTAGGCCTTTTTTCCCATCTAAATATGCACAGGGATTGTATCCTCAACAAATTCAGAGGGGGCACCCCATTAGTCCTGCTTGGACAAGGTGCTCTGGGTGCTGCAGGAAGCTCCCTCCCTCCTTTCCCAGAAGGCAAGTGAGGCCGGGAGCTTGCCACTTGACCCGCCGTGTGAGGCTGAAAGGGCTTCACTGCTCCTCGGCAACGCATTGGCCAAAATACCTCCATCTTCCCTTCCCAGCCGTGAAGATGGGGAGGGTCTGGGAATCACCGTGCAACAGGCAAGGTGATCCTTGCCTTACTTCTGCAGGTCAAAAGTTGGGAAGGAAGGAAGGTGGGACTATGTGCTAGAAAGCCAAGAGGGCATATCCCATGTATTCCGCATGTTACGATTTCACAAAAGAAATTCACCGCAGGAGAGTAAAACCAGTCTGTATATGAAGAAGAGGGAAGACAAGGCTGTGTTCCTTCAGACCGGGAGGGATCACCGATGTCTCAGGAGAGCCAAGACCGCTGAAGGACGAGAAGAAGAGTTTTCTTGGGATCTTTGCCTTTTTTTTTTTTTATAAAGAGAGAGGTCCTCCTTTAATTGGTGTCTGCCAGTTCTCTGATCAGCATCCTCCTGGTCATGTGGATTGCCACAACCCTCCTGATCTCCAGAAAGGTCCTGCCCTTGGTTTCCGGGATCGTCTTGGAGACATAAATGAAAGTGGCAATGCAGAGGGGCCAGAAGATGAGAAAACTGTAGGGCTCTATGTGTGTCTGGAGAGGAAAAACAACAAGGGAAGAGAGAGGGGAGGTGGGAGGGAGGGAGATGATGATGATGATATCATCATCATCATCATCATCATCATCATCATCATCATCATTATTATTATTATTTTATTATATTTATCAATCGCCCATCTGGCCAGTCACCCGGCCACCCTGGGCGATGTACAATTAAAATACAATAAAACACAATAAAATATAATAACTAAAACAATATAAAAAATTCTCATTAAAAACCTAACCCACCCCATATTCCCGCCTGAACAGCCATGTTTTTAATGCACGGCGGAAGCTCATCACGGAGGGGGCATGGCGAAGGTCACTAGGGAGGGAGTTCCATAATGTGGGGGCCGCCACAGAGAAGGCCCTCTTCCTAGTCCCCACCAGCCTGGCTGCTCTGGCTGATGGGATAAGGAGAAGGCCGTCCGTGGCAGACCTTGTTGAGCGGTTATTATTATTATTATTATTATTATTATTATTATTATTATTATTTTCTATACCACTTAATAGTAAAAATCTCCAAGCAGTTCACATACAGTATTAAAAATCACATTTAAATACAATATTAAATACAGTACTGTTAAAGCATTTTCAACTCAGGGCTTCTCTACATGAGGCTTTTAACCCAGCACTTTACCAAGCCTTCCGCTTCTGGATTCTTTGCGGGATTAAGATCGGCTCCTTTACATGTGTTTAAAGGAGAATGCTGGGGGAGCTGTAGGACTTTTTCTGTCTAAACATACATGGGCTTGCGCCCTAAATGTATTTGTCACAGGTAAGAATGTACAGAGTTTGTTAAATCCGTTCCATCTGCGTTTCGTGGCTTGCCTGGCGTCTTTCATTCTGTCGTCCGCTCATTGAATGAACCGGATTTTTTTTTTAAAACCGGCATTGTTAATAATGTGCTCTCCGACCTTGGGTCCCCAGATGTTGCTGGCCTACAGCTCCCAGCATACCCAGCCAGCATGGCTAATGGCAAGGGATTCTGGGAGCTATAGTCCAGCGACATCTGGGGACCCAAGGTGGGAGAGCCCTGCACTAATTTGAGACACTTTAGAAACTCAGCTTGACCAAACCGCAACACTGACCTGAATATATATATACAGTAATACCTTGGATTGCAAGCATAATTCGTTCCGGAACCGTGCTTGTAATCCAAAAGACTCTTATATCAAAGTGAGTCTCTGGCGTGCGTGAGCGGGGCCGATTTCGGCCCGCTCCGCCCGCTCGAGGCGAGCGGTTACATCCCTATGACCGTTGCTTGTTTATCAAGTCAAAATTTATTTTAAAAATTTGCTTGTCTTGCAAAACGCTCTCAGACCAAGTTACTTGCAGTCCAAGGTATTAATATATATATATATATATATGAGCAAGCATGTGATAACAAATCGATCCTCCAAAAGCACTCACCGCTATATGAAGGTATGCAACCACAACGAGAAATTTGCAGAGCCAATGTACGGAGCCCGCAATCACGAAGGCGGTGGACCGGGATGACTGAAGGAACAGCTCCGATATTAAGACGTTGGTCACCGGACCTGAGCAGAGAGAAAGGATCCGCCTTGTTCAGCGACCCATTCATTCTCACACGTTCATTTATGCTGCTCTTTTCTGATGCTTGGGGTTGTGGTAGGAGGTTTTGAAGTGCAGGCATTCATCGTGACCATCCCTGTGGGTGGCCACGCCCCCAAGCAGTGTCCAAAATTGCAGGCAGCTGCCATGATCCGGTTCTAACAGTTTCCGTCTCCACCAGGAACAGGTCTTTTGTGAAACTAAGGGGTCTTAGTGGCCCATTCAAGAACAAGCCACCCCCAAGTACTTTGGGGGGAAATAGATGCTTGCTGGGGAAATGTATTCCCCCACCCACCCACCCACCCCCCAGCTGCCGTGGGGATCGCAGCTCAGCTCAGAGGGAACTGGCCGTTCCGAGCGGGGTGGCAGATGACATCATGAGCCCTGCTGATAAAAAAAAAAAAAGTGCCAGTGCCACGGCCCTGCAAGCCCTGGTTCCACTACACCACTGCTTGCCCTTGCTTGCCTTGAGTAGCTCTGTGCACCATCGGAGCACTTACCTGGCCCAATGGACTGTCCAACGAAGAAGATGGTGATGAAAGATGAGCTGAAGTAAGACATCCAGGCGACGTTACTCTGTCGGAGAAAGGTGGTCACGTTTAGTCACGCGGCGGTCAGGTTTGCAGGCGTCCCTTAAGGCAGGAGTGCTGGACTTGAGGCCTGGGGGGGGACAGATCCTGCTCTGCTAGGGGTGCTGAGATGGCCACGCCTCTTCCCCACATCCAGTACCACCTCCATGTTTATGAGGGGCCTTCAGCAAGACACCCTCTATGGGCCCCCTCCCTCTGAGAGTCGACCTTCTCCCCGCCATGGTCACCCGCCGCTCCTCATCCTCTTTCTCATAATTTCTACCACTCGGTTGGCAGGCAGAGAGCCAGGGAGCAAGTCGGCCGCGGCATCTCCTGCCCCTCCTCGCCACCACCGCTGCCTGGGCCGGAGCGGGAGGCAGGCGAACGAGCAGGTTGCCGTGGCGAGGAGGAGGACCAACTCCAGGGGGCTCTTGTCCGTGGGCCCCTGCTGGGGTGTGGCCCCTCGGCAGGTGCCCAACCATGCCTACTCTTCACCCCTGCCCAGCCCACAGAACTAGGTGGTTCCTGCTCCCCACCTGCATTTTGGGGTTTCCTGGTGTTTGCATGCTTTCTTCCCCATCCTCAAAGACTGAAATGCTCGTCCTGAGTCTCAGTGGCAGTAGCTTTAGAGCTAAACTATGCCAGTACTCTTGAGCCTGCCACTTTGACCTTTGGCCCTGCCCATCACTGGAATGCATCCCCTGAGAGTGTCTCCCGAATGGAATTCTGGGTAAAAGAGGTTCAACACCTGTGCCTTATAAGGGACGTCCCTTCTTTGCTACTGGTATCTCTTATTCTGCGACGGATGCTACTGAACGTTAAAAGCCAAGTCCACATTAAATTTGTGCCATCGGAACGCAGCAGCCTCCAAGTAAATTTTGCAGGAAACGTCTGCTAACGGGAAACTCCCTTCCTGCCCACTCGCCCCCTAGAATCCCCCCCCGCCCCGAAATCCAACTGAATTTTAAATTCCGAAGTAAATGCTCTCTCAATGTATCTTTCTACGGACGAACCAGCTAGGAGGATACACGATACATTTCAAAATGCCACTGTTCCAAACGTACCCGCCTTTAAAAAATAAATAAATAAATAAATAAAAAGTTCAGTCCTGACTACTGCCAACTGTTCAGCTGATTTTGGGGGGCATGGATTTGGGCAGGGGGTGCTAAGGGGCCCACGCTCAGCACCCGATGACGTCATCGCTCGAAGAATTACCGGAATTACAAACCTGAAGCTCGAGGGACATGGTCATGAGAATGCAGGAGATGCTACAGATCCCGTAGCCGAGGAGAAGCAGAGTTTTCCTCCCCGAAGAATCTACAGTCCAGATCTAGAAAACATACACACAAGCCGTGGCTTGTTAGCGCAGCTGGGTTCAGACGACACGATAACCCACGCTTCGGCGACAAGTTCCGCCGCAACCCACGCTCAACCCATACTCAACCCCTGAGTGTGGGTTATCGCATTGAGTGAACCCAGTCATTCATTTAAAAGTGGTGGGAGGGTCGTACCGCCAGCAGAGTTATCAACAGGAGAAGAATGAGGAGCATTGTTCGGATGTACCAGACAATATTCTCTTCTACCCCTGTAGACCGGAAGACTCTCTCAACATAATACTGCGCCTGAAAAGAGACCAGAGGATCTGAAAGTCTTAACTACGTGGAAGATTATATTGATGATCTAGTGGTTGGGGCAAGTGAAGAACCCTGTATTGTAGGGGTGGGATATTTAAAGTGCAGTCAGAACCAATGGCTCATGTTTCACCAGTTAGTTGGATGACATGGTTAAGGCCACTGGTATCTTCTAAGGTGGATTTCCTAGAAGATACTCAGTGTATATTTAGCTGAGCCTCAGCAGGAAGTGGGCGTAGCTCTCAGCTCCTTCTCTTTCTGCTGAGACTCTGAATGTGGGAGTAAGAGTGGTTGCCTCCACGTTGTTCTAACAGCAGCATGTAACCAGAGTTGCTGCTGGTCTGAACTCCACAAGTTCAGACCCCAAGTATTTCCAAATGTACTGCGACCAACTGTAAGAAACGCTTTTAAGCCTGCCTGAATGAAACTGCATAATCTGAGTGAGTAAATGTTACTTTTAACTTTTACAAGACTGTGTTCTCTGATTATTGTTCTGAGGGAGAGAAAAAGGGGGCAAAACCAGGGAAATCCAGTCTGCCTTAAAGCATCCTCCTGGATTACCAAATGCTAACTGGCTAACACTAGCCAAATCTAAGCTTCTTTTAAGCTGGAAAGGGACTCTACTCTGCTGATCTCACTAACGTGAGATAGGAAGGATAATACTCAACAATATATCCTCTCCTAGCATCTTTTTCAAGTCCCAACAGTAGGGGGTGGACAGATTTCAAGCTTGTGGGATCGATTTTTTAAAAATTATTATTAGAATCCCAAGATCCATCCACTGGAGCTGGCTGCAAAAGACATACTTAGAATTAAATAATCCTGAACCTAGGAATCTGTGTTCTGAGTACCGGGAACTGATACGGAGCTCACAATTCTTCTACACAAAAATCTGCTCTGGGTTACCCCAAGCGTCCTTCATTTCAGTGGGATGATTTAGGGCGGGAGGGGTAGTCATTTTTGCCGCTGCCGTTGTTAAAAGATCATTGGCAGTCAAAAATCCTTGCCTCCAAATCATCCAAAGATCGATGTAAACTAAACCCAGAAAACATCATTCCTGTAGCCCAGGGAACTTCCTGTTTTGCTTATTTAAAAGATGTCTGTGCCATGATTCAGCTGACGATTCCAGGAAAGCTCACAAAGAAATATTTAAATCAATCAATCAAATACAATTGATGTCAAAATGGAATAAAAATATGGGCTATACAACGCTAGCGGTTACAGCAGGGGGTTCCCAACCTTTTTGGGTCAGTGGGCACGTTTGGAATTTTGAAAGTGTGTCCATGGGTGCTGTCACAAAATGGCTGCCATGGGGATGAGGCTTGCCCATTCAAAAAACTGGGCATGGCCGGTCACAAAACGCTCCTTTCCCAGAAGGCAAAGCGGTGAGGAGCCCCATATGGATAACTTTAAAAGGGGATTGGACAAATTCATGGAGGAGAAGGTTATCCGTGGGCCGTGGCTACTATTCTGATTGGCTATATGCTTCCTCCAGTATCAGAGGCAGTGTGCCTATGCACGCCATTTGCTGGGGAACATGGGTGGGAGGGTGCTGTTGTACTCATGTCCTGCTTGTGGGATCCTGTGGGCAGCTGGTTGGGCCGTGTGTGAACAGAATGTTGGACTAGATGGACCCTTGATGTGATCCAGCACGACCTCTTCTTATGTTTTTAAGTTCTTATGAGGCTAAAGGAAAAGGAACTTGCCCAAGAACGTGACTAGAAGGCAGAGGTGGGGCTCTGTGCTCCAAAACATAAGTCCACTCTTTTGAATCCAGTTAAAGATGGAGCTGGAGGGCAGAACTTTGGCCAGCCTCCCAGTTACTGTGTGTGTGTGTGTGTGTGTGTGTGTTTCATTTTTTATATTTATATACCACCTTTTCCCTGCAAAGAACCCAAGGCAGCTTACCTAATTCTCCTCCTCCTCTCCATTTGATCCTCACAACATCCCCGTGAGGTAGGCCAGGTTGAGAGTCAGTGACTGGCCCGAAGTCCCCCAGTGAGCTTCATGGCTGAGTGGGGGACTTGAACCCGGATCTCCCGAGTCCCAGTCCGACACTCTATAACCACTACGCCACACTGGCTCTCGTGTGTGTGTGTGTGAAATAAAAATCAGGAGGCGGAGCCTGGTGGGTGCCAAAAGAGGTGTCCATGGGCACCACATTGGAGATCCCAGTGTTAGGGGATGCCAAGTGCACTGTAGAGCTGGATTAAGAATTACAGCCTTAGGGAAATCTAGTCTGTGGACGAACGTTTGGGATGTTCCAGGTTTGGGAGGGCCCTCGGGCAAGAAACCCTCCATGCCCCCCCCCTTGACTGAGTCCACCTCCTCACTAGCGTGGAAAGCTAAGCAGGGTCAGGCCTGGTTATGACTTGGATGGGAGACCCCCTCCTCTAGTCTCCTGCACTGAGCAGGGGGTTGGACTCGACGGCCTCGTAGGCCCCTTCTATGAAATCTATGAAATCCCCTTTCTCATCATAGCTACCCCTTGCTTGCTCGACAGGCAGTTCACTAGTAGGCCGTGGCATCTCCGGCTCCTCCTTCTCGCCACCACCGCTGTCTGGGGCCGGAGCGAGAGGCAGGCGAAGAAGCAGGTTGCTGCAACGGGGAAGAGGAGGAGCGAGTCCAGGGGGCTCTTGTCCGTGGGCCCCTGCTGGGGAGTTGGCCCTTGGCAGGTGCCCAACTATGCCTACCCTTGGCACCGGCCCTGTTTGGAGAACAGAACGGTCGGTCCACAGAGCATACAGCTGTTGGCCATCCCTAGAGACACAACGGTGACTGACGGACGACCCAGGATGGACCATAAAAGATACGCACCCGAAAGCACCCCGGGACTCCTTATCTGCATATAGAGGCAAATTGCCAACTTCGGATAACCCCCCCCCCCGATGTTCGACACCATCGAGAGAGAGATTCAGATGATGCGAGAAGCCGCAGCGTCCGCCCTGTTCGCACGCCTCAAGCTCCTCACCGCTTGGGGGGTACCGGCTTACCGCGTTGATGCCAGAGAGCTGCTGGCCAGCCATCAAGACGACGACGGTGACGAGGTGCCACTGCAGCTGGTCGAAGCGAAGCAGCTTCAGCACGTCCATCTTCTTCTCCGTGCTCTCGGCCAGGTCTTCCTGGTGCAGCTCTTCGATCTCGGTCTCCACATCATCCCAGCCTCTGAGCTTCTTCAAGGCTGGATGGAAGGGGAAGCAGAAAGGACTTGAATTGGGGCGGTGGTGGGAGGGCGGGGGGAAGAGGCTAGTGGGGGAGGAGACTTCCAGGTGACACTCCCTAGGTGGCTGGGTGGCCTACTTCACAGAGGGCAGCCCTCTATTTTGGAGAGCTCTCAGAGGACAGTCCAGTCAGCGTCCGGTTTCAAGATGAAGGGCTCACAGGGTGGCCGGGTGGCCTTCTTTACAGAGGGCGGTCCTCTCTGTTTGATGGACTGTCCAGTCTAAGGCTGGTTTAAAGATTAAAGAGCCATCAGGAGGGAGAACAGGCAGGGGCCTTGGAGTCGTTTATTTCTCTGTGTGTTGTTTACTTGTTACATTTACATTCCACCTTTCCTCCAAGGAGCCCAAGGAGGCATACATCATGATCCTCCTCCCACTCCTCTCCATTTTATCTTCACAACAGCCCTGTGAGGTAGGTTAGGCGGAGAGACGGTAACTGGCCCAAAGTCACCCGGTGTATATCTATCTATCTATCTATATCTATCTATCATCTTTTTTTTTTTAATATACTAGACCAGTGTTCTCCAACCTTGGGTCCCCCCAGATGTTTTTGGCCTACAACTCCCAGCATGCCCCAGCCAGGGAGCATGCTGGGAGTTGTAGGCCAAAAACATCTGGGGGACCCAAGGTTGGAGAACACTGTACTAGACCACTTAAGATGACTTGTATTTCTATTGAAATAATAGGTATTATTTCTAAATGTTCACCTATACACATAAAATTTGTCCTCTTTGTCCTCTCTTTCTGGTGACGCGTAAGTGGTCCCCTACGCGCAACCGGTGTCGGTTCTAGGGTTTTGGGGTTCCGAGGGCGAGATGCTCTCCGCAGAAGAGATGGCGTGTACACTGGTGGTGCAGCCAGGCCATTTTCGGCCCTGAACGTAAGGTGCGATCCAGTGCATGTTTAGACCGAAAGAAGTCCGACATCTCCCAGCATTCCCCAGCCATCCACGCTCCTCCTCTTCCCCATCGCGCGACCTGCTTGTTCCCCCGCCTCTCGCTGTGGCCCAGACAGTGGTGGTGGTGGTGAGAAGGAGGGGCAGGAGATGCCACGGCCTGCTCGCTCCCTGGCTCTCTGCCTGTCGAGCAAGCAAGGGGTAGCAGTCAGCCGGCGTCAAGGGCAGGCATGGTCGGGCAACTGCCAAGGGCCCTCGCCTCGGCAGGGGTCCACGGACAAGAGCCCCCTGGAGTTGCTCCTCCTCTTCTCCGTCACAACCTGCTTGTTCACCTGCCTCTCGCTCCGGCCCAGTCAACGGTGGTGGCGAGAAGGAGGAGCAGGAGATGCCGCGGCCTGCTCGCTCCCTGCCTCTCTGCCTGTCAGGCAAGCAAGCGGTAGTAAAGCTGAGAAAGAGGAGGAGCAGCCAGAGCAGCTGGCGACAACGGTGTTGAGAAGGTTGACTTACTCAAGGAGGGGTTTCTACTGAGGGTGTCTTGCCCAAGGGGCCCCTCCAAAACCTGGAGCCTCCACTGCCGCCCGTCTCCCTCAACCTCACTCTGGGCAGCTCACACCGTGACTGTACCTCGTCTCGCTTTCTGTTCATCCCGCACCTGGATCAGTAGATACCTAGGACTTTCGGGGAAGAGAGGCAGGATGAAGAGCTGGAATAGCGCCGGAAACCCGGTGAGGCTCAGGAGTATTGGCCAACCTGTGCGAGAAGATTTATTTATTTATTTCTTATATTTATTAATCGCCCATCTGGCCGGCCACCCAGCCACCCTGGGCGATCTACAATTAAAACAATACAATAAAATATGATAATTAAAACAGCATAAAAAAATTCTTTTAAAATCCGAAGCCACCCCATATTCCCTCCTGAACAGCCATGTTTTTAATGCACGGCGGAAGCTCATCAGGGAGGGGGCATGGCGAAGGTCACTAGGGAGGGAGTTCCATAACGTGGGGGCCGCCACAGAGAAGGCCCTCTTCCTAGTCCCCACCAGCCTGGCTGCTCTGGCTGATGGGATAAGGAGAAGGCCGTCTGTGGCAGATCTTGTTGAGATACATTCCGTCGGACTTCTTCTATCCTGCCCTTCTCCCAAAAGGAGCACAGAGCAGCTTATGATATTAGTAAAGTAAGTTCCAGACAAGCAACCATGAAATCATACTGTCGCCATAGAACAGGGTTTGGGAGCTTCAAGCCCAGCGGGGCCAAATCCCATCTATGGAATCAGCTCCCCAATCCCATCTATGGAATCCTACCCTCTAGTCTTTCAGGCACCAGGTGAAGACCTTTTTATTTGCCCAACATTTTAATGGTTGGTTGATTTTATTCGTTTTATCATCGCCACTGTACCTCTGGATTGAATTTATTTTGGATGCTTGGTTTTTTTTTAATCTCGTTACATTTTAATATGTCTGTGTTTTTATATTATATTATTGTCGATGTTTTTTCGTTTTAGTGTTGCTTCGTTTTGTAAACCGCCCAGGGAGCCTTTTGGCTGATGGGCGGTGAATAAATATATTAAATAAAAAATAATAATACATAATAATAATAAATCCGGCCCTCCTGAGATATCAAGGGGGTTCCCCAGATGGCCACGCCCTTTCCCTGGCCCCGCCCCTTTCCCCCAATTGCCAATCATTTGTTTCCCAGCTTTTGCACAGTTCCCGCCCCCCACATTCTAAAAGGTTGAAATGCCTCTCCTACGGCAGTCAGAGCTCTAAGCTGAAAAATGTGGGTATTTTTTTGTATTTTGGCCCGCCCCCTTTGCCCTTGGGCCCCGCCCATCACTGGAATGAAACCCCCCCCCCGAGAGCGTCTCCGAAACGGAACTCAGCCTTTGGGCTGGAAGAAGGTCCCCCAGCCCTGCATTAGAACAACTAAAATACAACAACGATCATCAAGCCTAAAAACACGAAAGCCCACGGAGTCAGGAGCCAAGAGCTTGTGTAAATAAAAAAAAAGATCTTTAACATTCATTCAGAAATAGTCACAGTGGAGGTTAAGATCACGCCTCTCGTGGAAGGGAGTCCCACAAAAGGGGGGGGCACCACTGAGAAAGTCCTCTCTTGAAAGTCCCCGCCCTCACCTCACCCCCTGCCTCCCGGGAAGAACTTCATGGCAAGAGGGAGACCAACCTGGCCTCATATATCAGCCACCCGCAGGGAGCTTGTTTCGCTCTTCCCTGCCAGGAAAAAAAACAAACACCTGTAAGAACTTTGGAACGAAGAACTAGTGTCTGAGTTTTGCTTTTTCCTCTACCCTCCCGATGCCTTTTCCTTTTGTGTTGTGTCTTTTAGATGGTAAGCCTGATGGCAGGGTCGGCCTCATTCTTAATCTGCATAAGCTGCTCTGGGAGCCTTTTTGGGTGTGTGTGTGTGTCAAAATGCTATATAAATAATAAAAAAAATGTATGGCAGGGAGGGCAGGTCATCTCCTACCGATCAGATAGCCCTAGTAGGCGACAGGCACGAAGTGTGATGATGAGCCAACCCATCAGCCAAAGGAAGCGCCCTTCTGTTTTACCTTCTTCGTTGCCGAGGACTTTGCGGAAACCGAAGATGTGAGCCATCAGGCTGCCAAAGAGGATGAAGAGATAGGCCACGCCCCCAATGGCTCCTCTCAGGTTTTGGGGGGCCACCTCAGCGAGGTAGATGGGGACGACACCGAAGGAGATACCTGGTGAGATGGTAAATGAAAAGGGGGGTCATGCACAATATGCATGCAATATGTGCGAAAAATTAAAAACCAGGGGCGGCGCTGCTACACCATGCGTGCGTGCCCAGAATCTATTTCCAAGAGCTCTGAGTGTCCATCGGTGCCAACGGGAAACTTTTTTCTTAGCTTGATTGACAGGAGTGAGATTTTTTAGTGGGGGGGGAAGCACAGCCGAGGAGGAAAGGGTTAATCCTCCCCTTCCCATGTCTTGCAAAAACAAAAACCCGGACCAACCCCTGCAACGTGGTCAGATGAAACTTAGGATAACTTGGAAGGTTTTGTTGTCAGCTTAATTTCCACGCAGTTAGGGAGGAAAACAGGGGCAGTGCTGGTACCGAAAAGTTCTGGGGCTCAGGTCTAGAGGGCCCCCTAAAAAAGGCACAAATTTGCACATGTTAATTTACCTATGCTTTGAAGTCTCTCTCTGTGTGTCTTTAAAGGAGCCTGTCTCCCAAGGACACCCCTATTTGTAAAAAGGGATATATGGACAGGGGAGAGGAGGGCATTTCATTTCAGGAAAAAAAAACCCGGCAGAAAGATTCGAGGGGGGGGGGGCAGCAGGAGGGGAAGCACATGTGGGTAAAAAAAAGCCAGCTAATGCAGGGGGATCGGATGCCACAGAGATCATCGGGGCCCCTGTTCCTTTCTTTCTGCAAGTGCCCGTGGGCAGCAGGGTGGTGGGGCAGACGGCCTCCCAGAGATTCGGGGCTCTGAATGAAAGATTCGGGGCTCCAGCCCTAGTGGGCCACCCCCTAACACCGCCTCTGGAGGAAAGGCTTAGCCCTCCCCTCATGTGAACTGGGTTCAGACACCACAGTAACCCACATTTCAGGAACAACCCGCAGTTCAACGACAACCCACACTCATGCTGTCTGAATCCTGTCAATACTGTGTCCTTGCGGATTTGATCTGCGTGTTCGTAGTCAAACGGGCATGAATTCCAGGCCGATTTCATCTCCGGCACATGGGCTGTTTAAAGCACTAAATTCGTTCATTTGCCTGCATTCATTCCATTTCTATGAATGAACCGCCAAAGCAGTTTCCGGCATGATAAACGATCACATTAACATTCCAAAATTTAGAACTGTTTAAAAAGAAGCTGAAAAGAATGAACAATAAAGCGACCAGGAGCTGATAAAACATGAAAACTCCCCCATCATATGCGGTCCAATGCCTGGGAGTAGAAGAAAGTCTGGACCAAAAACACGTTGGCACCAGGTGGGCCTTGCTAGGGAGAGCATTCCGCAGTCGGAGGGGCCACCACCAAGGAGGCCCTCTCTCTCTTGTTGCCATCTTCCGAACCTCTCTCGGCACTCGGAGGAGGGTCTCAGATATTGGTCATTGTGGTCGGGTGGCTTCATACTGGGAGAGGCATTCCATCTGGGCCGTGACTCACCTGTGCACGTTCCAATGATCAAGCGTCCAAAGATGATGAATTCGTAGGAATGCATGCGTTTGGAACAACCCATGAGGATGGCAGAGGCGATAACCACAAAGTTATTTGCCAGTAAGGTACCTTTCCTGAAAAGGAAAGGAAAAATGAAAGGCAGAGGTGCCATTTAATGTATAGAAGCGCCGAAAGAGCACCAGTGGAGAGAGAAAAGGTGTGTGGAATCGTATTATGGCTTCTCCAAATGAAGCTTTTAACCTGCCACTTTACCAAGGCTTCTGCTTCTGGATTCTTTGCGGGATTAAGATCAGCTCCTTTACATGTGTTTCCCCACCCGGGGGTGTGTGTGTCTTTCTCTGCCTTCCTGTATGTTCCATTACACAACCACAAGGTGGCGCTGCGGCATAGCGGAATTGCAAAAATGCACGAGCTTCTCGCCCTGTGATTTCCAGGTAATATACCAAACTTTCCTCCACCTTAAAAAAAAAAAAGCCGCAGAACTGTTTGCAAAGCGTGGGAGAGGCCCCGGAGGACGTCGTGGTCATGTAAAGACCCTGCAAACTGTGCCAGTGAGGAATCACGAGCGCGCAATAAATGCCTCGTGCAGAGAAGCCCTAGACTCCCCGTTGTACAGGTGAGTTGTTGTTCCGGTTTTGCTATTTACGGGAAGGGCCAAGGAGCCATGCAAGGCAATGGAGCGCAAATCTCTCCAATAGGGTGGCCGCTTCGGCATCAGTCCCCCCCCCAAACCAATTACAGTCATGCCTTGGATTGAGAGCATAATTCGTTCCGGAAACATGCTTGTAATCCAAAACACTCTTATATATCAAAACGAAATCCACCCCCCAAAAAATTTGTACAGAGATTTTTAATTTAAGCCGCACTACAGTACTTGTATTGCAAGACGTCGCTTGTATATCAAGTAAAAAAGAAATATTAAATAAATATTTAAAAATTGGCTTGTCTTGCCAAACGCTCTCAAACCAAGTTACTTGCAATCCGAGGTATGACTGTAATTTAAAGAGAAATGGAATGGATCTGGCCACAGTGGGGAAGACGACTGCGACCAGGCAGACTGTCTCTGATCCTGAAGGTAGCATAGAACCATCCGGACTAATAGCCGGTGTTCACCTTCTCCTCCGTGAATTTGTCCAATCCCCTTTTAAAGCCATCCAAAAAGTTGTGGCCATCACTCCTTCTTGTGGAAGTGAATTCCATAGTTTAACTATGCACTATGTGCAGAAGTCATCAGAGCATCAGAAGAGCCCTGCTGGATCAGACCAAAGGGTCCATCTAGTCCAGCATTCTGTTCACACAGTGGCCAGCCAGCTGCCCCAATGGGAAACCCACAAGCAGGACACGAGTGCAACGGCACCCTCCCGCCCATGTTCCCCAGCAACTGGTGTACATGGGCACACTGCCTCTGATCCTGGAGACAGCATCGTCTCTGGATACTGGAATACTGGAGTCGCAATATATCATCTCTGTACCTGCCGCAGCCGTCCACCAGCGGGCCAACCAGAAGGGACCCCATGATGCCTCCGAGTGGGAAGAAGGAAACGGTGAGACCCCACAGAAACATGAGCAGGCTGTGGTCGATGCTGATCACGTTCCGCTTCCGATAGGTTGCGTTGTAAAAGCTTTTCATGAACTAGGAGAGAGAAATTCACGGCTAGACTGTGTCAGGGAACAACAGGATGTGGCAGGAAACCCAGGCGCACGACTGAGTGAACACTTAACCGAGAGCGGCAGCCAGTCCTGCCTAATAAATGTGCCCGCTTGGCGTCCTTGTTTCTAACAGAGCTGGCGTCAGGGTCGGCATGGTCGGGCACCTGCCGAGGGGCCCGCACCCCAGCAGGGGCCAATTGGCAAGAGCCCCCTGGAGTTGCGGCTCCTCTTCACCACTGCAACATGCTTGTTCACCGGCCTCTCGCTCTGGCCCAGACAACGGTGGTGGTGAGAGGAGGAGGAGCAGGAGATGTCACGGCCTACGTGTTCCCTGGCTCTTGTTAATGGGCCCTCATGAAGAGCAAGAAGAACAATAGCAAACACCTCCTTCGGTTCAAACAGAAAAGAAATCCATTGAGGGAAAGCTTTGTTATGCCGATTTACAGTTTACAGGCTTCAGGCCTTTTTCAGGCTTCTCTAATGCTAGCTGACTAGCACTAGGCCGCGCTCTTCTTATGCAGATTGCCTGGATTAAGGAAAGATTTAGCTTTTAGTTACCTTAAGTAGCTGAAACCTGAAATCCATTCTTATTCTGATCCTAACAGCCTGGGGGAAACATTCAGTCAAACAAAAGCCTCTCATATGCACAACTTGCCTTGCCTGAGGCACTTTTGTGGCCGGGTCTGGCTGGACCCTGAATGCAAGGAAAGCGAGGTTGCATAAAAACTCAAGATATTACATTTCTATACCGCCCAGTAGCCGAAGCTCTCTGGGTGTGGTTGGTTTGCAAAGATTAAAACCTTAATTTTAAGAAGCCATTCGCCCGACACCTTTGCACAAAACAGGGCCAGCCCGAGATATTTTGCTGCCTGAGGCAAAGGACAAGATGGCACCCCTCTCCTTTCCACCTTCTGAAGTCAACTTTGTAGGCAGCTGAACTTCACTTCAGCACTGATAACCGGACAGCGTCGTCCACCCCACCCAAGAGCAGCAGGCTATTTAGGGGTGCAGGACAGACCTGTGGTACACAGAGCTCTGTCCTCCAGGAGAGAAGAATGGCTGAGAGGCTCAAGAAGAAAGGCGGCTCCAGGGTCGGCCGCCTGAAGCAGGTGCATTTACTTGGCCTTATCGTGAGGGTGGCCCTGCTCGCAAAGGCAGAATGAGGGACAAGTACCGAAAACCAGAATATCCCTGGTAAACAGGGACAGCTGGAACATTAAGCCAGCCTTCCCCAACCTGGTGGACTTCAGAAGCGTTGGAGTAAAACTCCCAGAATCCCCCCCGCCAGCAGAGCTGGCGGGGGGGATTCTGGGAGTTTTACTCCAACGCTTCTGAAGTCCACCAGCTGGGGGAGAAGGCTGCTTTGACTCCGGCTCTCAGAAGTCACCCACATCTTACCTCCGCCGGGTAGTCGATCACGGAGAGGTTGTAACCATACTGGAAAGACGATCCAAAGGCAGAAGTCAACGTAACCAGGAGAAGCACTCTCGTCAGCTCCTGCGGGAAGGAGCAGAGAGGATGCCGTCGCTTGAGTCCACCGGACACAGCGTTTAGAAATACTGACTAAATTCTGACCCTGCCTGAGCCAAGATTCGCAATGAAAACGGGCTTAGAATCGCTTTGTCATATTGCTTCCCCATCCCGTCCACTGTCCCTTGCCTCCTTAATACAGTCATGCCTTGGATTGAGAGCATAATTTGTTCTGGAAACGTGCTTGTAATCCAAAACACTCTTATATCAAAACAAAATCCCCCCCCCCCAAATGTGTACAGAGATTTTTAATTTAAGTCATACTACAGTACTTGTATTGCAAGACGTCGCTTGTATATCAAGTCCGTTTTTTAAAAAAATAAATATTTAAAAATTTGCTTGTCTTGCAAAACGCTCTCAAACCAAGTTACTTGCAATCCAAGATATTACTGTAATGTGAATTTGCTGGATTCTCTCTCGTGGTGCCAGCACTGCAAACACCCTTATGTCACCCAGAAGGACGGAGAACCCTGCACACTCACCCCTTTCTTGGGCGGGTTGGGCTCTTCCTCGACTCTCATGCTTCCTTTGGTAGGGACCAGAAATCTGGCTCAGCTGTGGAGGAAGAAGTGAGTGGGAGCTTTGTAAGGAGGTTGTAGACTCTTTCAACAGACTTAAGGACAATAATAATAATAATAATAATAATAATAATAATAATAATAATAATAATAATGGCCTTGCTCGATCTGAGCCATGGTTCGCCAAGTATAGCATCCTAGTCCAGGAAGCCCACAAGCAGGACAGGAAGTTGCATCTCCTGCTCTTCCTTCTCACCACCACCACCACCACCGCTGTCTGGGCCAGGGCGAGAGGCAGGCGAGCAAGCAGGCTGCAACTTGCAACGGGGAAGAGGAAGGCAGCTCCAGGGGCTTTGTCAGGGGAGGCTGGGTGATGACCCCTATGTCAGTGGGGCTCCTTATCAATTGCATCTTTTTGTTTGAGCTTTATAGGAGCTCAAGCCACTCGGCCTAACCTACCTCACAGGGTTGTTGTGAGGATAAAATGGAGAGGAGGAGGAGGAGGATTATGTAAACCGCCTTGGTTTCCTTGCAGGAGAAAAAGGCGGAATATAAACATTATTTGTCTATTTATCTATCTATCTATCTATCTATCTATCTAGAGAGAGAGAGAGAGAGAAAGAGAGAGATGCACATTTATAAATAATTATTTATCTATCCAGTCCAGCCTGTCCAGTCTGCTTTTCAGGTCATGGGCCACAGTTCTTACGGCTCTTGTATCTTTAAACCAGAATTCATAGATCATAGAGTCGGAAGGGGCCTTACAAGGCCATCGAGTCCAACCCCCTGCTCAATGCAGGAAACTAGAGGAGGGGTCTCCCATCCAAGGAACAACCAGGCCTGACCCTGCTTAGCTTTCCACGCTCAGACGAGCGGAGCCAGCGTGAGCCACAGGCCTGCCTACTTCAAACAGAGGACTGCCAAAGAGGACAAACGGCCAGCCCATTGGTCGGCCCACCCTATCCGGAACCACTCCCAGGTTGGCAGCAGGAGGAGTGAAGAGCGTGCGAACGAACCCCGGCTTTCTGAGCAGGTGAGTCAGGGTGACTTCAGCCCCGGGCGGATCTTCTCTTGTAATCAGGCCAACGGCATTGCGAGAGCTGGAAGGAGGAGGCCGGAAGATTCTGAGGGGAGCTGTTGACAGTTGGGAGGCGAGAGCGAGAGGAGCGCCCGTCTGGGAAGGAGGAAAGGGGGCGGGATTAGAACCTGCCGTAGGAGAGTGGCGGGAGGACGAATGAGGAGGTCCGAATCTCCCCGCTGCCGTTCAAGCATTTAAACCTGATGCTTCCAAACGTGGTGCCCGTGGGACACGTGTCTCTTGCTGCCCGCCAGGCTCCCTGACTCTCTGGATTTTTATTTTATTTCTTAACATTCCCCCCCCCCCCTTTAACTGGGCAGGCTGGCCTGCTGCTTCTAGTGTCTAAATTTGCTCTCTCCCCTTCTCCCTCGCCCAATCCCCTTTCCTTTTGTGTCATGCAGGGATGGGGACTCGGACTCGAGGACTCGACTCGTGAGTCGGACTGAGTCCCCCCTCTTGACTCGACCTTGAGTCTCAATATTTTTAATGGGACTCGAGACTCGACTCGGGACTCGAGACCAAGGACTCTTCAACATCCCTGGGCTGTGGCAGAAGGAGTGGAGAGGAGCGTGATTGCCGGCGAAGAGCACATGGAGGCGAGGTGTGCCGCTGCTCGGCCACTATAGACAGCTACCAGGAGTGCAGCCCCAACAGTGTGTCAAGATTTATTTTGATTGATGTGTTGCGTACTTGGGAGAGGCAGAAGAAGGACCTGAGATTACTCTGTGCGGCTGCTCTGAGTGTGTTTCTGGTTCCAGCAAGTTCATCACCAGTGGAGCGGGTGTTCAGTGAGGGTGGAATTGTGATGAGATCTCACCGTTCCAGAATGGGGGCCAAACATTTAGAAAAAATCATGTTCCTCAAATGCAACATGGATAAGTTTTAGGAAGTACAGCAAGTTTATTTTTTTAAATCATTTTTCTAAAATGCAACCTTTTAGACATTTTGGGTTTAGCTGCCTCTGCCTGCCTGTCTGGGGTTCCCAGCCTCCTCTGCCTGCCTGGTCTCTTCTTGACCAGTTCAACAGTTGAATTGTCCAAGACAAAGGCCTCTGCCTGCCTGCTTTGGGGTTCCCTGCCTCCTCTGCCTGCCCGGTTATTTTGGGTTTGTCTGCCTGGTCTGTTCTTGCCTAAATCAGTTGCAGAGTTTTGAAATCTGAAGTAGCCTTATTTTGTTGGGCAAAAACCCCCATTGATTTTAATAGGGACTCGTGGAGTCAGCTTTGGGAGTGACTCGTGACTCATGACTCGTGAGTCACCATTTTGGACCAAGGACTCGGACTCGAGACTCGGGTCCAAAGACTCGTGACTCAACTCGTGACTCGAGACCAAGGACTCTTCAACATCCCTGGTATCATGACCTTCCGATTGCAAACCTGCAGGCTGGGCTGTCTTATTCTGGGGTCTCCATCCTGGTGCCTGTGGACAACTCTCTTAGCACCCACCCTGACCCCTGACGCGCTGCCCCTCCGGTGCTGCCTTCCTTTGGGTTCCAAAGAGCGGTTTTGTGTTTGGGAGCTCAGAGCCCTACCTCAGCAAATTTAGGTCCTTGTACACAGTTTGCCTTCTAGTGCTTGAATTTGCTCTCTCCCCTCCTCCCTGCCAGTCCCCCTTTCCTTTTGTGTCGTGTCTTTTCGACTGCAGGCCTGCTGGCCGGTGGACTAGTATCTTATTCTGGGGTCTTTGTGGAAGTGCCTGTGGCCACCTCTCTTAGCACCCACTAAACTCCCCTGCGCCCCTCCCGATTTAAATCTCATTTCTTCAGATTGTTATTTTTTTCAACTGGGAGGCTGGCCCGCTGCAGAGTGAAGGGCTGCCCTCCAGCGCCATCTTTGTTTTGGTTCAAAGGAGTGGTTTTCTGTTTTGGAGCTCAGATCCCGCCTCTGCGGCTTGTAAATGGGGTTCTTTGTCAAATGACTTTTCCTTTATTCTCACCGGCTTGCCTTCCGAGAGAGCGAATGTTTTGTGCGACTGGGGATGCACACCGTGGCAGGCATTTTATGAATGGGCAAAGCCCGCTTCCCCTACGGCAGTCATTCTGTGAGAGTGCCCACGACGCTCAAAACCCCAGATGTGTCCACCAGCTCGAACAGGTTTTTAATCTTCGTAAAACCACCCAGAGAGCTTTGGATAGCGGACAGTATAGAAATGTCATGATTCGTCGTCGGGCAGTGGCAACTCCTGCTCCTCCTTCTCAACACCGCCGTTGTCTGGGACAGAGCGAGAGGCAGGTGAAGAAGCAGGTTGCAGCAGTGAAGAAGAGGAGCAAGTCCAGGGGGCTCTTTTCAGTGGGCCCCTGTTGGGAGTGTGGGCCCTCGGTAGGTGCCCAATCAGGCCTACCCTTGCTGCCAGCCTTATTGGGGAGGAAGTGCTTTTATTTATTTATTTATTTATTTATTATATTTTTGAATCACCCATCTCATCTGGCCAGTCATCCGGCCACTCTGAGCGATGTACAGTCCAATAAAATACAACAAAGAGAAAAAAAAACAGAGTGTAAAACACAATTAAAAACAGTACAAAACTGTTAAAAATCCTAACCCACCCCATATTCCCGCCTGAAAAGCCACGTTTTTAATGCACGGCAGAAGCTAATCAAGGAAAGGGCATGGCGGAGGTCACTGGGGAGAGAGTTCCATAGATTGGGGGCTGCCACAGAAAAGGCCCTCCTCCTAGTCCCCACCAGCCTGGTTTCTCTGGCTGATGGGACAGGGAGAAGGCCGTCCGTGGCAGATCTTGTTGAGAGGCCTACTTGATGTTGCTGGAGGCGCTCCTTGAGATAAACTGGACCGGAGCCGTACAGGGTTTTAACGGTCAACGACGCCAACACCTTGAATTTGGCTCGGCAAACAACTGGTAGCCAGTGCAACTCTTTGAGCACCGGAGTGATATGATCACGCCGGCGGCAGCCTTTAATCAGGCGAGCTGCTGCATTCTGTACCAGCCGCAACTTCCGAACCGTCTTCCAGGGTAACCCCACGCAGAGCGCATTACAGTAGTCTAGGCGAGAGGAGACCAAGGCATGAACCACTGATGGGAGCAGATGATTAGGAAGGTAGGGGCACAGCTGCCGCATCAGATGGAGCTGATACAGCGCCGCCCGGCTCACAGCTGACACCTGAGCCTCCATGGACAGAACCCTACTTTGAGCACTGGAGGAGGAAAGGGAAACTTCTGGTAACCTCCCAGGCGGCATCTCAAGCGCAGAGAGGAACAGAGATGGGGAGGCACTGTAGGGATTATGGGCTGGAGCAGAGGTGCGGAGCCTCCAACCTGCGGGCCAAAGCAGACCTGACTGGGGTGCCAATCGTGTCCCCTTCCCTTCGCCACAGCCCGTTTCCCCCAACAATCAATTGTTCGGTGGCTTCCCAGGCTTTTGTGCAGTTTTTGCCCCGTTCTGAAAGGTTGAAATGCCTCTCCTAAGGCAGGAAGATTCGTAAGCTGGAATTCGGGGTATTCGTTGGCCCCGCCCACCGCTAGAATACGGCCCCCGAGAGCTTCTCCGAAAGGGAGTTTTGGCCCTCAGGCTTTAAGAGGTTCAACACCCCTGGGCTAGACTGGAGGTGGGTCAAGAAGGAACGTCTCACGCACACATTTAACGCCAGATTATGTCTGCATAATTTAATGAGGAAACAATATATTCACGGTAGGTAGGAGAACACAAAAGCCTGCACGCCCAAGTAAAAAAAAAAAGGCCAAGTTGTTCCTCCAGACCCCCGAAAGAGAAATTGCTCGATTCACCGATGTGTCAAGATGGCTGAAGGAGATAGGGGCGTGCTCTCTTCGGATCAGCCCCGCAGAGAACGCCAGCCCAGGCGGGTTTCTACCTGGCCGCCCTTCGCATGTTTTCAGTGGCGATACGGATTGCCATGAGCTTCTGGATCTCCAAAAAGGTACAGCCTTTGGTTTCTGGGATCATCACGAAAATAAAAAGGAAGGTGGCGACGCAGAAAGGCCAGAAAATGAACAAGCAATATGGCCCGATGAATGGCTAGAGATCGGGAGAAAGGGGAAGGGTAGGGGAAGCGGAAAGAGATGGTTACACGAGGACGACGCGTCAGGAACACAAGGCAGGGTTATCTCCATGTTCTAAAATCTTCCCTAACTGCCTGGAAGGGAGTTATTAAGGCCAGGATGGAGGCGGCGGCGGCATAATTTTCGACTCTGGAGTTAATTGTCGCAGGGCGCAATCCTATGCGTGTTTAGTCAGAAAAAAAATCCTACAGTTCCCACATGTGCTTCATCTCCTGCTGCCCCCCCTTGAATCTTTCCGCCTGAGGTTTTTCCCTGAAATCAGATGCCCTCCTCTCCCCTGTCCATACATCCCTTTTTACAAATAGGGGTGCCCTTAGGAGACAGGCTCCTTTAAAGACTTTAGAGCAGATGTAAATGAGCATATGCAAGTTTGTGCTTCTTCTTTTTCCCCCCCTTTTGGTCCTGTGGGCCTGAGCCCCAGGCCTTTTCAGTACCTAGCACCACCTCTGCTGCAATTGACAGCATGCCCCCGCCAGCCATGCTGGCGGGGGCGCATCCTGGGAGTTGTAGGGCTTTTTCTGTCTAAACAGGCATAGGACTGCGCCCTTTAGACAGCAGCCCTATGTATGACTTGCGTTGTGAAGCACACAACAAATATTTCTCTTCTCCTCCCCCGTGCCATTTCAAGATTCACCACTGCTTCTATGCTCCTAATATGTATTTTATTCTTTCATTTATATACCGTTTTTCACCCCCTCTTGCAGGGAACCCAAGGCGGCTTCCCTCCTCCTCCTCCTCCTCTCCATTTTATCCTCACAACAACAGCCCTGTGAGGTAGGTTAGGCTGAGAGTCAGTGACTGACCCCAAAGTCACCCAGGGAGCTTCATGGACCGAGCGGGGACTCGAACCCGGATCTCCCCAGTCCCAGTCCAACACTCTAACCGCTACGCCACACAACCTTTCCACAGGCCTCCCTAATGGAGCTCACAGACCACAAGTGGTCTGTGGACCACAATGTGAGAACCTCCGATCTAGGGGGTCTCCCCCGCATTGAATTTTGGATTGCAAGACCCCTCGGGGCAGGGACAAGTGAGGAAAGACTGGTATAAATGGAGTGAATGAAGCCAGATGCTCCGTACAGTTAGGATGACGATCACATTTATCATTTTATTATAACATTTTACATATTTTATTATTACATTTATATCCCACTCCCCCACCCCCTTGCAAGGAAGCCCAGGAGGCTGACATGATCCTCCTCTCCATTTTATCCTCAACAACAACCCTGCGAGGTAGGCGAAGCTGAGAGTCGGGGACTGGCCCACAGTCACCCAGCGAGCTTCATGGCCCAAGTGGGGACTAGAACCCGGATCTCCTGAGTCCCAGCTTCTAATATGTTAGAAGAGAGCCAGTGTGGCATGGTGGTTAGAGTTTTTGACTGGGACTCGGGAGATCCGGGTTCGAGTCCCCACTCGGCCATGATGCTCACTGGGTGACTTTGGGCCAGTCACTGACTTTCAGCTTCGCCTACCTCACAGGGTCGTTGTTGTGAGGATACGATGGAGAGGAGGAGGAGGAGGAGGAGGAGGAGGATTCTGTAATTATGTAAGCTGCCTTGGGTTCCTTGAAGGAAAAGGGGCGGGATTTAAATATAATAAATAAATAAAATTAATATATTAAAAAAAACCTGCCCCTGGACTTTCTCCTCCTCCTCCTCTTCATCAATGCAACTGGCTTGTCCATCTGCCTCTCTCTCTTGCCCAGATAACGGTGACGGCGAGGAGCAGGAACAAGAAGAAATGCCACTGCCTACTTGCTTACTGGCTCCTTGCCTTTCAAGCCATATTCATTATCGGCGAATAGATGTGATACACACACAGGGTCTTAAGCTGGAATGGAACAGGGAATTAGATTGTCCTATTCAGTCTAACCAATGGATTGCCACTTTAACGACTACAGTAATGCCTTGGATTGCAAGTAACTTGGTCTGAGAGCGTTTTGCAAGACAAGCAATTTTTAAAAATACATTTTGACTTGATAAACAAGCGACGTCTTGCAGTACAAGTGTAGGGATGTAACCGCTCGCCTCGAGCGGGTGTAGTGGGCCGAAATCAGCTCCGCTCACGCCTGCCAGGGACTCGCTTTGATATAAGAGTGTTTTGGATTACAAGCACGGTTCCGGAACGAATTATGCTCTCAATCCAAGGTATTACTGTACATCTGAAGTTTGATCTCAGGTTATGTCTTATTCAACAACCCCCCCCCCCCTGTTTAGTGTTTATTGGATGCCACAAATCTCTTTAACGAGGGTTTGTCTATAGTCGGCACACTGCTGGAGGTGTAGCACAGCCAATACCTCCTTTAATGGCATGCTTTGCCAATGTCCAGTAGTTGCCTGTTTTTGCAGGAGGAGGAGGTTATAATATGGATAAACTTTGTATCGGAACGCTCTTTAATATTTGCTGATGCACACATTCTTTTAAGTTATCTACTGGCTTCCTGCAAGTTCATGCACGGTCCCCACGGAAATGGATTTTCCACGCTGTTTTGACAGCTAAAAGACTACAATATTGCAACATCGGAAGCTGAAATGCTTACTTCCAATAATGCAATGGATTGAGGACCTAACAACGTTTTCAGCGTTGGAATGGATGGCATAGAGATGCCACTCCCGAATGGATACATACGTGGATATTTGGTCTGCCTTTGCTGAAGCTTATGTATAATTGATATATTCAAATCTATGTATGTATATATGTGTTATATATATATATATATATATATATATATATATATATGTTTGTTTGTTTCCCCCACTTTTTTGTGGTTTCGATTTGTTTTGTTGACACTTGAAATAAAAAAAATAAATTAAAACAAAAAAGGAAGCAGGTGCAGAGAAAGTGGATTGCGAGACATTTTTTCTCCCCCTCTCATCATATTCAGAACCCAGTGGGCTCAATCCCATGAAGCTGATGGGTGGGAGGAGATCCACGAAAGATAAAAGGAAGCCCTTCTTCACACAGGCGCAGAGTTAAACTCTGGAACTCGCTTCCACCAGATGTGGTGATGGCCACCAATTTGGAGGGCTTTAAAAGGGGATTGGACCAATTCATGGAGGAAGGTAAGGCTATCAATAGCTACGAGTCCAGATGGCTATCTGCTACCTCCAGGATCAGAGGCAGTGTGCCTATGTACACCAGTTGCTGGGGAACATGGGCAGGAGGGTGCCGTTGCACTCCTATCCCGCTTGTGGGTTTCCCGTGGGCAGCTGGTTGGCCACTGTGTGAACAGAATGCTGGACTAGATGGACCCTTGGCCTGATCCAGCAGGGCTCTGCTTATGTTCTTACTAGTTATGAGACTGGGCTGAGTTCACACTGTCCAGCCCGCCGACACACACACACACACCTTATTTGCAAAGTCACTCACCTCCACCTTAATGAATATCACCCCTGCAAGAAGCCTAGTGAGCCAGTTCAGGAATCCGCCAACCACATAAGCCGAGGCCCGGGAAGACTGAAGGAAGAGTTCTCCTCCCACTACGTAGGGAACCGTAGCTGGATGCAGAGAAAGGATAAGTTGCTCTTTTTTTCATCGGTTCGCCGATTTCCCCATGCCAGGGGAATTTTGGCTGCCTAAGTCTTCTGGCCCTGCCCGCACGGAGGACAGCTTGAGGCGCCGCCAGGATACACCATATCCCGACGGAGCCTGGCTCTTCCCTTCCCCGCCCACGAAGCTCCAGCTCTGAGGTCGGTCTTCCGACCTCGGGGCCGCAGCTGGCATGGTTCTTTCTGCGCCGGCTGCGAGGGCAGAGGGAGGGCGTTCCGAGGTCGGAGTCTCAGCTGCGACCTCGGAGCGTGTTTCCGAGGTCGGAGCTGGCACTCCAGCCTTTCCTATGCTGGCTAGACAGCGTCTAGCGGCCATAGGATCGTGCCCTAACGCTCTTTCTGCTAGTAACTAAAAGCTGGCTGGGGCATGCTGGGAGTTGTAGGCCAAAAACATCTGGGGACCCAAGGCTGGGGAACACTGAACTAAACCATAGGAGAGGCATTTCAATCTTTTAGAATCGGGGGTGGAGGTGGGGACAAAAGCCAGGAAACCACTCAACGAGTGGGGGTTGTGGGAAAGGGGAGGGGGGGCCCAGGAGACGAGGGCGTGCCCATCTGGGAAAACCCGGAGGGCCAGCCTGGGACTAAAGGAAGGACCGATCTGGCCCGTTTCCGCCAAAAGGCTCAGGACGTCATCCGAGCACCTACCTGGCCCAATCATGTGCCCGATGAGGAAGACGATGACGAAAACGGTGCTGCTGTAAGCCATGGCTGGATTGTTGATCTGTTGGGAGAGAGTTGGCCATGCCTCTGGTGACCCTTATTTTCTTAAACAGCACCCCTTAGTTATTCATTTAAAGTATTATGATCCCTGCTCCCCCCCAGCCAAAAAGCCTCCCAGAGTGGCTTCCGTGCAACCAGTAAAAGCCTGCCTGCAGGCTTGCAATCGGAAGGGACATGTGGCACAAGAGGAAAAAGGCATGGGGAGGGAAGAGGGGAAAAAAAATTAAGTCATCAGGGCTGGTGGAATGGCCCTGCTTCCCCCTCCCATCTCCCTCTTCTTGTTACTGTGAGGATTCCAGCTAAGCTCAGGGGGAAGGCTGAGGGGGGCAGCAGATGAAGTCAGACTCGCTGCTGATTAAAAAAAAAAAAGTCCCAGCGCTTCAACCCTGTGAGCCCCGGCTCCACTATACCACTGCGGGTGGAGAATCTGCAGCCTTCCAGATATTGTCAGAATGCAACTCCCATCAGTCCAAAGGTCAGGGATGATGGGAGCTGTAGGTGATCGTGGCTCACGCTGGCTCAGCTTGTCTGAGTGTGGAAAGCTAAGCAGGGTCAGGCCTGGTTATTACTTGGAACTAGAGACCCCTCCTCTAGTTTCCTGCGTTGAGCAGGGGGTTGGACTCGATGGCCTTGTAGGCTCCTTCCAACTCGATGATCTATGAAATCTATGAAATCATCTGGAGGGTCCCGGGTTACATCTGGGGACCCAAGGTTGGAGAACACTGCCCTCTAGAGACCGGGTTCACAGGTTTTTTTTAGGGGGAGGTGCCCCCCTGTTGTGGTGTGGGCCTTCGGCAGGTACCCAACTATGCCTGCCCTTGACACTAGCCCTGTCCTGAAAAAAAGAAAGAAGAATATTTATTTATTTATTTATTTACAGTATTTGTATATCTAAGCAGATTCCAGAGCGGTGAACAATAAAATAATTTAAAAAAAAAAAACAGATAAAAGAAACAAACAGTACATTGAAAACAAAGTAACATTACACTGGTGGTTGGAGAGCAGAGAAAGCTTCCCGGAACAAGGAGGTCTTTAGCAGGCGCCAAAAACAGCACCATGTCGGAGCCTGCCTGACCGCCAGAGGAAGGGAGTTCCACAGAAATGGAGCCACCACACTGAAGGCCCTTCTCCTGGTAGACTGCAGTCGGGCCAAAGTTCCATGTGGAACCAGCTGGAGAATGCCCTCCGATGACCTCAGTGACCAGGCAGGTTGGTAAGGGAGAAGGCGCTCTCTCAAGTACCCTGGTCCCAAGTTGTTTTGGGCTTTGTACACAAGTACCGGAACCTTAAACCTGGCCCAGTAGCAAATAGGCAGCCAGTGAAGTTCCCACAGCAAAGGAGTTGCGTGCTGAAAAGGGGCAGCTCCTGACAACAGCCGAGCTGCTGCATAAAAGAAATATAATAAATTAAATAAAATAATAATTTTGGGGCACATTTGGAATTTTGAGAGATTGTTGTGGGCACTCTTCCAAAATGGCTGCTGTGTGGAGAGGGGCTTGCCCGTTCATAAAATGGCTTCCGTGGTGGACATGGCCACACCCTATTTATTTGTGATATTTATATCCTGCCTCTTTTTGGTGCAAGGAGCCCAAGGCTCAGGTGGGCTTAAGGGCACGGAGTGCCTTCTACTCACTTTGGTTGGTGGCCTATCTGGACAGGGATAGCCTGGCTTCAGTCGCCTATGCTCCGGTAACCTCCAGGTTAGACTACTGCAATGCGCTCTACATGGGGCTGCCCTTGAAGATGGTTCAAAAGCTGCAGCTCATGCAAAATCTGGCGGCCAGATTGGTAACAGGGACAAGAAGGCCCAAATACGTATATAACAATGATTCTGGCTCACTTGCAATGGCTGCCTGTATATTTCTGAGCCCGATTCAAGGTGCTGCTTTTGACCTATAAAGCCGTACATGGCTCAGGACTGCAGTACCTGACGGAACGCCACTCCTGGCATGGACCTACATATACACTATGCTCATCGTCTAAGGCCCTCCTCCAGGTGCCTCCTCTGAGGGAGGCTCAGAAGGCGGCAACAAGGGACAGGGCCTTCTAGTTGCTGCCCCCCCCCCCAATTGTGGAATGAACTCCCCAGCGAGTTTGAACAATATGGCTTTGAACAATAAAGTATTGATTGATTGAAAATGTAATGAGAGAAAAAGATCGGATGTGAAAAGAAAAAAGACCGGTCTGCCAAATCTGCAACCCACCTTCTATCTGGTTTTTCGGGCGCTGTTCAGCACAGCTGGGATGTGGGGAGGAGGCGGAGGGAGGGAAAAGAGGGGCGCCACATGGAGGGATGCTCAGCTCTAAATTATACCGGTGCTTCGAGCTGTGAGTTACAAACCTGAAGTTCGAGGCTCAAGGCCAATAGAATACAAGCCATGTTGCAGATCATGAAGCCAATGAGAAGCAGAAATCTCCGCCCCACAGAATCAATGGTGTACATCTAGAAAATATAAAGGCAGGGGGTGCGGGAGAGAGAGAGAGACAGACAGACAGACAGACAGAAAGAGGCGATCATAAGTCAACATAGTAGCTGGGTTCAGACAACATGATAACCCTCACTCAAGGGTTGAGAACGGGCTGAGTGTAGGTTGTTGTTGAAAAGTGGGTTATCATGTTGTCTGAACCCAGCCGAGATAACAAACCATGGTTTGTTAACCACGAACAACTTGATCTGAGAGTGTTTTGCAAGACAAGCAATTAATAAATTTTGACTTGATAAACAAGCGACGTCTTGCAATACAAGTCACGTAGGTGTGACCGCTCGCCTCGAGCGGGCGTAGCAGGCCGAAATCGGCCCCACTCACGCCCGCCAGAGACTCGCTTTGATATAAGAGTGTTTTAGATTACAAGCACGGTTCGGGAACGAATTATGCTCTCAATCCAAGGTATTACTGTATGTTGGTTTTTTTGTGTGGTGTTTGTAGGCCAGCAACATCTGGGGACCCAAGGTTGGAGAGCCCTGCTCTATTTATTTTTATTTATTTATTTATTATATTTATACCCCGCCTTTTTTCCTGCAAGGAACCCAAGGCGGCTTACATAATCCTCCTCCTCCTCTCCATTTTATCCTCACAACAACCCTGTGAGGTAGGTTAGGCTGAGAGTCAGTGACTGGCCCAAAGTCACCCAGTGAGCTTCATGGCCTAGGGTATAATTCAGGCTTAACTCCAATCCTCCCTTTTCACCTAGGGGCAATTTCCCTGACTGGGAATTGTTCCCAGCCCGCACGACGCTGCTTTCGTTTCCCCACCAATGGTGAGGTGGTCAGATCGCCATAAATCCTAACCGGAAGTCCTGGGGCCTTGCACAGTTGTGATGCGTCCACAGAGTATCCCACACCCCAAATATGGCAGAAGCAAAAAACCAGGAATCCATTCCTTTTCCTTTCCAGTCGAGGTTTTAAAAAATTAAAAAATGAATTTGAAAACTGACTTTCTGTTAATACAGCTCCCAAGTCAAACTGGAATCCAAGCAGTCTGTGTGTGTGTGTGTGTGTGTGTGTGTGTGTGTCTTTTGCTCTCTCTCTTTGTGTCTGTGTCTGTGTGCGTCTCTTTGTGTGCATGTCTCTGTTGCTCTCTCTCTCTCTCTGTCTCTCTGTGTGTGTCACTGTGTGTGTGTTTGTGTGTGTCTTTCTCTCCATGTCTCTTTCTCTCTGTGTGTGACTGCATGTGTGTGTGTCTCTGTCTCTCTCTGTGTCTGTGTGACTGCGTGTTTGCGTGTGTGTGTGTGTGTCTCCCCACCCTGTGTGTGTGTGTGTGTGTGTCTGTGTGTGTCTGTTTGTCTGTGTGTGTGTGTGTGTGTGTGTGTGCATCTCCCTCTCTATGTGTGACTGCGTGTGTGTCTCTGCATGCATCTCTCTCTCTCCACGTCTGTGTGCGCACACATGTGTCTGCACATGTCTCTGTATGTGTGTGCGCGTGTGTGCATGTGCACACATGCACATCTCTGCCTGTGTAAAACACAGCTACTCGGGAATCTGCAAAAAAAAAAAAAGAAGCCTCACCCAAACGACAATTTCCAGGATTGTTTTAGTGAAGCTATGACAGCAAACTGGAATAAAACTGTTAGGATTTATTTACGGGGAGAAAGCGAACTAGGAGAGGCTTACCGTTGTGAACACAGCGAGGAAAAGGATACAATTTACCGCTATAGTTATGGATTCAGTAGTCTTTGCCAATCCCAGAGACAGGTAGATTTTCTCTGCATAAAAGAACGCCTGGAATCAGACCACAGCAATATTAGGCACACTGGAGAAGCTTGTTGTAACCCAGAATTTTTTTGGGGGGGGGGGATTCTACATTGATGTGAGTTGCACTTAATCTAGCAAGTTTTCACTTCCTTTGTCCCCCCCCCCCCCGCCACTGGCTGCAAATTCCAGGTCCTGTTGGTTTTGTTCATAAGCGTTCCTTCTTTTTGGTTCATTATAACTAGTATATTCTGGCGCTGGGGACTACTATATACCTGGCAGTGCATCAGATTAGATTCCAGGGTGTTTCTTCTTGGCTCTTGATCAGAGGTGGGCAGAGCAGAAGGGAGATCTCCAGGTGTTTTTGGACAGGAAGAGAAGAACCCGGGGTTTGTTGTTGGGTTTGTGAACCGTGGGTTGTTCACCATGGTTTGTTATCTCTCAGCTGGGTTCAGACAACACGGCAACCCACGTTTCACAACGGCAACCCACCACACTCAGCCCTGGAGTGTGGGTTCTCGTGTTGTCTGAACTCAATCATTCACTGGGAATTCCTAGTTTGCATAGGCCAAAGTTGGCATGTCAGGATAACGACCTTGACATTGCCGCCTCTGAGTCTCTTGATAGCGTCCAAAACAAACTCCAGCGCCTGCATGTCTTGTGCCTCACTCTCCGACACCACCACTTGGGGATCCAGTTGCCCTACTCACCCCGTTCACACCAGCTAGTTGGTTTCCCACCATCAAGACAATGAGGGAGATGACGTTCCGCCGGAGCTCTCGGCAACGGACCAGCTTCAGCGGCGTCATGTGCTTTTCCACCTTCTTCTCGGCGAGGTCCTCTTGATGGAGATCTTCGGCCTCATCCTGCACGTTCGCTTGGCCTCTCAGCTTCTGCAAGACTTGACAAACAGTAGAGTGTCATCGCTAGGATTTCCGGGAATGGGCCCACTTCACCTGGAAGAGGTGGGGTGTGCAGAGACAGGATTCTCTGATGCTGCCTGTGACCTTCACCAGGTTTTGGAGGGCCCTTTTGGGCATGGGCCAACCTTCTCGGCACTGTTGTTGCCAGCTGCTCTTGAGAAGAGAAGCAGAGAGCCAGGGAGCAAGCAGGCCGCGGCATCTCCTGCTCCTCCTTCTCACCACCGCGGTTGTCTGGGCCAGAGCGAGAGGCAGGTGGACAAGCAGGTTGCCACGGGGAAGAGGAGGAGCCACTCCAGGGGGCTCTTGTCAGTGGGCCCCTGCTGGGCTGTGGGCCCTCGGCAGCTGCCCGACCGTGCCTACCCTTGACGCCGGCCCTGCTTCTGGGTGTGGGCAACGTACATAGCTGTGTGACGAACCCGTGTTACAGCAGCTTCATGGGCTACCACCAGCCCATTTCTGGTCACAGTTCAAAGACCTAGTAATTATGGCTTACCGCAGAATGGGTAGAAAGTAGATCTCCCGACGTTTTGGACTTCAGTTTCGAGCAGCGGCTTCCGGGAGTTGAAATCCCAAACATCTGGAGATCTACCTTCTGCCCGCTCCTGCTCTAGATCAGAGGTAGATAACCGGATGCCCTCCAGGTGCTTTGGACGACTACTTCTACAGTCCCCGACCGTGGGCTATGCTGGCTGGGGCTTATGGGCGTCGCAGGCAACCTGGAGGCAACCAGGTTGCCTACCATTCATCTCGAGCTGGGGTAGGCAGAAAGTAGAACTCCAGATATTTTGGACTTCAGTTCCCAGCAAGCCATTGAGGGTGTCTTGCCCAAGGGTCCTCCAAAACCTGGACACTGCCCAGAGATCGCCATGAAGTCCGGGGCCACCGTACCTTGCCTGGCATGCTCTTCCTCCTTCTTCTGAATCCACAGAAATCTCGGACTTTGGGGACAGAAGGGCAGTAAGGAGATACTGAGCAATGCCACCAGCCCAGTGAGTCCCATCAGTAATGGGTAACCTACAAAAGAAGATGCACTGGCTTGATGCCGAAAGATGCGCCCCCTCCAATTTACAGAAGAACATCAGAAGAGCCCTGCTGGGTCAGACCGAGGGTCCGTCTAGTCCAGCATTGTGTTCACACAGTGGCCGACCAGCTGCCCATGGGAAGCCCACAAGCAGGGCAGGAGTGCAACGGCACCCTCCCGCCCATCTTCCCCAGCAACTGGTGTACATAGGCTTACTGCCTCTGAGGCTGCAGGTAGCATATAGCCATGAGGACTAGTAGCCATGGATAGCCTTCTCCTCCATGAATTGGTCCAATCCCCTTTTAAAGCCCTCCAAATTGGTGGCCATCACTCCATCTTGTGGAAGCGAATTCCAGAATTTAGGTAACTCTGCACTGTGTGGAAAAGGACTTCCTTTGATCTGTCCTGAATCTCCCACCAATCACCTTCATGGGATGACCCCCACTGGGTTCTAGTACTATGAGAGAGGGAGAAAAAAATGCCTCCCTGTCCACTTTCTCCACACCAGGCATCATTCTGTACGCCTCTATCATGTCTCCCCTTGTTTGCTTTTTTGGTTTTTTAGCTAAAGAGTCCCAGAAGTTGTAACCTTTCCTCGTAGGGGAGTTGCTCCAGCTCCTTGATCATTTGAGTTGCCCTTTTCTGCACCTCCCCCCACAACTCTACATATCCTCTTTTTTTTTTTTTTAAGGTGTGGTGACCAGAAGTGTACACAGTATTCCAAGTGCGGCCGCACCATAGATTTGTAGAAGGTCAGTACGATCTTGGCAGTTTCATTTGCATTTCATTCATTTTCATTTACCTTCCGTGTTCCCCAGGGCCTTGCGATGGCTAAGGATTTGAGCCACCAGGTGGCCAATGTTGATGAACAGAAGATGTGTCATGGTGACAGTTCCCCTCAGGTTGACAGGGGAGATTTCTTCGAGGTACAACGGGACGATACAGGTAACTATGCCTAGTTGAGATGATAATTCAAGGTTTAAATCAGGGGCGGAGAACTTCTGGCCTGGTCTCGAAATCCATCCGCTTCCTCTGGCACCACCCACGTTCCCCCCGACCACCAAATGTGAGACGGTTTCCAAGCTTTTGTGCATGCCCCCGCCCCATTCTGAAAGGCTGAAGTGCCTCTGCTAAGGCTTCCTTACTGGCAGTAAGAGCTAAAATATGCGGGGATTTCTGCCCTGCCCCTTTTGCCTGTGGCCCCGCCCAACACTGGAATGCAGTCCCCCGAGAGCTTCTCCGAGATGGAATGCGGCCCTCGGGCCGAAAGAGGTTCTGCACCCCAGCTGTATGGAAATATATAGCATGGAATGGCGGCAGAGCTCTACCTCTGCACCAAATCAGCTTCCTCCCCAAGAGCGCACAGAGGGGCACGCCCTTTCAGTCCGGGGTTTTTCTTCCCCGAGAGCAACTCGTGGCCCTCCCGATGTTTCTGGCCTACAACTCCCATCATCCCGAGCCAGCATAGCCAACGGTGAAGGGTCGTGGGAGTTGTGGGCAAAAACATCTGGAGGGCCCACATGTTGCCTACCCCTGACTTAGAGCAGCGGTGGGAGACCTCAAGTGCACGGACCAAATCCAGCCCAAAGTGCACGGACCAAATGCAGTGCACGCGGTCCCAATTCAGCTCTCCGGGGTTCCCCAGGTATTCATATCCCTTCCATTAGCCCTACCTGCCTTTGCCCCCCAACAACTCGTGGTTTCCTGGCTTCTCTACAGCCGATTCCCCCCCCACCGCCCCCTTCTCAAAGGTTGAAATGCCTCTCCTAAGCCTCAGTTACTGGCAGAAAGAGCTTTAAGATACAACATGCGGAATTATTATTATTATTATTATTATTATTATTATTATTATTATTATTATTATTATTAGCATTTTGGCCCCCACCCCTTTTGGCTTTAGCTCCGCCCACCACTAGAAGACACCCTCCCAGAGCTTCTCCAGAATTGAATGTGGTCCTCGGGCTGAAAGAGACTCACCAAAGCCGGAGCAGGTGTGCACCTTCTGGCACCAAGGTAAGATGTGTTTTGTTGTGTTTTTTTTTAATCCAAACTAGCAATTGGTGGACAGAAATCCGGTGGAATAACTGGTCTGGTTCCTCCACCCAGCAAGCCCCTGGGATGGTCTGGGCTATATATGCTGAGTAAATGGACAAAAGGTTCATCTCACTTCTGCATACAGGGGGCTGGGTGGGCTCTTTTCAATCTGTTTTGATGCATTGGTAGTTTTTACTGGTTTTATAGTGACACTTTTCTCCACTCGAGAGTCCAGTATTACAGGACCCCTTGCTCCATTGCTCTCCTCGGCGGCTTAATTCGAGCCAAGAACCCAGAAGCTGAGATACTACATGTGTGGGAGAGAACCGATGGCTTTGCAGCAACAGACAGTTCCCCGCTGCCAAGGAGCCAAGCCACGATTCAGTTTAAGAAAACGGCTTGCCACTTCGGCAGCGTGAGCAACAGTAGCAAAGGAAGAAAGATATGCTCGTGGCTTCCTTCTCTGCATGCATGTACTGCATTTTTGGGGGGGTGGTTTCTGCCGCCCCCATTCTCAGTGTTCCCACTCACAGCAAGAACGTATGGCCGTGGAGAGAGTGCCTCTGAGAACGTGCAGAGGTTTTTTCCCCACTCTCTCTTTATTTAGTTCCAGGCACTGCAATTACAAGGCAAAGCTGCAAGACCAACAGATGAATTCAAGGCAGATTCAAGCCCTGACACCTTTATGTTTAAAAACAAAAACTAAACCCGGGGCTCTCTCTTACCTGAACAGATTCCAGTAACGAAAAGTGCAAAGATGGCAAATTCGTAGAAACCTACTGTTTTGGAAAATCCCAGGAGGACAGCAGAGAGTATCGTGAAAGCGTTGGCTACCATCAAGGAGTTTTTTCTGAAAAGACAGTGAAAAGGTATGGCAGGGTGGTGACAGTCAGGGGCACTTAAAAGATTTGGGGCGCAGGCCCATAGGACATGAAGCTGTGTAAAATTTGCATATGCTAATTTATACTTAAATATGCACATTCAGAAATAATGAATAAGATTTAATTTAACTTTTGCAGCAGACATAGCCAGCCAACTCATTTCTCATTTATTTTTATTTCATAGATTTCATAGATCAGAGAGTTGGAAGGGGCCTACAAGGCCATCAAGTCCAACCCCCTGCTCAGTGCAGGAAACTAGAGGAGGGGGTCTCCCATCCAAGTCATAACCAGGCCTGACCCTGCTTAGCTTTCCACACTCAGACAAGCTGAGCCAGCGTGAGCCACAGGCCTGTTATTTATTTATTTCTTATCCAAACCACCACCACCCCAAAATTTGCATATGCTAATTTATATCTAAATATGCACATTCAGAAACAATTAACAGGACTTAATTTAAATTTCACAGAAGGCATAGCCAGCCAACTAATTTCTCAACCAAACTACCTACAATTAGCAGTTTGGCGAACTGTGGGTTATTTAACCCACGATTAACCTACAGTGACCGGGTTTGGACATCATGTAACGTCCTCCGATCAGCCCAGTTGGTGGCTGAATATTCAAAACGGCTGTGGACTATGCATTGCCTCCGTTACGTGCGAACGGGCCCTCAGAAGAGATCCCTGCCCTGAGGGGCTTACAATCCTAGATGTTGACACAGGGGCGCAGGGGAAAGGCAGGTGGAATAGAAGCAGTGGGAACTGACCTGGCCTGGCTGCAGCCTCCATGGGAACCATTTTGTGGTGGTGCCCACAACGGTTTCATAGATTCATAGACCATAGAGTTGGAAGGGGCCTACGAGGCCATCGAGTCCAACCCCCTGCTCAATGCAGGAAACTAGAGGAGGGGTCTCCCATCCAAGTCATCACCAGGCCTGACCTTGCTTAGCTTTCCACGCTCAGACAAGCTGAGCCAGCGTGAGCCGCAGGCCTGTGCATCCCCAAATGCGCCCACGGATCCAAAAAGGTTGGGGACCCCTGCTTAAGGAGCTGACTCCCCACACATTCATTTCACCAGATGTTCGTGGGGAGATGTGGGCCCGAGGCGACCCTCCCGCCCCACCCACCAGCTCACAGCACCTGTTTTGGCCCCAGGACGAGCAGCTCACCAAACCGCCGTCCTGTCCGTATACCTGCCAAACGTATCCACCAGGAAGCCAAGCGTGAGCACTCCAACGAGACCTCCCGTGGGGAATATCAAAGCGGCGACGGTGAAGAACCACTGGAGAGCGGCCGGTTCCGTGGTGGCTCCACCCTCGCTTTGAAACGTTGTTGTGTTGGGAAAGTCTAGCACAACCTAGGAGAGAGGCCCACACAGTGACCAGCGGAAACCGCCAGAGAATACGTTCGTGCCCAATTTCCAGTGGAGGCGAGTGACACCTCTATTTCTTCCACTGAGAGCCAGCGTGGCGTAGTGGTGAGAGTGTTGGACTGGGACTCGGGAGATCCGGGTTCTAGTCCCCGCTCGGCTGTGAAACTCACTCGGTGACTTTGGGCCAGTCACTGACTCTCAGCCTCGCCTACCTCACAGGGTTGTTGTGAGGATAAAATGTAGAGGAGGAGGAGGAGGATTATGTAAGCCGCCTTGGGTTCCTTGCAGGAAAAAAAGGCGGGGTATAAATGTAATAAATAATAACTGCCTATTCCCCTCCTGGGTGTTCGGGCTGAGCTGGGGACCGGTGAATCGGCTGCTGAAGGTCCAGCAGAGGGGCAAGCCGAGCCAGAATCCACCAGCAGCCCTCGTCAGATCCAAGGTAAATGGCGAAGCCACCAGGCAGGACGGACAAAAGGGGTGATGCAGAGAGAGAGTCGTCAAATCCAGGCCAAGATCACTTACAAAGCAGGGTCCAGGGCTGGCGCCAGAGTCAAACACAGACAATGACTGGGTTCACACAACACGCTAACCGACACTCAAGGGTTGAGCATGGGTTGCCACTGAACCGTGGGTTGTCGTGTTGCCGGAACCCAGCCACGAAAACACACCATGGTTTGTTGACCTCAAACAACCCACACAGCTCACAACCCAACAGCAAACCATGGGTTCTTTTCAGCAACCATCCTCTTCGTGGGTTGCTCGTGGTTAACAAACCATGGCTTGTTATAGCAGCTGGGTTCAGGCAAAACAGCAACCCCTGGTTCAGCGACCACCCATGTGGGTTATCGTGTTGTCTGAACCCAGTCATTGGGTGGAGCTGTATGACAGGCCAATCCATACTGCAGAGCAAGTCACACAGTGTGGGTTGATCGTCCCCGGGGCCCACGATGTGGCAGACAGACGATCGGGCGCGTCGTGGGCACTTCCTCCCCCTTTGGTCCTCCCTCGGGTATCCCAGGGGACCTCACGGGAGCATCGAGGTCTCTCTCCCTCCCGCCACGGTCGCAAGCTCACTGCAACTTTTTTTCCCTTTCACTTTAATGTTTTGTTTTTGTTTTTGAGATCGCAAAAGCTGGCTAGACAAAAAAAGAAAACAAGTTTTAAAAAAGGAGAAAGGCAGCATAGCACGAATGAATGAATGAACGAACGAACGAACGAACGAACAAGAGACTCAGCCCCCCCCCCCCAAACCTGGTGCTCTCCAGATGTGCTGGACTACAACTGGCTGGGGTCGATGGTCATTGTAGTCCAACACATCCGGAGGGCCCCCCCGGGTTGGGGAAGGCAGCATTTATTACCCCTGCTCTAAGTCGCCTCCAGCTTACCGCAGCGGGGTTCCGAACCAGCCAGATGCTGTATCCGTACTGGAAAGATACCAAGGAAGAGATCACCGTAGCTAAGAGAAGCAACTTCGTCAGCTTCTGCAGGGAAAAGAGCAGCAGGTAAGTGCTGCATGGGTGTTTAATAAGCCCAAGCGCTCAAATTCTTTGTGTGTGTGTGTGTGTGTGTGTGTTGTTTATTAGACACAATTGCAATCAGAAAATGTGCCTTATACGTAATATAAAAAGTGATATTACTTTCTCAGTGCAACTTCTCATTTTGTTTGAGTAGGCCAGCTAAACCCGATCCTCCTGAACCCTACCCCAAAAGGATTGGTTCTTTTCTGGGACAAAAAACTTTCCAGCAAAGCAAAAATTGAGTTCCTGTTTAATCTTTACTCCACTCCAGAGGTTTTGGGGATGAAGGTGTATAACCCACAAAGGTCGAGTAGGGGTTGAGTGTGTGGGTTGCTGTTGAACCATGGGTTGTCGAACCATGGGTCATCGTGCTGTCTAAACCCAGCTGAGATAACAAACCGTGGTGAACAACCCACACTGCACAATCCAACAACAAACCATGGGTTCTCTTTGTGGGTTGTTCGTGTTTAATAAACCATGGTTGTTTAGACCCAGCTGCACTAACAAACCATGGCTTGTTAGCCATTAACAACCCATGAAGAGAACCCAAGGTTTGTTGTTGAGTTGTGAACTGTAGGCTGTTCATGGCTAACAAACCATGGTTTGTTAGTGCAGCTGGGTTCAGACATGATAAGCCATGTTTCCACAACAACCTACGGTTCAATGGCAACCCATACTCAACCCTTGAGAGTGGGTTATCGTGTTGCCTGAAACCCTCCAGTGTCTGCCACATATCTTTTTATCCATTGAGAGCAATGTCAATTATTTCCAGTTTCCTGTTATCAACTGATTTTTGGGGTTCCACCAGGGAAGATTTTGTATATGGTGGATAAACACTTTATATATGGCATAATTTTTAGATTTCTGTTTTTATGGTGTTTATTTGTATTTGTGTTATTGTGCTGATTATGGTTTCTATTGATTTTGGGCTTTTTCTTTTATATTAATTATGGATTTCCCCTAAACAAGCCAGTGCTCTGGGCTTGGATGACACGCTAAGCAACCTATGAAGCAACTGAGTGAGGGTTGCTGAGTAACCCTGGTGCATGACAGGCCATGGGTTGTTTAATCCACGGGCTATTGTATTGTGCGAAGGAGGGAAACAACCAACCAAGGGATTGAGAAAACAAGCCACGGTTTGTTCTGTCATCTGCCAAACAAATCCTGGATAGAGCAATAAACCATGGGTTAAAGTTACGTGCGAACCAGACCAGTGTCAGCGGTTTATACGCCTACCAAGAAAACAAGCCACAGTTTGTTCTATCATCTGCCAAACAAAACCCTGGATAGAGCGACAAACCACAGGTTAAATAAACCACGGGTTAGAGTTTTGTGTCCAACCACGCCACTGTCAGCGGTTTATATGTCCTCCAGGACAGTGGACTCTCCAAACTCACGTGTTCCTTGGGCTCTGACCTCATGATCTCTAGGCTTTCCATGTTTTCTTAGGTATGGATCAGAAACCAGACTGAGCTGCAGGAGAAGAGTGCAGGCTTGTCAAGAGGCGATTAACTTTCCCAGCTGATTTAAGAACATAAGAACAGACTTGGAGGATCAGACCAAAGGTTGTCGTTGAATCGTGGGCTCTTCTTGAAAAATTGGGTTATCGATGTCGTCTGAACCCAGATGAGATAACCAACCATGGTGAACAACCCACAGTTCAGAAACCAACAACAAACCCTGGGTTCTCTTCATGGGTTGTTTGTGGTTAACAAGCCACGGCTTATTAGTGTAGCCGGGTTCAGACAACACAATCACCCACATTTCAGCAACAACCCATGGTTCAACGACAACCCACACTCAACCCTTGAGTGTGGATTATCGTGTTGTCTGAACCCAGTCTTTAACTAGCATCATGGATGGCCATTACAAGACCTATCCTCGGTGGTGTAGTGGTCACTTTGGAAGCATAGGCACCCATCACAACAGTCCCCTGTACCTATGTCCCCAAAGAGAGTCCAAAAAGGGCAGGCCGCTGTGTCGATCTGCATCAACAAACCCGTTTCAGCCGTGTTTATCTCCACCAGGAGCAGGGCTCTGCTAAAGCTCATGGGTCTTTCATTGCACATTCAAGACCAAGCCACCGAAAAATACTTTGCATTAAAAAAAAAAAGGGATAGCTCCTATCGACATATTGTTGCTGGGAAAATCCATTTCTCCACCAGCCACTGTGACGATTGCTGCTAAACTCAGGCCTGTGGCTCACGCTGGCTCAGCTTGTCTGAGCGTGGAAAGCTAAGCAGGGTCAGGCCTGGTTGTTACTTGGATGGGAGACCCCCTCCTCTAGTTTCCTGCATAATTGAGCAGGGGGTTGGACTCGATAGCCTTGTAGGCTCCTTCCAACTCTATTAAGTCTATGAAATCTAGGGTGGTCTGGGAAGGGTGGCAGCTCGGTATCCCTGCGGGTCAAAAAGTCATGGGCCATTGACCCTGTCAGCCCTGGCTCCACTATATCACCACTCATCGTCCTGCATTAACTTCCCAAATATTTTTTTTTAAAAAAGCAATTCTAAGCAAATCACCATCACCACATCTTTTGGTAGTGAGCATTCAGTTGAGGAAATCGCTTTAAATCCCCCATTTGCCCCCTTGAATGTATCAAGCCGGGGCGGGCAACTCATGGCCAGAGGTGGCTGGACTGCTACTCCCATCAGCCCCAGGTTGGGGGATGATGGGAGTTGTTGGCCTTTCATACGTTTCGGCCTACACGCTGTCCAACCCAGCTGTACTGAATACGGAGCGGCACCCTGGAGGAACGGCTCGTTTAAGCGCCCCCCCGTCGGTTCTATGGGCAGGCCCTGTCCCACCATATGCAAGGCGAAGAGCGAGCAAACTTACGAAACTTTCCGGATTGGTGAGCAAGAAGGATTGGCCCGGCCCTATTTTCTGTTGAAATAAGGCAGCGGAAGGCTAACTGTACTGCGAGAACCAATCGGGGGAAGGCGGCCGGAAGATTCTAGGGGAAGCTGTTGACAGTTGGGATCCAACACAATGCATAGGGTGTGTTTTTTTCCCCTCCCAGAAGAAAGGAAGCCAATGTGGGAGCATCGGTGTTCTAGTGGTAGATTTTGAAGTGCAGGCGCTCCTCGTGACCGTCCCCCGTAGCCACGCCCCCAAGGAGAGTCCAAGAATGCCGGCAGCGGCGTCGATCCACGTCAAGAAACCAGTTCTAGCCGTTCTCAGGCAAGTCTTTCGTGGGCCTTGATGATCACCCATTCGAGATTAGGCCAGCCCAAAATGTACTTTGCGTCACAACAAGGGACAATATATCGCTGCTGGGAAAATTCATCTCTCCCCCCCCCCCCGCCGCCCTTTGTGGGAGGCTGGTGAGGCCTCTGTCCGCGGGGCTCCTTTTCCATTACAGGTTTTATTTTGAGCTTTCTAGGAGCCATCCATGATAACGGACCTATTTTTGGGGGGGGGGTGGAGTTCAGCACCATGGATAGCTCATAGAAAGCTCAGAAGAAAAGCTGCAATGGATAAGGAGCCCCCACCGACACAGGGGTCGCCAGCCTCAGCGGAGGGCTGCAGCTCAGCTCCGAGGGAGCAGGGAAGTCTGAGCGGGTGGCCGTTGACATCAGCGTCCCTGCAAAGACAAGAGTGCCGGCGCTGCGTCCCCGCAAGCCCTGGGTGAGTCCACTACCCCACCGAGGAGGAGTCCCCCAGAAGCATTTCACGTTTTTGTTTTTTAAATTACCAGTGTGATGAGAGGCACTGCGTGGTGGTCAAGTGACCGAGTGCTGGCTGAGGGTAATGGGAGTCGTAGTCCCAACACCTCTGGAGGGCACCAGGTTCGGTGAGCCTGGACTGAGCGATCAATCAGGAAGTCCCGGGTTCAAGTCTACTCTCTACCGCGAATGCATTAGAACAGGGATGGGGAAGGTGTGCGCCCCCCCCCGCCCCCCAAATGTTACTGGACGGCAACTCTCATGGTCCCTCACCGTTAGCTATGCCAGCTGGGGCTGATGGGCATTGCAGTCCAACGTCTGCCTTCATGTCATTTTTTTTTCCTGGTAGAAAGGTGGGGCACAAAACAAGCAAACGAACAAAATCTGGGGAAGGGGGCACAGGGATCCCCCATCCCTGCCTCAGGATGACCTTAAGCAACTCACTCACTCTCACTTTACATCTCCACACCCACAGGACAGCAATGCAGGGCTAAAAATATTCGCCTACCTTAAACACGGCAAGTTGGGCTTGCAGTAAAACATTTCGGAAGCCCTTTGAACACTCGGCTCAGCCCTTCCCAGTGCCCTCCAGTTGCTTGGGACTACAACTCCCAGCATTCATGACCATTGGCTGCAGTGGCTGATGGGAACCGACGGCCAAAACACCTGGTAGGGGAAGGCCGGTGCTAGACTGATGCGGAGCATGAAAGTTTTGACACTTTCCCCTTCGCGCCCTCCAGGATTCAATGTGAGCTGGAGAAGCAATGATAAAACAAACAGTGCCTCTGGGCATACTAGAGGTGCATTTCATAGATTCATAGATCATAGAGTTGGAAGGGGCCTACAAGGCCATCGAGTCCAACCCCCTGCTCAATGCAGGAGACTAGAGGAGGGGTCTCCCATCCAAGTCATAACCAGGCCTGACCCTGCTTAGCTTTCCACGCTCAGACAAGCTGGGCCAGCGTGAGCCACAGGCCTGTTCGCTAACACCGCCGAAGCAACACCTCTCTTGCCGGGCTCCCTGCCAGGCAGCTCCTCTGCCAAGCTGAACTCCCTTTTCCCTGACTCCACAGGGCTACTCACGTGGCAGGTCCGGCAGAACCGGGACAGATACATGGTCAGGAAGGGGAAACCACGGACACCCTCCCCCCCTTGCACTGGAAACGACTGGCTTATTCAGCCGAGACAACAACAAAAATACCGAGCACCACACACAAATGGGCACTTCAAATACCTGACACCCTATCCTTGGACATCCACTCATGCCTCCGTAGGTTGGCTTTTCCTCATGTATTGACGCTCATGTTTTTTGAACGGGGAAAAAAAAAAAGGGCAGGAGAGAAAGCAAAGACACACAGCCCTGGAGGGCCGTCCACCAAAACGGCGGCAGTTTTATTACTCCTTTAGAAAAATAATTATGCAGGTTTATGAAGTTAGTCGCGGTCTACTGGGTTTAGAGATAATTTTTTTTAAAAACACACACATGCACGCACACACACACACACACACACACGCTCCAGTTTATCACATGACAAGTCCAACTGGAGACAGGCACTTTTCACAGTCTTCCTTCCACACATTGCTGTGGAAAAGGTACAGTCCCCGGCGGTTTGGTGTACAGGAAACCGAAGAAGCGAACCCCGGCCTTGCTCGCTCGCTCGCCCTCCGCTAAGACTCCGGCACGGAGAGGCTTTGAAGACAAAACGCCTCTCGCCATGTGGATACCTGAGGTAGCACAGTCCTGCGATTCTTTATTTCGGTGGGGGCTCCTTCTCTGTTACAGGTTCTGCAGCTTTTTCTTGGAGCTTCACAGGTGCTGAACTCCACCCCCAAAATAGGTTCACCACCACGGAGCGCCTTCCCACCCAGTCCTGAAAGACACCCGTTCTCAAGATTTAAGTATCCCACAAGTTTCTAAACACACACACATAATGACAACCCATTAATTAAATACGGTAATAAAAAATGCAAGCTGGAACGGCCTCCGTTGTAGCATCTTCCGAAAAGCCCTGAGAAATGAGAAAAGCCAGACAAGGGACTGAATTCCAGAGATGGACCCACAGGGGGCGCTATCGTCGCTCATGTCCGTGAAGGATCTGAATGAAGGGTTTGCAACTTTGTCCTCAATCGAGTAGCTCCCTCTGTAGGCACTTCATCGCATTTCTGTTCCCTGCCCAAAACAAAAACAAAGCCAGCTGAGTTTTCGTGTGTGTGTGTGGGGGGGGGGGATTAGTATAACCTTGAGAATAATTCGATTGAATACAGGCCGGTGGCTCACGCTGGCTCAGCTTGTCTGAGTGTGGAAAGCTAAGCAGGGTCAGGCCTGGTTATGACTTGGATGGGAGACCCCTCCGCTAGTTTCCTGCATTGAGCAGGGGGTTGGACTCGATGGCCTTGCAGGCTCCTTCCAACTCTATTATGAATCTATGAAACCTTCCAAAGAAACATGTAGCTTTTCATGTTCAGAATGCTACGAGTGGACGCTTTTGAGTTATGCAGAACACTTCTCTCGGGCACAGATGATCAAAGGGAACATCTCTGCAGTCTAGATCAGGGGCGGGCAACTTAAGTGATTTCATTTTATTATTTACCTATTAAGGATCTATCAGTAAAAAGACAGTCTGCAGTCTCACAATCTAAAAAAGACACGACACGTAAGGAAAGGGGGATGAGGAGGGGAAAGGGAAAAAAAAAAAAGATTTCCAGCAGGGTTGGTGGAATGGCCCTGCCTTGCCTCTTTTATCTCTTGGGGGTGGGGGTGGCAGTCCAACTAGAGCAGGCCCCGATGTTCCCTCAGCATGCTCCTGTCTCACTCGCTACTTCTCCTCCTCCTTGGGGCAGTGGATGTGAGTTAGCCATGGGTGGGGGGCGGAGTCCAAAAATTTGGGCAGTCCAGGGGCCAATCCCCCCCCCCACTGGACCAAGGGGCCAACCTCCCCTGCCCCTGGTTGCACTCAAGCAAACTTTGTCCATTCTAATGCCTCCACTGCCGCTTCAAGGCTAGCTAAAGTTGTCCATGATAGGCCTCCATAGTGCTTTGCTGCCAAATGTAGGCTGTGAACTGCAACTTTATCTTACTTAAAAAACAAAAGAAGAAATAGGGGTGACGGGGGAACAGGAGGCCCACTGGGGAAGCCGGGGGGGGGGCAGCATACAGCCCATGTGTTGCCCACCCGTGATCTAGACATATCGAGTCTCACCTGGTCAACTGATGAGGATATCCAAATTGTTAAGGAACTTGTCTACTACCCAGGAAGAAGCTGACATCACACGGGAGAGCCTGGTGAGCAGAACTCTTGCAAATGGGAGATTTTTTTCCCCACATCTCTCCTTTTGAGCCTCACGCCTGGCTCCGAAGGGCAACCCCCTTCCCAGCCCAGAGCAAGCCACGGGGAAGCCCACAGCTTAGCCAAGCCTCTTGCTGAGCTCCTGTAACGCTGGGCAAGGGCAGGAAACGGAATCCGCGGCCGGGAGAGAAAGGCACTCACCGAGAGAAAAAATCCCGAGCAGGGTGAGGCCACGTCCTTCGCTAAAATGTGGAGGCCTTTGCGGGGTTCAGGTGCTTGGAAATCCCGCTCCCGCTCCGTCGCTCTCCTGCGTTTCTTCCCAGCCCTTGAGGGAGGAGTCCCGAGCCTGGGAGCGGGACTCTGGACTTGGCGGAGAACGATCGGGGCCGTCGCGTCGCCAGCAGCACAGGGAGGAAAGTAGCTTGCCCCGGACCACTCGTGTGCAAAGGACGAACATAATGCAGTTGGCTCCCCCTTGGAACGTGTTCCCAATACCCTGAAGAAAGGGGGGAAAGGGGGCATTTGCAAAAGCTCATCTTCGCCATCAGGCGCAAACAACGGATCCCAGGCTGCAGCAGGGCCACCTGGGAAAGAAAGATGGCAGCTTCCTGGACTTTCCCCACCCTTTTTGAGGGGGGGCGGGGCGGCAGGGGTGCTTTGAAATATCATTTATCACAGTCCAGCGATTCCCCCACCCTTTCTGGGTAGGCGGGCACATTTGGAATTTTGAGAGAGTGTCGCGGGAGCTCTCCCAAGATGGCCGCCACGGGGGTGGGGCTGGCCCACGCGCAAGACGGCGGGCCACGGCGGGCAGGGCCGGTCACGTGGCCATTTCCCAGAAGGCTAAAAAGGAAAAGAAACCTGCCCAAGAACCCGAGGACAAGGCAGGGTTGTCGAACGCAGACCCCGCTCCCTTGGACCCAAAGAAAGATGGCGCTGGAGGGTTCAACACCACCCCTGGTCTAAGTCAACCTCCCCTCTTGATGAAATGACCCGCTTCCTGGTCCGCCACCTCCCGACCCTGGATTTATTACTGTGGACTCACATGAAGGACCACCAGCAGCGGGTTTTGAACGGCCGGGGAACTGCAGAGCGTCAGCACGAATCGGACGGTGCTCCAGATACGGAGAAAGATGAATATCACGGGGATCAGGATCAACTTCTTATCGGCGACGGATGTTCTCGGCTGGAAAGCCGGGGTCCTCAACAGGATGGGATGGTACTCCGAGAGCGCGGCGTGCTTGGGAAAAGGAAAGGAAATCTGGGTGGAAACGCCTTCCAAGCCGCCGAAAAGGCCTATCATCCAAAGGCCAAATGACCGGCCGCGTTAAAAGGGTAGTTGGCCGTTGCTTCAATGGCTGGGTTCAGACCACACGATAACCCACACTCAAGGGTTGAGTGTGGGTTGTCGTTGAACCGTGGGTGGTTGTTGAACTGTGGGTTGCCGTGTGGTCTGAACCCAGCCTGCGCTAACAACCCACGAACAACCCACAGTGCACAACCCAACAACAAACTATGGGTTCTCGTCACGGGTTGTTCGTGGTTAATAAACCAAGGTTCGTTAGCGCGGCTGGGTTCAGACCACACGACAACCCACGGTTCAACAACCACCCACGGTTCAACGACAACCCACACTCAACCCTTGAGTGTGGGTTATCGTGTGGTCTGAACCCAGTCAATGTCTTCCCCCTTTTAAAATAGCAGCTGAGGAATGGTGGACAACGGTGGAGAGCCAGTGTGGTGCAGTGGTGAGAGTGTTGGACTGAGATTCAGGAGATCCGGGTTCTAGTCCCTGCTCGGCCATGAAGCTCACTGGGTGACTTTGGGCCAGTCAAGGACTCTCACGTCACACACCAAAGCCAGGGAACTGCAAAATTATTGGTGGTCGTGGGGAAAAGGGAGTGAGGAAAGGGGTGTGACCATCTGGTGAACTCCTGAGGGCCGGATTTGGCCCGCAATCCTCAGGCTCTGCACCCCTGCTCCAAGATCTCAGTCGAGAGGCAGTGTTGCATAGAGGTTAGAGCATTGGACTGGGACTCGGGAGATCCAGGTTTCTAGTCCCCACTCAGCCATGAAGCTCACTGGGGGACTTTAAGCCAGTCACTGACTCTCAGCCTAGCCTACCTCACAGGGTTGTTGTGAGGATAACATGGAGGATTACGTAAGCCACCTTGGATTCCATGCAAGAGGGGAAAAGGTGGGATACAAATGCAATATTAATAACAACAAGCAAACAAACAAAGCGCAGGCCCAGCTGTAGAACTGTTTACAATTCTTGCGAACCACCCAGAGAGCCCCGGCTATTTTGCGGTACAGAAAGGCAATAAATAAAGAAACAAATACAGCAATACCTTGGATTGCAAGTAACTTGGTTTGAGAGCTTTTTGCAAGAGACAAGCAAATTTTAAAATATTTATTTAATGTATTTTTTACTTGATATACAAGCGACGTCTTGCAATACAAGTAACTGTAGTACGGCTTAAATTAAAAATCTCTACAAATTTTTTTGGGGGGGATTTCAGTTTTGATATAACTGTGTTTTGGATTACAAGCACGTTTCCGGAACAAATTATGCTCTCAATCCAAGGCGTGACTGTAAATTCGGCCTCGGTCTCTCAACTTGATTTTTGACGAGAGCTTGGAAGCCGGCTCGAAGATGTCCGTGGCGGAGGCATCCGAATACAAAAAGGAAAAGAGGCCGGCTCGGAATGTCTGGCATGGACCGCAGCAGCTTGGGAAAGGATCCAGTTACCATGCCAGTCACGCCAACAGCTGCACTCGCTCGCAAATCTTGCCTCGTTTACAGACGGGCAAAGAGGGCAGCTGTCAGGCTCCAATAACATCCCGCCTCTCCCAACGGCCAGGGGATGGGGCAGAAAAGAGCCTAGAACGTTCTGCTGCTGCCCACCCGGACTCGGCCACCAGAAATAGCCGACCACACCCCCCCGGCCAGGAATAAGCACACAGGGTCCAAAATTCTTGAGCGAACGGGAGCTAATTGTGAGGTGGAAACTATGATCTCGCCACGCTTTTAAGGTTTCTTAATTATTTCATTTTTTTTGGATAGGAAGTATCTCATTAAAATTAAAGCTGAGGTATTTTATTTTTGCTGAATGGGTTAAATCTCCTTTCGGTTCGGCGAGCACATTGGGAATTTTGAGAGTGCGTTGCGGGCGCTCTCACAAAATGGCTGCCACGAGGGCGGGGCTTGCCCAGTCCATACAAATGACTCGCATGGCGGGCGCCATCACTTCCCAGAAGGTCAACTGGTGAGACTGGAAGAAAAGTAATTGGGCCGCGCTTTGGAACCCAAAGAAAGATGGCGCTGGAGTGCAGCCCTTCACTTTGCAGCATGCCAGCCTCCCAAGTTTAAAAATAAAAATCTTATGAAAATAAAAACCAGAAGGTTCTGGGAGCCTGGCGGGCGCCAAGAAAGCTGCGCATTGATCTTCACGGCAAGCACACTGGAGCCCAGGCCCAGGAGAAGTGGGGTAGAATTGTTCACCTTCTGATTCACAAACATTTCTCCACCTGTTCGCCTGGAGGAGATGCCCACTCGCCCCAGGCGACCGGGCGCCTAACTGGGAAAAGGAAGTCATCCCCAAATACCAACCGCTCGGCTGATGTGCTTCCTTATGAGGATGTAGAAGATGGGCAAGTCAAGTAGGCTAGGATCTCCCACACCTTCCCCGTGAGGAGCATCCACAGGACCCGGTCTTCTGCGTCGATGTTGATCCAGCACCAGCCGACGGAGACGTCCGAGGCATCGTAGCCTATCTTCTTCAGGGCAACGGCAGCCGCCGTGATGCCGAGCGGGACCCCCCAGCTGGGGACAGGAAGAGGACAGGGTGTTAGGCAAAGAGGATCTCACACACGGCGGCACGGAGACTGAACCAGAAGAATCCCATTGACAGTTTCATCCTTGTGCCCATGAAGATCATCAAGGGGAGACTGCCTGTCTTGACTGGTTTGCCCCCTGCAGGTCTGCCATGGAAATGAAGCACATTGTCAAGCTGGGGTGGGAAACCTCGGACCAGAGGGCCGCAATTCATGTGGCCCGCAGCAACTACAACAGGCCTGTGGCTCACGCTGGCTCAGCTTGTCTGAGCATGGAAAGCTAAGCAGGGTCAGGCCTGGTTATGACTTGGGATGGGAGACCCCCTCCTCTAGTTTCCTGCATTGAGCAGGGGGTTGGACTGGATGGCCTTGTAGGCCCCTTCCAACCCTATGATCTATGAAATCTATGACCATCTCAAAAGCCACAGCTTAGCAGTAGAGCATGAGTATTGCATACAGAAGGTCATAAGTTCTATTCCCAGCACCTCCCAGTTATTTGTCTCCAGTTAGATTATTTGTCTAGGAAAAAAATTAGGAAGGGGCAGAAAAAAATTAAGAGGGGGGCAGGCCCCCCTAGCCGACCCCTGGCTACAGTCCCCTGTGTATGTGTCTGCATTTGCAAGGGTGAGAGGGAAGGAGAGATCTCAGATGTCCCGACGAGGTTTCTTTTACTTTGAATATGTACAAAAGCAGCTGTTCTTGCCAACTGATCGCCAGTGGTGCCCAATACACATGCAATGTCCTGGGACCAGAAAATCCTGTTGGTGCCCCGTAGCTCAGAGTAAGGAGTTTTGCTCGGTTTTCTTTCCTTTGGAAGCCACTCTAAATCTGCATCTATACACAGAAATCCGCGTGTGCAAATTTAATGCAGATCTGTTTGTTTGGGCCTGTGTCCAGAATCTTTTAAGTACCTAGCAATGCCCCTCCACCCCGTGAGTTGCAGGCAGAAGGTAACAAGGAGCCGTTGCAGGCACTGGAGATACTCATTCCAGATGGAGACAAACCAGTAAACAGGCTTCTGTCTCAACCCATCTCTTCCGCAGCTCTGGAAATCACCCAAAATGTCGGAGGGCATCATTCCCAGCTTCCGGCCTCCCAGAGGCGGCGTTAGAGGGCGGCCTGCTAGGGCTGGAGCCCCGAGTCATTCATTTGCAGCCCTGAATCTCTGGGGGGGGGGCATCTGCCCCACCACCCTGCTGTCCATGTGCACTGGCTGAAATAAAGGTACAAGGATGATCTCTGTTGCATCTGGTCCCTCTGGACTAGCTGGCTTTTGGGCCACATGTGCTTCCCCTCCTGCTACCCCCCTTGAATCTTTCTGCCTGAGGTTTTTTCCTGAAATCAAATGCCCTCCTCTCCCCTGTCCACACACACACACACCCCTTTTATTTTTACAAATGGGGGTGTCCTTAGGAGACAGGGTCCTTTAAATACACAGACAAACACACACAGAGAGAAAGAGACTTTAGAGCATATGTAAATTAACATATGCATATTTGTGCCTTTTTTTTGTCCTGTGGGCTTGGCCCCCCCGAATCTTTTCGGTACCTAGCACCACCCCTGTGGCCTCCCACTTCCCATGTCCCTATCATCCTGTTTATTTTCAGAACTAGGCAAGAGGTTATAAGAGGACGAGCTTGTTTGCACGGTTGCTCAAAAGAGCAACCGCTTACGACCCCGGCGAGACACAAACACTGACTTCAGCAGCCAGGCTTTGGCCAGTTGGCCGGGGATCCAGCCTGACGCGGAGGCGCTCAGTCCAGACGCATACAAAACAACCATGATGGGTGTGTGTGTCTGCTCTGAACCACCGACTAACGTGACGCATTTAAACTAGCTTAACAGCCCAGAGCATCAGGACCTGGTGAATGGCCTGGGAACATCGTATGCTGCAGCATCTTCCTGGGATGAGATTTCCGCCAAGAGCCTCGCATATGTACCTTCACTTTTAACGAGCTAACCACGCCCTCCTTCAGGTTACCCCAGTTCCTTTAAATTTCCACACCCCAGGGGTGGTGCTAGGTACCGAAAAGATCTGGAACTCAGACCCACAGGACCAAAAAAATAAAAATAAAAATGCACAAATTTGCATATGCTAACTTACATATGCACTGAAGTCTGTGTGTCTTTAAAGTCTTCCTAAGGACACCCCTATTTGTAAAAAGAGGATGCATGCACAGGGGAGAGGAGGGCATTTGATTTCAGGAAAAAACCTCAGGCAGAAAGATACAAGGGGGGTAGCAGGAGGGGAAGCACCTGTGGGCCAAAAGCCAGCTCATCCAGGGGGATCAGATGCCACAGAGATCATCAGGGCCCCTGGACCTTTCTTTCAGCAAGTGCCCCTGGACAGCAGGGTGGTGGGGCAGAGGGCCTCCCAGAGATTCGGGGCTCCAAATGAAAGATTCAGGGCTCCAGCCCTAGTGTCCCTCCCCCAAGACCGCCTCTGCCACCCCCACACTGTTTTTATTTTTATTTTTTTAATTTCTCACCTGACATGCAATATTCCACGACTATGAGCAGGTGCAATACTCATTGAGTTATTTTGGGATTGGTTGCTTTTTGTGTGTGTGGCCACATGTAGTTAAAAAAAGAAAGAGAGAGAGAGATCTATGTACTCCTGCAATCTCAGGGTTTCCCCAAGCATGCCAATACCCCCCTCTTGTTTCTCAATGGCCCCCTTTTGGCTCCATAGAGGGAAAGATCTGAAAACAAGAGGAATCTATCGCTTCCCTTGGAAAAATTCTGGGGGTTCTACTATTTTCAGGGATGCTGCTGAGAAAGTTTACAGCGTCATGGCCCTCCCTTAACCTAAAATTCCCAGCACACCCTGGTTTGGAACCCGTTAAACAGGCTGGAAAACCGGTTTTATCTCTGTAGTCTACACATGCCCTAACCCAACTCAACCAAACGTGGCTTAACCAACTCCCAGACAAAGCACACCCAATAGCTAAACTACCCCTTTCACCGTCGTCTTCCCGAGGATCTTCAAACCCCGATTCAGAAGTAGCACTCGGGCGGCCTAAAATAAGTTGCATTTTGCAAATGCCCCCTGCAGAGCTATAAATAGGTGCTGGTCATATGCGAATGCCACTTTGCAGGTGACCGGCCATATAGTCTTTCATTCCACATGTCTCTGCCGGCCCCAGGGGGGTTCAGGATTAAATCTCTGTGCGGTCCATCCGTGGCTTTGAGGAGTTCCAGCAGCTGGAGAACATGGACAAAACTGATCCCCCTCCTTATACAGGGCTGTGAGAACAACAGCCCCATCTGCTGTCTATTTTTAATCTCCATTTCTTCTCCCCACCACCTCTCATGCGTGGGTTACGCTGATCGGTGGAACGCAGGAAGCCCCCGTATAACTATGGCCATTGCTTTACGATCATTTTTATTCTTATATTTGAAATAGGACGGTCAAATCCTCTTCCTTCCCCCCTTTCTTTTTTTTTTTCTTTTCAAAAAATAAAAATTATTGACGGTGTTGTGAATGGTTAGCCGCCATTTGCGAACGATTTTATATTACGTTACTACGTTGTATTTTTTAGGGGGTTTCATCTTTGTAAACCGCCCAGAGAGCTTTGGCTTTGGGACGGTACAGAAGAAACACAATAACTGAAATGAGACCGTAGTTCAGTCGGGTGGGTGAGTTCTCCTTTGGCTCAACCCATTTTGCAACTTTTTATTTATTTTATTTTTTTTAGGAGGATTAAGATGAAAAGTATCGTTTGGGGCCAGGCAGGGCGGAACTATGTGAAACAACAGACGGTACACAAGTCTGGGAAGAAAAGGAGAAGAACGCCTGTAGCTCCGAAGAGCAGGAAAAGAAACCAACCTCTATAAACACACACCGAGCAGTTAAGTTCCCTAATCTTGTGCCACTCCCAAGTTCGGTTCTCATGACACCCAAAGGTCTCAAAGCAACTAACATGGTATGTAAGAGAGGGAGGCGACCTGACGGTGCTAGGATGAGCAGAGGTCAAACCCTTGCTGGGGGAAAAACAAAGAGGTGGTTTTCCTCTTGGGTTCCAGGAGAAGAGGGTGAAAATTACCCTTGGACGGCTCAATGAGTGGTCACAGAATGCTGTTTGGCTGTCATAATGGAGTGGAGACAGAAAACTGGGGGGCGGGGGACGGAATGGAGTAGCCCAAACAGAAGCACTGCACGCTTCCAGCATTCTGTCGGGTCCCTCTCTGCCTTAATGCCAGCACGGTACACAGTTCCAAACTTCGAAGAAACGTGTTAGAACCGGGGTGGGGGAACCGGAGGCCTTGATTTATTGATCTGATGTGTACACCCCCGCCTTTCTACCAAGGAAAATGGCACTCTGGGGGGGTGTCTTCCAGATGTTGTGGGGGGTCCAACTCCCATCAGCCCCAGGAGGATGGGACCTGGAGATCAGAAGAAAAGCCTGGCTAGGGTCCATCCGGCCCAGTTTTCTGTCTCCAGCCTTAGCCAGCTAAAGCCGCCTCTGGAAGCTTACCGGCAGGTTATGAAGAGCAATAAGGGAGCCAGGGCCCTGGCATTGTTTTACTCCCATTTTCAGCATAACACTGTTGATGTCCTAAATCAATGTTTAATTGTTCAGTTTGCACTGGAAGCTACCTTGAAGGCTTTTTAAATGTACAAACGAGAAGGTGGAGGTATAACTGTAACAGGTACTTTAATAAATACATCGAAGGCACAATCGCTACTGCATGTTTAGACAGAAAAAAAAGACCTGCAACTCCCAGCATGCCCCAGCCAGCCATGCTGGCTGGGGCATGCTGGGAGTTGTAGGCCTTTTTTCTCTGTCTAAACATGCGTAGGATTGCACCCTAAATGATCTTATAGTTGAACACCTGGGTTAGGAAAACTCCCCCCCCCCCCCCCAAGCTTCTAAATAGCCAGAAATGTCAGAACATCAGAAGAGCCATGCTGGATCAGACCAAAGGCCTAGCTAGTCCAGGGTTCTCTTCCCACAATGGCCAACCAGCTATCGGATAGCCTGATCCTCCATGGATTTGTCCGATTCCCATTCAAAGCCAATGCATGTCGGCGGCCATCCTGCAGCAGCGAGTTCCGCAGTTTCACTCTGCGCTGTGCGAAGTGGTACTTCCCGTCATCTGTCCCGAATCTCCCACCCATCAGCTTCATGGCTCCCCGCTGGGTTTCTCCACACCATGCATAATTTTGTACACCTCTATCGCGTCGCCCCCCCACTCACTGTTTTCCCCCTAAGCTAAAAAGCCCCCCCCCCCCAATCATGTAACATTTCCTTGCATGGGAGTTGCAGCCAGGCTGATGGCTCTTCACAACACCGCCCTATTTCCAATCTGTAAAATAGGAAGCACAGCTGTCTAAGCAAGAGACAACACTGTTCCAAAATCTGCTTGGGAAGCGATCACCCGGAAAAAACAAGCCAACTTTTTTTTTCTTCCCCATTTCTTTTCCTTTTAAAGAGAGCATGATCAGACACCAGAAAATGCATTAGGAAATTTGCCTCTGTGTACGTCTTTGTGTGTGTGCTTAACGGGATCGTTTTCCACATAATTCCTTTTGAAAACTTGGCAGGCAGGGAGCACCGAGAGATCGCTCTGTTGCCCTCAGCTTGGGAGGCCTGGCATGTGACAACACCGTCTCACATGGGAGAATAAAGCCTTTCCTTCAACTCGAGCTGGGAAAAATCGGCCCCGTGCGAGCAAAAAGCCCAGCAAGCGAGTTGTCTAACTGTGGGTTCTCTGGTTGGTCTTTTCTAAACGCCCTTGAGTTAGGTTACCCAATCGATCACATTCTTATCTGGTTCTGCCCCCAAGGAGCTTACAATCTAAATTTCATCAGGGGGCGAGATAACTGGGACTCGGGAGATCTGGGTTCTAGTCCCCACTCAGCCATGAAGCTCCCTGGGTGACTTTGAGCCAGTCACGGACTCTCAGCCTAACCTACCTCACAGGGTTGTTGTGAAGATAAAATGGAGAGGATTATGTAAGCCGCCTTGGGTTCCTTGCAAAAAAAAAAAAAGGTGGGATATAAATATAATGAATAAATAAATAAATAAATGATAGGTGTTTGTGCGTGCGTGTGTGCATACATGCGCAAACAATTGGAGCAACAAGAAGAACCAAAGGACAAAACCAAAGGGATATGGGAGAGGTATTTGAAGGGGGATAAGAGATGGTTTTTGTATATCTACCTCAGTACCGTCTACACCAGGGGTGGGCAGATGGTAGATCTCCAGATGTTTTGGACAGCAACTCCCAGAAACCCGTGCCAGCATGGCCAATGGTCAGGAACGCTGGGGGATAAAGAACCAAACATCTGGAGATCTACATTCTGCCCTTGGGCTTCACCAGGGGCAGGCAACCCAGTGCCCTCCAGATGTTTTGGGTGACCACTCCCGTAAGCCCCAGCTAGCATGGCCAGTGGTCACGGATTAACATCTGGAAGGCCACAGGTTGCCTAGAGTGCCCGGCAGTGGCTTTCCAAAGTTTCGGACCCAGCACTTTCTGCATGCAAAGCAGGTTCTCTTCCACTGAGTTATGGCTCTTCCCTTATAAAGAAAGTAAGATTCCAGTCCTCATGGTTCTCACAAAAGATCTGATTTCAGTAGGAGCATAGGAAAAGCTGCGTTATACTGAGTCAGAGCATCGGTCCAACAAAGCTCAGACCAAACTGATCGGCGACAGCTCCCTAGCATCTCAGACTATTCATTGAATGTCTATATCTCTGAAGCCAACCAACGCTGTTTGCAGAAATTCCAGACAGTAAAAATCATAATCAAATAGTAACCACGAAAAACAACCTTAAAATGCCAGAATGACCATTTTAAAAGCCAAGTTAAAAAGATGCTGCTTGACCTCACTTCCTGAAGGCAAAGAGAGCGGGGGGGGGGGGGCAGACCCAACTTTGCAGGGAGTGCATTCCAGAGTTTGGGAGCAACACAAGAGAAAGACCTTTCCCGCATGCTTGACAAGCAGGCCTGTGCAAGCGAGCGTGTCTTCAAAAGGGCCTCTCCCGCTGATCTTAATAACTGGGTAGGTTCATACCAAGAGAGACAGTCCCTAAGAAAGCCAGGCCCTAGGACAGTGTTCTCCAACCTTGGGTCCCCAGATGTTTTTGGCCTACAACTCCCAGCTACGCTGGCTGGGGCATGCTGGGAGTTGCAGGCCAAAAACATCTGGGGACCCAAGGTTGGAGAACACTGTCCTAGGATGCTTAGAGCTTTAGGGAACAATCCTGGACAGCGTCTGAGGGGTCATAAGGTATTTCAGATTCCCAGATCCGAGGTTGGGGACAACGCTCTGGACCATTGGAGCTGGGAATCAGAGCTCCGACCCGCTCCCCTTCACAGCTGGGGTGGAAAGAACTGTGCCTGTCTGCCTCTCCGAGGTCGGGAAAGCAACCTCAGAGAGGGGGAGAAGGGGGCGTTTCAGGGGGGGGGCTCACTGGGTGACTTTGGGCCAGTCACTGACTCTCAGCCTAACCTACCTCACAGGGTTGTTGTGAGGATAAAATGGAGAGGGAGAGGAGGATTATGTAAGCTGCCTTGGGTTCCTTGAAGGAAAAAAGGCGGGGTATAATATATATATATATATATATATATATATATATACAGAGGCCAGGATACGAGCTATCCTGATGACTTTCCAGCCTCCTTCTCCCTCCCCCCCCCCCGAAGATGCTCCAGCTAAATGGGCAAAAAAGCCCATCTAGCGGAAAAGGCAGGGCGGGAAGAGGAAGATCGCCTCTGCCACTCTGCTCGCTCTTCGTTGGATTACTGTAAGCCTCCAAGTTTGGGGGCTTACGGCCCTCACCATAGGACTGCGCCCTTGAAGTTTAACACCGACGCCTTGAACTGAGCCTGGAAAACAGTCGGCAACCAGTGCAGATCTCACGGTAACCGTGCACCGGTCAGCAGCAGCAGAGCTGCCGCATTTTGCACCAACGGAAGCTTCTGGACGCTCTTCCAAGTGGGACTGAGTTCCACACAGTTCACATTGCAGTAGTCTAAGCGCTGTGTAACCGAGGCAGCGTAGGCAATTCATGGAGGAGAAGGGTCTCAATGGCTACTAGTCCTCATGGCTATATTCTGCCTCCAGGATCAGAGGCAGTGTGCCTATGTACTCCAGTTGCTGGGGAACACGGGCGGGAGGGTGCCGTTGCACTCCTGTCCTGCTTGTGGGTTTCCCCTGGGCAGCTGGTTGGCCACCGTGTGGACAGAATGCTGGGCTAGACGGATCCTTGGCCTGATCCAGCGTGGCTCTGCTTATATTCTTACGGATAACTGTTACCAGCTCAGACTAACTCAGGAACACCTGCCGCTGGTTCTTCCCCAACCCACCTGGAGCTTAAACTATGCAAAGCATGCGCTCTACTGCTGAGCTATGGCCCATTCCTTAAGCAGTTTAAGGGGCAGGAGCAGGGTTAAAGTTCAAAGGAACAAAGGTCAGTAAAAATGATAGTAAATAGGGGCAGGAGTATAGGGCCAGGGCCCTCTCAGAGCAGAGAGGTGGAACTTGTGCTGGGTGCAAAAGGGGCTGCGGAACCCGCAAAGGGATGTGAGGAGGAGGAGAAGACATCCCACGGCTCTGAACATAAGCAAAAGAGGCAAGGTCTCCGCTCCTGAGCAGCTTACAATCTCGGTCAGCATTTCCCCAGCCTGGTGCCCTCTGGATGTTTCGGGCCGTCCACTCCCATCAGCCCCAGCCAGCATGCCCAATGGTCAGGAGTGCTGGGAGTTGTAGTCCAAAGCATCTGGGAAGGCACTAGGTCAGGGAAGGCCGTTCTGAAGATGTTGACCCCGGGAGCAGGAGACCTGCCTTTAAGCCAGTGTTCTCCCACCTTGGGTCCCCAGATGTTTTTGGCCTACAACTCCCAGCATGCCCCAGCCAGCAGAGCTGGCTGGGGCATGCTGGGGGTTGTAGGCCAAAAACATCTGGGGACCCAAGGTGGGAGAACACTGCTTTAAGCGTTTGCTGTCAGGGGCCCCCGGGGGTTGGGGTACCACAGAAAGCGCGGATGAGGGGGGGGGGGTTAGCCACGAACCTCACCACATGGAAGAACCAGAGCAGCCCGGCGCCGGTGGGCGAGCCCTGGACGATGGTGATGTAGAGGAAGAGGGCGACGGCCATGGTCCAGAAGAAGGAGCTGGTGTTGGCGAAGGTGGAGACGGCGCCCTGCGCCACGCAGTCCCACGACGAGCCGCCGAAGTCCCTCAGCACCCCGTAGAAGTAGGAGGCGGCCGACACGAGATCGGCCAAGGAGAGGTAGAGCAGGAGCTGCCGGGGCCGGGTGCGGAGCTCGGGCCAGAGGGCGTGCGTGCCCACCAGGAGAGCGGCGCCCAGGAAGGAGAGGGCGCAGGAGACCAAGACCACCACCCGCTCCCAGGGGAACACCTCCGTCTGCGGGGCGGCGCTCAGGGGCATGGCGGGAAAGCCCGGGGGTAGGCGAGGGGAAGGGACGGGGGAACAGAGGGAGAAGGTCGCAAAGGAAGCTGGGGAGGAGAGCGGGAACAGGGGGAGGAAACTGGGAGAAGATTCTGAAGGAAGCTGGGAGAGAAGGAAGGTTTGAAAGGAAAGAGGGAGCGACCGAGGAAGGTTTCGAGGGAAGTTGGGAGAGCAGGGGAGAGATGTTAAAGGAAGTTGGGAGGGAAGGAAGGTTTCAAAGGAAGTTGGGGAAGCAGCAAAGGGGGGCCGGGAAAGGTTTTAAGGGAAGTTGGGGGGGGGGGAAGGAGAGGAATGGGGGCACGGCGAGAGGGGAAGGGAAGAGCGCGCGTCCTTGCGGGGAACTGGGAGGCGAGGGAGCGCGCGGAAGCGAACGCCCCCGGAGAAAGGGAAAGCGGGCAGCCGAGTGGCGGGTGGGAAAGTCGAGGGGAGAGAGAGCAACCCCGCGAGAAAGCGAAAGGAGGAGGAGGAGCAGAGCGGCGACTCAGGAGGAGGCCAGCGGAAAGGGAACGAAGGGCGGCAGGAGGAGGGAGGCCGATCGAGCCGGAGGGCGCCCCTCTGCCTTTCTCTCTCTCTCTCTCTCCCTTGCTCCGGCGGCGGCGAAGGGCCGACGGGCGGCGGGGTCTGGCCCGCCCCGTCGCGGGGCTGGAGCAGGGTTCGGAGCGGGGTCCTGGGCGCGCCCCGCCCACCGATGGCTCCTCCTCCGGCGTGCCCGCCCTGCCTCGGGGCGCCGCTCCGGTTGCGCGTGGGCGGCCCGCCGGCCTCCGCCTTCTCCCGTGGGCAGGCGCCGTCGGTGTCTGGAGACGCGCCGTTTCTGAGCACGTGCAGAGAGCACGTCGCTAGGATGGCGCACACCCCCCCCCCCAATTCTAAGTACTGTACAGTAATACCTCGGATTGCAAGTAACTTGGTTTGAGAGCGTTTTGCAAGACAAGCAAATTTTTAAATATTTATTTAATTTTTTTTTACTTGATATACAAGCGACGTCTTGCAATACACAAGTACTGTAGTACGGCTTAAATTAAAAATCTCTGTACAAATTTTTTTGGGGGGGATTTCGTTTTGATATAAGAGTGTTTTGGATTACAAGCACGTTTCCGGAACGAATTATGCTCTCAATCCAAGGCATGACTGTATGCTAACTGGGGAAGTGAAGTGACCCTCCTCAGCTCCCGGTTTACTGGGGAGTTCGGCTCCCTCCCGAGGAAGTGTGCATACGGGGGTTGCCAACTCTACTCTTTTGCTCCTGCTCCCCTGCCTTTTAACAAGAGATGGATGCGCCCTCCGTAGAACAGGGACCGGGGTGGCTTGCATGGCCCTCCGGATCAGCCTTCTCCAACCCTCCAATGTGTTGGGACTACACCTCCCAGCATCCCCCCCTTAGCCAGCCAACTCCCATCAGCCCTAGCCAGCATGGCGGGGGGTGAAGGATGATGGGAGTTGTAGGCCAAAACAATTGGGGAGGGCCACAAGTGATAGAACTTGCTCCCCTGGGGAAAAATCCCGGCGCCGTCCCTTTCACACCAAGTTCTAACCCTATGTGGTTGATTGATTGATTGATTGATTTACAGTATTTGTATATACAGCTCCATAACTAAGAAGATTCCAGGCCAAAAGCAACACTGTGTCAGGGCCTGCCTGACTTCCAGAGCAATTGAAGCCATCAATATGTTGTTGAAACTATTTATACCTATCAGTTGAACCAAACGTTCTAAAAAAGCCTGGGTGCCTTTTTAGACATTATTATTATTATTAAAGTGTTCCCCTGGTGACGAAAAGAGATGGAGTGAGGTTCCCTGGAGAGAGAATTCCAACAGCGCGGTGCCACAACAGAAAAGACCCTGTCCTGGGTGGAAGCCGAGATCCAGCCGCATGACTTGCCCTCGGAGGAGTTTGCCTGCTATGTCTCTGCGTGAGTCATTCGTGCTGAGCCAGCCTCCTTCCGTGCAGGAGACACACACGTGCAGACACGAAAGGCTTGGACTCCTCTGAAAGTGGGTAATTCTTATTTTGAAGCAGTGGAAAGCAGGGGTGCGGAACCACCAGCCTGCAGGCCAAATGTCGTCCCCCCCCCCCTGTTTCCCTAATCCGGCCCCAGAGCCTCCTTGGCTACCTCCAGGGGCGGGGGCAAGCCACCTTCTCTGTGCTGAGAGAGGCATGAAGCGTGCCCCTCTCAACAAGGAGAAAAGCTAAAATGGGCATTTTGGACGGCAGTGATTTAGGGCATGCAATCTCCACTTTGGCCTCTAGATGTCGGCATTTTTCCAGGTCAAGTTCTCGGGACATTGAAAGCCGACTTCAACCAGGGATCCTTACAACAGACCTGTAGGGTAGATCAGTGTTACTGTCCCCATATTGCAGATGGGTGGGGGCTGCTGGAGGGTGGCTTATTTAAGGCAACCTAGAGCAGCCCTAGCTGGCATAGCCAGTGGTGAAGGATTATGGGAGTTATAGGCCAAAACATCTGGAGGACCACAGGTTACCCACCCCGACCTAGACAGTTCTTGGCAGGGTGAGACCTGAACTTGGGACAGTCACTTCACCATTAAGGTACACCCAAAAGCAGAGGAAGTTATGATGATGATAATTATTATTTCCCACCTCCCCCCACAGAAGGAACCCAAGGTGGCTTGCATAATCCTCCTCCTCTCCCTTTTATCCTCACAGCAACCCTGTGAGGTAGGTCAGGCTGAGAGCCAGTGACTGGCCCAAAGTCACCCAGTGAGCTTCATGGCTGAGTGGGGACTCGAACCCGGATCTCCCGAGTCCCAGTCCAACACTCTAACCACTAGGCCACACTGGCTCTGTGTGTAAATTTAACACAGTCCAAAACCCAGTGTCCGGCAATGCCTTTATTAGGACCCGCCAAAACACCACAGATTCATTGGTGAGTCAAGTTTTCGAGTTCTCTACAGTTCTTCAGCAGGAGGGATTTTAAACAAGGCAGGGCTTTGGGGGCGGGGGGGGGGGAGATACTGGCTTGCCGTTGAAGGTGCAGAGTCTGCATTTAGTCACAGTCTTATGACGGGCTGCGTAGGAGGAGATAGCAAAGTTAACTGGATTAAGCTTGACAAGGCTGTGCCCAGTTCAGGTTGCACGAAGATTTCTGGGACAAAGAAACACACTGTGCCTGTTCTGCCATTACCTAAGACCAGCGTATAAGGGCTCTCCCCTTGTAACAGCGGATCAATATGAGACACCCCCCCCCCCAAAAAAAACCACAATATAAAATGTTTGTCTCATCTGTTACTTCACCACTGGCATTTCATCTGTCCAATCCCATTATCTCTAAGAGACATTGCTTTCCAGGCAGTCGAGAAAGCTCTTGGATAAGATATCCCTCAGAGAATTACTTTCAACTCTTCTAGTCTCGTTTTCTTTCTTTTTTTTAAAGTGAGAGAAGTATTGTCTTTGAGAGCAGGGTTGCCAACTTTTCAACCAGCCTCTGTAGCTGTGCCTTTAGCAGGGGCTTGATATGTAGGCGTTAGCAGGGCAACATGCTCTTCTTGCTTTGAAATACTTTGCCTGTTCACTTTTTTTTTTTTAAATAGAACAAGATGCTCTAAAGGGGAGGACCTTCTCAGTGGTGTCCCCCCCCCCCCCAATTTTGGGACGATCTCCCCACTGAGGCCCACCTGGCGCCAACTTTGTCATCCTTTCCGCGCCAGGTTAAGACAGCCCTCTGTGCTGAGGCATTTAAAGACACCTAACATTAGTTAATGGCTTGATGGGGGGCACTCATGTCAGGTGTTTTTAACAGGTTTGTTAAACTGTTGTAAAGTGCCCAGAGAGCTTCGGCTACTGGGTGCTATAGAAGGGAAATAAAGGCACAGGATCAGGGCTGGCTGTTATTTTTGGTCAGTTGGCAACCTTCTTTGGGCATCAGCAGGAGTTCCAAGTGGGATCTCTCATGCCCGTTCTATGATACAGGAATATTCTGAGATGTATTGATTATTTTTTTATCCCGCCCTTCCTCCCCAGAGCTCAGGCTTCGCCCCTACCCTTGTATCCTCACAAGAACCCAGCGAGGTAGGCTAGGCTGAGAGCTCATGAATGAGCCAAGACCACCCACCCACAGCGCTTTGTGGCCGTGCCGGGTGACCGGCCAGATGGGCGATTCATAAATGTAATAAATGAAATGAGCTTGGGCCTGCGCTCTGCAAGTCCAAAAACTCTTTAACCACTACACCGCACTGCCTGGCCTTTAATGACCTTAAGCCAGGAGTGTTGAACCTCAGTCCCTCCATAGATTGCCAGATGGCCACGCCCCTTCCCCCCATCCACCAATCATTTGGTGGTTTGCCCACGTCTGTTTTCCTCCCATTCTAAAAGGTTGAAATTTCTCTTCTGAGGCTTAGTTAATGCATTGGCAGCAAGAGCTTTAAGCTAAGAGGGGCTGATATTTTTGGCCTTTTGTCTTCGGCTCCGCCCGCTTTGCCATTGGCCGTGCTGGCTGGGGATGATGGGTGTTGTAAGTCAGACAGATCTGACGGGCACCAGGTTGGGGTCGAAGGGCGGCTTTTAGGTTTGTCGGACCTGGTCCTTTTAGAACACAAATAAGCTAGTGTGTCATCTTCAGGAGCTCTGCACACACTCCAGCCGTTTCTTTCAGCCAAGTTGATCTGCTCTCGATGGAATGCAGAAGGGCAGCTCTTTGCTGCGGAGATATGTGAAATATTCTGACTTTCATCTTGGCCACTCTCTTGGACCTCTCAGGCGTTAGAGCCTCACGTTTCGGGAGGGGCAGGCGCGGAGGGTGTGGATTCGAGAGAAGGCAAGACGGCAAACGTGCAGGTGAAGTCGCACGCCTCTTTTGGGGCTCGAGACGGTAGCATCAAACACAAGAGCACGAAGTTTGTTCTGTTTTAATTTATTAAATACTAGGTGAATTTCACTAAGGAGGAGGAGGAGGAAAAGAAGAACATCAGCAACAACATAGAAGTCTCACCAGATCATCCAGTGACTGGCTTCAGACAACACGATAACCCACACTCAGGGGCTGAGTATGGATTGAGTGTGGGTTTTTGTTGAAACCTGGGTTACCGTGTTGGTCTGAACCCAGCTGCGCTACCAAGCCATGGCTTGTTAACCACGAACAACCCATGAAAAGAACCCGTGGTTGGGTGGTGAACTGTCGATTGTTTCACCATGGTTGGTTATCTCGCAATGAATTACTGACTGGGTTCAGACGACACAAAAACCCACGTTTGAGCAACAACCCACGGTTCCAACGACAAGCTACGCTCAATCCATACTCAACCCTTGAGCGTGGGTTATCGTGTTGTCTGAACCCAGTCAGTAATTCATTGCGGATTAAAAATATGGACTTTTACAGCCCAACCATTAGCTGAAGGTGGGGTTCTCCAGCTCTCAAAGCTGTAGTTCGATAGCCAAGTGTAACTCTAGAACTGCCGGCTTTCATTTAAAAAAGAAGCAGCAAGTTTCTAGAACTCATGATTGCAAAAAAATATATTCGTTGAAAGCCTGGCTCCTGGATTTTTCTGGGATTTGCTACTCGACATATCCTGGGCCAGTAAGATGAGGCCAACCCTTGCACCCTGGAAACATTCTTGGACAACAAGACACCTGTTTTGCAGCATTCACTTGTTACAGTTTTAGGCAGACACTTGTGACTGTAATGCGCTAATGGGACCTCCGTTAAGGGCTCACCAGAGCTATTCTTTGCAATGGTTCAAGCTGCACCATATTTCACCCGCGCTCGGTTCTTGCAGGTAGTTTTCTACCAGGGTTCGGCCATGCATGCTCTTTCATATCTGTCGGAAGATTTATACAATCTGCTTTTCAACAAGTACTCAAAACCCGGAACCATGTTAAAAAAATAAATAAAACATCTAATTAAAATACAACACCCGCCAGCAGACTGTTCTTAAGAGTAAGGAGACAGATACAAACCCAAAGTCCGCCCCCATCCCACTTGGAGGTTAAAAGCCCACTTTAAAAGGAAAGTCTAAATAGCCCATCAAAACAGGCTAAGCGCTCAGATCTCAAGCGGCAATACATTTTTAGAAAAGGCTTGGCCTCGACAGAGAATGCTCTGCTAATCGTCAGCGGCAGTGTCGCCTCTCTGTGCCACGAGGAGTGCCCCTGAGCACGCAAAGAGCATTTTTTTTGCCATCGAGGCCAGAGCAAAAAGTGGGAGTGGCCACCCTTTCCTCTTTGTGACACCCTTTCTCTCTCTCACGCCTCCTCTCTTTCTCTGACACTGCCCTTTCTCTCTCTCGGATAGCCATTCTCTCCATGGCATCCCTATCTCCTTCTGACACCCCCTTCTCTCTCCCCTCCCTTATCTCTTGCTTTCTGGCACCTCCCCTTCTCTCTCTTTCTGACCCCCCTTCTCTCTCCCCCACTTCTCTTTTTCTGGAATCTCCTCTCTCTCTCTCCCTCCCTCCCCCCCCCACACCCCTTCTCTCTTTCTGATGTTCCCTTCTATCTTTTTCTCTCGTTGACACCCCATTCTCCCCCCTTTCTGGAATCTCCTCTCTCTCTCTCTCTCTCTCTCTCTCTCTCTGACACCCCCTTCTCCCCCCTCTTTCTGGAATCTTCTCTCTCTCTCTCTCTCTCTCTCTCTCTCTCTCATACCTTCACTCTCTCTCTCTGACACCCCTTCTCTCTTTTTCTTTCTGACATTCCCTTCTCTCTCTTGCTCACTTTCTGACACCCCCTTCTCTCTCTCTCTCTCTCTCTCTCTCTCTCGTACCTTCATTCTCTCTCCCTGACACCCCCTTCTCTCTTTTTTTTCTGACACCCTCTTCTCTCTCTCTCTTTGACACCCCCTTCTCCCCCCCTCTTTCTGGAATCTCCTCTCTCTCATATACCTTCACTCTCTCTCTCTGACACCCCTTCTCTCTTTTTCTTTCTGTTCCCTTCTCTCTCTCGCTCACTTTCTGACACCCTCTTCTCTCTCTCTCTCTCTCTGACACCCCCTTCTCCCCCCCTTTCTGGAATCACCTCTCTCTCTCTCTCTCTCTCTCATACCTTCATTCTCTCTCCCTGACACCCCCTTCTCTCTGATTCCCCCTTCTCTCTCTGACACCCCCTTCTCTCTCCCTCTCTGTCTGACACCCCCTTCTCTCTCTCTCCCCCTCCCCACCCAGCAGGCCTCAAAGGGGGGAATACATTGCCCTCACCAGAGATCTGAACGGATCGTTTTTGAAATTAGGAAAAGAGCTGCATGAAGTTAAACCGGGGGGGGGGAGGCTGCCCGCCCCTGACATTACGGGAATTAGAGGGAAAGGACTGCACAGCCACTTCTGGGCTGGCAGTCCCTTTCATTTTAGGAATTAAAGCATGGGTTTTTGTGGTAGGGGCTGGCCTCCGACAGCCCTATTGAGTGTACACTTTCTAACTCCAGGCATGCCAGTGAAGTCATTTCCGCAGCTTTCTGCGGCTAGCCTGCTTAGTTTGGTTGAAAGAGGCTCTCTTATCCTTCTTAAATATGCTCAGGATATCGCCGCTATTGACCTCCTGCAACTGACGAGGCTTTTAATTAGTGAATTTTAGAGTTCGTCGGCTAAGTGACTTAATCGGCTACCAGCACCTTTTATCAAGTTATACCCCGAAGAGTAAATACGCACCCAAAAACTGCAGTGGTTGATCTGTCAAAAAGGGGCATTAAAATATTAAATAATAATAATAATAAAAAAAGATCCTGGAATTCTCATCTGGAAGCGGTACCTGTTCACACAGAAGCAGGGCCGAGGCCCTGCTCCTGTGCCTTTAACAACAGCCTAACATGCAAAAGCTGAGCAGGCAACATTTTCCCTGGCGTGGAGATAAGGGACGGGTAAAGCTTCAGCAGCATAATTTCTTTGCAGCTGCTGAAGGCATAGGAGCCGAGGCAGTAAGAGGAGGTGGCAACCCATCTACCTGCCCACAGCAATTCTTAGAGCCTGTGGAAGGCGGATAACTTGGTTCCCCAACAGGGCTCCGTTGCCTTTATTTATTTATTTATTTATTATATTTCTACCCCACCTTTTTTCCTTCAAGGAACCCTAGACGGCTTACATAATCCTCCTCTCCATTTTATCCTCACAACAACCCTGTGAGGTAGGTTAGGCTGAGAGTCCGTGACTGGCCCAAAGTTACCCAGTGAGTTTCATGGCTACTTGAGATTTAGCGGTCTTGGGCAGCAAAGCAAAGATGAATTGCGCCGAATCCAATCGTTCTGGGCACCCCCTCCTTTCATAAGAATGTAAGATGAGCCACGCTGGATCAGACCAAGGGCCCATCTTGTCCAGCATTCTGTTCCCACAGTGGCCAACCAGCTGCCCACAGGAAACCCACAAGCAGGACATGGGCGCAACAGCACCCTCCCGCCCATGTTCCCCAGCAACTGGCGTACACGGGCATACTGCCTCTGATGCCAGGGGTAGCATAGAGCCACGAGGACTAGTAGCCGTGGATAGCCTTCTCCTCCAGGAATTGGTCCAATCCCCCTTTAAAGCTGTCCAAATCGGTGGCCCTCACTCCATCTTGTGGAAGTGGATTCTGTAGTTTAACTCTGCGCTGTGCGAAGAAGTCCTTCCTTTGATCTGTCCCGAACCTCCCACCCATCAGCTTCATGGGATGATCCCACCAGCTTCTACTATTCGAGAAGGGAAGGAAAAAGTGTCTCCCAATCTACTTTCTCTACACCAGGGGTCGGGGAACTTCAGGCATGGGGGCAAATGCAGCTCAGCTGCGGTTCCCACCCGGCACTCAGGGCTTCCCCAAATGGCCCTCTTTCCCCCGACCACCAATAGTTTGGTGGTTTTCTGCCTTTTGTGAAGTCCCCCCACCCCCTTCTAAAAGGTTGAAATGCCTGCCTCTCCTAAGTCTTAGTTACTGGTAGTAAGAGCTTAAAGCTGGCATTTGGGGGGGTATTTTTTAGCTCTGCCCCTTTTGTCTTTGGCCACACACCCTTTCCTTTGGCTCCTCCCACCACTGGGATGCAGCCCCCGAGAGCTTCTCAGAAACTGAAACTGGCCCGGGGGCTGAAAGAGGTTCCCCACCCCTGCTCTGTGCCATGCAAATATGTACACACCTCTGTCACGTCCGCCCTGACTTGCCTGTTCTTTTCCTAATGTGATGTCCTTCGTACCAAGATGCTTTCTGGAGCTTGAAAAGTCCAGCCAGTTCCTTCGGGAGCTGCGCGGAGCAGGCACAAGACGCTGAGCCCCCGTTTCCATACATCGCTGGCTTCCTCCCGCTCCAGCTCCAGAGAGGAGACGACTTCCCGCAGGCCCGATAACGTGCAGCACTTCTGGGGCAGTATTCTTGCTGATTGCTTCCTCGATCATTGCTCACAACAACCAGCTAAGACACTGCCAGAGAAACACTCACAGAGACGGCTCCGCGGCGCCGGCCAAGAAGAAAACGCTTCCTATCCATCTTGCCTTCTTTCTTGAAGATAAATGCCCTGGGAACAACAACAATAAAACAGACAGAGCATAACAAGTTTTGAATTAAAAAAAAAGAAGAAGAAAAGAGGACTAGAAGGCTGATTTATTGATTTATTTATATTTCTATCCCACCTTTTTTCCTGCAAGGAACCCAAGGCGGCTTACATAATCCTCCTCCTCCTCTCCATCTTATCCTCACAACAACCCCGCGAGGTAGGCTAGGCGTTCCAAGAACAGCCCATGAAGAGAACCCATGGTTTGTTGTTGGGTTGTGAACTGTGGGTTGTTCACCATGGTTTGTTATCTTGGCCGGGTTCAAACAACACGATGACCCGTGGTTCAACAACGACCCATGGCTCAACAACGACCCCACACGCAACCCTTGTTTGAACCCAGTTGCGCTAACAAACCATGGTTCAGACAACACGATAACCCACGTTTCAACCCATACTCAACCCTTGAGTGTGGGTTTTCGTGTTGTCTGAACCCAGCCACTGCCAGGAACTAAGCGTTAGGAAAAGCATTTTAACTTTTTAGAGTGGAGGGGGGAAACGCACACACACACATGCACACGAAAGCCAGGAAAAGCACCAAGCAGTTGGCGGTCTGGAGAAAGGGGTGGAGTCATGGAAGAGCGACGGATTTGGACTCCCAGGAGGGCCGCATGCGGCCCGCTGTCCTGAGGTTCAGCACCTCTGCCTTCGCTGGTTCACCCGCAGACGTTACAGGCCGTATCGGCACTGCAGAGCTCGGTTGTTAGGCCGTCGTAGGCTGTACCCTCAGTCCTGCTTCCACCCTGCTTCTCCCAAAACAGAAAGCTCAAGAAGAAACCACAGCGGGATTACGGAGGGCGGAACACGGGTGCCGGCTGAGTCATCGCAGCCCCGCGGAGCTCATCTTGAGTCATGGGTGCAGCTGCACTTCCAAGAAAAGGGGAACTACGCCGGGACATAAGAGCGAAAGGGGAATACCGCCTCACGCATGAAAAAGGAGAGGGAGGGGGAAAAGGGGACGGGGAATTTGGCACAAGAGAGGAAGAAAATACCAATGCCATCAGTCAAGAACAATGCCATCTCAGGGGCAAGGACGATGCTTTGATCCAATCCTAACTCACCCTGGGCCAGAGCGATTGTACAAATGCAACATTTGGTCCTGGCTGCAGAAGTCTGTGTCCGGAGAAGAGAGTTTTCAGCTCTCGTTAAACACGAAAATGCAAACATGCACGTGTGCCAAGTTTCCAGTCCTCAAGGTGGCCAAAAAAAAAAAAAAAAAAAACAGGCTTGAAAAGCGGCATGGGCAAGGTCAGGTTGGAAATCTCAGCAGCTGGTACTGTGATAAGAGGAGGAGCTTTCCGCGCCTTCCCAAACTTGTTAAGCCGAACCCAGGACTGGTGGAAATTGAATTAATTTTCTATGATGGGCAAACCTTGAAGAATTTGAGGAAGTGACGTAAGGTGCAGAAATCAGCCCCTTTTGCAGCAGAATGTATAAGAACACTTAATACAAATACAGCGCTTGCAAGTATCCACTTCACTCATGGTACATTGTAACAACAACCCTGTAAAGTAGGTCAGGATGATTTATTTATCCCTAAATCACAGATGTGGGATGGAGGCTGGGGGAAAAAAACATCTCTGATTTCCCTAAAGCCACTAAGTGACCTCATGCCAGAGGCGTGATTCAAACTCAGGATTTCCTATGTGCAAAACAGACTGCACAAACTCTCAGAACTGAGGGTACTGTGGTGTGGAATTGTATTAATAGCTTTTTAAAGATGTACAAGATACAGGCAGTTCCCAGGTTAAGAACGAGTTCCGTTCTTAAGAATGTATTTAAGTCGGATTTGTATGTAAGTCGGAACAGCATAGCGTTCTATACGGTAAAATCAGCATCGTAAACTATGCGAATTGCGTAGTATACTATGTACTCTACGTAAACGACGTAGCACCGGGGAACCCAGAAGTCCATTCTTAAGTATGGGTTGTCTATAAGTCGGACGTTCTTAACTCGGGGACTCCCTGTACTGACAGAGGATGTTTTTTTAAAGCATCCCTGAGCAGGCGAGCAAGTCCGACGGCCTAAGTTTAGTTGTAAAATCTACGTCCCATAAAAGGGTAAAATGTCCAAACGTTTCGGAATAGCTTGAGAATATAGGGTGACGTGTTGTTGTTTTTCCTCTATGACCCATCCAGTCCCTAGAATGAAAGCCACTCAGATGTGTTTTTAGGAGACACAAGATCTTGCAAAAAGAAAGAAAGAAGGGAAGGAAGGAAGGAAGGAAGGAAAGGAGGGAGGGAGGAAAAGAAAGACCTGGTTCACACATTATCATGCACAAGCGGAGAGGGAGGGAAAGAAGAAGGAAGGAAGGAAATAGAAAGAATTGAAGAGGGGGGGGGAGAAACAGAAAGGGAGGGAGGGAGGAAAAGGAGGGTGGGGTAAGAAAAAACCAAAGGAAGTAAGGAAGAGAGAAATAGAAAAAGAAAGAATAGAAAGAATAGAAATGGAAGGGAGGGAGGGAGGAAGAGAAAGAAAGAAAAGAAAAGGGAGAGAGGGAAAGAAAAGAGAAGGAAGTAAAGAAGAAAAAGAAAGAAAGAAAAGAAAAAAGGGAGAAAAAGGAAGGAAGGAAAGTTGGGGTGGGGGGAGAGAAAAAAAGCCGTATTTACCTGTTCCATAAACCTCTTCAGGTCAGGATTCCCACCCAGCGCAATTGCCTCGGATATCGACCATCCCGCAGAAGAAACGCCGGTGTGGGCGGGGCCCGCAGAGTCAGCAGAGCTTTCACCTGGTGTTGGCACACACGCGCACACACACGCGCGCGCGCGCGCGCCCCTCCTGCCAAAGCCCAACCCCGTGGAGACCCCGTACCCGCGGCACGACCTCGCCCTGGTCACACCTGAAGGAGCTCCTCTGCAGGGCGCACGAGGAGGGAGGGTAGGTGAGGTGCCTTTGCAGTGAGTATGAGTTTGGCTTCTAGAAAAAAGGCAAGCAGGAAGGCAGGGTGGGGAAGGGAGAGAGACAAATGATGTGCGTTAGTCACCTCGGCCCACAGATCTGGAGGCAGAAAGTTTCAAAGTAAACCTGACTAGAGATACTGCACCCTCATCCGCCCTCTGCTCCACCCCATTTGCAAGAGTTCAACAACTCGCTCTCCCCACCGAGATCTATGCATGCTGGGACATTCCGGGACCTGAGACACACACAATCCGCGGCTGAGACCTGGGCCATAGTCACGGTCATGTACGCTCAACACTTGCGGCAATGGGTGCCATGTCTGGCTTCCGGAGGATCTCGTTTGAAAACGAACCACAATAAAGCTTCGTTTTTCACTCTCATTCGTTTCTTCCATTTCTGTACCGCCTGATAGCCGAAGCTCTCTGCTGGGCAGTTCACAAAGATTAAAACATTAGAAATACATTAAAAATGAGAGCCACTGTGGCGTAGTGGTTGGAGTGCTGGACTGGGATCCGAGAGATCCGGGTTCGAGTCCTCACTCGGCCATAAAGTTCACTGGGTGACTTTGGGCCAGTCGCTGATTCTCAGCCTAGCCTACCTCACAGGGCTGTTGTGAGGCTAAAAAGGAGAGGAGGAGGACTTTGGAAGCTGCCTTGGGTCCTGTGCAAGCGGGGAAAAGGGAGGATATGAATATAATAAATACAATTTAAAAATTATAAAAACCATATACATATAAACATACAACACACAGACACACACACATATATCTAAAAACAACTTGAATTGTTTAACAATCCCTTTCCCCCGATGCAGAGCCAGGGTGGCATAGCGGTCAGACTGCTGGACTGGGACTCGGGAGATCCGGGTTCTAGTCCCCACTCAGCCACAAAGCCCACTGGGGGACTTTGGCCCAGTCGCTGACTCTCAGCGTAACCTACTTCGCAGGGTAGTTGTGAGGATCAAATGGGAGAGGAGGAGGAGGAGGAAGAGGAGGACCATGTAAGCTGCCTTGGGCTCCTTGCAGGAAATGCCGAGAAATAATCCTAACGAAGGAAGGGAGAGGGCAAGCCAGAACAGTGAGTCATACAGAGATGCAGCGGGAAGCCTCCTTGGTGGGGAAGAACCCAAGGGCCTCGGGTGATGTCATTTCACGTACTTCTCACGATCCAGCACAAGGTCCGGGATTGACTAAGCCAGCAGGAAGCTGTTTTTAAAAGTTGCGTAATCGTTGCTGCCCTTCGCAGGTCGCTTCGCCGGGCCCGGTTCCTTCTGCTGGCTGTTTGCTCCCCACGCCTGTGACTCAGTCCCGGGGCTGCGTGTGCTTTAAAGGGCGTGAGCTGCCCTTTGCCCAGGTCTTGCCGCCGCCGCCGCCTCTCTTGCTCTGCCGGCGCTGGGGGGGATCTGGGGGAGCAAGAGCAGCTCCTCAGAAAGCCGACATCTTTGTGAGCCAGCCCACCTCGTTGGGTCGGCGTAGGGGTTAACTTTCCCTCTTGAAAACTGGAGTGATTCAGCAGTAGAAGTCAGGCGGGGGGGTGGAGTCATTTGGTTGCCACTGCTATGCTGAAACCGTCGGGACTCAGAAATCCGTGCCGATCTACTGCCCAAAGGTCCAACAGCTAAATCCAGGTTTATTGATATATTCATTTAGGCTGCAAACCTACGGGGTGACCTTGGGCCAGTCGCTGACTCTAAGCCTAACCTACCTCGCAGGGTTGTTGTTGCGAGGATAAAAAGGAGAGGAGGGGGAGGATCATGCGAGCGGCCTCGGACTCTTTGGAGGAAAGGGGGGGGGGCTGCCTGTCTTGACTGGTTTGCCCCCTGCAGGTCTGCCACGGAAATGAAGCACCTTGTCAAGCTGGGGTGGGAAACCTCGGACCTGAGGGCCGCATTTCATGTGGCCCGCAGCAACAACCGGATGCCCTGCTTGCTCTCTGGTCTACCTCCCAGGAATCACTTCCTCTTCAGCTTGTGTGTGTGCGTGTGCGCACACGCTTTCAAGAGTTAGCCAGGTAGAGAAGGGTCCGGTTCGCACAGAGAACGAAAGAGCGATGCAATCCTGCAATGCGGTGAACTCCGCCTACTTTGGGTGCTGGCTCCGCCCACCACCGGATCTGGCTCCACCTTCCATTGGCTCCAGCCCCCCCGCCGACTGACTTTTCCCATTGGTGAGCAGCTCTCCATAGGTTTCTATGCGGTTCCTAGAGGGTTCTGGGCAGGGCCGGCGCCACGGGTAGGCATGATCGGGCACTTGCTGGGGCCCACACCCCAGCAGGGGCCCACCGAGATCCCACTCGACTTCCTCCTCCTCTCTTCACCTTTGCAGCCTCTGCTTGTTCCCCTGCCCCTCGCTCCGGCCCAGACAACAACAGCGGTGGTGAAAGGGAGGAGCAGGAAATGCCACGGCCTAAAGCCCCAAGTTCAATTCCCAGCATCTCCAGGTCTGGGGCTGGGGAAAAAAAAATCCTGCCCGAAAAACCCCGGAGAGCCGTCGCTGCCAGTCTGTGTCGACAATTCTGGCCTGGGTGGGCCAAGGGTCTGACCCAGCACAAGGCAGCTTCTGGTGCTCCCCGGCTGCTGACCTGAAGCGCACCTCGCGCATCCCTGCAGCTGCGCATTGCAGGGGAAGCTCGGCAGGAAGTGAGCTCATCCGGGAGAAAGGCACGTGGGCAGAGGAGGCCGTTGCGGGGGAAGCAAACCACAGCCGGCCAGATGGAAGGGGGCGGGAAGGATCCTGCACCCCTCCCCCCGCACTCTCCTTTCGCGGTTAAAATCGGGGGCCCTCCCACGCCCTCTTTCTACGCGACCGGGGCAGATCCGGGTCGAAAACCGGTGGCTTTCCGGTCGCGTTCGGCCCGCAGCTCAACGCCGAACTTTGACCGCGAAACAGGGGGGCTGTGCATTTGTTCGGTGCCGAGGGGGACCACGTCGGAAATTGAACGTGAGCCGGCAGGAGGAACCGAGTCATTTTTATGATTTTGGAGGGGGGGCCCCCCCGCAAGCAACCTTCCCCCAACTGGCACCCCCGAGAAGTTTTGGATTTCAACCCCCGTCAGCCCCGGCCAGCATGGCCGATGGCCAGGGATGCTGGGCACTGTAGTCCAAAACATCTGGAGCGTTGGGAGATCCTGCGCTGAAGTGGCGATGGGCCGGGTAAAAGAAGCATCTCCCCCGACCCACAGACACGCACGCCAGCGTTTACTTCTCCCTTTCCGTTTCCCCAGCATTCACTTGGTTCCAGACCCCGCTTGCCTCGCCTCCGCGCAAGCCACTGTCCTCTGTTCTTTCTGGCGATCCGTCTCAAAGATGAAAATGGCAGTGCATTCGGCTCAGCGGTCCCTCCGTCGGGTTCTGACTCTCGGGCATTTGCCCAGGGCTGCTGCTGATGTCCATGTGCTGCCACAGCTGCATTCATATACCTTAGGTAAACATGCCAGGGGGTGGGTGGGGGGGTTTACAAGACCCCCAATCCTGCAACTTGGCACATCCCAAACGACAACCGGTGAACGTATTGTACTTTCCGCCCCACCCCACCCTGCAGGATCCTCGTTTCGAATTCACACGCAGCCAGAGACACATCTGTCGCGCACTGTACACCATGCGCTACCTCTGCAGGGTGGCAGAAGATACATAGATCATTTCTGCACCCAATCACACGCATACACACACAAAGCAACACACAATCACAATCACACACACACACAGAGTTACACAGGCAAACAAACACACACAGGCAAACAAACACACACACACACACAGTTAAGTTTACCTGGAAGCACCGGGATCCGCGACTGTGGCTTTTGTTGCACCAGCATGGGACTTGTGTGGTCTGAAAGCAGTCTTGATCTCTCCCCGAATCTCTCCAATGTGGGGACTGAACAAGCCCAGGCAAGCCCAGACGAAATCATTTTCTAAGACTTCCCCCCTCCAGACTGTCTGCCAGCGGCAGGCTGCCTGCCTGCCTGACTGAGAGGGCCCTCTGAAAGAGCCGCGGCAGCTGATCTTTCACTGAGCCAACTTCTACCTGCGTGGGAGGAAGCAAGTTTTGAGTTACACAGCATTCTTCATCTGAGAGGAAAAGGAGGCGAAAACTACGAGTCCATGTAGATATATATAGTAGCTCAGACTCAGTCCCTTCCTCACTGAAAATCAACAATAGGGGCATGATAACACCAATCGACCTTGCAGGGTTGTTGTGAAAAGAAAACCCAACTGAAATAACGGACTGATGAAGAGCTAGTTGTGCAGAAGGACCGGTGGCATCGGACTGGGGGTAAGCATGCGCGCGGCACGTCAGAAAACACATCCAGCCAGTTTGCTAGGACCCAGCTATGCATTGCGATGTGCATGGGAACATGCACTGAATGCGCATCGACATCTGGCATTGGCTGCACATGGTTGCCCATGTTGCATGGATGTCCTTCGTTGGACTGGGGCAAATGTACGCAAAAATGCTTTAAACCAGGACTCTCCAACCTTGGGTCCCCCAGGTGTTGCTGGCCTACAGCTCCCAGCATACTCAGCCAGCATGGTTAATGGCAAGGGATTCTGGGAGCTGTAGGCCAGCAACACCTGGGGACCCAAGGTTGGAGAGCCCTGCTTTAAGCACTTTAAAACACAATATAGATGAATTATTATTTAGTAGTACTGGTAATAGTAGTAGTACTAATCCTCTATATCTCAAGGAGCGTCTCCAGCAACACCAAGTGGGCCGCTCAACAAGATCTGCCACAGACGGCCTTCTCCTTGTCCCTTCAGCCAGAGCAGCTAGACTGGTCGGGACGAGGAAGAGGGCCTTCTCTGTGGCAGCCCCCGTACTATGGAACTCTCTCCCAAGTGACCTCCGCCATGCCCCCTCTCTGCTGAGTTTCCGCCGCTCATTAAAAACTTGGTTATTGAGGCAGGAATATGGGGTGGGCTAAGATTTTAAAATTTTATACTGTTTTAATGTATTTTAATGGAGAAAAATGTTTTAATGTATTTTGTTCTGTTTTATTTTCTGTACATCGCCCAGGGTGGCCGGTTTGCCGGCCAGATGGGCGATAGATAAATGCAAATAATAATAATAATAATAATAATAATAATAATAATAATAATAATAATAATAGTGAATATGTGTCTGTCCGTCCATCTGTCAGCATCATAACGCCAAAACGGTGGAACCTAGACACCTGAAACTTGCCATGCATACTAAGGGGACCCTGGGAGTGTGCACCTTGGGGTTATTCTGTTTTTAAAACGCATTACTGCACTGTAATTCATTGAAATGTGTCCATGTTGTCGAAGCCTGCAGTGACATCTTCAGCCACTAGGGGCAGGCTTCCCTAGCCCGCACAGAGCTTTGCAGCCCATACAGTTTGCAGTCAAGGGAAATTATTAGGCTGAGCGAAAGTGTTCCATGCCTGCCCCTTCCCCCTGCTGTGGGGTAGACCCCCTCAGGGGAATGGAGTGGACACACCCCTCCCTCAGGGTGCTTATAGGGGCGCACCATGGCTGGAGGAGGGCGCGTCTAGGGGTGCCAGCGGCCTTGGCTTCACTCAGACTGGGTGGACACAACATGTCCAACTCTGACAGCCCTAGAGGTGTGCTCGAAGGCTTCGCTGTATCAAACGAGGAGCTATTCCAACCCGCGCAAAGCCAGCTCCATTCACTAGTTAGTGTATATATATATACAGTCATGCCTTGGATTGAGAGCATAATTCGTTCCGGAAACGTGCTTGTAACCCAAAACACTCGTGTCAAAACGAAATCCCCCCCAAAAAAATGTGTACAGAGATTTTAATTTAAGCCGTACTACCGTACTTGTCTTGCAAGATGTCGCTTGTATAAATTTGCTTGTCTTGCAAAACGCTCTCAAACCAAGTTACTTGCACGTCAAACGAATCCTTTACAGGACCATCTTCCATCTGGTAACCTGTGTCCTCACTGTGGAAAGCTGTGTGGATCTAAAATTGGCCTCCACAGTCACTTACGGACCCATCGCTAGAGTCTACACAATTTTTCTTTAGAATTTCCTCCTTTTAAAGTTTCCTTTTTGTAAATTTTTATCCTGGAAGACAATCTTACTCGGTCACGAGTGATCACCTGATGATGATGATATGTGTGTGTGTGTATGTATATATATAAATAACACAAAACTAATATTGGTAATTAACTTCCAACAGGCTGCATGTTTCAAGCATTATCAACTCCCCGTGCGGAAGCGTGTTCTGCGCAGGAAACTTGTGATCCCCGAAACAGCCGTGTCGGAATATAGGGAAAATATTTACATACCGTTGTGACTTCCAGAGGATTCGCATCCACTGAGCCAAATTTCTGTCGGCCTCTTAAGCGCGTCAGCTTTAGAGTTACACAGGCCCTCGAGGAGCAGCAGCGCTGATGAGAAACACAGCGATAAGTCCCAGCCTTCTTGCATAGCGTTCTTGGGTTCCACAGAGGGGTGAGCTGCAAACTCTTGCCAATTTTTGTTGCTGAAGCACGTAGGTACGTATATGTTGGTGTGCTTGCAGTGCTGAAATTGTGCCAAATATTATTATTAATGAATTGTTATTAATTGGGAGCCAGTGTGGCGTAGTGGTGAGAGTGTTGGGCTGGGACTCGGGAGATCTGGGTTCTAGTCCCCACTCTGCCATGAAACTCACTGGGTGACTTTGGGCCAGTCACTGACTCTCAGCCTAACCTACCTCACAGGGTTGTTGTGAGGATAACATGGAGAGGAGAAGGAGGAGGAGGATTATGTAAGCTGCCTTGGGTTCCTTGCAGGAAAAAAGGTGGGGTATAAATATAATAAATAAATAAATTGCTATACTGCCCACTAGTCAAAGCTCTCTGGGCAGTTAACAACAGTTCATGCAATGCAATCAAGTACAAGATACAAATACAATAAAAACGGCATACAGCTTCAATACAAAATGTAAAACAATTTGAACAAAATGTGGTGACAGTCACTAGGTTAGATCAGATGATGTTAGAAAAAGATTGGACACCTTCACGGAGGTCTCAGGTCTATGACAGTTAAATACCACTGCCACTTTACCTCTGAATAACAAAGGCCAGGGGCAAAATGCTGCGATGACTGACATCTCCGTGGCCTGCTCGTAGGCTTCTGGCTGTCCCCTGCTGGAAACAGGATGGTTGGGTAGAATGAAACCTTGTTCTGATCCAGCCGGCCTCATGTGGGGTGTGTGTGTCTTTCTCGCAATAACGGAGCACAAAACGACCACTTTGCAGTCGCTCGTCTCAGAGCCCTGAGTAATTTAGAAAAGCCCGACTGGCAGGCGAGCATGGCATACTGCAGCAATGACATCACAGACCACAAACCCCGGGGTAGGCCACGTTCAACCCACGCAAGTTATTTGGCCCATCTGTTACTGATGCCTTTTCTCTTCCCCCCCCCCCCCCCCCCCGACATCACCTCCCGGCCAGCTCGAACTCTTCCTAAATTTTGCTCCAACTGGAAAGGCAAGATTGCACTCTTCCAGTCTCTGTACCCATCACTCTTGCTGGACTAAAACAAAACTGCAATGCACAGGAATAAAAGATTCAAGACATGCTTGCATCCCCACCCTTCTCCCCAATTTCAGCCTCTGCTGAAGCTCCAATATGAAAAGAATTGTTACTGAATGGCAGTAATGCCAGATTTGCCAATATAGTACATTCACCGAGGTCTGCTAGAGTTGTGAGATCTCTCTCTCTCTCTCTCACACACACACACACACTGCCTGGCCCTACCAGTTTGCAGGCAAATTGCAGACTGAAGTCCCACTGGAATCAACAGGACAGGCTATACATGCGTTTACTCAGAAATAAGGTCCACTGAGTTCAATGAGACTTACTTCCTTGTAGCGAGGATGCCTCGAAAGAAATGCAGCCTTAAGCGTATTTCTTCAGTCTAACCGAACTTTGATCAGGATCAATATCCTATCCTCAGAGAGCAGTCCCCGTTGCCACGCCAGCGCCAGATGTCATGATTTCGATCCCCACTCTTGGAATTTTTCAGTAGCTTCTCTGAAAACCGAAGCGGCGATATTTCCTTTCTTAAAAACAAACAAACCAAAAAACCCGAACGCCTATTCAAGCTGCTAGACCTCTTGGACGCAAAAGCCTCCAAGCAAAGCAGCCCATGCAGTGTGTGTGTCCTAGGAGGACCTCCGCTGCAGATGCTGGCCTGCAAAAACAGTACTCCTTTTTCAGCTGCGAGCAAACTTCAACCTAAAATGTGGAGGTTGGTGATACTAAGAGGGTTACAGCTCCAAGGGATTTCCAGAGCCCAGCATCTGGCTCTGTGTGGACACGACCTTAAAAAAAAAATTAAATTTAAAATTAAAATGTGGTGCTTTTTTTCCTGGAAGACTTGAAAAAGAAAACAAAAAGCCGTGTCACCCAAGCAGCTTTTTGTAAGCCATAAATTTTAAAAGCTAATGGAGTTCCGAGCGTCATCGTAACTTATCCTGACACTAATTTTTCCCTGCAGTAATCAAACTGCGCTCTTCTGGGTGCCGACCAGAAGCCACAAGATGAGCTGTCGCTTGCCAAGAGAAAGATGCTCAGAATGGAAATGCAGAATCCAGGTAAGCACATTTGATGATAAACATTGATGCAGTATAAGATCCCTTCTGACCCAGAACTCAGCCATTTAGAACATGGAAATTATATATATATATATATATATATATATATATATATACAGGGCTTTTTTTCTGGTGGAACTCACCGGAACTGAGTTCCAGCACCTTTTCTTCTATTAATTGCATTACAATTTAATCGCCATCTACTCCCAAGGAAATGTAATCCAAGAGTTCCGGTACCCTTTTCTCCAGAAAAAAAGCACCCTTTTCATTTCCCTCTCCCCCCAACTGTGGTGTTCCAATCTTCTTCACTCTCTTACAGTGCATATTTACTCAGGAGTAAGTCCCACTGAGTTTGGTGAGACTTACTCCCTGGGTGAACATGCGCAGGATTGAAGCCTTCAGATGATTCTCATCCATCTCGAACTCTAGAATTATTTTAACTCGAGAAATGGCCACATTCTCCCCACAAAAGATAAATTAAAAAAAAAAAATCAATCTATCTTCTGGATCTGTAAACCTGCCGTGGGTCACTGCATGAGATAAAGGATAATGAGAACATCGGCATGAGTTAAGGGATATAAGAAGAAGATACACATTCGTCACACAGCCGAAGGGCTAGAAATACCGTAATTTAAAAAAGAAAATGAAAATGAAACAGTCTTAATTCCACCGAAAACCACCCGAACCATAGAATTCCTTGAGATTCAAACGTTGGGGCTGGTTTTGGTTTTTCCGCCCCCCCCCCCCTTCTTTTTTTACAAGAGCAGAAAGAATCGGCATAAATACCCAAAGGATTTCTGTCGAACTGGGATCCAGAAAGAGTTCTGCTCGGATCCTCGGCTGGGATGCCCGGCTTTCACAAGGGATGCTTTGAAAGCCAAACAACGGCGAAGGAGCCTTGCCAGTTTTTATTTTTATTTTATCATCATCATCATCATCATCATCATCATCATAATCATCATCATCATTTTATTATTTTAAAAAAGCAGGGAACAACAGAGACAGGTCACCTCTGCAACCCCCTTTCCCAATTTTTTTTTTTATTTTTTTTTTACACCTGCCGGAAGGTAGAAGGATAAGGTCACTTACTCTGGTGTCAGGCTGTACGGAGGGCCGGCCCTGGTATGAAGACGAGGAGGAGGAGGAGGAGGAAGATGACTCGAGCCCCGGCTGGTGGAAAGTTGACTGCAGTGTCTCTTCTTCCTCCTTCCGTAGCACAATGACATTGTTCGGGATTCTCTGGCAGAGCAAACTGCTCAGCTCAGCAGACTTCCCCTGACAGTGCCGCAACATGGGGGGGTGCGGGAGTCCTGCATACCAGCATGTGCGAGAGACTCTTAAAGGGGCAGGCAGACGTGAGCGGGGGTGGGGGTGGATGGGAAATAAGTAAATTAAAAGGCGCGCTATTGGCAGTTTGCAGCCTCAAGGGCGCATGGGAGCATCGCCAAGGTCATCCGAGAACCACCACCACCACCACCACCACCAACGGTCTCCCTGATGGTCTTTCTGGCCCTAGTGAAGGAGAGAGAGATTTCTCGAGGCAGGGGGTGGGTGCAAGGCAAAAATGAGCATCGGATCCGTCACGGTTTGGAACGGACTAGATGTATGCGCTAGGCCGGCGCACGGAAACTAACGGGGGGCTGTGCGTACGGGAGAGCGCTGCGGTGTGCTCTCGTGCGAGCCCCGCTCGCTCCGTGCACACAGGGGACGTGGCCGGCCGATCGCCCTCTTTCCACAATTGATGATTGATTGATCGGTCGATTCACTGCGCTGATATCCTGCCTTCCGCCCACCCCCTTTTGCAAGGAGCCAAGAGGCGGCTTACATAATCCTCCTCCTCCCCCTCTCCATTTTATCCTCACAACAACCCTGTGAGGTAGGTGAGGCGAAGAGTCAGTGACTGGCCCAAAGTCACCCAGGGAGCTTCATAGCCAAGTGGGGACTAGAACCCGGGTCTCCCGAGTCCTGGTCTAACACTCTAACCACTACGCCACACTGGTTCTCTTAAAGGTTTTCATAATTATGTTTTACTGTTTTTATTATGCTTTTATGTTTTACACAGCGGTAAAGCCACTATACATCACATCAATAATAATTCACAATTGATAAACAATACGAAGAATGAAATAACTTCTGATGGTTTACAAGAGACCTTCTCTGGTCCCATTTGTCAACACAATGGCCCTGTGAGGTAGGCCGGAATGAGCCTCAACGGTGTTGCTTTTGTGCAATGGGCCAGCAGCACTGATTCTCTTAGTGCCTGGGCTGGCATATGGACTACCAGGTGCCGAGCAGATGTGGCTGGTGGGCATAAGTATATCTGAAAACATCCCCCCAGGGTGCAACCTAAAAAGAACCCTGCCTAGAGTAATATGAGGTGTAGAACCCTTCGGCAGTTTCTGGTGGTTCCAACGTCAGTGGGGGCAGTGTACCCACTCCGGGTTTCAGTCTGAACTTTAAAGGAGCTATCCTTGGTGCTGAACCTATTTTGGGGATAGGGTTCAGCATCATGGATAGCTGAAGGTCCAGGCTGAAACCCGGAGTGGGTACCTCACCCCACTGGCATTGGAGCCACTAGCCTCCGCCGGAACCCTTGAGATCTTCTTCTACTCCAATTCCCATGAGCCCCTGCCAACAGGGGCCAAGCTCAGGGTGGTGGGTGTTACAGTTCAACAACGTCCAGAGAGCCACCAGTTCCCCACCCCTGGGGGCGAGCGTGTCTGCCTGGGGCTGGGGAGACCCGGGTTCAAATGCCCAGTCGGCCCCATAGCGGCCTAGGCAACCTTTGGCCAGTCGCTGTCGCTCAGCATAACCTACCTCACAGGGTTGTTGGGAAAAGAAAATGGCAAGGGGAACAATTATACACTTGGCCCCGATCTCTTTGGAAGAAGGGCAGAATATAAATGAAATTAATAATTGAAAATAAGGATGACTTCCAGGTACTGGATGAATAAGGTACTGTACGGTTCCTGAGCAACTTGCCTAGTAAGCCCCAGCAGGAACTGCATTCCAGAATTAATCATATTCATATCTAAAAATAAATAAATAAAAGCAGTTCCCAGAATTCCATCCCATGTCGCTCAACATTCTGTCACACTCCGGAGTGACCAACAGCTTTTCTACATGAGGCGCCCGTGATTCCCTACTCACAGTTGTTTATGGGTTCTTTAGACAACGTTGTGACCCTCCGATTTCACTTCTGTGTCTAAAGAGCACTTTCAGCAAGTTTTCTTTCTTTCTTTCTTTCTTTCTTTTTGAGCGAGGAAAATGCGGTATTATTTCCGAAAGCGAAAGAAAACCCTTCTTTCACTCATGGATTTGTGCTATTCCGTTATGCCACAGTGCCACCTAGAGGCTAGGTAGCAGAAATGCAGGAAAGGAAACACCCTTTGTGTAGCGCTCGGATCTCAATTCTGCAGTGAAACCTCAAGGAGATAAGCAGCACGTTACGAGCCTCGTGTAGAAAAGCCCCAAAGAAACAGAACCCAGGGACAGAGCTATGCATAGGAGGGGTGATGCATATAGAATGGCTCAGTTCTCAGGAGCTCCCAGTTAGTTCTATGGCAGGGCTGGGCAATCCTTTTGCTGTTGAGGGCTGCATTCCCTCGTGGGTAATCTGTCAGTGGGCTCATGCTTCTGAGTCCTGATTCAAGGTGCTGGCTTTAACTTATAAAGCCCTACATGGCTTGGGATCACAGTACCTGATGGAATGCCTCATTGCCTCTCCCTCCCAACCTGAATCTACCCGGGCACTACAATGGACATCCGAGGCCTTCCTCCGAGTGCCACCTCCCAGGGAGGCTCAGAAGGTGGTAACAAGGGAGAGGGCCTTCTCAGTGGTGGCCCCCGCGATTATGGAATGCTCTCCCCACTGAGGCCCACAAGGCACCGACGCAGTCACCTTTTCGGCACCAGGTTAAGACCGCCCTCTGCTCCCAGACATTTAATGGCATGTGATGGGACATGTCAGCTGCTTTAACAGGTCTAGTGGAGTGGTGTGTGTGTTTTTTTTTAATTGAAATTGTTTTTAGCTGTTTAAACTGTTTTAAATTTTGTCTATTTTTTATGCTGCATTTTATTGTATCCGGGTTTTGTCTTTGGGGAATTGCTGTGAACCGCCCAAAAGGAAATAAATAGAACATCCGTGGTGGGCAGGGCCGAAGCCAGCGGTGGGCAGGGCCGAAGCCAAACGTGGTCACCCCTTTTCTCTCTCTCTCTCTCTTTCCGCCCCTCCCTTTCCCTATCTGGCACCCCAATTTCTTCCCCACTTAGTGAGCTGCTGAGGAAACAGGGGAGAGGCTGGCAACCCACATGTCTGTGGGGCTCCTTATCCATTACAGCGATTATTCTGATCTTTAGAGGAGCTATCCGTGGTGGTGCTCCATGGTGGTGAACCTATTTGGGGGGCGGGGGGAGTTCGGCACCACGGACGGCTCCTATAAAGCTCAGAATAAAAGCTGCAACGGATAAAGAGCCCCACTGACACAGGAGTCACCCGGCCTCCCCTTGAAGGAAGGGATCGACGGCTCTTCCAGAGGTCCAAACTGTTCGCATGCAGAGGGCTTTTGAGATTAGGCCGGGGGGGGGGCGTAAGTTGTTGCCCACCCCCTGTTCTTTGGTTCTTAGGGAGCAGGGTGAGGAAGAGGGGCAGTTTAATTAGTACCTCGCAGGGCGGAGGTGAGGAGCAGAAGAAGAAAAGAACCGAGGGCCGCTGCGCTGAGCAAGCGCAGAGTAAACGTGGGCCTGCAGAATGATTACGTATTCCTGGACACTGCAGACGGGGGTCCCTCCCAAGCAAGGGTGACCGGCAGTGACTTGCTTCAGGCCTGCCAGCGATCCCATGGCAGAGAGAGAGAGAGAGAAGATCCAAAGTAGGGACTCCTTCTTTCACAGCGGAGTCTCTTTGTAACCGGTTTCCAAAGTTTAGCTTCAGTCTTCCCTTACAAATCCAGCCTTTTTCTTCCAGTCAGTCTTCCGATGAATACAGCTGAATACGCAAAAGCAGTTTTATTTATTTATTTATTTATTTATTTATTTTTACATTTATATCCCACCGTTTTTTTTTCCTGCAAGGAACCCAAGGCAGCTTACATAATCCTCCTCCTCCTCCTTCCCCCCATCTGATCCTCACAAACAACAACCCTGTGAGGTAGGTTAAGCATAAGTATAATGGTACGACCCAGGCGGATCAGGCTGAAAAGGAGAGGAACCACAAGATTGTAAAGTCCAACTAACTCTCTCACTCCAGGTATTTATTTTTATTTATTTATTATTTATTTATTATATTTATACCCCGCCTTTTCTCCTGCAAGGAGCCCAAGGCGGCTTACGTAATCCTCCTCCTCCTCTCCATCTTATCCTCACAACAACCCTGTGAGGTAGGTGAGGCTGAGAGTCAGTGGACTGGCCCAAAGTCACCCAGTGAGTTTCATGGCCGAGCAGGGACTAGAACCCGGATCTCCTGAGTCCCAGTCCAATACTCTAACCACTACGCATCCTATCAATGCTTAGGGGGGGGAAAGTCCTATGGCTGGCTGGGGAATGGCCTAGGGGTTGTAGTACTTCTCTCTCTCTCTCTCTCAGCATGATAGGGTTGCGTCCTTAGTCGTTCACTGCAAATTAACTCAGATAGTCCAGATGACTAAATGCCATACATCAGAAAAACCGAATCCAAAGGTATGAACTGTCTCAAGATACCTACGGAGCAGAAAAATTCAGATTGCTCAAGGAAGTGAGCCAAATTGCACACTATGGAAGATCAAAAAATGCAAGACACCAGCAGGCGTTAGACCAGGGGTGGGCAACACGCTCCCTCCCGACCCTCGAAAGTTGCCCGCCCCTGGTTTAATGCCTGCTGGTGTCTTGCATTTTTTGATCTTCCATCGCGGGCAACTTTTGAGGGTTGGGAGAGAGAGTGTTGCTCAGCGCTGTTCTGTGCTGACTGGCAGTGGCTTTCCAAGATTTCAGACAGGCCATTGGTTAGGAATGATGGGAGTTGTAGTCCAAAACATCTTGGGGGACCCAAGTTGTAGAAGGCTGAATTCTAACCAATTAATTAACTAAGGGTGCAATCCTATCCGTGCTTAGACAGGAAAAAAAAGGCCTATCAGCATGCCCCAGTCAGAATGGCTAACTGGGGCACGCTGGGAGTTGTAGGACTTTTTTCTGTCTAAACATGCATATCGCGCCCTAATCTTTGTAGCCCTTATAAATTCTACTATCGTTAGTCAATATCAATGCAAGTTACTTAGGGTGTGGTCCAGTGGGGCTGTCTGTAACTCCTCCGAACTTGGAGGATTCCTATGGGGCATCCTAGGTAGGGCGGGAGGAGCACGGAGGCCGAACACCATCAGTGGGAGACATACACTCTGCATTGACAAAGGAGAGGGCCTTCTCTGTGGTGGCACCCCAACTTTGGAATGCCCTCCGAAAAGGAGATACGATTGGCACAAACTTTGTTTTCTTTTCAGCAGCAACTTAAAATGTTCCTTTTTGCCCAGGCATTAGCATTTTAAAGTTTAAAATTTAATTATTATTATTATTATTATTTTTAAACCCCAACATAATTGTTCTGTTTTTCTTTGGTTGCCGATTGAAGAATTTGTTGCCATTGCGGTATTTTGCCTTTTAATTTGTAACTGCATGGTTTTTAATATCGGATTTGGGTTTCGGTTTGTTTGTTCATCATGTTGCATACACCGCCCTGGGATCCCTTATGGCTGAAGGACGGTCGATAAACTGTAAAATTTATCAACACACACACATATATAAAATGCTTTTGTTTTGGAAAACACAAATTATGATTTAAGGCCAAAACAGTCCAGGTGAAATATATAAATATATGCCTACATATAACAACTGCAAAATTAGCAAACAAGGAGCAACCATAAGAACTAGAAAGGCTTTTAACACACACACACACACACACACACACACACACACACGGTGGAAACTTATAACTGCAGTCATAAGACCTAGAAAATTTAGCCAGAGCTACATTCTGGTAAAGCAAAGACTGCAGGGGAGAGAGACAGACAGACAGACATGATCGGAGATTCTATAAATAACACAGAGGTAAAAGGCTAAATGAATGAAGGGAATTTATTCCACGTCTCAGAAGAGGATCGGAGAGAAACAGGGAGAGCTTGAAGCAAAGGAAAGAAGAATTTAGGCTGGACAATATGGAAAAAAGGGTTTAAGTCAGGGGTGTCAGACTCCAACACCCATGATCCCTGACCTCTGGCCATGCTATCTGGGGCTAATGGGAGTTGGTGTCCCAACAACATCTGGAGGGCCACTGCTGGCCTGCTCCTGGTTGAAGAGGCAAGACGTACTCTAAAGTAAACCTCCTGGGAAATGTGAAGTTGCAGTGGAGGGGGACAGAACACCCGGGCCTGAAGACCCCACTAAACGAACCATCACAGATACCTTGTACGGCTTTTAAAACAGTGGGATCCTGTGTGTGTCTGCTCAGTTCCATTGAGATCGGTGGGGCTTATTTATTTATTTATTTATTTATTTATTATATTTATTAATCGCCCATCTGGCCGGTCACCCAGCCACCCAAGTAAGCGTGCAATAGGACTGCAGCCAAAGAGCACGCTCCCATACAAGCCTACTCAGAGGGAAGTCCCATTGGCCATGCCGGCTGAGGACTGTGGGAGTTGTGGTTGGTGGCGCCAGTGCTCGTGGGGCTACATATCCACTCCAGGTTTCAGCCTGAGCTTTAACGGAGCTGTCCATGGGGCTAAACCTATTTTTGGAGATAGGGTTCGGCGCCGCGGGGATCACTCCTGCAAATTTCAGACTGGAACCCGTTGCGGATACGCCGCCCCACTGACATCGGAGCCAGTGGTAGTCCAACACGTCTGTAGTCCAACACGTTTGGAAGGCACTGGGATGGGAGAGGGCAGTGTCAAGTATTGCACCCTCAATCAAGACAGGCCACAATCTTATACACACCGACCTGAGAGTAGGTCCCATTTCCCCCAACAGGACTTCACTTCCGAGTAGACCTGCATAGGATCGCACCGTGAATCTGAACACAATCTGAATATGGATGAAGACAATAATTCTCAAAGGGAACGGGGAAAGTATCCTGTAAGGCCCCACTCCAGCTAAAGACAGTTGTGTTCTTTGAGACCCAAAGAAAGATGGCGTTGGAGGGTGGCCCTTCACTTGGAAGCATGGCAGCCTCCCAGTTTTAAAAAGTAATTCATTAAAAGATCTTAATTAAAAAATAAAAATAAATAAATAAAATTAAAAAATAAAAATCAGGAGGCTCCAAGAGAAGTGTCCACGTGTACCGTGCTGGAGACCCCATTTCTACGGGCAGCCTTCCCCCACCTGGCGGCCTCCCCAGATGTGTTGGACAACAACTCCCATCATCCGCAGCCAGCATGTCTGATGGGATTATGAGAGTTGCCATACAACACATCTGGTGGGGAACCAGTTTTGGGGAAAGCTACTCCACCGCTTCACGCACTCGGTGGGAATCGTCACAAACACACACCCCAAGGAGCAAACTTCCTTCCTGCGGCAATTGTGTTCCTTAAGGTTGGGGTGGCGGTTCTCACGGCACGAGCCTAGCGTACAAACAGTCCTAGGCACAAAGTGCTTGGCAGTTCGTACAGTACCGAGTTCTAAGCCAGCGCTTTAATGCCAACACTTCTGCCTCCTTCGAGCATCTCCTCAAAACCCACCTTTTCTGTGACGCTTTCAACGCGAGCCCTTTGCCCGGGGATGTGTCGTGACTCTCAGCCGCTCCGTTGTGCTGAAGAGCATTCAGGTGTGGGTGAGGCTCAAGCTACCTCCTCGGGGGAAGGACAGTAAGACTTCAGTTGTTGGCTTTAGCTCCCTGCTGAGACAACATCTTCCTATTGTCTTAGCAGGAAAGAGCTTCATCCAGCAAGACCCACCACCTGGAGCTTTCCAAGGTCCTACTTTCTTCTTGCCTTGCTCTGCCTTCCTAACCTTGATCTTGCTGCCAGCTTCCCCTGTGAGCCTCAAGGAACCACAGGATGGGACAGAGTGAGGAACTGTGGCCCAAGGGCTGCAGGTAGACCTTGGCCTAGAGCAGGGCTCTCCAACTGTGGGTCCCCAGATGTTGCTGGCCTACAGCTCCCAGCATACCCAGCCAGCATGGCTAAGGGCAAGGGATTCTGGGAGCTGTAGTCCAGCAACATCTGGGGACCCACAGTTGGAGAGCACTGGAATTCTACTCACTTTTCACACACACACACACACACCCAACCACACACACACCCAACCACACACACACCCAACAGAGCCAGTGTGGCATAGTGGTGAGAGTGTTGGACTGGGACTCAGGAGATCCGGGTTCTAGTCCCCGCTCGGCCATGAAACTCACTGGGTGACTTTGGGCCAGACACTGACTCTCAGCCTCACCTACCTCACAGGGTTGTTGTGAGGATAAAATGGAGAGGAGGAGGAGGATTACGTAAGCCGCCTTGGGTTCCTTGCAGGAAAAAAGGCGGGGTAGAAATATAATTAATAAATAAATTTTGAGCAAAGAAATGTGGACCTTGACAGGAAAGAGAATTCCCAGTCCTGCCCTTGTGCCTATGCCCTACTGTAACTAGACCTAAATATGCATAATGACAACTGCATATCCTTCCCCTATCTCTCCCTGTGTCTATTTCTAGAATGCAGTCCCCTTGGGGGCAGGGACCTATCTTCTTGTACTTCAATAACTGCATATTCATGATGGTCTGTAGTACATAGATGGTGCAATATAAACACATAAAAAATATACGGTAATAATAAAACTGCTCTGAGGACATCTGCTAGCTGGGCAGAATAATAATAATAATAATAATAATAATAATAATAATAATAATAATAATTATTATTATTATTATTATTATTATTATTATTATTATTATTATTATTATTTTAAAAAGGCTTTTTGGTCAGGGCACCTGTCATATCCCAGTTAGGGGATTCCTCCTCAGAGGATGACCTGTTGACCCCAGTAACTGCCAGAAATCACCCATGCCAATGGTCCAAGAAGACCCCAAGCCCTTGCGGGAGACCGATGGGGATCTGTCAAGTCCGGGACGTGAGTGGCAGGTGTGTCCTTGACCAGAACACCAGGGGTGATGCAGGTGGGTGGAAAGCCGAGGCTACTTGGGCAAGGGTCAGATACCGGCGAGGTGTGGGAGGGCCAGAGGCAAGAGCAGGATCCAGACCAGGCCGAGATCAGATACAAGCAAGGCGGGGAAGAAGGGTCAGAGGCGAAGGGCAAGTCAAACACCAGCAAGGTGTGCAGGGCCAGGGGGGCATCATTGGGAACAGGCACGGGCCAAGTATCGGCGAGACTGGAGGCAAAAGTGCAATGCTGCCACTATGGCTGTGGCCAAGCAGGGCAGCCACAGGAAGCCTCTTCATAGGGCTTCCTGTGGGTCCCAGCTGGTCTTCATGAGTGGACTGCTCTAGTCCTGCAAGTACCTACACAGCCACCGGTGCTGGTCCTGCAAGTATTTGTGGGCGGCCTTCTCCATCAGGCCACCAGGTGGAGCTGCAGCACTGAGCCAGCAGCCGAGCAGATCCCGACAGGATACACACACACACACACACACACACACACACACACACACACACACACACGACCCCCCCCCCCCCGGGAAGGAGATTGCTCTGCCGCAGGGCTGGAACAGCCCCCAAGCCCCCAGGAGTGGCGACCCCCTGAAGAGGCAGGCTGGAGCCCTTGCACTCGGGAGAGGTGCACAGTTGCGGCAAAGGACTACTCGTGACTGAGTGTAGGGCTCCTCGCGTGTAGGGGCTGTCCTCACAAGCAGGACTTCTTCCGGAAGCCTCCCGTGAACTCCGGCTGAGCCCTCGGTGGGGTTCAAGCAGCTCCTAAACGCCGCAGCCCTGGGCCTGGGAGAGCTGTGTTGGAACACCAGCTCTGGTCCCTCAACTTCCTCGTGTGATCTCCTCGGACGGATCTCCTGTAGGCCACTTTGGACCGCGCCTCCCACTCGGTCCTCCCCTGCCGCTGTGCTCTGAGAACGGCCTTGACTCCGATGCTGGCCTCCTCCGGAATTGTGCTGGGCTTCCGGAACTCTGAAGGTTACGACGACAGCTCCAGATTCCAGACCCAAGAGGCGCCATCCCGGAGAAGCTCTCGGGGGGCGTTGCCTCCCAGGGGTGGGCGGGGCCAGAGGCAAAAGGGGAGGGGCCAGAAAAAACAAACATCCCAACATATTGGGGCTTTAAACTCTTACTGCCGGGGAAACAAAGCCTTGGGAAAGGTGTTTCAGGTTTAGAATTTGGAGGTGGGGGCGCAAATGGCACAAAAGCCAGAAAGACACCAAAGGGTTGGGGGAGTGCCGTTTTTTCCCCCCTGTGTCCCATTTTTCTTTTCCAACAGTCACTCTACATTCTCTGGCTACCGAGAAGCCTCAGTCCCTAATTGTGTTGTAATTCTTCTTGCCGCCTTGAGTTGTTGTTGTTTTAATTGATTTAAGATTATTATTTTCTGTACTTCTGCAAAGCTTGGCATTCCCCTGAGCGTCCCGATACCTCCCTGTTGTTCCTCGGTGGACCCGTTTTGGCTACAGTCCTGTCGGCACTCCCCGCCTGAGTTGAGTATTCGAAGGAACGAGGCCTGGTGGTTACTGGGATGGGAGACCCCCTCCTCTAGTTTCTCGCACTGAGCAGGAGGTTGGACTCGATGGCCTTGTAGGCCCCTTCCCGACTCTACGATCTGTGAATCTACCAGACGAGAAGGTAAGGTGAATGCAATTCCGTCCTTTGACCCGAGTTGCCAAAGCAAGGCCAGACCTATGTCAAGTAATTAAGAGTCGCGCGGATGCTTTGACATCTTGCGCACTGTTACTGCAACACCGGGATGGAAGGGAGCATGGGGGTGGTGGCGAAGCATCTGGAATTTGCCATGTGCAGATGGATGCCGATTTACGGTATCGCGTTGCGGAGAAGAAGCCCGTGTAACTAAGGGTTTCCGAAACGCCACTTCCCACCCTGTGAGTCACCGGAACAGCTTGGCCTTGGATCAGTGTTCAAGAGCGTGCTCGTGGGTTACTCAGAGGTTACTCAGGCCATGGCAAAGAGAGGAAGGAAGGTGACTGCGCTCAGGAAGGGAAGGCCACCGCTCGATGAGCTGTCCATGACTTGACTTTGTTTTTCGTTCTGCTGAAAGTTCACCCCCACACCCTTGCAAACCAGAACAACATGAACTCAGTTCCCATTTTTCTTTGGGTTAACTTGATTACTACTATGGTTATTGTTGTTGTTGTTGTTATATTCAATTTATTTTTTATTTACTGTACTTATAAACCGCCCCAAAACTGAAATTCTCTGGGTGGCGAACAGCACATTAAAAAATTTACCATGCAAACTTTTTAAAAAAACAAAACAAAACACGACACAGAATAACATCAAGATAAAACCAGCGGAAAAGAATAAAACCACTGCACCACAATCAAACCAGATTAAAACCAGCTGCACACTGGAGCACTAAAAAAACCCAACAACCAACAGTTCTCAAAATGCCTGGGAGAATTTTTAGAGGCAATATGCCCGTGCACACCAGTCGCTGGGGAACATGGGCGGGAGGGTGCTGTTGTACTCAGGTCCTGCTTGTGGGTTCCCCGCGGGCAGCTGGTCGGCCACCGTGTGAACAGAACGCTGGACTAGCAGAAGGACCCTTGGCCTGATCCAGCAGGGCTCGTCTTATATTCTTATGTTCACCAACCATTTGGTGGCTTCCTGGCTTTTGTGCTGTTTTTTCCCCCATTCTAAAAGGTTGAAACGCCTCTCTGAATGTTTAATTAAGCACTTTAAGCTAAAATATGTCGGTGTTTTAAAATTATGTCTGTGGTATTTTCGGCCTTGCCCCTTTTGCCTTTGGGCCTGTCCCCACTGCCTTCTTTCCCACCCACTCCTGGAATTTATTTATTTATTTATTATATCTATACCCCACCTTTTTTCCTTCAAGGAACCCAAGGCGGCTTACATAATCCTCCTCCTCCTCCTCTCCATTTTATCCTCACAACAACCCTGTGAGGTAGGTTAGGCTGAGAGTCAGTGACTGGCCCAAAGTCACCCAGTGAGTTTCATGCAGCCCCCCCACCCTAGAAGTTCTCCAAAATGGAATTTGGCCCTCGGGCTGAAAGAGTTTCCCCAGTCCTGATCTAGACCAATGCAGCCTGGCCGGGTCAAAACAACAATGGTACCTAGCCTCAGTTTCCCCGCTGTTAAACGGGCATAATCACATGACCTGGGCTTCACCATCATCCAATGGGGACTCAGGGCTGTCCAGAGGGTTTATGGGGCCTGAGGCAGGCAGGCAGGCATGATGTTCAGGGGGGGACGCCCTCGCTCTTGACAAGGGCCGGCGCGCGGCACGTGCAAGCCACGTGTGCGAATTTTGGTGCGCAATGTTACCTGCCCATTCCTGGACAAGGACAGTGAGTGAGAAAGATTTTGCTGTGAACCAGGGGTGTACAATTTCATGCCTACAGTCCCAATCTGGCCGATTTCCATTTTGGAGTTCTCAGGAGTGAGAATACCCTTCCCACTCTTCACTCTTGTCATTGCTTGCATGTTCAGATATTATTATTATTACATCGCCCAGGGTGGCCGGGTGACCGGCCAGATGGGCGATTAACAAATACAACAAACAAATAAATAAATTAAAATTATTATTATTATTATTATTATTATTATTATTATTATTATTATTGTATAGTGCTTTCAAGTGTTCAAAACATTTCATATTCATTATGTAGTTGTAAGTCCGGCAACGACTGTGTGAGGTGAGGCAGTCTTCTATGCCCCCATATTGCAGAAGAGAAGACTGAGGCCGGGGTGGTGGTGGTGGCGGGGAGAGAGAGAGAACGGCTTCCATCAAACGCAGCCTTCCCCGACCTGTTGCCCAGCAGATGTTAATGGACTCCAACTCCCATCAGCTGCAGCCAGCGTGGCCGATGGCCGGGGATGCTGGGAGTTGTAGTTCAGAACATCCGGAGGGCACAAGGTTCGGGAAGGGCTGAGCTAGTGAGCGCATGTGGTCCAGGCCGAGATTCAAACTGAGGACTTCCCTGACTGAGTCGTAGCTTGGTATCTTAGCCACTATGTCATGCCAGCAGAGGGCAGGGGAAGAGGCAGTGACAGCAAGGCTCACCAGGGGGCCCCCCCCTGCAGGGGCAGGGGCCTTGGCGGGTGCCTGCTCGTTCCAACCCCTGGCGCCGGTCCCCATCCCGAGGAATCTCAGGTTTTCCCCAGAACACAGTTTGCGCGTCGGTGGGTTCTTTGCTCAAGATTGTACAGCCAACATCCTGGTCCCCCCACATTCTGGGTAAAGAGGATGTGTTTCACAAACCAAAGTCCGCTCACTGGGTGTGTGGAAACCGCTCGGGTTGCGTCATTGTATCCCCCAGCGCTTGATTTCCCTAATGACTCTGCTCACACTGGGCTCTCAGCCAACCCCTCAAAATAGAGAAAGAAAGAAAGAAAGAGAGAGAGAAAGAAAGAAAGAATCCCCCAGTCATTGTAAAACTCTGTACAAATACAGTGTGGAAAACTCTCAAAGGTCCACACCCCGTCTGCTGCTCCGTAAGGTATTGGCCTTTCCCCTATACGAGGAATGTGTAAGCGGCCTGCAATGCCATCAGCACCAAAGGTGTTGTGCTTGGCACATGTGGGAATTAGCCCTTGTTAAAAAAAATACTCCCCGTTCGACGTTGTCAAGATTCAGAAATGTAGAGCGGAGCTGCCTTCGATGCCATTGCCTGGCCGCTTCCTTCTACTTGGGGCGGGAGGCCGTGCAAGGTATTTTCTTCTCTTCTTGATCTCGGCGTCGATGTTACGGTGCAGGCCTCGCTTCGCTTATGCCCATTCCACAGTGGGGAACCGAGGCTGGGGGAATGACGCCGTGTGCGTCATTTAAGGCAAGGCTGGGCCAAAGGGAGATCTCCAGGTGTTTTGGACGTCAACTCCCAGAAGCCCCTGCTAGTATGGCCAAGGGTCAGGACTGCTGGGAGTTGAAGTCCATCAGGAGACCTGTTTCTGCCCACCCCTGGTTTAAGAACGGATTTACGGACAATGGAAAATCTGTTTCGTCCACGTTTTGCGGATTGTCAGGTGCCTTTTGTTCCGCCGTCTGCATGCTGATGGAATCCGATTTTGCGCAAATGTGTTTCTGCACATTTACGCAGATTCGCACTCCCGAAAATGTGCAAACCCTGCCCCCCCCCCCCCAAATAAGCAAATCTCTGAAAAATGTGTATTTTCATGCTTCAGCTGATGGGCCGCAGAATCAGTGCAGCTCGGAAAAGCCGGTCTGCTGAGGAATCCACGGGCCGGATTCTTAGAAATTCGAACTCGACTGCGTCTGTTTCTGATTTCTCCGACATTCCTAGGTTTAAGGTACTAAAAAAGGAGCTGAAAGGTGAAAACCTCTCCACTGATTCCGTTCCAAGCTCTATCTTTGTGAGGTTCTTGCAAGCCAACTCTCTGGTGGAGACCAGATCCAGATCCAGATCTGGATCAAGAGGCCTGGAGGTCCGCTCGTGGCCCACCGTCCAGAGCTTCCTTACCCCTGTTCTAAATTCTCCAGGGAGGGAGCTCAACCCCAAAATGCGAGCAACTAACCAAATTTTAACAAGGGTGTGCCCCCCCCCCGCTCCCCCCAAAAGGGATTGTAATTTACCTGGATAAAGGGGGGGAAAGAGATCACTCCCCCTTGTAAAACCAGGGGCAGTTGAAGTGTACGGCCTTGCTAAGACCTACCCAACTGGCTGGGTTCAGACAACACAACAACCCACACTCCAGGGCTGAGCGTGGGTTGTCGTCGAAGTGTGGGGGCTCTCGTGCTGTCTGAACCCAGCCGCGCGGACAAACCACGGTTTGTTTGCAAACCACAGACGACCCACAGTTCGCAACCCAACAAACCACCGGTTGTCCTCACGGGTTGTGCGTGTGGTGAGCCAACCCTGGTTCGTTAGCACGGCTGGGTTTGGAAAACACGATCGCCCACGGTTCAGCGACGACCCGCGGTTCAACGACAACCCTTGAGTGCGGGTTGCTGGAGCTGAGATTTCAGCCGGTGGGGGAGACAGAGTTCCAACTTGGATCTCATACTTTAGATCACAATGCTCCTCCCGTGTTTGCAGGATGTCCAAGAGCAGGCGCGCGCCTCCATCCCACACTTCCCCGCGCCAACCTTGGCCTCGAGTTACCTAAGCGTTGGATGATCTCAGTGCATTTCCCCCCCCCCCATCACCTCCACCCCACAGCAGTATATATGAGACACACTCCCCCTTTGCCAGCAGGCTGTACTGCCAAGACTTATGGCACAGATCCGGCACGCCAGAACAGTCTTTGGCGGGGACATTGAGAGTTCGCTTTGGCAGAAGGCGGCGCCTGGCAACCCTGCGCCGAGAGTTTCGACCGGGAAGCCTCGCCCGCGCCCAAAGCACGTGGCGGAGCCGGGCAAGGGGAAGTTACCGACGAGCGCTGGCCCCCAAGCAGCGGAGGCGGTTGGCGCCAACATCAACGGGGCTGTGTATCCACTCCGGATTTTACTCCGAACTTTTATACTCTGGTTTCTCTTCAGATCATATAAATCTTTCGCCTTTTACGGATTTTACTCTGAACTTTTAAGGAGCTATCCATGATACCGAACCCATTTGGGGGGGGGATAGGGCTCAGCACCGTGCAAAGCTCCTTTAAAGTTCAGACTAAAATCTGGAGTGGATACGCAGCCCCTCTGACATCGGAGCCAGCAGCCTCCCATGCCCCCAACGATAGACATTCTCTAGAACATTCTTCTTGAATGGTCTATTATTATTATTATTATTATTATTATTATTATTATTATTATTATTATTGATAATATAATATTAATATTATTATTACATTTATATTCTGATATTTTTTTCCTCTGGAAAAGAACCCAAAGTGGCTTACATAATCCTCCTCCGCCTCTCCATTTTATCTTCACAACGACCCTGTGAGGTAGGTTAGGCTGAGAGTCAGCGACTGGCCCAAAGTCACCCAGTGAGCTTTATGGCCGAGCGGGGACTAGAACCCGGATCTCCCGAGTCCCAGTCCAGCACTCTAACCACTGCGCCATACTGGCTCTCCTATACCGCTACAAGCAGCCTTCAGTCTGATGGGTAAGGAGGAAGGGGGGGAGAGAAGGGGGTGGCAGGTGGGCAGAGAGAGAGAGAAGAAGGGGGTGGCAGGCAGAGAGAGAGAAAGGGGTGGCAGACATGGTCAGAAACAGGGTGAGAGAAAGAGACAGAGAGAGCATGTGCACAAGAGAGATGGCAGAGAGAGAGAGAGAGAGAGAGACTGGGTTCAGACAACACAATAACCCACACTCAAGGGTTGAGTATGGGTTGAGTGTGGGTTGTCATTGAGCCGTGGGATGTTGCAGAGACATGGGTCATTGTGTTGTCTGAACCCAGCTGCGCTAACAAGCCATGGCACGAACGACCCGTGAAGAGAACCCCTGGTTTGTGGTTGGGCTGTGAACTGTGGGTTGTTCGCCATGGTTGGTTATCTCGGCTGGTTTCAGACAACACAATAACCCACATTTCAATGACAACATGGTTCCACACCAACCCATACTCAACCCTCGTGTTGTCTGAACCCAGTCAGAGAGAGAGAGAGAGAGAGAGAGAAGGGGCAACCCCACGCCAGCCCTGTTTTAAACTAACAGATGCGCACTATCCTGCTCCAAGACAAGCAACAGAACCCACTCCAGTAATACCTGAATGAGCCAACAGTTCAGAAAAAGGAGGCACACGCGCGCGGCGCATCCCTCTGAACTTATATCAACTCCTTTCTCAAAGCCCGTTCGCTCCACACAATCAGCATGACGGACGTGTTCCGTTGGCTACATCGCCAGGGCGCGCTTGGTTCCCCTCTCGAACAGAGGACTCGTAAGCATTCAATTAAAAAATTGCAAAAGGAGGCCTTTCACCATCTTAAGGATCGACTGCCAGAGGAGGGAGGGAAAGAAAGAACCAATCGCTCATCTGGAGCCGCCAAGCAGTGCACTTATATGATTTATTAATTAAAATATTTAATATATATATTTAGCATGCATTTATGCTTTGCCAGAGGAGTGGAGAAGGTCGACCTTCTCACGTGAATACCAACAATCCCACCTGCATTTTGTGAAAAGCAAAAAAACTCAAAAGCCTGGTGCAGACCAAACACTGCCCAATCTCCTAACCATGGTTAGGAGATCAGGAATGCCCTGTAAACTCAAGGAGTGCTCCCTCTCCCACTTCCCACCCCATGGGTGAGTTCCCCTTCCCTCCCCCCCATTCTGAGCTAACCACGGTTAATGGTACATCTCCACCAAGCCTAACATTAAACAATGGTTAGCTCAAACCAACGTTTGCAAACCTGGCTCTACCTCCAACTCTGGCTTACAGCTAGACATGGTTAAGAGTTCAGAGCAGTGAACCATGGTTAGCTCTGAAAAGGGTGTGGGATTGTACACAAGATAGTAGCAAGGAAAGAGAGGAGCACATAATAGTGCAAGCCACTTCTGCTCTCTTTACAGAATTGGGTGTTGAACCTCTTCCAGCCCGAGAGCCAAATTAAATTTCAGAGAAGCTCTCAGGGGATGCATTCCAGCGGTGGGCGGCACTGAAGGCCAAAGGTGCAGGGCTAAAATACCGGAAAAATACCCCAAATGCCAGCATATTTTAGTTTAAAGCTCTTAATGCGGGTAACTAAGCCGAAGAAGAGGCAGTTTAACTTTTTAGAATGGGGAAAAATTGTGCAAAATCCAGGAAAACACCAAAGAAGCCAGTGTGGCCTAGTGGTTAGAGTGTTGGACTGGGACTGGGGAGACCTGGGTTCTAGTCCCCCGCTCAGTCCTGAAGCTCACGGGGGGGGGGGGACTTTTTTTAGGCCAGTCTCTGACTCTCGGCCACACCTACCTCGCAGTGGTGTTGCGAGGATAAAATGGAGAGGAGGAGGATTATGTAAGCCACCTTCGGTTTCCCTGTAGGGAAAAAAGGTGGGCTATAAATATAAAATATGAATAAAAAATAAAATAAGTATTAGTGGTCAGGGGAAAGGGGCATGGCCTTCCAGAGGGTTGGAACGGGGCCCGAGGTGGGCCGGAATCAGCCTGAGATTCAACACCCCTGCTTTACGGTGTAGTTCTTAAGCTCCGAGCGAGTGCCTCGTGTACCACCACTATTGCCGAGCTCTTTGCGGGATTAAGAGCAGCTCCTCTGCACCTCTACACGTTTCCTTCCCCGCTGAAGTTCTCTCTTTCTCTGCCTTTCTATATGTTCCCTTACCCAACCACAAGGTGGCGCTGAGGCATAGCGGCATTAGCGAAAACACACGTGCTTCTCGTAGCCCGATCTCCAGATAACGAACGGCACACTTCCCTCGCTCTCAAAGGAAGCTGCGGAAATGCTTGCAAAGACCGGGAAAAGGCCCTGGAGGAGGACTCCCGCAAACTACCGTGAGCGGGGAATGACGAGCACACAAGAAAGGCATCGGGCAGAGAAGCCCCAAGACACCCCAAGGTGCACTGTATTCCATCGGGGAATGATAGATTGTTGCCAGGAAAATCCCTCCCCAGCTAGGGGGAAGCTTGCAGAGAAGCTTAGAGGGAACAAGAAAGCCGGGGTGGTCGTGGCCGATGACATCAGTGTCCCTGCCAGTGGAGACTGGTGGCTCCAATGTCAGTGGGGTCGTGTATCCACTCCAGATTTTAGTCTGATCTTTAAAGGTGCTGTCCATGGTGCTGAATCCTATCCCCCCCCCATTAGCTTTGGCACCATGGATAGCGCCTTAAAAGTGCAGACTAAAATCCAGAGTGGATACACCGCCCCCGCTGACGTTGGAGCCACCAGTCTTCACTGGTCCCTGCGAATAAAAAAAGTCCCGGTGTTTCATCCCTGGGAGCCCCGCGTCCACTACACCACCGAATGTACCGGGGGAAGGGCACTCGATTGCCGCAGCTGTATCACACAGCCTCCTGCAGTCTTGTTAAGAGGGGGGACGCCGAAGGATCTGTCCTCGGACGCCTGAGAGTAGAGATAAATCCCCATTAAGTTTTTGGCAGGGGCTGGGCAGGTGGGCAATGAAGCCGCTGTCGGAATCGAACCCCGATGCACCCTCGACAGACACAGTCAGCAAATTCCCGGTCTCTCCCCCTTCCCCACCCGTACGCATTCCCACGATGACTCCGGGTTCTGCAGAAACGCAGCCGGGTCGGAAGAAACCGGTGAGAGGGGAGAGAAAATGGGACTTTAAAAAAAGCATCTCTTACCCCTGCTCCGATCGTTGCAGCAAAAATGGGCAAAGCTTAACGTTTCTTTCCCCCCTGGCTGCTCTTTTATCTGGGCTGAGGAATAAAAAGGGGAAAGACAGAGAATCCCAGGTGTTTGGACACCTGGAAATGCAATGCCAGCAATTTCAGAATGCGATTTTATTCCTTCCTCCTCCTCCTCCTCCTCCTCCTCCTCCACCGAACCCTAGAGAGTCTGTTGCATTAAAAACAAAAAATAGAAATAATAATAATCCAGTACCGAATTCCTTCACTCACTTACCTGGGAGTCGGTTTCGGAGCACGCATATATAGGACTGCACCAAAATATGAGGATGCTTCTTTTTAAAAATTTATTTTTAAACTTTTGAGGACACAAACACATGCACACACGTACCGGCCCTCTGTCGCGAGAGCAAGACCCAGGACAGCATACAAAAGCAAAGAAATGAATGAATGAATGAATAAACGACCAAAAATTTAATTAAAAACAAACAAACAAACAGAAGATTTAAAAAAAAAAACAACACACCACTGGAGCAGGGACACAGAATGTGTGGTCCTTACAGTCTGATCCGTGCATGTTTAATCGGAAGCAAATCCCGCGCACTTCGATGGGATATCTTCCGAGCACTTGATGGTAACCTTCATCTTACAACCCTCCTGCGAATCAAGCGAGAAAGAGAGGCAGTGCAGCCAGGATCCAAGGAGCTACTTTAATTATGCTCAAGGCCTTAAAATGCTCGAGTTGATCCACACATGCACCCCGACGCATGCTTTGAGTAGCTGATGCCCCCACCACAATGTCTGATCACAAACGCCTTATCAAACTCTTCTCTGCTTCAAAGTGCATGTGCTTACGTTACGTGTCTGGTGGTGTGTGTGGGGGGCTATTTTTGAAGACGCACAAGCCCAAAACTCTGTTGGGAGTACAAAGCCAGTTTGCGCAGCTCTGTGGTTCCAGGCCAAAGAATTTGCCACCCTTAAACGTTTTGGGGGCTCAGGGTCTTACAACCCTATAATATTCTGCATTCATGTAGTAGAATATGAATTCATATAAGTTGGACTACAGCTCCCATCACCCCTCAGCCAGCATGGATGCTGGCTGGGGACTATGGAAGCTCTACTCCAACACGTTGTGGAAGTGTTGGACTGGGACTCAGGAGCTCTGGGTTCGAGTCCCCACTTGGCCATGAAGCTCACTGGGTGACTTTGGGCCAGTCGCTGACTCTCAGCCTCACCTACCTCGCAGGGTTGTTGTGAAGAAAAAATGGAGAGGAGGAGGAGAAGCCAGCTTGGGTTCCTTGCAGGGGAAAAAAGGCAGGATATAAATAGAATAAATAAATAAACGTTAGTTAGACACCACAACGTGCAGAGAAGAACAGAAGAACAGGATGCATGCTCACTTCAGTCCTTGTGCCTGCCAATTTTCACAGCGATCTGAATTTTGTAAAGTCAGCAACTGAAATTTATTATTACCCTTGCAAGGAACCCAAGACAGCTTACATGGTCCTCCTCCTCTCCATGTGTGAGGTAGGTTACTATACTCAAAGCGCTTCACACATATTTGGGGGGAAGTGGAGAATCCTTACAACAACCCTGTAAAGTAGGTCTGCATTATTATCCACATATTGCAGATGGGGAGAGTGAGGCTGACAGAGTGTCTTGCCTAAAGTGACTCTAGTAACTTCACAGCAGAGGTGAGATTCGAACTGGGGATTTTTCGGGTTTGTAGCTCCGTTCCTTACACTAACTCACTTCCTCTGCTGGTACCGAAACAGAATTTCACAAAAATTCTAAGCTCGAACGACACCCAGAATTTCGCCATCGGTCCTAATGCAACATTTGACGGGCGAAATTCAAGATGCCAGTTTGGACGGTGAAAATTGACCTCAGGCATTCAAGAACAAGGTTGGACGAGAAATTCGTTTCAGTTCTGTTTTTGACCAGGATTTCTCCACTTCGCACTTTCTGGTCCGCACGCGGACTCAAAAGCCATCTGCGGTCTGTACATGTCGGAGTTGGCCATGCGTCATTTGTGGACCGAAAAAGAGAGAAAAAGATGCACTCGGCAGCATGCATACATTTGAAAAATGCACATGAAAATGCAGTTTTGAAAGATGCACACAAAAACGCTTTAATTAAGGGGAGAAGAAAGCACACATGTCAAAGATGCATGAGAATATGCACAAATGTTCGTGCAAAAAAAAAAAGAAGACGCTTGCAATCTGATACAGATGTGAGACTGAAAGAGCCTTGAGTTGGGATTTGGAGACCTTTAATGAGCTTGAGTTTTGCTGATTCACGTATGCCTACTTTAGACTCATCGGCGTCGTGCGATGAGGCCGAATTTGACAATCTTCGGATACGGAAGCTCCCCAACTCTCCGCTGTCTGGTGTTAAATGCCGCCATAATCTTAGTTCTCCATTTTTGTTGGATATCAAAATGTCCAGTATTTGGGCAAGGAGAGCCAGTGTGGCCTAGTGGTTAGAGTGTTGGACTGGGACTCGGGAGATCCGGGTTCTAGTCCCCCACCCAGCCATAAAGCTCCCTGGGTGACTTGGGGCCGGTCACTGACTCTCAGCCCTAACCTCCCTCGCAGGGTTGTTGTGAGGATAAAATGGAGAGAAGCTCCCTGGGTGACTTTGGGCCAGTCACTGACTCTCAGCCTCACCTACCTCACAGGGTTATTGTGAGGATAAAATGGAGAGGAGGATGAGGATTATGTAAGCCGCCTTGGGATCCTTGCAGGAAAAAAGACAGGATAGGATATGAATATAATAAATAAACAAATAAATGTTAGATGCCACGATGTGCAGAGAACAGGATGCATGGTGGTCACTTCAGTCCTTGTGTCTGCCAATTTTCACAGCGACCTGAATTTTGTAAAGTCAACAACTGAAATTTATTATTACACTTCTATCCCACCTCCCCCCCCCACAAGGAACCCAAGGTGTCTTACACGGTCCTCCTCCTCTCCATTTTATCCTCACAACAACCCTGCAATGTAGGTTAGGCTGAGAGTCAGTGACTGGCCCAAAGTCACCCAGTGAGCTTCATGGCCGAGCGGGGACTAGAACCCGGATCTCCCGAGTTCCAGTCCGACACCCTAACCACTATGCCACACTGGAGATGTTGTGAATTGTATTTAGTGCCGTTCATTGGTTATGTCGTGAGCCGCTTTGGGCACAGTTTTGTGGGACAGCGGCATACAAACAGATGTCGGCGATCATGATGAGCAGCCGTGCGTACAAATGAAAGTGGCGCATCTTGATTCAGAGGCAGGCCATTGGTCTGTCTAGGCAAACGGAGAGGTCGAATATGAGATTCGGATATGTTTTTTTAAAAACATGAATGAAGGATGCTACAGCGGGCCTCTTCCTGCCCATGCGGGTCCAGGTGCTGACGCGGGGCCTTTCTGCCACTGGCCCCATCACCTGCCACTCTCTGGGTGGAAATCTGGGCCCCCACGGGCTGTGGGGCCCCTAGACATTAGCCCTGAGGTCCAGTCGTGGGTGTGCCGCCGTCCCCACAGGCCTGCCTGCATCCTGTCTCCTGCCCCCTCTCGCCGCCTCGGCACCCGCGCCTTGCGGAGACGTGAACCGACTGACCGAAAGGCCTGTTTGCCGCAGTGCCGGAGGACAGGAGGCCCGGGGAAACATGCCGCTCGTTTGAGTTATGAAGGGGAGAGAATCGATAACGTGGAAATAAATGAAGTGGGCAAGAAAGCCAACGGCTGCGTGACGGGCGATACCTCTCGGGGAGAAAATTGATTCGCGAGCGGAGAAGTTGATGACTGGGAGCTGCAGCAAACCGGCTCTCGCCTATAGAAGGGCTCACTTCGGCCAGGCGGCGGGCGGCGGGCGGCGGGGAATGAATCGCGGCTTCCTCCAAACGCAAAGAGGGGGCAATTTTATAAAGTGCTGCTGGTGGCCAGCCAGTATGGCTGGGCCAAATTTTCATGGGTGAACGTTTTTGGTGTGAATGAGGGCATTTTCCGGGCGGGGAACACTAAAATAATAATAATAATAATAATAATAATAATAATAATAATAATATCATCATCATCATCATCATCATCATCATCATCATCATCATCATCATCATTTTAATCCCACCTTGTCGCCCAAAGTGCCCAAGGCACTTTGGCAAAGGCAAAGTGCCCAAGTGTACATGATCTTCTTCCTCCTTCTCTCCATTTTATCCTCACAACAACAACCCTGCGAGGTAGGTTAGGCTGAGAGTCAGTGACTTGCCCGAAGTCATCCAGTGAGCTTCACGGCTGAGTGGAGACTTAAGGACATAAGGAGAGCCCTGCTGGATCAGACCGAGGAACACAGGGCCAGCGTCGAGGGTCGGCATGCTTGGGCACCGGCCGAGGGCCCACTGGCAAGAAGAGCCCCCTGGACTCGGTCCTCCTCTTCACCTTTGCCGCCTGCTCGTTCAGGAGCAACAGCAGCTGGTGATGATGGCGGCGAGAAGGTCGACCCACTGAGGGAGGGTGTGCTCACTGAGTGGGTCTTGCCCGAGGGCCCTTCGAAACCTGCAGGCAGCCGGCACCGACACTAAGAAACCTCGGCGTACACCGCGATTAGCAACCCGTTGGAACAGGAGCACAGATCGCAGGTTGCATTCATGTGAAGATGGGGGAACCATAATTAAGAGCGGTGGAAAGTCCTGGCTTATCAGGAGGATCCTTAGGAGAAAGGGGGAGGGCTGTGGCACTGTGGCACGCCAAGGTACACACACACACACACCCCAAAGCGGCCTGAAGCCAAGTCCGATTGCCAGAGAAACCGTTCATCCATGCCCTATTTCTTTTGCCTGGGTGGTTGGCGACCGGGGAGGCCAGATGGCTCTTCATCATTTGGCTGGATCTAGGAAAGGGACCACCAGCTGCCGACACCTACAGTAGGGATTGAAGATCTTTATTTATTTTATTTTATTTATTTATTACATTTATTCCCCGCCTTTTTTCCTGCAAGGAACCCAAGGCGGCTTACATAATCCTCCTCCTCCACTCCTCCATTTTATCCTCACAACAACCCTGTGAGGTAGGTGAGGCTGAGAGTCAGCTACTGGCCCAAAGTCACCCAGCGGGTTTCATGGCCGAGCGGGGACTAGAACCCGGATCTCCCGAGTCCCAGTCCAACATTCTCACCACTACACCACACTGGCTCTGCCTTTCCTTTCTATATATCTAAAGCCAGTGTGGCGCAGCACTGTTGGGCTGGGACTCGGGAGACCCGGGTTCTAGTCCCCACTCAGCCATGAATCCGCCTTCCTGTAACTTATGCCTGTTATTTTGTGCCGTAAAGTCTTGTACTGTATGATAGACAACAGGTTGTGACCATCTTCTTTATGACAACCCTTTAGCTACTTGAAAATGGGTACCCTCTCCCCTTTCAGTCTTTTTCCCTTCTCAAGGCTAAAGATATCCAGTTCCTTCCATCTTTCCTCCTAGGATGTAGTTTTAGTCCCCTGATCATCTTTGGATTTATTATTATTATTATTATTATTATTATTATTATTATTATTATTATTATTATTATTATTATTATTATCATCATCATCATCATCATCATCATTTACAGTATTTGTGTACTGCTCTATATCAAGTAGATTCCGGAGTGGTGAACAATAGAAAGACAAAAACAGATAAAAGAAACAAAAACAATACATTGAAAACAAAGTAACATTACAATGGTGGTTGGAAAGCAGAGGAACAAGGAACAAGGAGGTCTTCAGCAGGCACCAAAAGCAGCACAATGTCGGAGCCTGCCTGCCTGCCTGACCTCCAGAGGCAGGGAGTTCCATAGAAAGGGTGCCACCACACTGAAGGCCTTTCTCCTGGTGGACTCCAGTCGGGCCAAAGGTCCATGAGGAACTACCAGGAGCAGGCCATCTGATGACCTCAGTGACCGGGCAGGTTGGTAAGGGAGAAGGCGCTCTGTCAGGTAACCTGGTCCCAAGTTGTTTGGGGCTTTGTAAACAAGTCCCAGAACCTTAAAACTCTGACCCGGTAGCGAATAGGTATCCCGTGCAGTTCCTTCAGCAAAGGAGTTGCGTGCTGAAAGCGGGCAGCTCCAGACAACAGCCGAGCTGCTGCATCCCGCACTGGCTCCAGCTTCCGGGGCAGCCTCAAGGGCAGCCCCACACCGAGCGCGTTGCAGTAATCCAGTCTTGAGGGTACTAGCGCCTGCATCACTGTGGCCAAGTTATCCCTGTCCAGGAGAGGCCGTAGCTGGTGAACCAACTGAAGATGGTAAAAGGCACTCCGTGACACCACTGTCACTTGGGACTCCAGCGACAATGATGGATCTAGGAGTACCCCCCAGACTGCGCACCTGATCTTTCAAAGGGAGTGCGACCCCATCCAGAACCGGCAATGAGCCTATAGTGGAGGCCGGTGCCTGCAATGCCAGTGGGGTGGTGTATCTGCTCCGGGTTGCAGCCTGGACTTTTAAGGAGCTACCCATGGTTCTGAACCCACCCACCCCGCAAAATAGGTCCAGCACCATGGATAGCTCCTTAAAAGTCCAGGCTGCAACCCGGAGCAGATACACCACCCCACTGGCATTGCAGCCTCCTATAATGCCTAAGAATGTTATTTCCTTTCTTCTCAGCGACACGAGCATCAGTCTGGGTGTTCAGGCGTGCTAGCAAACATTTCCTTCTTCTTTTTTTGCGTGCTTAAATGTCGGGCCTCCCACCCTACCCTGCAATAGACAGAAGTTATGTGTATCCGGAGAAATTGCGTTCAAGTGGTTGGGTTTTTCTATCACACTCAGCTGCGATTCACAATTACTCAGAAGAACCTCCGGCTTATCCTTTCGCGTTCCCGTCCCTCACCGCCTTCTATGGATGCGTATTCCTAGAAAGCCACATGAATGGGGGAAGGACCATGGCTCTGTCCGTGGCGGAGCGCACCTGCATTTGTCTTTGTGTGCAGACGGTCCCAGGTTGAATCCCCAGCAGAGGCGACGTTAGGGGGCGGCCCACTAGGGCTGGAGCCCCGAAACTTTCATTTGGAGCCCCGAATCTCTGGGAGGCCACCTGCCCCACCACCCATGGGCACTTGCTGAAATGAAGGGACAGGGGCCCTAAGGATCTCTGTTGCACCTGATCCCCCTGGAGGAGCTGGCTTTTGGCCCACATGTGCTTCCCCTCCTGCTGCCCCCCCTTGAATCTTTCCGCCTGAGGGTTCCCCCCCCTGCAATCAAATGCCCTCCTCTCCCCTGTCCAGACACCTCATTTTACAAATAGGGGTGTCCTTAGGAGACAGGGTCCTTTACAGACACACACACACACACACACACACACACACACACAGACTTTGGAGCATATGTCAATTAGCATCTGCAGATTTGCCCTTTTTTTTGTTGTTGTTGTTCTGTGGGCCTGAGCCCCGGATCTCTTTGGTACCTAGCACCACCCCTGAAATCCAGCATTTCTGGTTAAAACGGGTGCCCAACTGGCCGACCTGGAGCTGTATATGGCCCACGGCCACTTCCTGTGCAACACCCCCCCCCCCCCCGTGCTGGCAGGACACCACTCGCTTTTCCATGCAGGAGAAATACTGCTGGTCCGTGGCTTCCGAGATTGCTGTTTTCCTGCTGCTAGTAGCGGTCATCGCAGTGGCGATCGCTGGGGGATGCTTTCACCTCTGCCCTGCCCCCAGCGATCCCTAGATGTCTTTGGGCAAGAAGGGGAGGTTAAAAGGGTCAGGTAGTAGCAGGTGGGAGGCACACCGCTAGCTGGAGCAGAGAACTGGGCTCTTCTTCCACACTAGCCTTTTGGATCAAACCTCAGTGTTGGGAGCCCTTGCTTTGTACGCAGACATTTCCAGGTTTAATTCCGGGCGTCTACACACTGAAAGCCGGGGCGTTAAACCTCTTCCAGCCTGAGGGCCGATGCTCTGGGGTGGGGAGGGGAAACACATCGCAGTGGTGGGCGGTGGCCAAAGACAAAGGGGGCGGAGCTGGTGGCAAAATGGGCGGGTCCAAACCCCCCAGCATCTTTGACCTTAAAGCGCTTTCTGCCAGGAATGAAGCCCTTAAGAGAGGGATTTCGGAGAAGCTCTTGCGGTGGGGTAGGGAAAGCCCTTCCCAGTGATGGACGGGGGGGGGGGGGGTCAAAGACAAAAGGGGTGGAGCTGGCAGCAAAATGGGCGGGTCCCCAAAAAACCAGCACATTTGACCTTAAAGCTCTTCCTGCCAGTAACGAAACCTTAAGAGAAGTATTTCAACCTTTTAGGATTTTGTTTCTTGGGGGGGGGGCATGCAGCAGCCAAGAAACAACCAAAAGATCGGTGGTTGGAGGAAAGGGGGGGTAGCCCGGAAAGGGCGGTGGCCCTTTGGGGAATCCTGGAAGGCCCGTTTGGGATTTTCCCTGTCCCACTACAAGCAGGAGGTGAGGGAAAAGCCTAGGACCCAGCAGAGACCCATTCCCAGGCACGGTTGACTTGACAAACCCTCGCCAGAGAGACAGAAACATTATCCCCCTGATGTAGGGCAGCATCCTGGACAGCTGATGCAAAACCTGCCAAGGCAGGCAATTATTTTTGGATATTTTATGTATCGATCAAAGGGAGGGTGGAAAAATACCTAGAAGAATTTGGCAGGAAAAGCATCTGTGCCAGTGAAGCTTTTGGAGGAGCCACTGGAGATTCGGTTCAGCGGCAGCCTCTCCCTGGTACCCACATCGACTACAATCTTAACCAAATTCAGATTCATGTGTGTATTTTTAATCAACAACAACAACCTAGTGATATCAGCTTGCTTCTCAGGACATTGGAGAAAGTGGCTGGCTTTTTAAGGGGCTCTTTCACAGGAACAGCTCCAGGTTTGGGGGGGGGGGACACCTGGGCAAAGAGTTAGCCCCTTCCTCTATCCATGGACCCCGGCAGGCTTACCTGGATGCAGTGGTTGCGATCCACAGAGGTGTTTAGCCGCTGGACCTGGCCTTAAACTACCCACAATGCCGCAGAGCTATGCTGAGTAGCGGCATTGTGGGAATTTTAAATGGGGGCTAGATCTGGCTGCCCAGCACTGGAATGCCAGAAAAAAAGGAAAAAATTAAGGCCCCCCCCCCTAAGACAGGCTGGGGCCCTGACTGCTGCCCAACGATGCCAGGTATTGGCGCCAACCCTGATCCTTCTATTGAATATAAGTGATTTAAAAAAAACAAAAAAACCATCCATCCATCTATATATATATATGCAGGAGGAACACAAGACAAGTGGAATTGAAGAGACAGACTCTTTAAACTTGAAGTTCTCAATCAAGAGCTACAGTACAGAGCTTGTTATGGCTCAATTCTGAGACAGCACCTAAGACAGAGGAGGTGTTAGTGGGTGGCTCACTAGGGCTGGAGCCCCGAATCTTTCATTTGCAGCCCCGAATCTCTGAGAGGCCGTCTGCCCCACTGCCCTGCTGTCCAGGAGCATTTGCTGAAATAAAGGCACAGGGGCCCTGGTGATCTCTGCGGCATCCCCCTGGATTTGCGGGCTTTTGGCCCACATGTGCTTCCCCTCCTGCTACACCCCCCCTGAATCTTTCCGCCTGAGGTTTTTTTTCATGAAATCAAATGCCCTCCTCTCCCCTGACCATACATCCCTTTTTAGAAATGGGGTGTCCTTAGGAGACAGGGTCCTTTAAAGACACACAGAGAGAGAGAGAGAGAGAGAGAGAGAGAGAGAGAGAGAGAGAGACTTTAGAGCATATGTAAATTAGCATCTGAAATGTGTGCATTCTTTTGACCTGTGGGCCTGAGCCCCGGATCTTTGGATCTTTCCGGTACCTAGCACCGCCCCTGACATAAGAAGAGCTCCGCAGCCGGATCGGACCAGCAGTCCATCTAGTCCCTTTTCCTGTAGTGGCCCAAGGAGATGCTTTTGGGAAGCCTAGGAGCAGAACATGAGGGCAACAGATCTGCCCTGTTTGTCCCTAGGTGTTCAGAGGTATACCGGTTCTTGAAAGTGACATTTCATTTACCTATTAAGACTTAACAGCCGTCGACACAGCCAGTGTGGTGCAGGACTGCGGAGACCTGAGTTTGAAACTCCCCGCTCAGCCATGTAGCTCGCCGGGTGACCTTGGGCCAGTCACCGATCTCTCAGCCTAACCTACCTCACAGGGTTGTTGTGAAGATAAAATGCGCACCCCTTTGAGCTCCTTATAGGAAGGAGCCTAATTCCCTATTAAAGTAATCTAAACTAGAGGCTGACACGGCCTTCAAGAGGTGGTGAGTTCTGAAAGTTAATTATGCCCCCTGTCAACACCAGCTTTTTTTCCTCCCACCCTGAACCTTCTGCTTGTCAGTTTCATTGGTTTGTAGAATCTGTCAATTTCACTGAGTACTAGAAACTCTAGTTGTAGTATTGTAGGAGAGAGATGCTAAATTTCTTTCCATCTGCTCTCTCCACAGTCCACACCATTGACAATTTTATAAACCTCCATCGTGTCTCCGCTGCCCCCCCTCCTCCTCCTTCGTCGTCGTCGTCTTACTACTACTACTACTACTACTACATCATTACATTTATATCCCACCTATTTTCCTCTTACAAGGAACCCAAGGCAGCTTACAAGGTTCTCCTCCTCTCCATTTTATCCTCACAACAAGCCTGTGAGGTAGGTTAGGCTGAGAGTCAGTGACTGGCCCAAAGTCACCCGGTGACCACTGTGGACAAGTGGGGACTAGAACCTGGATCTCCCAAGTCCCGGTCCAGCACTCTAACCACTACGCCACACTGGCTCTCACAACAACGCTGAGAGGTAGGTGAGGCTAAGAGTCAGTGACTGGCCCAAAGTCACCCCGGGAGCTTTGTGGCTGAGCGGGGACTAGAACCCGGATCTCCCAAGTCCCAGTCCAACACTCTAACCACTATGCCACACCACCTTTAAAAGTCCCAAACACATTCTCCTTCCCTGCTAAAAGGAAAGCGCTTGAACTAAGCCTAGGATAGACCTGGACGATCTCTAGAATATCCTCTCTGAGATGGGGTGACCAGAGCTGTGCACAGTATTCCATAAGGCAGGCTTCTGCAACCTCTCCAGAGATGTCAGATGACGAGCCCCATCATCCCCAATGATGGGAGTTGTAGCTTGACACATCTGGAAATATGCCATAAACAATACATTTCCAAGTTTAGAGAGCTGACCTTACTCTGTGGCTGGGTTCACACACAACACGGCAACCCACACTTAAGGTTAAATACGGGTTGAGCGTGGCTTGCAGCCGCTGAAACGTGGGTTGTCGTGTTGTGCGAACCCAGTCACGCTAACAGACCGCGGTTTGCTCACCACAAACCACCCAGGAAGAGAAGCCACGGTTGGTCGTCGGGTTGCGAACTGTGGGTTGTTCGTGGTTAACGAAGCATGGTTTGTTAGCGCGGCTGGGTTCGTACAACACAGCAACCCGCGGGTCAACAGCAACCCGCGGTTCAACGGCAACCCATGGTTCAACGGCAGCCCACGGTTCAACAGCAACCCACGGTTCAACAGCAACCCACGGTTCGACGGCAACCCACGGTTCAACTCTGGGTGTGGATTGTCAGGTTGTGTGAACCCAGTCTCTCTGTGTGTATATATATCTCTGTACGCCCCTGAGCGTCTCTCTGTATGCTTTTCTGGGATTCCCTTGCCGCTGCCCTTGCAACTGCAGATAACTTGAAGGAGGGGGCGGGCGGGCAGGTGGGCGGGGAGAAGGCTTTCACACTACAGCAGCAACCTTCCCAACCTGCAGTGTTGGCTAGATTGAAATGCAGGAGAGCAACCCGAGGCACACGCCGCTTCTTTTTGCAGTGCAAGAAATTCCAGGGCAGAGAGAGATTCGTCTTGGGAGACCCCACCTCCCTCCGAGCTCGCCAAATGCTTTTAGTGCAAGGGAATGCCCTCTGATGCATACTCCTTCTGCAGCAAGAACAGAGAGGGGGGGGGGCAGAAAACCTCTGCAGTTTTCCCCTTCCTTTCCCCAGAGTTCCCACTGCAGCGAGACTGCATCAGAATTAAGAAGGGGGAGGGACACAGAGAGGAGAAGACGGGAGGGAAGCGAGGCAAGGCATCCCTGCTGCAACTCCAGCCTGAGCACTGCATTTGTGTGTTGAATAGATACACAGAGATTCGCCTGCACGGAAATTGGAAATTGCGGAACCTCAAATCACCGCAAGCAACACCCATTTCGCACGCAAATGCAATTTACCTATCCGCGCACAAAGCCAAGATGATGATGATGATGATGATGATGATGATGATGATGTGCAGGAGAGATGTGGAAACACCGGGATACCTTTTAGCCATCCCTTCTAGGGGGGGGAAGATGCTCAGCACACTCCAAATTCAAAAGTTGACGAAATGTGGCCATCTGTCCCATAGGCAAAAAAAAAAAAAGAGGGGAAAAAAGAGGGAGGGAGGCGGGGACACGTTTCATCCCCCCCAAACCGTGTCTTTTCTGTGCAAGGACCTCGATCCCAGGGCTTACAGAGCATAGAAACCGGGAAACACATTCAGATCCGTTCGTCCCCCGGTGTCAGACGCCGGCTTCTATCCCAAACTCGCCGGCTTCGCAAACATGCACGCACACGCACGCGCCAAGTTACCTGCCTGCTCTGCTCTGCTCTGCTCTGCTCTGCCTGTCCGCCGGGTGTGCGCGCCGCCGCTGCTGCAGCCCTCGCCGCTCGGTCCTCTCGCTGAGCCGATGCTGGCGAAAAAAAGTTACAAGGCTCTGGCCGGGAGGAGGCTGGACCTGGGAACGGATTCCCGGCTCCGATAGGGTGCCGCTTGGGGCGGGGGAGCTGAGCGAGGAGCGGCTGCGGTTAGGCAAGGAAGCGAAGCGAGAGGGCCGGGCGGGCGGCGGGGCGGACGTGAAATCTGGGGGAACCTCTTACTTGGCAGGAACGCGTCTACCGGTGGAAGCCAGAGAGGGGCCAAGAAAGGCGTCTTTCCCGGTCCCCCCTCCTCGCTCTCGCCACCCCACCACCCCGGTCCAGCCCTCCTCAACCCGCTGCCCTGTTTTGGGAGGGCAGCTCCCATCAGCCCCAGCCAGCAGGGGCAATGGTTGGGGATTATGGGAGTTGCCGGGTTTTTTTTTTTTTTTTTAAAGACACTTTCTGGAGGGAGGGAGGTTGGGGGAGATTGCACTACAACCCCCATCAGTCCCAGCCAGCAGGGTCAATGGCTGGGGATGATGGGAGTTGCAGAGTTTAAAAAAACACTTTCTGGAGGGAGGGGGGTTGGGGGGAGATTGCACTACAACTCCCATCAGCCCCAGCCAGCAGGGTCAATGGTTGGGGGTCATGGGAGTTGCAGGGTTTTTTAAAAAACACTTTCTGGAGGGAGGGAGGGAGGTTGGGGGGAGATTACAGTACAGCTCCCATCAGCCCCAGCCAGCAGGGTCAATGGCTGGGGTTGATGGGAGTTGCAGTTTTAAAAAAACTTCTGGAGGGTGCAAGTTTAGGGAAGACTGCAGTACAGATCCCATCAGCCCCAGCCAGCAGGGTCAATGGCTGTGGATGATGGGAATTGCAGTAAAAATAAAGGAAACACCTGGAGGGCGCAGGGTTGAGGGAGATTGCCCTAGCCAATCAATCACCATTTGAACAGTTTACTGGATTTCAGTGTAATCATCACACAGTTTAGATAGGAAGCTCCTTGGGGGCAGAGACCCTGCCGCCACCAAGTGCACCGGTGTGTGAGAGAATGAGATTTTTAATTTTAAAAAATATATTTTAAAATTTTAATTTAAAAAATATATTCCATTTATACCCCACCTTTTTTCCTCTTGCAAAGAACCCAAGGCAGCATACACGATCCTCCTCCTCTCTATTTTATCCTCACAACAACCCTGTGAGGTAGGTTAGTCTGAGAGACAGCAACTGGCCCAAGGTCACCCAGTGAGCTTCATGGCCAAGTGGGGATTAGAACCCGGATCTCCAGAGTCCCAGGCAAGCGCTCTAACCACTACACCACACTGACTCTCCAGGGTGATAAAAAAGACAGACCCCATACAACAGGTCAATAGATTATTTATTATTTTGATTTCTTATCAGATTCTCTAGGCATTGTACAAATGGTAAAATCTCATAAAACTTAATACAATAAAAATCCAACATGCAAATATTTTTTTTAAAAAAATCCTAAGACCCAGCACGGAAATAAAAATTCCAGCACAAGAGATAATATACAAATCGCAAGAACTAAACCCTCAGGAACTAGAGAGAGACTGGGTTCAGACAACACGATAACCCACACTCAAAGGTTTGGGTTGTCGTTGAATGGTTATCATATTGTCTGAATCCAGCCAAGATAACAAACCATGGTGAGCAGCCCACAGTGGTATATTATTATTATTATTATTATTATTATTATTTATTTATTTATTATATTTATACCCCACCTTTTTTTTTTTTTTAAGGAACCCAAGGCGGCTTACATAATCCTTCTCCTCCTCTCCATTTTATCCTCACAACAACCCTATGAGGTAGATATGCAGTTCACACATGCAGGTATACTTCTCGCTGACTCACATTGGAATGGGTGACCTGCTTCCACTGAAAACAGCTGTGCTTGTGGTGATGTAAGAACATAAGGAAAGTTCAGCTTAATGGCGCCAGCAGGGAAGGACTTTGGGGCAGACTCCCGGGCCCCACTCACCAAAATGAGCAAGAGGGCCCTCAAAAGAAGCACGGCTGGCCTACCAGATTTTGAAGTGAGTGAAATAATTGTTAATTAATTGTTTTTAATTCCGTTATTGTAACTGCTGCTGCGAGCTCTGCTGTTTGTTTTTAATCTGTGGTTTTAAATTTTATATTGTATTTTATGATTTTAACTGTTGTAAACCGCCCAGAGAGCTTCGGCTATTGGGCGGTATTAAAATGTATTAAATAAATAAATAAATAAAACGCATTCAGAACCCCTGGTAAGACTATTAAGTCCAAAGTCCAAAGTTCTAAAATCACCTAACTGAGCCAGTGGTCCTGCTGGGTCAGATCCAAGGCCCTTCTCATGCAGCATCCCGTTTCCATCGGGAATTTCTGACAGCGGCCGGCCAGATATTTCTGGGAAGCCCACAAGGAGGGGCAGCCGTCCACACCGCCCCTGAACACACGGGTTTCCATTCAGCTCTTGGGACCTAGTAACTACCTCGTTGCATCAAGCCCAGGATATTGTTTCCAACAGTGGCCAGCTACTAGATTTGAAAGACAAGGGAGAAGTGGCAAAACACATATGCTCAGGGAAAGAGCTCAAAACCTATGGGCAGTGATGGGAAATGTGGAGCCATTTAGAGGTGCAGAAGACCACAGGCTGTAATCTTCCTTTCCTCCCCTCCCTCCCTTCATTTTTTCCTTCCTTCCTTCCTTCCTTCTCTTTCCTTCCCTTCCCTCCTTCTCTTTCCTTCCTTCCTTCCTTCCTTCTTTCTCTTTCTTTCCTTTTTTCCTTCCTTCTCTTTCTTTCTTCCTTTCCTTTATTTTTTCTTCCTTAATTCCTTCCTTTTCTTCCTTCCTCCCTTCCCTTTCTTCCTTCCCAGCAACAACAGGGAACCAAACAAGCCCACATAACTTCCAGGGTCCTTTCCTCAGGTTGCCAACTTATTTTTATCCACCCCTGCTCCTGTGCTTTCAACAGGAGCTTGGAGCGCACCAACACCAGCAGGTTAACCTTCTCCACACACCCGCAAAACCCTTCCCCTGCTGATGTCCACAACTCAAGCTCAGGCACGGGATAAGGCCAGGCCCTTCCTCTCCCCCTTGGTCAGTTGGCAATCTCGGTTCCTATGACTCGGTTTAAGGTCGGCCTTCACTATTTTGCGGGGGGGGGGTGTCGTTTGTTTGGTTTTTTGGAGGAGGAACGCTCACTCCAAGCCCGCCTCCCTGAGCAAGCCGCTGCCGCAATGCAATTCATACGCCCGAGATGGATTCACACTCGGGCTGAGTGTGACGGTGTCAAACTTAATTATTTGCGGCATACATTTCTGATTTGCGGGCCCCGGCGGGTGGCATTGATAGAAGGCCTAGTTGCAGCATGTGTGTGAGGGGAAGAGAGAGAGAGAGAGAGAGAGAGAGAGAGGGAATGGATGGGGCAGGAGAGTTTGTAGCATTAAATCTAGCACCATGCTCAGGTAGCAGACTAGTGGGAGTTCTGTGTGTGTGTGTGTGTTTTACCTCTGCAGTTCTCCAACCTTTCGTAACTGCAGCAGTTCCCATTCCATCTGATGCGCGTTTTGGACATGCCGCCCGGTGCATTGCAGCTCACTGCAGACCGGCGGGGGTGGGGGTGGGGGGGAGATGTTCCAGGCCCGCTGGCTTGGCACTTACCATGTTAGCTAGGGGATTCACTGCAGGTGTAATGTCCTTGCCTATTCAAAAGAGAAAAAAATAAAAGGGAAGGCCCGTCGAAGGCTGCGCAACAGACTCAGTAAACCTGCACAGATCCGATAGGAATGGGGAGGTGTGACACATACACACACCCGGAAGAGCAGCTGTACATAGTGCAACAACCAGTTTATCAGGGTCAGCATGCACGACTGCGAGCCCAGCCCGAAATAACACTTATACCACTTCTGTAACTAAGAACTTGGGCCTGAGCAGAAAGACATACAGATCACACGGGGTCTCGGTCTTCCCCACTCAGGTGAGAAGTCTTATATTTCTATTTAAATTCAACTAATTATTATTGATTCTATTTTTTTAAAAAATGATTATAGTTATATCCTGCCTTTTTTCCTGCAAGGAACCCAAGGCGGCTTACAAAATCCTCCTCTCCGTTTTTTCCTCACAACGAGGTAGGTCAGGCTGAGAGACAGTGCCTGGCCCAAAGTCGCCCAGTGAGCTTCATGGCCGAGTGGGGACTAGAACCCGGGTCTCCAGAATCCCAGTCCAACGCTCTAACCACTAGGCAACACTGGCTCTCATGTCATTCATTTGTTTTATTTCTGTACTGCCCCAAACCAAAGCTCTCTGGGCAGTCCACGTAAAATTAGAACCCCAAATACAACATGGTAAAAGCACTAATATAAAATCTTGAATGCACAAAAAATAAAAATAAGGGAAATAATTTGAAACAGCTAAAAAAATGCACAATAAAACCCCAGGACCAGACAAAACAACTGACATTAAAAGCCCCATTTTAGTCAAAATGCCTGGCAGTTGAGCAGGGGTAGGGAAGCACTTTCATCCCCCTACCTCTAACCACTATGCCACACTGGCCCTCCTATATTTAATGATTTCTAAATGTGCATTGATGCATCTAAATTAGCACATGCAGACTTTATGCAAATTTGCACCCCCTTTTCACCCTCGGCTTTGTGATGTGTTTCCTCTTCTGCTTTCTGGCGATGGGCAAGTGTGACCACCCTATCTGAACATGACCTGCATGTACAAGGACAAACTCTATGTCTGGGTCGCTCCAGATTGGGTATTTTAACAAAGGCCTGGTCAAAGGTAGGCAACCAATGGCCCCATTTTACAGGCGAGGAACGCTGAGGCTGAGAGTTAAGCTGATTAGCACAGGGCCAGCCATGGCAGAGGAAACATTTCTACTTGCATTTTAAAGGAACAGTGGATTTCGCATTCACCCTTACAAGGTCCCTGGAAGGTAGACCTGTAGGCAGTTGCTTACTAATATAAATTGCTGGCCTTAGAGTGAGGAAACCTGGGTTTATTTATTTATTTATTCCACTGAGATCTTGCCTTCCTTCTAAGGGGCTCACGGCAGTGTTGTGCTCCCTCGCCCCCATTTTGTCCTCACAACGACCCTGCGAGGTAGGTTAGGCTGAAAGAGAGCGCAGCTGGCCCCAAATCACCCAGTGGCTGGCACTTTATGGCTGGCACTATCCAAGACACCACCGTCATCACCCTCTCCCCTGCTGACCTACCTCACAGGGTTGTTGTGAGGCCTTTATCATAATATAATCTGTACTGAACTTTCATTGGGAACTTAGAACCAGTGACTTGCCTTGGGTTTGTTGCAGAAGCAGACCTTGTACTCAGCTCCACCTCTCTTGTTTATTTATTACTAGCTGTTGCCCGTGGCTGCGCTCGAGTAGGATTTCAGGATTTGGTATAATTGTTTTTAAAAGAAACATGTATGGAAAAGATGCAGTGTCTCTGACTGAAAGTGTAATGTTTAGGCTGGATGCTGGCAGCAGAAATCTTTTGTGACAGAAATATCTGTTCTTAAAGAAAAATCAGGTTAATCCTGAGAGTCTACAGGTGATGAAGAGTGAGCATGCCAAGTTTGGGGTAGATCCGTCTAAACGTGATGGAGCCTATGCGACGATGCCCCAGACACAACAGTCACCCTGTCATGTAAACTTTTCACCCCCTCAGGGAACATTCTAAATGGCCTAAGGGAGATTTGCATACCCAGCCCTATTGGCCCTTGCAGGAATTCATAGGAACATTCTAAGTGTCCTATGGGCTATTTGCATAACTGCTGCTATTGGCTCCTGCAGCAAGTTGGCTCCTGCAGCAATTATGAGGTGAGGCCTATTTGCAGAACTGCAGATATGAGAGTGGGGCGATTTTGCCCCCTTTTTTCACCCCCTTAGGGATGGAATTTCTCAAAATCCTTCCTTAGTGGGGGTCTACGTCATAAAAGCAATGTCCCTTCAAAATTTCACGTTCCTAGATTAAACGGTTTGAACTGGGCGTTGATGAGTCAGTCAGTCAGTCAGGACACCTTCTTTTATATACTGTATATAGATAAGTTTGGGGTTTGTCTGTCTGTCTGTTTAAAAAACGCTATCTTTCTATCAACGGCAGCCATGTTGGCCATAAGAAAAAAATCCAAAATCCATATAGTGTAATCCCTTTACTAGGACAACTCAAAGATCACCAAAAGAATGAGCAAGCTTTCGAGATCTCCAGATCTCTTCATCGGACAAGACGAACAGCCCAGTTTGAATGTCTGCAACCTTTTCTCCTCCATGCCATCTTAAGGGTGCAATCCTATGTATGTTTACACAGAAAAAAAGTCCTACCATTCCCAATATTCCCCATTGGGAATGGTATGACTTTTTCTGTCTAAACATGTGTAGGATTGCATCCTAAGACTCTGACCAAGCAGACATTTTGACTACAATTCCCATCAGCCTTCCCCTGCCTTTCCTAAACCTTTTTTTGGTGATCTTTTAAGTCAGCCCAGAAAAGACATTGCACCAGGGATGGAGAATATTTGGTTCTCCAGATGTTGTTGGACTTCAACTCAGGCCCGTAGTCTGCCTAACATTTCTATGGGGGGCAGTTCATCTGGTTTGCAGGTCTTTTAAAAACGAAATTGTAAACTGTTTTTTAATTGTTTGTAAAAAAGGGGGGGCAGAGAAAATTTAGGGGGGGGAGGGCCCCGGTCCACTCCTACCAGCTACAGGCCTGCTTCAATTCCCATCAACCCCAACCAGCATGGCCATTGGTCAGGGATGCTGGGAGTTGTAGTCCCAAAATCATCTGGACTGTACCAGGATGGGGAAAGCTGCGCTATATGGACTTCGGAAGCCTTCTGTCTCAGAAATATTTTAATTTAGAAAATAGAAATATTTTAGATAAAATATTTTAAATAAAAATACATTTAAATAAAGATATTTTTTACCTCCCTCTCACTTCGAAACCGCCCGCGCTTCTGCAACGTAAACCACATATATTTCTCCCCCCCACACACACACACACACTCCATTGCCTGTCGTTTGGAAGAGGTGGAGCTAAACTTCGGTGCGTTCAGGCGCACCAAACGAAAAGATAAAAAAGATTTATAAAAACAAAACAGAAACACCAAACAAACCCTACACCCGGATCCAGGTTCACACGTTTGCCCCCAAATTCTCGCTTGGCGCCTCCACGCGGGAGGGAGGTGAGTGGATCGGGTCCGCCTTGACCTAGAGAGCAAAACGGGGGCGAGCAAAGGAAGGCTTGGCTTGCAAAGGGGGTGAGGGAGGCTGGGATCCTACTGCCCCCCCCCCACACACACACACAACGCTGTTACTGCATGATTGCAAAATCCAATGCGGGTATTACGTTCGCTGCGCCTTTGAAGCCCCCTTCGCGACGCAGGGCAACCAAGGGCTACCAGACCCGTCCTCATGGCTATATGCTAGTACCTCCGGTATCGGAGGCAGTATACTGGGGCACTAGAGCGGGGGGCGTGGGTGGGTGCTGTTGGCACTCGGGTCCGCTTGTGTGGGTTTCCCATTGGGGCAAGCCGGTTGGCCGCTGTGTGAACAGAATGCTGGACGAGGTGGACCCTCGGTCCGATGATCCCGCATCGCTCTGCTGATGTTCTTGCGCGCTTGCTGGAGGGAGACCGGATATATATATATATAGATCAGCTGGTCTGCGCGGCGGGTAGCCGGGTCCGCTGCTCGCTTTTGCAAGCGAAAAACCGTCCATGTATACGGTCCCGGCCACCCGCCGCGCAGACCAGCTGATCTTGCCGTGTGTGGAGCACAAAGCGCATTTGCGCAGCCTCCAACCTCGCAATGGAGGACGGCGCGTCTCGTCTCGTCTCGACTCGAACGGGCTTCCCTTTTCCTCTCTCTCTTTCTCCTTCCCCCCGGGGGCGGGGGTTGTGGGCGGGGAGAGAGAGAGAGAGAGGCAGGCAGGCAGGCTGGCACGTCGTCGATCAGGGCTGAATTAGCAGGGCACATAAGGAGAGCCGTGTGCTGGATCCGGCCAGGGGTCCGCATGACCTCGGTCAGCATTTCGCTCGCGCAGTTGGCCAAGCGGCTGCCCGCGGGAAACCCACCACTAGCAGGGCGCGAGTGCGACGGGGCTGGCAAAAGGTCTGAGAGCTGCAGTGACATTTTCAACACCTGCCTCTCAAAAATGGGGCGGGCGGGGATCTATTTCCAAGAGCACTGAGTGTCCATGGGGAGGGTGTTTTTTTTTTCCAGCCTGAGGGCCGAAATTCAGTTTTGGAGACTCCCACATTCCAGACCCCCCTTTTTTGAAGGTAAAGGGGGCGTGGCCAAAGACAAAAGGGGTGGGACCAAAAAAAAACACCCTGAAATACCAGCCTATCTTAACTTAAAGCTCTTACTGCCAATAACTCAGCCTTAGGAGTCATTTCGACCTTTTAGAATGGGGGGGGGGGGGAATAGATAGATCATAGAGTTGGAAGGGGCCTACAAAGCTATCGAGTCCAACCCCCTGCTCGATGCAGGAAACTAGAGGAGGGGTCTCCCATCCAAGTTAATAACCGGGCCTGACCCTGCTGAGCTTTCCACGCTCAGACAAGCGGAGCCAGCGTGAGCCACAGGCACACCTGACTCTTACACACACACACACCCCGAACCGGTTCACTTTCAGAATGCGTAGGCGTATGAAGGAGCCACACGCGCCTCCATGTCTGCGTCCCCGCTGAGTTCACTGTTCGGGATGTGCCTCCACTAGAAGGCAAATATTTTTTCTCTCTTTTTGAATGGGGAGGGATTACATGATCTAGCAGACGCCTCCTGCAAAGACGCAGAGGGCGTGTGAGCAGGGGAGGCCGTTGACTCTCCGATTTTGGTGGGGCTCCTTTTCCATTGCAGGTTTTATTTCGAGCTTCGTAGGAGCGATCCGTGGTGCTCCACAGTGGGGAGCCTATTTTGGGGGGGGGGGTGGGCATTCAGCACTGCGGATCGCTCCTACGAAGTTCCGAATAAAAGCCGCAAAACTTGCCATGGAAAAGGAGCCCCACGCCATCTGGGGAACCCAGAATGGGCACCCGGGCCTGAATTTCCCCACCCTTGGTATATAGGATATAGAATAGATATTACTGGACCCTGGGAAAGAAGTTATGCCCTCCTTCTTGCAAATTATGTGGAAATCTACCACCTCCCTTGTTTGATCTATCTGACATGCAAGCTATTAACCAGCCAATCTCCCTTCCCAGCCGCCCCCAACGCTCCTGGATTTATTTGAATTCCATCTGGGAACAGCTCTAGAAATATTGCGGGAACAGCTCGGTAAATATTGTGCAATTGGTGAAGGTCGAGTAACTGGTTTTTCAGCTGAGTTAGAGGCAGGTCAGGCTGTGGGTCTGCCTCCAGTTTTGTTGCGCTCCCAGCAAAAGCCGGATGCTTGCGCGCACCACGCGTACACGTGCCCCCGCCTTCTTCCTAGCGAGAAGTTGATCTGTAACGGCAGAGGGTCAACAGATCAGGGCACGCTCCATCGGTCTGTAGACTGGATGTTTTACACCGCAAGCTCAAATGTAGTTACACGGCCATGGGTTAAGTTTTCAAATAGCCACTCGCCTCTGTGGCGAATGAGGATCGCCTCTAGGTGACTAGGCAGGAAAGCCTTATGAGACTTGATTCTTTCAGGCCACAAATGGGTAGTGTAGGTCTATTGTGAGCAGGCCAATAAGGAGACAACCAGAGCAAGCTGGAAGGAGAGGCACTCTGTTCCTCCAATACATCCAGCGTAGAAACTAAGATGGCTGCCAAACATGATCCCTCCACATGCTCAGCATACAAATGTAGCCCTCTGTTCCTCCTCTGACAGCCTCCGGCTTCTTTACTAGGCTGGAAGTAGCTTTACTACACATGGGGAAATCGCATTGTTGAATGATCCCCTTCTCCCATGTCCACAACTCCCTGCATGTAGAAAGCTAGCATGTCGGACAGGGTTCTAGCAGCAATAGCCTTCTGGCATAGAATGTTTGGAAAGCCGTGAGACACAGTTTTGCCTTCAGGCTCTCGCCAAGGGTCTGCGCAACAGACCGTGGCGTGGCATTCCTGCGGTGATGCCGGGTCTTAGAAGCGTTCTGAGCACCTCTGAAGTCCAGTGTAGGGTCACAGGCGAGAAGACCCCGCACGGCAGGGTCAGGGGCAAGCACATGTTGAGCCAAAGTCGGCCATCTTTGTGGCTCACCTCGAGTGACTGTAGCAGCTGTTGCAACGGATATAACTGTGACTGTCACCTGGAGGCTTCCTGGCCCGAAAATGTTCTTTTGGGTGCTCCTTGGGTCCCCTGGGTCTAAAACTAGAAATAATAGTGCTGCTTCTCTATTTAAAACGACTTATGTGCTCATTTTCCTTGCACTCGAGATAATTGGGAGCAAGGGACATGAGAGCCAGCATAGTGGTTAGAGTGTTGGACTGGGGACTCGGGAGATCTGGGTTCAAGTCCTGACTCAGCCAGGAAGCTCACTGGGTGGCTTTGGGCCAGTCTCAGCCTAACCTACCTCGCAGGGCTGTTGTGAGGATAAAACGGGGAGGAGCGGGAGGAGCATGTGAGCTGCCCCGGGTTCCTTGCAGGAGGAAAAACGGTGGGATATAAATGTAATTTATTATTATTATTATTATTATTATTATTATTATTATTATTATTATTAGTCAGGCTGGCATGATAGCACAATACAGTATGTAGGGCAGAGCTGTTAAACTTCTTCCAGCCCAAGTGGCTAAGCCCTAGGAGAGACATTTCAGCCTTTTAGAATAGAGAGAAATCTGCACAAAAGCTGGGGAAACTCCAAACTGAGACCTCAAGAAGGATGGATTTGACTTTGAGGCCTGAGGTTACAAACCTGTGGTGTAGGGAGGTGTGTGTGTGTGTGTGTTTAATTGTATGATATATATTTTTCTCCCTGCTGGGAATGGGAGGTATCTGTCTGTACCAGGACATGTCGACAGTTGCTTATCTCTGTTGCCTTTTGTTTGGCTAACCCTTGAACGCCTGGCATACAGACTTCAGAGCAAGAGAAGGCTGCAGAATAAGAAAGGATTAGCCTGCTCCCCCGGGGCCCCAGCAACAGGGATTTAGGTGAGTTTGCCCAGTACGATCCACAAATCGGGAATATTAAATTGGATTTCTTCCATACAGTAGCCCCAAGACCTTGTGGTACAGTGGTTTTCAGCTGGTGGGATGCATACCACCGCTGGGACGCACGCAGAAGTAGTCTAGGTGGGATGCAGCGTTTTCATAACAATTGCTAAAAGCCAGTGTGGCGTAGTGGTGAGAGTGTTGGACTGGGAAGATCCGGGTTCTAGTCCCCGCTCGGCTGTGAAGCTCACTGGGTGACTTTGGGCCAGTCACTGACTCTCAGCCTCACCTACCTCGCAGGGTTGTTGTGAGAATTAAATGGAGAGGAGGAGGAGGAGGATTATGTAAGCCGCCTTGGGTTCCTTCCAGGAAAAAGGTGGGATAGAAATATAATAAAAATTAAAGCAGCTGCAGGATGCGGTTTCCCTTGGGAGGGCATGCTTGCAGTCAGAGGATGAATGGGGAATTGTGTACATAGTCCGGTGAATATGCATAACCTCCAAGTTGCACTACACAATGGGACTTTTACAGACATTGACCAGTGAATGTGCAAAGTCTCCAAGCGGAGAATGTGCATGCTTGATCGGGCAAGGTGTGAAATTGTGTGGCCAAAATGCTGGAGGATACTGGGGGGTGGGGGTGGGGGGCGGGCAGAGGAGCAGCACCAAAAAGACCTGGATGAGAGCGGCTTCCAGTTTTTCCATTTGGCCCCGTCAATGCAGTTTGGAAAACTGGTGTCAGCAGTGGGATTTGGATGCTTGGCATCCGTGTGCATGTTTTATTGTATTTCCATGACCTTTCCAAACTTCCCTTTTTGTTCCTTGCTTCCCTCCAGCTTGCCTTGTTCCCCGAGATGCTTTCAACAGCTACCTTTGGCGTGGTTCTCCTCCTGGGAGTTGTCCCCTCCCTGGCCAAGGAGTCTCACGGCCACATCTCCGTGGTCCTCTTGGGTGCCACGGGAGACCTGGCCAAGAAGTACCTGTGGCAGGGCTTGTTCCAGCTTTACCTGGACGAGGTGGGCAACGGGCACACCTTCACCTTCCACGGGGCCGCGCAGACGGAGCCGCAAGCCGGCCAGAAGCTGATGTTTGGCCGGCTGAAGAAACTGGGGTGCCCGCCGGACGTCCATCCGGACAGGTGCGCCGTCCTCAAAGACCAGTTCCTCAAGCTGACGGACTATCGCCAGCTCAAAACGGCCGAGGACTATGCCAGCCTGAGCCGGGAGATTACGACTGTGCTCGGCCAGGAAGGCCTTAAGGAAGCCGGCCGGATCTTCTACTTTTCGGTGCCGCCGTTTGCCTACGCGGAGATCGCCCGGCACATCAACAGCAGCTGCAGGCCGGTGGCCGGGGCCTGGCTGAGGGTGGTGCTGGAGAAACCGTTCGGGCACGATCTCCGGTCCGCCCAACAGCTAGCTGAGGAGCTGGGCACCTTTTTCCGGGAAGAGGAGATGTATCGGGTGGACCATTACCTTGGCAAGCAGGTGAGCATCCTTATTCGTTCGTTCATTTGTTGCATATCTATACCGCCCCGTAGCCAAAGCTCTCTGGGCGGTTTTAAAGATTAAAACCCCCCTAAAAATACAATATAATCATGTAATGTAAACTCACGTATATTCTAAAATAGAAAACAATTTTAAACCATCATCCGTAAAAAAAAATATCCCAGGACTTATTAAAAAAAACACACACAACCTTATCGTCTGCAGTCAAATGCCCGGGAGTAGAGGGGGGGAAATGACCATTTTGGCGCCAGGTGGGCCTTGCTGGGGAGAGCATTTCACCAGCAGGGGGGCCACCACTGAGAAGGCCCTCTCCCTTGGGAGGAGGCGCTGGGAGGAGGGCCTCAGATGATGAGGATCAGGTACAGGTGAGTTCATACCGGGAGAGGCGCCCCCGTCAGGTATTGCGGTGCCGAGCCGTGTAAGGTTTTATAGGTCAAGACCGGCCACTTTAATTGTGCAAGCGGGCCAGAATCGGTGTTATAGGTTCAGACCTTCTGGTCCGAATCTCCGTATTGTCTTCTGAAAAAGCCACCCACGGTGGCCTGGGGTGTGTGGCGCTGTTGGTAAGGGTCGGCATCGTTGGGCAATCGCCGAGGCCCACGCTCTCAGGAGGGGCCCCACTGTCAAGCCCCAGAGTCTGGGGAATTGATCCGGGGCAGCCCGGCCTTGCAACGCCCCTGGGGCCAGAAATGAGCAGCCATGGACACATGCAAGGAGGAGGTGGGCCCACTCAGAGTGGGGCGCTGAGGGCATCTTGTCCAAGCCCCCGCTTCCCAAAAGCCGGAGCCTTCTCCGTGGTCAGTGTCTGCCAAAGAGTAAGGCTGAAATCTGAATCCGGAGCAGGGGGAAATGGGCTGGGCCACTTCCAGCTGCCGGCGAAGCAGTTGCATTTTTGGGTGCTCCCCTGGGGACGAAGGGAGGGGGGGAACACACCCTCCCTGCAAGTAGAAAACTAGCACCTCAGGGAGAGGGGCCGCAATCCAACCTTTCTCCCTTACGCGCTACTTTTCTCCTCGTGTGGGACGGAAAGAAAACAAGACGCCATGAAGAAAGAAAGGAAATAATAATAATAATAATAATAATAATAATAATAATAATAATAATAATAATAAAATAAGCTTAAGAACTTAACAAGAGCCCTTCTAGATCAACCCCAGGGGGGTTTCCCTAGCCCTTCATGCCCCCTGTGTGTGAGCTTCCTCCTCGGGGCAGCTGGCCAGAACCCGGACTTGATAGACTACCAGCTCTGTCCTTGCTGGCATCTTCTTCTGCCCTTTGCCCCGCGAGAGCTCCCACGTTTGACCGCGCAAATAAAAAAAATCGCAGGGCCGAGGCGGGATCTTTTCCCGCCCGCCAAAGTAATGGGGGGTCACTTATTTTACTAGAGGGGGTGTGTGTTTCCCCTCCCTTGCTTTCCCTGTGAGCTGACCCACTGCTTTTGTGCGTGCGTGCATGTCTGTGCGAGGGAGGAGGGAGGGAGGGACGGAAGGGGAAAGGGAAAAAAAACCCGCAGCCGCAATCCTCTCTCCACCTGATCCCACCCAAGGTCATAGCTTCGATTTCGCTGAGTAATCAATCCCTTCTCCTCCCTTTCCCACCTGCTTGCGTTTTTAACAGAGCGGCTGGCAAGTGCCACATCTCTAAACAAGACTTTTAATTTGATAAAAATGTGGAGCCGCATATATTTCACCCGTCTCTCTTTTCTCCTCCTGCGGGTTTTTTTTGGGTGTGTGTGTGTGTGTGTGTGCGTGTGCGTGTGCAGAACCAGGCAGTTTTGCAAGAGGGCAGAGAGTCGGCGGAGGCCAAGGTGACAAAAATGGGGAGAGAAGCACATCACCAGCGAAGGATTTACAGTGTGTTTGGTTTTTTTTAAAAAAAAATTTGCATAGATCGGGAAGCGGGTTCCGGGGAGAGCGGTGGAAGGCAGGCTTTAATCGGAGGCCTAGAATAGCCCCGGGAGCAATTTCGTGGTGCCATGGGAATGTACGAATTTTTTTTTTTAAGGAAACGGGTGACTCTGGTCACGCGCAGAGTGCCGTCGGGACGATCCTGTCGGCTTCGGGGTGTGGAAAAGCAAAGGTTACAAATTTTACCCTTTGGCCTCCAGATTTTGGGTTGTATAAGGCAGGGTTGATGAACCTCAAGTCCGTGGGCCAGATCCAACCCCCTTCCGCTCCCCCCCCACCAATCGGCTGGTGGATTCCTGGCTTTTGCAAGTGTCCCTCCCCCCCCCCAAATTCTAAAATGCCTCTCCCAAGGCTTAGTTGCCTGCCCTAGGAGCTAAAACATGCTGATATTTTTGGGCCCGCACGCCACTGGGACGCAGCCCCCCTGAGGGCTTCCCCGAAACGGAATGCGGCCCTCGGGCAGAAATTGCTCTGACACCCCTGGACTACAGCTCCCATTGTGCTTGCTGGGGATGATGGGTAGGACCTTGCAAATCAGAAGACACTGGGCTAGGTAGCCAATCAGGGCCTGTGATATCGCCGAGGGATTTGACTGTAGAACTAAATGACCCAGAGTTTGGTACTGCGGTAGGGGTCCACATCCCATTCCCTTTCTCGCCGTGCCTTCTTTCTTCATGAGCTGCGTTTTGCTTCTGTACAAATTCCCCCTCTTGGCAGTTGCCGGCCGCAATGATTTATTTTTCGTCCGAGTCCCCAGAAGCGATGGAACGTTGGTCTCGAGACGTGTGGCTTCCTCTCGGTTTTGATCTCGTCTCTTCTTTTTTCCCCCCCTTCTCTTCTTCCTTCTTCCCGACCCTTCCGCATCCCCAAAGGCCGTGGCCCACATCTTACCCTTCCGAGACCAGAACCGGAGACATTTGGACCCCATTTGGAACCGCCACCACGTGGATCGGGTGGAAATCGTCTTGAAGGAGACGGTGGACGCGAAAAGTACGTGGGGCTCGGTTTTTAATGCTCACGAACCAGAATGCGAGGGAGCCCTTACAGATGGGGAAGAAGGCCTCTTAAGGCAGGGGTGTTGAACCTCAAGCCGGCGTGCCAAATCCGGCTCACCTAGGGGCCAAATCCCTTGACGGTTTAGTAGTTTCCCAGCTTGTGTCCATTTTTTAACCACTCTAAAAGGTTGAAATGCCTCTCCTAATACTTAGTTACTGGAAGTAAGAGCTTTCAGCCACAAATGTGCTGGTGTTTTGTCCGCGCCTCTTTGGATTTTTGCCCCTCCCCTTCACTTTCAGCTCCGCCCACCCCTGGGATGCAGCTCCTGAGAGCTTCTCTGATTCAGTCCTCCGGGCTGAGACTGGCGACCCCAAAGTCAGTGGGGCCGTGTATCCACTCCGGGTTTTACTCCGAACTTTTAAGGAGTTATCCGTGGTGCTGAGCATATTTTGGGGCTAGGGTTCAACACCGGTAAAGTTCAGGCTAAAATCCGGTGCGGATAGGCAGCCCCACTGACACTGGAGTCACCTCCCTCCACATGTCTTAAGGAAAGACCTGGCTTCAGTGATCATGCCTGAAAACCAAATTACTTCATTCAGCTCGGCCTCGCAAAACATCCCTGCGAGGCAGGCCACAAGCTATCCCACTTTTACAGATGGAAGAATCAAGGCTGAGAGAGAGTGACTTGCCTAGGGCCACGAAACAAGCCTTTCACAGAGACGAGAGTTGATCCGGTTCTCCCGAACCCAAGTGAAGCTCATAAGCCCTTGCACTCCCCATATCCTACATAATGGGGGGAGGAATTAACTTTTTCTTCAACCCCGTGGGCTGCAAAGTCTCCTACCTAAAGTTATCCATTTGACCGGAATAGTAAGGTTTATTACTGATCTCTTGTTTCTAAGCCTCAACCTTTTTGCAAGCAATTCCAGGCTCGGAAACCACTTTCCTGCTCTGCTGACGGCTTACCCGGCGTAATCAGACCAAACCTCCATCTTAGCCCAGCATATTGTTTCCAACAGTGGTCGGCCGATTGCCTCTGGGCAAGCCCGCAAGCAGGGTGTGAAAGCATCACCTCCCTGTGGCTTGTTCCTGGCATCTGATGCTCAGAGTTAAACTGCTTCTGAATATAGAAGTTCCATTTAGCTGTCTTGGCTGGTAGACCTGTCCTCTTTAAATTTAACCTTTGGGCCCGCGGGGGAAGCCACCTAAGTTATTAGTCCTCACCACCTCTTGTGACAGAGGATTCCATAAATCCATTACACAGTCTGTAAAGGAAGCCTTTTCTTTTTGTCCTGAACCTACAAGAGGGGAGGAGCCATAGCTTAGCAGCAGAGCCCCTGCTTTGCGTCCAGAAGTTCCCCGGTTCGATCCCCGGCATGTCCAGGTAGGGCTGGGAAAGACCCAGCCTAAGACCTGGGAGAGCCATGGCCAGTCAGTGTATGACCAGGTTTTCCCCAACCCAGCTCACTGTAGATGTCTTGGACTATAACTCCCATCATCCCTGCCCTTTGGCCGGGCTGGCTGGGGCTGATGGGTGTTGTAGTCTGAAAGCCCTAGAGGGCATCCAGTTGGGGAAAGCAAGACTCAGCTAGATGGAGAGATCCTCTGACGCTATATAAGGCAGCTTCCTACATTCATCTTTAAATCACCCTTTTATTGAGAATCATGAGGACCGGCATCTTAAGGGAAGCGGTGCAGTCCGGTCTTAAGAGTGCCCCCCATGCGCTTTGCATGCCAACAAAGGTCCCGGGTTGAACCTCCAGCGATTTCCAGGTTGGGCTGGGAATGATCCCGTGTGAAACCCTGTATCCCCCCCCCCTTCAAGTTGTATCATTTTTGGAGGGGGCGGGTGGGAAAGGCTGCAGGCTTTCCTGGACGGTGACTGTCGGGCCTCTTCCTTGCTCACCAGCCGGCAGGCGCAGACTCCAGCATGTCAGGACGACCCGAGCCTCGCATTGCTGCGAAGCCAAGGGCACAGCTGCACCTGCCGTCGCTGCAGTCCTGCGGCGTCTCTTCCGCAGCCCTGGTTGCACCTGCCACCCGCACCAGTTCCCCGGGGACGGGCCGTCAAGCGCCCTCGCTTTCCGCAGCCCTCGCTTTCTGCAGCCTCCGCGTGAGGTGCCAATGAGCCATTGCTTTATTAAAAAGCCTTGAGTGATTGATACACACACACACACACACACACAGATACATACACCGGTCCAAATTACGATGATTATTTTGGCGAGGCAAACTCCGGCTTCCCCCTTCCCGGGGACGGAAAGGTGAGGGCTAGGGAAAGCGGGTGGGGAGCATAGTACCCTCCTGCTGTCTCTCTCTCTCCTCCCCTGCAACGGCGATCTTTCATTTGCTTCTCTCTCTCTCTCTCTCTCTCTCTCTCACACACACACACGGAATCGTGTCTGCATCGCTGGCCACTGCCAAAGGATGTGCGGCATTGATTACGTTAATGTTATGCGCCACCGTGGGTTAAGGAGGGAGATGGCTTTCCTCCTTCCAAAGTTTAAGAGGGGAGAGTTGGCGCAGTCTGGCTGAAGGAGAAATGTGGGGTCCTTTAGAGATTAATTGCCTTTCTTCTTCTTCTTCCTCCCCCCGCCAATCTTTGATCACCTGGTAAGATATGAGCCACTTTCCCCGTCGGGAGGTAAGCGTTGCCGTCCGCTCTCAAGGGCACTGCTGCGGCAAGAGACCCTCTCGCTACAGGCCTCTCGCGGATAACTTCATTACCCCCCGTTTCTTTCTTTTAATTTCATTTCGAGTCCGTTTTTTTTCTCGGAGGAGCTCGAAGCAGCCGCCGTGCGGTCAGGGGTTCCACTGTTCAACCCAACAGAACGGGACGTGATCTCCCCCCCCCGCCTCGCTTTCTCGTCCGGAGTCTAGAAGGTGCGACAGCCGGGATTTTAGATGCTGAGGTTTTTAAGAAAGGACGAGACACAGTTTCGTGACGGATTGGCCCATTAACCCATGACGTTTATTTCCTGCAAGGTTTGATACAGGCCTGTGGCTCACGCTGGCTCCGCTTGTCTGAGCGTGGAAAGCTAAGCAGGGTCAGGCCTGGTGATTACTTGGATGGGAGAGACCCCTCCTCTAGTTCCTGCATTGAGCAGGGGGTTGGACTCGATGGCCTCGTAGGCCCCTTCCAACTCTATGATCTATGAAATCTATGAACTCTATAAAGCAAGGCAATTTGCCCTCACAAGACAGTGTACAAAATCATTACCCGACTCAGTGAGCAGCAAAAACTTCATCAAGGGCACAGCCATGCATAAAAAAGCAGATTCTTGAAATACAAAGGTCTTAAACCAGGCTTCTCCAACTTCGTGCCCTCCAGATGTTTTTGGACCACAACTCCTGTAACACACACACACACACACACACACACAGCCATTGGCTATGCTGGCTGGGGCAGATGGGGATTGGAGTCCGAAACATCTGGAGGGCACCAGGTTGGGGAAGGCTGTTTTATATATTTCCTAGGGGGGGGGGGACAGCATTCCACAAATGCGACGCCACCACTGATAAGGCCCTGTCTCTGGTGGAGCCTCCCTGCACAGAGGCAGTATATCTTTTAAGTACCAGATGCTGGGAATACATGCCCTGCTTGTGGGTTTCCTAGAAGCCTCGACTATTGGAAACAATGATACTGGGCTCTTCTAGCAAGTCTCTCAGCTTATTTTATTTATTTATTTATTATATTTATACCCCGCCTTTTTTCCTGCAAGGAACCCAAGGCGGCTTACATAATCCTCCTCCTCCTCCTCCTCTCCATTTTCTCCTCACAACAACAACCCTGTGAGGTAGGTGAGGCTGAGAGGCAGCGACTGGCCCAGAGTCACCCAGTGAGTTTCATCATGGCCGAGCGGGGACTAGAACCCGGATCTCCCCGAGTCCCGGTCCAACACTCTCACCGCTACCCCACACTGGCTGGCTGTCCGATTGTATCCACCGAGCAGTTCAGTGGTTTATCCGCGGCAATCCTCGACCCTAACTGGGCCTCTCGCCTCCTCCGTTTCCTTCCCCGCCGGCGCACACAGACCGCACCGGCTTCTACGAGGAGTACGGCGTCCTCCGCGACATCCACCAGAACCACCTCACCGAGGTCTTGATGTTCCTCGCCATGGACCTGCCGGCAAATGTCAGCTGCTCCGAAGATGTCCTCCGAAGCAAGCTCCGGGCTTTCGCCGCCCTGCAGGGGCTGGAGAAAAGCAGTGCCGTGATTGGTCAGTACGAGGGGTACAACGCCCACGTGAGGGAGGAGCTTCAGAAGGAGCCCAACTACTTCAGCAGGACCCCGACCTTCGCAGGTAAGTCCGGGAACCAGGGCAGGGCTGGTGCTGAAATTTGGGGGGCGCTGAGGCCGGCGCGGTCGCCTTGCTTTGAAGGTGTCGGAGGTCAGCGATGGATTGCGTTTTTATCTATCCTGACCTTCCTGCAGGGAGCTCACAGTTTCTCCCCCCCCCCTTCATTTTACTCTCACAACAACCTTGCGAGGCAGGTGAAGCTGAGAGAAAGAGAGTGATTGGCCCAAGGTTCCTGGCTGGACAGGAATTTGAACCCAGGTCTCTCCCCCAGCCCTAGTGCAACACTCTCCTAACCCCGGGGGTCCCCAGCCTTTATGGGTCCAGTGGGCACATTTGGAATTTTGAGAGAGTTTTGTGGGTGCTCTCACAAAATGGCTGCCTGTGGGGGTGAGGTGGCTGGTTGAAATAGCACTCATTTCCCCAGAAGGCAAACTGGTGAGAATGAAGGAAAAGCCACTTGCCCAAGAACCTACCGTAAGTACAAGGCAGAAAAAACCCCAAAACCATTCTTTTGAACCCAAAGATGGCGTCGTAGGGCAGCCCTTCCCTTTACAGCAAGCCAGCATCCCAGTTCTTCTTTTTTTTTTTTTTTAATTAAAATTCTCAAAAAAATTAAGAACAGGAGAGGCAGGGGAGCCTGACGAGTGCCAAGAGAGGTGTCTGTGGCCACCACGTTGGAGACCCCGGCTCTAACCACTACACCACACTGTTTCTGACATGGATAGAAGTGTCCCAGCTCCATTCGCTCTCAATGTACCTAACTCCTCCCGAAGAGGTGAACTCTGAAAAAGCCAAAGAGTTTTCGTACTGCTAGCCAGAGAGAGAGAGATCCTAGGATCGTTTGCACCACAGGATTGCAGCCTTCTTCGCTCCCTGAGTTGTTTGACAGGGAACATCGAACGCTTCCTTAGACTGGGTCAGACCCTGGCCTGGGTCCATCTAGTCCAGTATTGTCAACACTGACGGACAGCAACGGCTCTCCAGGGTTTCGGGCAGGAATTTTTCCCAAAGCAGGTGCTCTACCCCTCCGCTACGGTCCTCCTCCTTAAAGATTCTAGTCCTCATGGCTCAAAATGAGGGGCTGTTTTTAAATCCGAGCATAGGAAGCTGGGTCAGACCCTCGGGTCCTATCGAGCTCGGTATCGTCGGCACTGACTGGCAGCAGCTCTCCAAAGTTTCAGGCAGGAGGTCTTTTCAGACCTACCTGGAGATTTTGGGGGATCGAACCTGGGACCTTCTGCATGCAAAGCAGGGCCTCAACCACTAAGCCACGGCCCTTCCTCTGAGCCGCAGGAAGTGGAAACGCCAAGAACGCTCTCACAAGCAGGGGCGCTGCACTTCCCCTCTCTCGGGCTTCCCACCCCTGCAAAACACCCTGCAAAGGAGTGTTCTGCATCCATGAGTATACAAGAGCTGCCTTCCCCAACTTGGCGCCTTCCAGAGGTGTTGGATTGATACTTCCATCATCCCCAGCCATCACAGCCAGTGGCGCATGCTGGCTGGCACCGATGGGGAGTCATCATCCCACCGCATCTAATGGGCGCAGGTTCGCGGGAAGTCTGGACTCTTGTGTCCTCTTGCGTATTATTTACTCCTCTTCCTCCCTGTACGACCGGGGTTGGGCAACTTCAGGCCAATTTCCAGACCCCGTCATCCCCCCGGGGGCCGCACTCGTGCTGTTGCCCGATTTCACGGCGGGGAACACCCCACCCCCCCCACCCCGTGCCAGCGGTCTCCTGCCAAAATTTGAATACGGAGATTTTTAAAAAGCCAGCTTTTCGCTTGGGAACAAGCTCGGTTTGGCACTTTCGAGCCGCGTCCGTAGCGGTTTGGCGCCGAATTTTGGCAGCGGACCCCCGTTTCAGTTTGCCACTGCCGTGCGGTGGTAGCAACAGCGGGGGGGGGGCCATTCTCGAAGGCGTCCGCGAGGGCCCGAGTGTGGTCCGCCCCCTGCTACCCGCGTAACACATGACGTCATTTCGTTGGTTCAGGGGTGTTGGTTCAGCTGGACAGCCTCCGCTGGGAAGGGGTCCCCTTCATCCTCACCTCCGGCAAAGTCCTGGACGAGCGGGTCGGCTACATCCGCGTCCTGTTCAAGAACCGGGCCTACTGCACCCAGAACGAGACGACGTGGGACGCCGAGCGTAGCCAGTGCAAACCCAGGCAGCTCGTCTTCTACGTCGGGCACGGGGAGCTGAATTCCCCCGCCGTCCTCGTCAGCCGCAACCTCTTCAGGCCCTCCATGCCGGAAAGCGGCTGGAAGGAAGTCCTGGATCGCCCCCGGCTCCGCCTCTTTGGACAGCCCCTCTCGGATTACCACGCGTACGTCCCCGTGGAGGAGAGGGATGCCTATTCCATCCTGATCTCCAGGTAGGAATGGGGGAAACCAGGGATGCTTGCTTGAGCTCGCCAAAGTTCTCTGGACTTCACTGCCTAGCTCAGTTTGGCTCACTCCTCGTTTGCAACCTGTTGTGGTTTTTTGGTGGGGTTCGTTTGAACAGGAAAGGTGCATGTTTTGAACTGGAAGAGTGTGCATTTTTCAAAAGTGCTCACTTCCCCCCCGCCCCCGGTTGACTAAAGAGTGAAAATTAATATATTAATATTAATATATTAATATATTATTACTATTAATATTAATATACCACCCAACAGCCGAAGGCCCGAAGCTCTCTGGGCGGTTCACAAAAATGTGTGAAAACACAAATTCTTTAAAAGTGTGGATTTTTTTTTTTTTAAAGGTGTGCATTTTTTGAAGTGCGCACTTTTTAAATGCACTTTTAAAAACTATGCGCTACACAGGGTGCATTTTTTTAAAAGTGCGCATTTTTTCAAAGTGCATTTGTGTGCGTTTTTTCCAAGTGCACGTTTTTGAAAGTGCATTTCCTGTGTGTGTTTTTCAAAGTGCGCAATTTTGAAAGTGTATATTATTTTACGAACACAAGTTTGGGAATTTGCAAACCTATTTGGAGAACACGTGCTTTCTGTTCGCCTTCGGGTCCGGCGTTGCGAACGGGGCATTTCTGAGTGATTTGTGAACTGAAGTAACATGTGTACATTACATTCCTGTCTGCAGGATCTATCATGGCAAGAAAGACTCCTTCATCACTACGGAAAACCTGCTGGCATCCTGGGGGTTTTGGAGCCCTTTGCTCGACAGCTTGGCTAGCGAGGTCCCCCGTTTGTATCCCGGGGGCCGAGAAAACGATCACCTCCTGGATTTTGAGATGGCGGGCAGAGACGTGTCCTTCGTGGTGAAAGAGACCATCGAGCTGATGGATGCAAGGGAAGAGCAGACGCCGGATAAATACAAGACTGTCCAGTCCAAATATCGGCAAAGTCCGCTGATTACCGCTTGGTCAGAGGAGCTGATCAACCGGCTAGCGTTCGACATGGAAGCGGCCGCGACGAGTGCCATCGGGAGGTCCGGGGAATTCCACGTGGCCTTTTCGGGCGGTTCAAGCCCCCTGGCTCTGTTCAGGCAGCTGGCCACGCGCCACTACGACTTCCCCTGGAGGCAGACCCACGTCTGGTTGGTGGACGAGCGCTGCGTCCCCCTCACCGACCCGGAGTCCAATTTTGGCACCCTGCACGAGTACCTAATCCGGCACGTCCGGGTCTCCTTCTTCAACATCCACCCCATGCCGGTCCACCTCAACCGGAGGCTGTGCGTGGAGGAGGATAAGGGCACGGAGCTGTACGCCAACGAAATCGCCGCTTTGGTGACGAATGCCAGCTTCGACCTGGTGCTGTTGGGCGTGGGCCACGACGGGCACACGGCGTCCCTCTTTCCGCACTCGCCCGCCGGCCTCGAGGGGAGCCGGGACGTGGTCTTCACCGAGAGCCCGGTCAAACCTCACCAGCGCATGACCCTCACCTTGCCGCTCATCAACAGAGCCAAGCGGGTGTCGGTGCTGGTGATGGGGAAGGGGAAGCACGACATCGTGTCGCTGGTCAGCCGGGTGGGGCACGAATCCAAGAAATGGCCGATTTCAGGGGTTAACCCCAGCTCCGGCCAGATAACGTGGTACGTGGACTACGAAGCTTTACTGGGATGATCCGTGGCAATCGGCCGCTTCTCCTCCCAACTCCTCGCCCGTCCATCTTTTGCACAGCCAAGTTCCCTGGCGGTAATTGCAGCCGCTCAAGAAGTCTTCGGTCTCGGGTCGCGGAAATCCGCTGGCTGCTAGTGACGAGAGTGTTTGATGTGTTTTTCTTTCTGGATCAGACCAAAGTCCCATCAGTTCCCGGGGATATGCAACCCGGTGCCTCCCAGATGTTTTGTTCCATAGTTCCCATAATCCCAAACCGTTGGCCATGCTGGCAAGGGCTTATGGGAGTTGTAGTCCAAAACATCTGGAGGGTACCAGGGCTTACCCCTGGTCTAGTCTTCACATTCAACTTCTGACCGCAGCCAGATACTTCTCGTTCTCCCCAGCATCCTGGAAATGTTCAAGCAGGGCCTGAAGGTAATGGCCCCTCGTTTGTCCCTAACATTGTTATTCAGGGGTACACTGCCTCCGCACCTGGAGGTTCCATGTAGCTTTTACGGCTAACAGTGCTTCATCGACCTATCCCCATGGATAACCCCATGGATTTGCCTAACTTTTCTTTTTTTCTTCCTTCTACAAAGTCATCTAAGTTGGTGGCCGTTACCACATCTTGTGGCTGTGAGTTCGATGGGTTAACGACTGTGTGATCCGACGGTGTCCGCCTGCCAGTCTGTGCTGTAACGTAGACCGGCTTTTTGCCAACTTGGTGCCCTTCAGATGTGTTGGGACTGCAACTCCCTTCATTCCCAGTCAGCACGGCCAACGGTCAGGAATTCTGGGAGTTGTGGGCCAAAACATCTGGCCGGCACCAGTTTGGCAAAAGCCGGTCTACGTTACAGCACAGACTGGCAGGCGGACACCGTCGGATCACACAGCCTTGGTGTCTGTGGTTAGTATCCAGTGTTAGTCCTACGTAGAGTAGACCCATTGAAATGAACGGGACTTAAGTTATGACTAAAGTCTCAGTCATTTCGCTGGGTTTACTCGATGTAGGGTCAACGTTGGATGCTACCCGTTATATTCTGCACTGGGGGAGAAATCCCAGCCTCCCACTGTCTGAATAAATTATGCAGAATAAGCAGAATTACTTTGCATAACCTGGATCAGCCACGAGGCATCCTACTACGGCTTCTGAGATCTCGCCTTGCATTGCCTGAGGAGCGTTAAAATGCCGGCCTGGCCCCAAACCCTTCGCGGCCTGCCGCTTTCTTCTTTGCATGAATATCTGGAAAGCAGTCCCGGTGAGTTTGATGGGGCTTACTCCCAAGAAAGTAGGACCTGCGCCCTGATCCAACCAGGCTTTCCTAGGCCTTCTGGTTTTCAGTAAGCTTAGAAGAGCCCAAACGGTCGACACTGGGTCGGGCTGTTCGGGTGACAATTTGCTCTTTGAATCAGGAATAGAATAGTGGAAGGGAAGGGAAGAAACCAGGTTCTGCCACAAGGTGGCGCCATTGCACAGGTTTTGGGTTGGCCTGAGTATAACTTGCTTTTGCACAATTATTAAGGACACAATCCTATAGGCATGTTTAGACAGGAAAAAGTCCTACTACAACTCCCAGCATTAGTTATGGGACTTTTTCCTATCTAAACCTGCATCGGATCGCACCTTGAGTGTTTCTTTTAGTGCAGAGTAAAGCGGGCATCTTTCAAAATAGTAGAGAAAGCGGCTTCGTCCCACCCTCTGGTTCCTTGGGAACTTCTCAGGGGGTTCCTCAGCGAGCGAGTAGTATCGGTAACGGAGGACAGGCACGCCCGCTCACTACCAATCTTCCTGTAAAATTTCCCACATCTGCATGACTTGTGTACCCTAGATCAGGGATAGGCGGACAGCAAGATCTCCAGATGTTTTGGACTTCAATTTCCAGAAGCCCCTGCCGGCATGGCTAATGGCCAGGAACGCTGGGAGTTGAAGTCCGGAACATCTGGAGATCTACCTTCTGCCCACCCCTGTCTTAGATCATGACCCCAAACTACCTGCAGCAGGCTGGGGTTCCCCGGCAGACGAGCCAATGCGGGCGGTAAAGGAATCGCAGAAGATGGAGGGTTTTTTGAGCACCGGCCGGACAGCCGCCTCTCAGGGATACAACGGATTTCCTGCATGGACGGGCCGTTGGGACTAGATGACCTTTGAGGTCCCTTCCCGTGCTGTGGTTCTGTGACAGGAAATGTTGAAAGCCACTGTCTGAAAACGACCACATGGAGACTCGTGCACGTTTATGCGCGCCCCTCGGTGGCCACTCCATCAAGCCATAACTGGCACGGGCAAATAATAAGCCGTCAGAGATTGAACCTCGCGGATGGGACTCCTGCAATACCTTGCGAGGCATTCATTTAGCTCCAGGGGCAAAGTGAGCGACGACGGACACATCTGCGCGAACCGGGCCCGAATGGCTCCAGTTACAACGGTTCCCGCCGATCCGATATCCAGGACACCCTCATCGCTTCCCCCCCCCCATTTAAATACGCTTTTGGGGTGGTGGTCTTTAAAACGGGGCTGGGTAACATGTGGGCCGCGTTCTGCCCACCACTGCCGCTATTTTTGTTCTTTTTTAAACCAAAAAAAAAAAAAAGGTAGAAAAGTTGCCGTTTGCTGCCGAAACTCGGCAGCAAACTGCTACGAAGGCTTAGAATAGACCAAGTTAGCATGTTATCAAGGTAAATTGGTCCATTCTAAGCCTCCGAAGGCCATGGGGCAAAACAAGCAAACTTTGTATATTCCAGGGCCTAGAATATACAAAGTTTGCTTGTTTTGCCCCCTACCCCCCCGTTTTCTTGTGGCAGAGGAGTGCAGCCCACGGCAGGTCCATGGAGAGGAAAGGGCCGCCCCACCGGACTGCCCGAAGTTTCCCAGCCCTGCTTAAAAACCTCGAATGGTTTCCTTTTCGGGGTATGTAAAAGCGAACCCGAGCCACCCAGTGTAGAGGCCGCGCATTCCCTTTTCCTACAGGACTCTCCGTGTGAAAGGAGCAGCCACTCGTACAGAGATGCGGCGGGCAGCCTCCCCTGAGGGCGGATAAACGGTACGCCCGATGCAGAGACGGGGCAGAACTACCCACCCCCCAATGGAAGCTGCTCGCCTTCTTTCTGGAGCAGTGGATCGTGCAGAGATGGTAGGCCGGTTCCTCTGAAGGCAGACCTGTTGGGTTCTCCTTTTACTTTATTTCGTGCAGGGCAGAGTTCAGGAATTAACTGCCATAGCATCAAAAAGATGTGCCTTAAAAAGCACCCAACTCTGCAGCAGTTTGGGCAGACATTCCTCCGACCTCCTAGGCCCGCCCACTGTACCTTTGAATACTACTTAAGCGTTTACACTGAAGGAGGATGTCGTGCGCATTTCCACGGATGAACTGATGGTTAAATGTTTTGACATGTCTTTTTCTTTTTTTGTAATGAGCACACTGGAAATTTAGGGTTTTTTTAAACAAAATATTTTTATAAATGAAAATTTGAAAAATAAAGCCTTTCACTCTTGCATCGAGTAGAGACAAATGTTTTCCGTGTCTTGTATGTATATTTTGGGGCACTCTTTTGCCCAAAGGAAAAGAAATAACATAGGCTGGGTTCAGGCAACACGATAACCCACACTCAAGGGTTGAGTATGAGTTGTGCCTGGGTTGTCATTGAACCGTGGGTTGTTTAAACGTGGGTTATCGTGTTGTCTGAACCCAGCCGAGATAACGAACCATGGCGAACCATGGCCAACAACGAACCACGGGTTCTCTGCACGGGTTGTTTGTGGTTGACAAACCATGGCTTGTTAGCGTGGCTGGGTTCTTACAACACGATAACACACGGTTCAGCGGCAACCCACGCTCGGCCTTTTGAGTGTGGGTTATCGTGTTGTCTGAACCCAGCCGCTATCTCCTGTGCCCTGGTGCCCTTCCCGACCGCTTGGACGTGGTTTGTTAACCACGACCAACCCCCAGTTCACAAGCCAACAACAAACCATGGGTTCCCTTCATGGGTTGTTCGTGGTTCACAAGCCATGGCTTGTTAGCGCAGCTGGGTTCGGAACAACATGATAACCCACGGTTCAACGACAACCCGTAGTCAACCCTTGAGTATGGGTTATTGTGTTGTCTGAACCCAGTCGATGCCTATCTGTGTGTGTGTGTCGTTTAAGTGGAACCAGCTCGCTCCAGTACTTCCTCCTGCAGAGAGCTGGCAAATTTCCCCCGTAGCATTGCAGCTGTATTGCCGGCAAGCTCTGGTGGGACGGCGAGCCGCACGATTTTCCCCTTTGCGGCAGGAGCCGGCCTGGCATTTCCCTTGACAAATCGCTCTTCCGAGAGGAATCTCCCTAGAAAACCTCTCTCTCTCTCTCTCTCTCTCATTGGCACTTCCTTTCTCTCCACCCTTTTCCTTCAGTTTATTGGCCTTGCTCCTGCCACCGCTCCTTTTACAGGTCTCTTCTTCCCTCGCCCAGGAGACTGTGATGACTGTGTGTGTGAACTGCCGTTGGCTTCATTAGCAGATCCTTCCTTCTGAAATCTGGCCGGTTGAGAGAGAGAAAGAAGGCAATTTGTGTGTCAGGTCTGTTTGTCGTCGGCACAGCCACTCCTTCTATTCCATTTATTTATTTATTTATTTATTTTTCTTCTTTTATTACATTTATATCGTCCCTTTTTTCCCCACTTGCAAGGAACCCCGGGCGGCTTGCATGATCTTCCCTCCTCTCCATTTTATCCTCACAACAACCCTGTGAGGTAGGTTAGGCTGAGAAGTCCGTGACTGGCCCAAAGTCACCCAGGGTGTTTCATGGCCGAGCGGGGACTAGAACCCGGATCTCCCGAGTCCCCAGTCCAGCACTCTGACCCACTATGCCACACTGGCAGAACAGGCTGTGGAGGATCACGGTGGGAGTTTACTGGGAGATGTCTGGAGCCCGCCGCATTCTCGGGGCTCACGTTTCAAAACGGGGCACCAAGATCGGCGGTAGCCCTGGAGTAGAGGAAAGTCTTCGTCTGGTGGCCAAAACATAATAACGTGGGTGCCAGGCGGGCCTCGCTGGAGAGAATGTTCCACTATCAGGTGGGGGGGGCCAGCACTGATAAGGCCCTCTCCCTTGTGGCCACCTCTGAACCTCTCTCGTAGGAGCAAGCCTGGCATGAACTCTTTGCCGCCTGAAGCAGAAGAACTGGGCGGGATTGGCCCTGCAGAGGCGGCTCTTGGAGGATGGCCTCGGATGTTGACCTGCGGCCCTGAACTGGACATCACTCCGGTCTGAACGGCATCCCCTTCTTTTCCTGAGTCAGGGAATCGTGGCATGGGGGAAGCTGGAGGCTGTGTGTGGTGTCCGTGGGGCTCCCTATCCATTGCAGCTTTTATCCCGAGCTTTCTAGGAGCTATCCATGGGGCTGTACTTCATCCCCAAAATAGGTTCACCACTATGGATAGCTCCTAGAAAGCTCAGAATAAAAGCTGCAACGGATAAGGAGCCCTGCCTGCCTGAGCGCCTGTGATTGGCTGGTATTAATATGACATTTCTGGATTGGCCCAGCCTGATCGAAAGGCTCAAAAAGCCTGACTTTTTGCCGCTGCGGTCAACACAGAAGGACCTTCCGGGTGTTGTGCTTGTGTAAGGGCCAGAAGCATCCCCCCTCAACCTGACACCCTGCAGATGTTCTGGATTCCAAGCCCCATCAGCCCCAGCCAGCGTGGCCAGTGATCGGGAATGCTGCAGGGATGTTGAAGAGTCCTTGGTCTCGAGTCACGAGTCGAGTCACGAGTCTTTAAACCCGAGTCTCGAGTCCGAGTCCTTGGTCCAAAATGGTGACTCCCAAGTCCCAAGTCACTCCCAAAGCTGACTCCACGAGTCCCTATTAAAATCAATGGGTTTTCCCCCCAACAAAATAAGGCTACTTCAGATGTGTGGCTTAAATAAATGCTAGGCACAAGTGTGCCTTTTTATCTCAAAACTCTGCCACTGATTTTGACAAGAACAGACCAGGCAGACAAACCCAAAATAACCAGGCAGGCAGAGGAGGCAGGGAACCCCAAAGCAGGCAGGCAGAGGCCTTTGTCTGGGACAATTCAAACTGTGGAACTGGTTAAGAAGAGACCGGGCAGGCAGGCAGAGGAGGCACGAGGCAGGGAACCCCAAACAGGCAGGCAGAGGCAGCCAAACCCAAAATGTCTGAAAGGTTGCATTTTAGGAAAATGATTTTAAAAAATAAAATCTTCGCCGGCGATCGCACTCCTCTCCACTCCTTCTGGCACAGCCCAGGGATGTTGAAGAGTCCTTGGTCTTGAGTCCTGAGTCGAGTCTCGAGTCCCATTAAAAATATTGGGACTCGAGTCAGAGGGGGGACTCAGTCTGACTCACGAGTCGAGTCCTGGAGTCCGAGTCCCCATCCCTGGAATGCTGGGAGGCAAAGTCCAAAACATCTGGAGGCGGGCGCCAGGTTGGGAACGTTTGGGCTAGAGTGTGGGGCTTAGATTGGCTTCAAGTTCCTGCCCAAGCGCCAAGCCGTAGGTTTGTTGTCCTTAAGCCTGCCACTCACCGGGCAGCCTACCTCACAGGGTTGCTGTGAAGATACAAGGGGAGAGCGGAACACCATGCATACCACCCTGTTTGGGAGGAAGGTCCAGTAGCTAAGGACATGAGGCAGCCCTACTGAATCAGACCAAAGGCCGATCTGGCCCAGCGTTGTGTTCACATTTCCTGGCAATAAATGAAAGCAACGTCATTTCTGTGCCTCTGTCTGCCTCTCTCTATGTATCTTTGTGTGTCCATCTGTGTCTCTGTCTGTCTGGGTCTGCCTTTGTGTGTCTCTGTGTTTCTGTGTGTCTGTCTGTGTGTTTGTGTGTCTGTCTGTGTCTTATCTTTGTGCGCCTGCTTGTTTCTGTGCCTGTCTTTGTGCGCCTGCTTGTTTCTGTGTCTGTGTGTGTCTCTGTCTGTCCATGTCTGTGTGTGTGTGTGTCTATCTTGGTGTGTCCATGTGCGTCTATCTGTGTGCGTCTGTGTCTCTTTGCATTTGTGTGTCTGTGTGTGTATCCCCCCTCCCCACCGCTTCATTTGGTCAAACGATTGCGAAGGGTAGAGGAATCCCAGCTGCTTTGAGATAGCATCCCAGGAAGGACTGGGCTGGACAGAGCAGAGCGTGTTTTGTTTTCTTTAGTATATCAGCACCCCGATGACTCTTTCTTATTTGCACGCACGTTGCTCTTCTTATCTCTGCCACGGGGACAGCCCGAGCTGAGCCTTCGTACCCCACGGGGTCAAAATGACACGCCCGCCCATTCTGAAGTGGCGCCCAAGTGCGCGGCAAAAGAACACCTCTCTCTCTCTGTCTCTGTCTCTCTCTGTCTCTCTCTCTCACACACACACAGACACACACACACACACAAAACGGGACTTTGATGGCGTTCGGAGCAATCTCTGTCTCCGAGGACAGGACAGCCTGGGCAGCTCTGGACGTTTGAATTCAAAGATAGTGAGCAAAAGACTTCTTGTGCCACAGGCACAGAAGGAATAGAACGTCCAAGGCTGATGCAGAGAGGCCGTTCTCGAGGCGGTGATGCAAAGCTTTGACCGCAGGCCAGGATGACCCAGCAAGCGGTACAGGCAGCTGCAGAGGGGGGGGGGCAGTTCAAGGGGTGCTGCGTTGCCAGTTGTGGTCACCAGATGGCGCTGCTCGGGGAAATCCTTAAAAAGGGGGGGGTGTACACGGAGTTGCTGGAATTCTCATTCATTCATTCCGTTTCTATACCGCTCAATAGCCAAAGCTCGCTCTGGGGTGGTTCCCCAAAATTACAGCCCACAAATTCAAGATAATAAAAAACATAATATAAAATCTTTTAACATACAAAATGTAAGGGTGGAGTGTGGGTTGTTGTTGAAACGTGGGTTATCGTGTTGCCTGAACCCAGCCGAGATAACAAACCACGGTGAACAACCCACGGTTCGCAACCCCTACAACAAACCAGGGGTTCTCGTTGTGGGTTGTTCGTGGTTAGCAAGGCATAGCTTGTTAGTGCGGGTGGATTCGGACAACACGATAACCCATGTTTCAACAACCCACACTCAACCCTTGCGTGTGGGTTATTGTGTTGTCTGAACCCAGTCTCTACGTGTGCTACACCTAATCCTTAAAAATATCTAGTGGCTGGTGGTGTGATGACAGACCTCTGCCTGGAGAGCCACACTCGGAGGAGACAATAAATATTGAGTATCAGGGCCGGTGCTACCATTAGGCCAACTAGGCAGCCGCCTAGGGCGCAAGGCTGAAGGGGTGCCAGAGGGCATAGGGCTGGAGGGAGGGAGGGCTCAAGTGGGAAGGGGGGGGCGCTAAATATCTGATCTTGCCTAGGGCACCCAACTGCCTTGCACCGGCCCTGCCCAGTATAATGCCGCTTCTTATGTTGGTCATCGCCGCCTGTAATAAACGAAACTGAACTTATGTTCCCTGGGCATGCGCAAAGCACTTCACACACAACATGTCCATATAGAATTCTTCTTTAGGGAAAGGAAACAGCTTCCATTTAAAAAAAAAAACCCACAGACCTAACATCGAAGGGTCCCTCTGAGCATGTGTAGAGTATGCCCTGAAGGATATGCCTTACACAGCTCTGATAAAACACTGCTAGCTCATGACTGGGTTGTGGGTTCACACAACACAATAAGCCATGGTGGCTTATAAGCCACATTTGTTTCAGAGTGGCTTGTCATGTTGTCTGAACCCGGCCAGAATGGCTCGTGCGTGGTGCTGGGTTCAGACAACACCACAAGCCGCTCTGAAACAAACCTGGCTTATAAACTGCCATAATGGCTTATTATCGTGTCGTGTGAACCCAAGCCATAGCTTCTTATAGCAACCATGTCCTGATGCGTTTGATCTTGTGGAAACTGCTTCCTTTGTGTAGGGGTGGCTGTAGTGGAAAAAGCCGGAAGGCCATTGTGATCTCGAGACAGTGGTGTACGACCATTGTACCTGTGTCTGGGTCTCTGCTGTTATGAACATACCTGCTCTTGGTGTCTTTGGTAGGCCTCAATCCACTTATTGATTATATTCAGTGTGTAGAACCCGTGAGCTCATGATGTTTAGAGTTTGTTCGGAGTAGATTCCCACTTCGAGTCTGCCCTTGGACAGGTTTACACTCAGCAAGGATGTTACAGTATTTTTCCATGTATAAGACTATACTTTTTCCTAAAATCGCTAGTCTAAAAATTGAGGGTCGTCTTATACACGGAAGTAAGCAGAGGAGAGAACCGCACGGTTGCAAAACTGCCCAGTGGGGGGGCGTCTTATACATGGGGGCGTCTTATAGACGGAAAAATACAGTAGTTGATGATTAGAAGTACTTCAATCACCCATGGGCACATGATGGGGAGGAACCTGATGATCAGCTGGCCAGATTTCAAGGACTTCGGTAAGCGGGGGGGGGGGGGGGCTTATCAACCAGAAGGGTCGAGAGGACCTGGGAACTGAGTGACTCCAGGTGGTTTCATGGTCAACTTGAAAGGATTGCTTAATAGTTTGATAGTCTGGGAAACTGGTATGGAAGTGCCTATCGAGACAAAACACCTTAATCTTGCCCCGTTTACTGGGACCTCCGGGTGTGATGATCATAAACAGAGAAAACTTATATAAGGTTAGGGAATCAATCCTTAGGAGGGGGTAACCTCCACACAGAAGGTCCTGTGTGCTGGCCACGGAGTCCGTCCGTTGTCATTTCTTTGAGGGGTTCCTGGCAAAGCAGCCATTGTCTTCGCTTCTGTAATCTGTTTTCTGTAGTTTGCTAATAAAGCTTTCCAACCCTTCTCCCATAAGTGTGCTCGTTGTCTCCAGATCCTAAAAAGAACCGCTGCCTTTGGCGGAACAGTGTCCAAGCATGGCTACCTTGACAGAGAGTCAAATTCCTGTTGCTCTTTTGTCGGCAGCTTCTCCATGGTGTCGATATATTCAGCCGGCAATCAAAAACTGTATAACGTCGGTGTAATTACCAGGTAAAATGCTGCAAATTGAAGTCAAGTTGGTGCATAATTACGCTCAATTGTTTTCATGTTGGGACTTTGCATCACACACACACACACACACACACACACGTTCTCTCGCTCTTCTTTCACCTACGTTTTACTGCCATTGTGTAAAATAATGGCTCTTCACCTGTCAGCAGCCTGTCGAGTGTGTGAGATCAAGTACGCTCAAAACACCGCATCCTGTTTTAGGTGTTGGTCTCACTTTCAGCCTGACATTTGCTAGAAAACACACACACACACACACACACACACACACACACGCAAGAGTCTGAAAATAAAATTTGCAGAACTTGAGGTCCGCAGGCCAAATCCAGTCCACCTAGGGACCTGATTTGGCCTCACGGTTCCTCAGAAGGCCACACCCTTTCCCCCAACCACAGATTGCTTTGTGTTTTTTCCTAGCTTTTCTGTGGTTATTTTGCCCATTCGAAAAGGCTGAAAGTCCTCTCCTAAGGTTTAGCCCAGGGCTCTCCAACCTTGGGTTCCCAGATGTTGCTGGCCTACAGCTCCCAGCACACACAGCCAGCATGACTAATGGCAAGGGATTCTGGGAGCTGCAACATCTGGGGACCTAAGGTTGGAGAGCCCTGGTTTAGCAGATAGCAGGACTCTTACCAGTGTGGTATCGTGGTTAGAGCTTCATCATCAGGCGATCACTCGTGACCGAGTAAGATTGTCTTCCGGGATAAAAGGAGGAAATTCTAAAGAAGATTGTGTAGACTCTAGCGATGAGTCCGTAAGTGACTGTGGAGGCCAATTCTAGATCCACACAGCTTCCCACAGTGAGGACACAGGTTACCAGATAGAAGATGGTCCTGTAAAGGATTCATTTGACGTGCTTTTCGCTTAGCACGTTTCTCCCTTTCACCTTGCACTCGGGCTTCTTCAAAGTCCATGGAACCTTTGTGAAAGGCCAACCTCCATTTAGATCGTTCATGGGCCAGAGCTTCCCAGTTTTCGATGTTTATATTGCATTTTTTTAGATTAGCCTTATGAACATCTTTAAACCTCTTATATTGACCACCGATATTCCGCTTTCCATCCTTGAGTTGGGAGTAAAGTAACTGCTTTGGGAGACGGCAGTCAGGCATTCGAACAACATGACCGGTCCACTGAAGTTGGCGTTGAAGGATCATTTTTTCAATGCTAGTAGTCTTTGCTTCTTCCAGTACACTGACATTTGTTCGCCTATCTTCCCAAGTAATTTGCAGGATTTTCCGGAGGCAACGTTGATGAAACCTTTCAAGGAGGTGGAAGTGACGTTTATAGATAGTCCATGTTTCGCAGGCATACAATAAAGTTGGTAATACAATGGCTTCATAAACCAGTGTTTTGGTCTTCTTACAAATATCCCGATCCTCGAACACTCTATGTTTCATTCGAGAAAATGCGGCACTTGCGGAGCTCAGACGATGCTGGATTTCACTGTCGATGTTAGCTGTAACAGAAAGATAGCTGCCAAGATAGAGAAAATGATCGACGTTTTCCAGTATTGTCCCGCCAAGCTGGATAGATGGCATCACCAAAGGATTGGCTTGCACTTGCTGATGAAGCACTTTGGTTTTTTGATGTTAAGTGAGAGACCAAGTTTTTCGTATGCTTCTGCAAAAGCATTTAGGATAGTTTGGAGATCATCCTCTGAATGTGCGGAGACCACATTATCATCAGCATACTGAAGTTCCACGACGGAGGTTGTAATTACCTTACTTTTTGCTTTCAGCCTGCTGAGATTAAAAAGCTTTCCATCTGTTCGATATATAATTCCCACACCGGTGGGAAGTTTCCCCTCGACAAGATGTAAAACCATGGCGATGAAAATGGCAAATAATGTTGGGGCGATAACACATCCCTGTTTAACACCTGATCCCACTTTAAATGGAGCACCATGAGAGCCGTTGTTGTCCAAAACCGTTGCCGTCATGTTGTCATGGAGAAGTCGCAAGATATTCACAAATTTATTGGGGCATCCAATTTTCATAAGGATAGTCCAGAGAGCTGTGCGGTCTACAGTATCAAAGGCCTTAGCCAAATCGATAAATGCCATATAAAGGGGTTGATTTTGCTCCCGGCATTTTTCTTGGAGCTGACGTGCAGTAAAAATCATGTCTACTGTCCCTCTAGAGGGGCGGAAACCATATTGGGTTTCAGGGAGGATCTCTTCTGAAATAGATAGAAGACGGTTTGCAAGAATCCTAGCAAATATTTTACCTGCGGTTGCTAAGAGAGAAATGCCCCGATAGTTTCCACAGTCTGTTCTATCACCCTTCTTAAAGAGGGTGATAATTATGGCATCCCTGAAGTCTTCTGGGATCTCTTCTCTTATCCAGATTTTTTCGATGAGTTTATGAAGATGTTGTACAAGTTCGGGACCCCCTTCTTTAAAGATTTCAGCGGGAATCCCATCTGGTCCACTAGCTTTGTTGTTCTTCATTTGATTAATGGCTTTTTTTACTTCATCCAAAGTGGGGAGTATTGCAAGTTCCTCTTTAATTTGTTTTTGCGGGATTTGCGAAAAAATCTCATTATCCACCTTAGATTTACGATTTAAAAGGTCATAATAATGCTCTTTCCAACGCAGTGCAATAGACTCTTTATCTTTTAAGAGTTTGGTCCCAGATGTTGCTGGCCTACAGCTCCCAGCACACACAGCCAGCATGACTAATGGCAAGGGATTCTGGGAGCTGCAACATCTGGGGACCCAAGGTTGGAGAGCCCTGGTTTAGCAGATAGTAGGACTCTTACCAGTGTGGTATCGTGGTTAGAGCATTGGACCAGGGACTGGGGAGACCCAGGTTCAAGTCCCCACTCTGCCGTGAAGCTCACTGAGTGACTTTGGGCCAGGCACTGACTCTCAGCCTCACCTACCTCGCAGGGTTGTTGTGAGAGCCAGTGTGGCATAATGGTTAGACTATTGGACCAGGACTGGGGAGACCCAGGTGAATCGGATCAAGGCCTGTCTCATACAACATTCTGCAGCCAAACAGATGCCTCGGGGAAACTCCCGAGTAGGAGATGAAAGTTGCTAATTTACATATGCTCTAAAATCTGTATAGGACCCTGTCTCCTAAGGACACCCCTATTTGTAAAAAAAAAGGGTGTGTGTGTGGACAGGGGAGAGGAGGGCATTTGATCTCAGAGAGAAAAAAACGGCGGCAGAAAGATTCAAATGGGGGCAGCAGGAGGTGAAGCACCTGTGGGCCAAAAGCCAGCTAATCCAGGGGGATCAGAGGCAGCAGAGATCCTCAGGGCCCCTGGACTTTTATTTCAGCAAGTGCCCCTGGACAGCAGGGTGGTGGGGCAGAGGGCCTCCCAGGGATTCAGGGCTCCAAAGGAAAGATTCGGGGCTCCAGCCCTAGAGGGCCGCCCCCTAACATCGCCTCTGCTGGGGTGTAAGCTTCGTGGAATTCAACGGGACTTAACACATCTGAGTACAAGCTATGTAAAAGCAACGTTCTGAGCACTCATAGATGAGAATAATGTTGCAGTTCTAAGGCTGCAATCCCCTACACACTTACCAAGGGGCACACCCCATTAAATGCAGTGGGGCTTACAGTCATGCCTTGGACTGAGAGCATAATTCGTTCCGGAAATGTGCTTGTATGTAATCCAAAACACTCTTATATCACAACCAAATCCCAAAAAAATTTGTACAGAGATTTTTTAATTTAAGCCGTACTACAGTACTTGTATTGCAAGACGACACTTGTATATCAGGTCAAATAAATAAATAAATAAATAAATATTTTAAAATTTGCTTGTCTTGCAAAACGCTCTCAAACCAAGCGTTACTTGCAATCCAAGGTATTACTGTGTACTTCTGAGTACCGGTAAATGTGCATCAGATTATACTGTGAATCAGGTGCCCATTGATTATATTGAGTTTTATGCCAGCATGCATTCACACTGCAATACAGTATTTATGTCTACATACCGTACATTACAATTCTACGGAGTCATTGGTTCATCTCGCATTGCATGGTGTCCACGGTCAGGGGTGGGCAGAAGGTAGACCTCCAGATGTGTTGGACTTCACCTCCCATCATCCCCAGCCAGCATGGACAGTGGTCACAAAGTGATGGGAGTTGTAGTCCGAAACATCTGCACAGTCTGGGAAGGCCTGCTGGCTAGTGGCTGCACTTCGGCACTGATTGCCGGGCACACGCCCGCCCGATCTCACTTCTCCTTTAGAAGAAGACGTCTCCTTGCTTTCCATAGGATTTACTCGCGGGTAAGCGTGCGGTGCGGTGCGTGCGTGCATGCGTGCGCAGTCGGGCCCTGCAGCCCCTCCCACCCCAAATTCTCGCCTTTCCTTTAAGAGGCTCGGTCAAGTCTCACGGCTTTGATTGCCACCGCATTTGCTCGTCGCGGGTAGGCGTGCGTGCGTGCGTGCGTGCCTGCTTGCCCGCCCTTCGGCTCCGGCCCGTGCAAAGCGCCCCGGTCTCGCGTCTCCTTTAAGAGGCGGAGCAGGGCGGGCAGCTGGGAGTCTACATCTGGGCTCATGTGATGCGACGCGCTCGGCTTTTTCGCGGCCGCCTGGCGCCGGAGCGGAGACTCCGGCCTGCGCTTGGCTGGCTGGCTTGCTGCTCCCGCTGGCGAGGAGAGCTTGCGGCGGCGGCTGCTGCTGCTGGTGCTGCTGGTGCTGCTGGTGCTGCTGGTGGAGGACCCAATCCGAAAGATCGGGGCGGCTTCCTCCTCCGTGCACACGATGGGGGCGTCGCCGCCGCCGCCGCCCGCCTCGAATCCCGGGTCCTGAGGTTCGTCTGCACGGGTCTCTCGATTTTCTGCCTTTCGGTTTCCGGGCTCGCGCGTGTATCTGGCCGTGGCTCGCTGCTTTTGTTCGGGAGGGAAACAGAACAAAACAGAAATCTTCCCCACCGTCCTGCTGCAACCAGCAACCTCGTCCGTCAGCCGTGTGTGCTTGCCCGGATCCGGCGAGAGAAGGAACAGATCTACCTCGGGAATGGTCTACTACTCCGGATTCATCCGGAGGTAAGAACTGGGAGGAGGTGGATATATATATATATATATATATATATATGTGCCAAATCGGGGTGAATTGTGTTCCTTTTCTTTTCTCCCCCCCCCCCGGCCCGTGCCCCATTAACTACAGCAACTGGTGTCTTGGTTCGGATTCTACGTTCCTGTTTGTGTGTAAACGGAGAGGAGAGCCTACTCCGATTTAATGAATCCTTCTGTTGTCTAGTTACCCCGTTTACTTGTGGAGCTGGATTGTTGTTGTTCGTGGTGGGCTTTTTTTTGCCAGCAGCCTCCATTAATTGTTCGTGAAGGAGAATTTTAGGGCGGGCCGTCGTGGTATACTTGAGAGTAAGTCCCATTTGAAACTCTGTGCGCGTCCTTGGAAGTAAGCGGGCATAGGATCCTGTGTGTGTGTGTGTGATCATTTTGGGAATCTGCAACGCAGGAAGTGGAGGGTGGGGTTTTGCCTTCCCCCAATCTGCAGTCCTCTAGATGCTTTGGACTACAAGCCCATGGCTACTGGTCAGAGATGCTGGGAATTGTAGTCCAGAAATCTTGCTTGGGGAAGGCTGGGCTTGTATATGTTGGTATAAGAATGAGTAAATTGGGTGTTTTTTTTTTGTGGAGGATTGAACAGGGAGAGGCCTCTTTTATTTTTATTTCTCCCTGGGAGGTACTGGGAGTCGGTGGTATGTAAAATTGGGCATGATCCGGTCTTACTTAAGCCCTTTTGATTCCCAGCGATCGATCGTATGCTTCAGCCAACTTCCTCCCATTTGAACTTTTAAAAGTGCTCAACTAATGGCTGTTGTGCTCCTGTCGGTTTTGGTTTTTGTTTTAAATTAGATCTTAGTGTAGTTTTTAACCGGGACAGATGTTAGCAGTCCTCTTACGGATATTTTGGGCTTTCTCGAGGCTGTTCCTGCCGTAGAAGCAAGCTGGATTTGGAATTCGGGCGGGTGCATGCGCTTTTGCCCAGCTGGTTGGCCTTCCCGCCTGCCCTGCGAGGTAGGCCTCTGGGGGGTGGGGGAGAATGACCCTTGTGAACCCTTTTGCCGCTCCAGTGTCAGATTTCTGCATCCTGTCCAGAGCTGGTTCTGAGGAAGAGTTCTGAAATATTAGGTGAGCCTGGGAATTTTCCGAACTTCAGCTGGTTTTCCGTTCTCTGTGGTACATCTGGTGAATAACTTGCCACCGGCCACCCAGTGAGTCATAGTGGCTGAGATGGGCTGTGAACTCGGCTGTCCTGTTGCCAGTTCCCTGTCGTTTTTGGGTAGAATTGCTCCGAAGTACCTCCCTGGGGTAACCTGTTTGTTGGGGGGTGGGTTGGGGGGGGGAGGAAGAGAAGCAAAAACCGGATCCTGGTCGTTAAATTTGCAGTGGTTCTGGTACCCACTTTCCTGACTCTGGTGTTTGAGGGGAATGCACAGCTGTTGGGTTTCGGTAATGGGGAATTCACTAGATTCAGGGGTGGGCAGAAGGTAGATCTCCAGATGTTTTGGACTGCAACTCCCAGAAGCCCCTGCCGGCATGGCCAGTGCTCAGGAATGCTGGGAGATGAAATCTAAAAACATCTGGGAGACTCCTTTCTGCCCGCCCCTCTGCTAGAATCGGTGATGGGTGACCTGCTGCCTTCCAGACGTTTTGGACTACGACACCCATAAGCCCCTGCCAGCATAGCCGGCGGTCAGGGCTTGTGAAAGCTGTAGTGCAAAACATCTGGAGGGACTGCTCTAGATACATGGATATGGAGCAGTGTTAGCTACCGATTTCACCACCCTAATGTTAAAAGGGGATTAAGTGTTGCATCCCGTCTTGCACGATACCTTATGTCTCTGCGGGCCGCATTTCGCAACCTCGGCCCACGGGCCGGAGGTTACCCTCCCCTGCCTTATGGGAATGGTACAGGTTTAAAAATACTCGGTATAAAATGGAAGTGGCTTTTCATGTGTGCGTGCCTTGAGAGAAATATAGATGCATTTGCAATTTGGGGTGGGTGAAGGGCCTATATATACAGTACAGCTGGGGGAGACCTCCTCAGCTGCATCCCAGTTTGAGTTGGTGGGAAAGGGCCGTGACTGGATGCTAGAGCGCGTGCTTTGTGTGCCATCGGTCTCGGGTTCAGTTCCCGGCATCTCCAGGTAGGCCTTGTCTGAAACCCTGGCGCTCCCAGTCCAGACGTGTCCTCCAGTTGTTTTGGACTACAACTCCCACAAACCCGGACCATGGGCCCTGCTGGCTGGGGCTGACAGGAGTTGTAGTCCAAAAGGTCTGGAGGGCGCTGGGTTGCTTTCATCGGGTGCCGGTGGTCTGACTCAGAAGGTTGCCTTTGTTCCGCACCCCGATTGGATTGCGGTGAGAACCGCTGAATGAAGGCTGCTCAGATTTGCATAGGCCTGCCCCCTCATTTGCATGGCTTCCGGGTGAATGACTTTAAAAAAAAGATTCGTCGCCAGTTCAATCAATCGTGAAGCTTAAGTGTCGGTTAGATCATGCAAGGGAGCAAAACCAGTTCTGAAGTAGAAGGCGCACACACACACACACCCAGTGTCTGAGGCCTAAGCCTAAAGGCCTGTATGTCATGGAGAAGCATCATCTTAGAGGAGAACATCAGAAGAGCCCTGCTGGATCAGGCCAAGGGTCCATCTAGTCCAGCCTTCTGTTCACACAGCGGCCGACCGGCTGCCCAGGGGAAACCCACATCCAGGACATGAGTGCGACAGCACCCTCCTGCCCACGTTCCCCAGCAACCGGTGTACAGAGGCACACTTCCTCTGATATTGGAAGTAGCAGATAGCCATGAGGACTAGTAGCCATGGATAAGCCTTCTCTTCCATGAATTTGTCCAGCCCCCTTTTAAAGCCCTCCAAATTGGTGGCCAGCACTCCATCCTGTGGAAGTGAATCCCAGAGTCTTAACTCTGCGCTGTGTGAAGAAGGAGTTCCTTTTATGTCCTGAATCTCCCGCCGTTCATCTTCATGGAATGACCCCTTTGGGGTTCTAGTGTGATGAGAGAGGGCGAAAAATCTCTCCCTCTCCAACTTCTCCGCGCCGTGCATAATTTTGTCCACCTCCATCATGGCTCCCCCTCACTCGCCTTTTTTCTAAGCTAAACAATCCCAGATGTTGTGACCTTTCCTCATCGGGGGAGTTGCTCCAGACCCCCTTGATCATTTCGGTTGCCCTTTCCTGCACTTTCCCCAACTCTTCCATCTTGCCTCAAGGTGGGGAAACGCCTCTTCCGAGAGGGTCGCCTGCATTTTTTTCAGAAGTACTTGTACTGGACCGATTCCATCTTTTTACCTGCCTGATTGGAGACCTTTCTGCTATCGAAAAGTTTTTAACCGATCTGATCTACTAGAGCAGAGGGGTGGGAGACCTCAAGCGGGTGTGTGTGTGCAAATCTAGCCCTCTTGGTTTCTCTAGATGCCCACGCCCCTTCCGCCGCCCGCCCACCCACCCATCCCTCACTGCTGATCCCATAACAGTTTCCTGGCTTTTGTGCAATTTTGCCAACCCCATTCTAAAAGCTCGAAATGCCTCTCCTCAGGTTTAGTTCCTGGCCATAAGAGATTCAAGCTAAAATAAGCAGGTCTGGGGGGGGGGGGTGTTGGCCCCGCCCATTTTGTCTTTCCGGACTGCCACTGGAATGTAGCGCCCCCCCCCCCCCCAACTGATCTGAAATTGAATTCGGTCCATGGGCTGAAAGAGTTCCCCGCTCTCATAGCAGAGGAATTGATTAGAAATGTTACAGCCATATTTCCCCCCCCCCCTATATATCTTGATATCTTATTTTGTGTTTTTTTTTTAAAAACCAACCAACCACACACATAGCAGCTTCCCTTTTGGTTTGTGCCTGGTGATAACATCGTCTGGCAATGAACTCTTTCGATATTGCACAGTTCGGCTGCAAGAGACCCGGTGTAGTTCAAAACATCTGGAAGGCAACTCCCAGCTGGAACGGCCGACCGTGATGGCTGGTTGTGGGACTTGCATTCGGTTGGCTACCCCTGGCATCGTGGCTGAGCTGAGAAGTTAGGAGGTCTCCAGCCCAAATCTCACCCTACGCCATGAACTTGTAAGACAAGCTGGTCGCCGTGGAATTTCCACCTGCCGTACGACAACCTTGTCTGGTAGGCTGCGGGGATTTATTGATGTAACACAGGTCACCTGTGTCCCTCCAGGTGTTGTTGGACTCCCAGCAGCTTTCGCCAACCTGGTGTCCTCCAGGTGTTTTGGACTTCAACGCCCATCAGCCCCAGCCAGGTTGGCCAGTGGTCATGAATGCTGGAATTGGTAGTCCAAAACATCTGCAGGGTGCCAGGTTGGGGGGAAGAAAGCTATACAGTAATACCTTGGATTGCAAGTAACTTGGTTTGAGAGCGTTTTGCAAGACAAGCAAATTTTTAAATATTTATTTAATTTTTTTTTTACTTGATATACAAGCGACGTCTTGCAATACAAGTACTGTAGTACGGCTTAAATTAAAAATATCTGTACAAATTTTTTTGGGGGGATTTCGTTTTGATATAAGAGTGTTTTGGATTACAAGCATGTTTCTGGAACGAATTATGCTCTCAATCCAAGGCATGACTGTACTTAATCAACCTGATGCCCTCCAGATGTTTTGGACCACAACTCCCAGAATTCCCAACCACTTGCCATGCTGGCTGGGGCTGATGGGCGTTGCGGTCCAAACACGGCCGCTGTGCCACAGGGTCCTCACTCCTGCTTTAAAGCATCACTTTAAATGTTTTTTTTTTTAAAAAAAAAAAACACCACGATATTACCAGGACGCATCTCCCTGCTTCACAAACATTTTAAATCTCGACGCCTTAAGAAGAGGGACTGGGCGGACTAGAACGTCCTTTTTTCTTTTGCTCTGATGCAAATCCCGACTGGTGGATTTTTTGCTGTTGCAAAAGGCAGCAACTTACTTGCTCCCTTCAGGGGCCTGACGGACCGACCGAAGTGCAGGAGGAGAAGAACATTCCTCTCGTGAGAAAATTACAGTGGAAAGGTTGGGAGGGTGCCCTGTAATTGTCGCTGAACGATTAGCCCCGGAGGCTTTGAGCAAGAACATATTTCCTTTTTATCAGGCCAGTCAGGATGATTAACATGTAGTTGGAAGAACACTTCCCAGCCAAAGGTCAACCGGAGCGAAGCAAGCGTGGATTGTGCGGCTTCGGTTCCTCCAAGTAAAGACTTCTTGAGGGGGAAGGATGGGTGTGTGTGGTTTTAGTAAGATTGCTGCTCATTTTATGGATCTACAAAGAGAAGAAGGGTGGGGAAGAGGACAGTGCCCAGCCACCCCGTAAAGCAGTGTTCTCCAACCTTGGGTCCCCAGATGTTTTTGGCCTACAACTCCCAGCATGCCCCAGCCAGCTATGCTGGCTGGGGCATGCTGGGAGTTGTAGGCCAAAAACATCTGGGGACCTAAGGTTGGAGAACACTGCCATAAAGTGTGCAAGTCACGCACGCCCTCAGGAATCCTGTTTCCCAGACACGTATGATGCGTCTACTTCCACATGTGCGCTATGCCCACGTGTTACATGTACGCCAGTGTTCCACTGGTGCAGCTTTCCTGAACCAGTTGACCTCCCGACGTGCCGGACTACAACTTCCATCATTCCCAGCCAGCACGGCCAAAAAAAACCAATATCAGATCGCACACACACACACACACACACACCTCCATGGACCAAATTTCTCACCCATCACTAGACTGTCCCAGTCCTGGCTATACTGATTCATGCGCCTCTTGGCCTCCACCCTCTTGGCTGAGGGGTGGTATTATCATCATCATCATTATTATTATTACATTACATTCATACCCCGCCTTTTTTCCTCCTGCAAGGAACCCAAGGTGGCTTACATGGTCCTCCCTCTCTCCATTTTATCCTCTTACAACACCCCTGTGAGGTAGGTGAGGCTGAGAGTCAGTGACCGGCTCTACGTCACCCAGTGAGCTTCTTGGCAGAGCGGGGACTAGAACCCAAATCTCCCAGGGACCAGTCCAACAGTCTAACCACTGCACCACGATGGTTTTCAGTGGACATGCATTTTAAGTGTATTAGGGTGCAATCTTATGCTTCTTTAGATAGGGGGGAAAGTCCTACAATTCCCAGCTTGCCCCAGCCAGCATGGCTTGCTGGCGGGATGCTGGGAGTTGTAGGACTTTTTTTTCAGTCTAAGCATGCATGGGGTTGCGCACTGAAGGACTTAAAAGTACATGTCTTGAAGTGAGCACCTCAAGGACTAGCAACTTGATTGTGGCACAAGCATTCCACTTCATCAGATGTCGTCCACAAAAGCTTGTGCCCTAATAAAAGTTGTTAGCCTTTAAGATGCCGCTAGACTTCATGGTGTTTTTGTTTTGTTTTTGCTGCAGCAGACTAACACAGCTACTGGTCCTCAGGAGGTTGCTAAAGTCAGGTAAATGGTCATGTAGATGCAGTTCACTGGCGTACGCCGTGCTTTGGGTGCTGTATCTTGAGAAGTTTGGTGGGTGGCTACCAGAGGCGGTGCCTTCTCGGTTGTGGCACCCCGACTGTGAAATGCTCTCCCCCAATCATATTTGCTTGGCACCATCTTTCATACCTTTTAGGTGCCAAGCGAAAACTAGCTCTGGGTTAGCCTAAGCATTCAACAGCCTTTTTAATTCAGAGAACTTCTGGGTTGCTCTACATTATCGCTGCTGGTGATTTGGACCACGCCATCCACGTAGGTAGGTCCCTGCTCTCAAGAAGTTTACAATCTGCTGCTGTTCTGTTTGATTTGTAGCATTTAGTGCTGTGTCAATTATTCGGAGAAGAAGGGCCGTAGTTCAGCATTAGAGCACATGTTTTACGTGCAGAAGGTCCCAGGTTCAATTCCCGGCATCTCCAAGTAGGACCGGGAAAGAAAGACCGCTGACTGTGACTCTACCTGGAGGTGCCAGAAATTGAGCATGGGACCTTCTACATGCAAAGCTTGTGCTCTACCACTGAGCAATGGCTCCCCCCCCCCTTATTTTGTTTTTTAAAAGTAAGATTCTAGTCCTCGTGATTCTGAAGAAAGGGCTGATTTAAACTAGGAATGTAGGAAACTGACTTATGCAGAGTTGGTCTGTCTGGTTCAGGATTGTCTATACCAGCCTTTGGTGACTTCCAGATTTGCAGGTTAGGGCTGATGGGAATTGCAATTTCAAACGTCTGGCGATTGCCATATTGGGGAAAGTTAAGTCTACCCTGATTGGCAGCAGCTCTCCAGGGTTTCAGGCGGCGGACTTCTCCAGCCGTGGAGAACTGCTGGCAGCGTGAAGCAGTCAGTACTGAGTTAGACAGAGAACAATGGTTTGTCTGGCGATAAGTCAGTTTCCTGTATGTTGGCTTTTGTAAAACTGTCTTGAACGTCAGTTTGATGATTGACTGATTTTTTTATTTTATTTTTGGCAGCATTATTGCACCGCTCTTCAGTTGGGCGGGGGGGGGGGAAGGCTCCCAGAGCAGCTTACAAAGATTAATAGTAAGACAGTCCCTGCCCTCAGGATTTGGAGAGCAGCGTGTCCCATCCTGGGAACAAGACCAGTGCCTGACAACAAAAGTAATAGGACAACTTATTACCAGGAAATAACAGGAGCTTCTGGGTGTGTGTGTGTGTGTGTGCCTGCGTGCGCACCTGTCGCACTTTCTCACTCACTGTGCCTGCCTCTGTGTGTATATGCCTGTGTGCCTGTCTCTCCCTGTGTGTGTGCCTGTCTCTCTGTGTGTGCCTGTCTCTCTCCCCTTCTGTGTGTGTGTGTGTGTGTGTGTGTGCGTGTGCCTGTGTGCGTGCATGGTGTGTGTGTGTGTCTGTGTGCACACGCCTGTCTCTCTCCCCGTGTCTGTCTGTCTGTGTGCGTGCGCGCGCATGCCTGTTTCTATCTCTCCCTGTGTCTGTGCATGCACATTCACACCTGCCTCTCTTGTGTGTGTGTGCGTGCATGTGCGCGTGCAAATGCATGCCTGTCTCTCCCTCCCTGTGTCTGTCTGCCTCTCTCTCTCTCTCTGGGTGGGTTAGCACATCATGGTGAGCCACCTTGCAAATAAGCCATGGTGGGTGGGTGGTTCGCTGAAAACCCCACAGTGTTCTCCGGACAGACGATCAGGCTTGCTGTGGCTTGTTCTCGCCCTCAGTCTCCCAGGCGCGCATCCCAGGTCCCTCTACAGCAGAACCCATCTTGTCTCCTCATCCTGGCCCCCTCCCTGTTCCAGTCGCTACCCCTTTTCTAGGTTCGCCGCATTTTTTCTCTTCTCTCCCCCCCCCCCGTTCTTTTGCAAGTGCGCACTTTCGCTTATCAGATATGTGTAGTCTTTGTTGGTCAATTTCCTTGTATGTTGCAGCTGTCAAAGGGCGCTCCAAAGTGGAGTAGGTAACATACAAGGCAATTGACAACATGCAAGGCAATTGACAAGTCGAAGCTGCATATACGCTATAACTTGTGCACAGTTGCAAAGGACTCCCGGGGACAACTAACAGTAAGGGAAAGCATGGCCAATGGTGGCCATCACTACTTCTTGTGGAAGTGAATTTCATAATTTAACTATGCACCATGTGCAGAACATCAGAAGAGCCCTGCTGGGTCAGACCAAGGGTCCACCAAGGCAAGCATTCTGTTCACACAGTGGCCAACCAGCTGCCCATGGGAAACCCACAAGCAGGACAGGAGTGCAACGGCACCCTCCGGCCCCATGTTCCCCAGCAACTGGTGTACATGGGCACGCTGCCTCTGATACCTGAGGAAGCAGATAGCCGTGAGGACTAGTAGCCATGGATAACCTTCCCCTCCATGAATTTGTCCAATCCCCTTTTAAAGCACTCTGCATTGATCTGTCCTGAATCTCCCAACGATCAGCTTCATGGGACGTGACCCCATTGAGTTCTATTATTATATGAGAAGGTGTGCTGTGGCATGCTGGGCTATGTAGTGTGTGTGTGGGGCGATACTACTGACAATTTCCTAATGAATCTCCTGTTGTGCGTGTCTCTCTCTCTCTTTCGGTTCTCTGCCTGTACTCGTCTTGCGATGTATGCTACATCTTCTTTCCTTGTGCCAAGTTCTCTTCTAGACTAAATATTGTGGCGCCCGCAAACAGTGCCCCCGTTGTACCGAACGCTCCTCCGTGCACGGGTGTGCTCTTCTCCCGGGTGTGTGTGTGTGTTGAGTCGAGAGTCTTCATCATCTCTGTAAATATAGCTGGAGAAGTGACGGGACTCGGGATAACCACGCAGGGTCTCCAAATGGTTTTCTTTGGTTTTGTCGTGTTTTCCCCCCCGCTCATGCGCAGTTTGCGTGTCGCTTCGGTCTGAAGGTGGGTCGCCAAAGCAGCTTAAAGAAAGATAGAAGCGATAATGCCTTAAAGCAGTGTTCTCCAACCTTGGGTCCCCAGATGTTTCTGGCCTACAACTTCCAGCATGCCCCAGCCAGCTATGCTGGCTGCGGCATGCTGGGAGTTGTAGGCCAGAAACATCTGGGGACCCAAGGTTGGAGAACACTGCCTTAAAGCAACGTGGTGAGAGAACCCATCCATTAAAGCGGGGGTGGGTAGACTTCAAGATTGCAGGAGACACCCCCTTTTAAAAAAAAACCCCTACAATTACAGGATAGACCCCCCCTCTTTTTTAAACTACAACCCCGAGATCCACCTGCCTGAGCCAGATGCAAAAGACTTCGACTCAGAATTAAGTCTGTGAACCCGTCGGGGAGCTTTGGCTATTGGGTGGTTTCGAAATGACGAATTCTGAGCCCAGGGATTTGCTTTGCACACCAGACCTAAATTTGGAGCCCACTCCCTGCACAAAAATCCACCCTCGGTTATGTCAAGTTTTCTTAATTTCAGCAGAATAATTTTTTTGGGGGGGGGAGATGAGGTGTCAGTTTGTTACTGCGATCGTTCAGTATGTAATTGGGAGTCAGGAATCTTTGCCGATCTACTACCCGAGATCTTCCAGAAGATCCAGATCTACCTTTGGCCCACCCCGGCTTCAGAGCAGCCCGGATCCCTATAGCTGGGTTGAGGAAAGGCTAGCAAAATAACCCGTGAGTCCAATTCTTCAGCCTGTATCGATGTGCCTGCAGCCAGCTTTTCTTCCGCAGTGCAGAATCTTAAGTCAACGCGGTGCCGGGTTCTTCTGCGGTTCGGCAGGTGTGACTGTTCTGGACTGTCTCCTTCTCCCCCCCCCCCCCATGTACACGCATGTACAAATCCAGTGTGCTGTGTGCACGCGGCAACCCCCACTAGGACAGTTGTCAGAATTTCCATTCTTGGCATGCGAGCACAGATGTTGGGTAGCGCACTCTTGTTTTCTTGGCCTGGGGTAGCATGCTGCTGTGTAAACACGGCGTCCGCTTACAATCTGGTGCTTTCCCGCGCGAAAGGTCGCGCACAACTTCTGTTCAAGCCCTTCTGGACCAAGATCAGGCAAGTTTTAAGCTGGGTTAGGCTGTGGTGAGGACAGGCCTGTGGTTGCTGGAGACTCCCACTGAAGCCGGTCTTGGCCCCTGAGTCTCTTTTTGTAAAGAGCCCTTCACTTGTTTTATTTATTTATTTATTTATTACATTTATACCCCGCCTTTTTTCCTGCAAGGAACCCAAGGCAGCTTACATAATCCTCCTCTCCATTTTATCCTCACAACAACCCTGTGAGGTAGGTTAGGCTGAGAGTCAGTGACTGGCCCAAAGTCACCTAGTGAGTTTCATGGCTGAGCGGGGACTAGAACCCGGATCTCCTGAGTCCCAGTCCAGCACTCTCCCCACTACGCCACACTGGCACACCAATTGTCTCCCGTATTGGTCGCCAGAACGTCTCTTGACCAAGTAAATTGCCCCTTTGCTGCCATGTGACAATGCCTCTTTGCCCGTCTGCCTTACGGGGGTATCATGATCAATAATGAGAATAAATAAACACGGGTAGCCGTGTTTGTCTGTTGCAGTGAAAGCAACAAAGAAGAGTCCTGTGCCACCTTAAAGTCTACCAAATTTATTTGTTCTTTAAAAGAAGGATCTTGTGGCACCATGAAGGCTACCAAATTTATTTGTCGTCCTTTAACAAGAGGAGTCCTGTGGCATCTTAAAGACGACCAAATTTATTTGTTCTTTAAAAGAAGGATCTTGTGGCAGCCCGAAGGCTACCAAATTTGTGATCTTTTTACAAGAAGAGTCTTTTGGCACTGCAAAGGCTACCGTGTACATACTAATGAACAAACCCTGCTAATCATGGAATTTTCGTCTCACCCCAGCCGACATCTCGGATTTGTTTTCTGCCACTGAGTTGTGTAATATTGAAGCCTGATTGAGCAGCCCTTTTTGCACTGTGACCCCTTTCCTGTGGCTTCCTCCCTTGAGTCCTCCGGAGCTGCCCTGTTCTCAGGTGCGTTGGCACAGCCCACTGTACCCCAGGAGGCACATGCCGGGTGTGTGCGTGTGCGCGCGCTGCCGATTGTGAGGTGTGTGAGGCCTTGCATTCGAGAAGCTCATGCCCAGGGGTGGTGCTAGGTACCGAAAAGATCCGGGGGGGGGGGGGCTCAGGCCCACAGCACAATACACAAATTTGCATATGCTAATTTACATATGCTCTAAAGTCTCTCTCTGTGTGTGTATCATTTATTTATTTATTTATTTATTATATTTATACCCCGCCTTTTTTCCTGCAAGGAACCCAAGGCGGCTTACATAGTCCTCCTCCTCCTCTCCATCTTATCCTCACAACAACCCTGTGAGGTAGGTGAGGCTGAGAGTCCGTGACTGGCCCAAAGTCGCCCAGTGAGCTTCCTTGCCGAGTGGGGGACTAGAACCCGGATCTCCCGAGTCCCAGACCGATGCTCTAACCACTACTCCATGCTGGCTCTGTCTGAACAGAAAATAAGTTTGCAAGCGGCACGGAGGCGTTGCATCAGACTTTTGAGATCCTGTCGGAACAGGATTGCACGTGCAGGATTGTAATTCAACCTTCCCCAGGCTGATGCTCTCCAACCTCCATCAGCCCCAGCCGGTGCAGCCAACGCTCAAGAATGCTGGGAGTTGTAGTCCGAAACATCTGGAGGGTGCCCAGTTGCAGGGGCGGAGGAGATCGGTGCAATCTCTTATTAGGGAACTCTTTTTCAGTGCTCACGTCGTGCCGGAGACGAGGAGCGCGCATGGCACGCGCAAGGAACAGCTCCCGCAGTCCATGTGCATCTACCGTTCCTGGTGTGTGTGTGTGTGTGTTTTTAGTCTTCCATGCTGTGAGAAACGCCACAGCGTGGGAGCCGTCCAAGTTGCCGCTGTTCCTCCTTCCTGAAAGATCTTTGTTTCGGGTTCCCGTTCTGCCCCTTGTTGATTCAAGGCAGCCGCCTGCAAAGAGACCAGTTGACCCACAATCCCATCTGTGCGCTGGGGATTAACGCTGACTCACCTTCCAAGTTGACAGCAGCCTGCTTAGTCGAGGCTTAGCGGGGGGGCCCCCAGCATGACAGCAGAGGATTGGAGCGGCGGTCAGGTCAGCCTCCGTCCTGTTTCGAGTCACTCTTGTTGTTTTTGCTTCGACGGGCTACCATGAGCACCCCCCCCCCCGGAAACAGTATGTGAAGAAAGCCAAAATAATTCCAGCCAGGCTGCACTGAGCGGGAGGAGAGTGAGAAGCAGGGCCTGTTCCATCAGCCCTGCTGAAGACACACACACACATATATATTTCTCCTCTTCCCTCCTCGTTCCTTTTTCCTCGCTTGTCGTGTCTTTTTCAATGCCAAGCCTGCAGGCGGGGCCTGTCTTGTTTTACTGGCCGACCCAGTTTGCACGTAATGACCAGCCATCGGTTAATATTTTTTTTAAACCGATGGGTTGTGTCGTGCGGGAGAGCGGGCATGCACAGCCCTTCCGCTTTTACTCGGCAAGCCACCTCTGGTTTGTTTAGGGGTGAAGTCACCCAGCGGGGTAACCCATGGTTTGTTGTTGGGTTAACCGCTGGGCTGTTTCGCCCCTAAACAACCCAGCGGAATCAGTTCAGACATCACACTCGGCGGCGGCCGGCGGGTTGTCCTTACATGCAGGCAGCCCCATTACAGTCATGCCTTGGATTGAGAGCATAATCCGTTCCGGAAACGTGCTTGTAATCCAAAACACTCTTCTATCAAAATGAAATCCCCCCCCCAAAAAAAATTTGTACAGAGATTTTTAATTTAAGCCGTACTACAGTGCTTGTATTGCAAGACGACGCTTGTATATCAAGTCAAAAATAAATAAATAAATAAATATTTAAAAATTTGCTTGTCTTGCAAAACGCTCTCAAACCAAGTTACTTGCAATCCCAAGGTATTACTGTATATAGAAGCCATTCTGGCTATTCGATCGGCCCTGCTGGAAGACTTTATTCCTTTTCTTTTCCTCTTCCTTCCCCATTCACTTTTTCCTTGTCTGTTTAGATTGCATATATCTGCCGGCAAGGATTGACTGTGTCATTTAGATTGTGTACCTTTTGGCTGAAGAATGGGATAAAAATATTTTAAAGGCGCAATCCTGTGCATGTTTCGATGGCGGCGGGGGGGGGGGGAGGAGTCCTACAGCTCCCAACATTCCCCAGCCAGCATGGGTGACTCGGGAATGCTGGGAGCTGTAGGACTGTTTTCTCTCTGTCTGGCTGGGGGATGCTGGGAGTTGTAGGACTTCCCCCCCCCCTGTCTAAACATGTTATAGGATTGTGCCCTAAATAAATGCTTCACTTCGGAATGGGATAAAAAAAATACTTTAGATAAATCCCTAGTGCAGTTTTCCCAAAGCTGGCCGATAGTCAGGAATGCTGGGAGTTGTAGTCCAAAACATCTGGAAGGCGCCAGGTTGGGGGAACGGCTCCCCTGGGCATGTGTGGAATTAGCCACGGCTGGGCTAGCAGCATGGGTGCCTTTATATATATATATATAACGGTATATATATATGCACACAAAAAGCCAAAGAAGCTGTGTAGAGCATATGCTAAATTGCAAACTGTGCAAGCTTTCGAGATCTCCAGATCTCTTCCTCAGGCAAGATGTTACCATCCGGGGAGGTAGTTGGTTATGTTGACAAGAATGGCTTTCTCCCAACCCAGCGCCCTCTGCATGTGTTAGACTCCAACTCCCAGCAGGCCCAGCTAGAGTGGTCAGGGATGATGGGGGATGTAGTCTGACACACGCCATTGGCCATGCTGCCTTGGTACAATGGGAGATGGAGTTCAGCAGGTTGGGGGAGCAGGCAATGGATGTTGTTGTTGTTATTAATAATAATAATATTACATTTATCTCCCACCGTTTTTCCCCTCTTGCAAGGAACCCAAGGCAGTGTACATGATCTTCCTCCTCCTCCTCCTCCTCCTCTCCACTTTATCCTCACAACAACCCTGCGAGTTAGCTGAGGCTGAGAGTCAGTGACTGGCCGAGAGTCAGTGACCGGCCCAAAGTCACCCAGGGAGCTTCGCGGCCGAGTGGGGGGCTGGAACCCGGGTCTCCCAAGTCCCAGTCCAGCACTCTAACCACTACACCACACTGTCTCTCAGTTTGCTCTTTGAAGTGCTGGGAAACTTCAGCCCTATACATCTTTTTGAAAGATAAAAACCGGGAGGGGGAGGGAAGGCGTTCTGCAGCTGCTCATCCAGAGGCCATAAAAAAAAGGGAAAAGAAGCAGAATCCCAGACTTCCATGTAGGAATACTTTGTCATGTAGGAAATCGCTTTGGCGGTCGCCTCGTCTTGACCGGCTTCCGAAATGTCATGCAAAAACCTGCTTTGTATTGCTCCAGTGGGAATTCTGGCGAAAAACCCACGTCTGAACTTTTAATGATCTTTTCCCCACCTCTTTCTTTTTAAAAAAATGAATGTCTGTGCTTTGCTTTCCAAAAAAAGAAAGAAGCCTTTTTTCAAAAAAAAAAGAAAAGAAAAAAAGGGAAGAGCAAAGTGTGATAAAAATCGCAATTCATCTTATACGGAGGTGGAGCCTTCTTTTGTTCCGGAAACGTTGTCTGGTCAATCTGAACTTTTTGCATAGCTCAACAGCAAACCGGATCTATCTGTCTTCTCCCAGCTGGCTCGCTTTTCGTGAGTGTAGCTGAGGTGAAACGAAAGCGCAGCCTTCCCCAATCCAGCGCTCCGTAGGTGGGTTGGACTGCAATTCCCATCATCCCCTTGGAAAACTCCCAAACGATTGGCAGCTTGGGGTTTCTGTTATAATGGTATAAGCCAGCCTTGCCCATCTGGGCACTCTCCAGGTGTGTTGACCTTCATCTCCCATCATCCCCATCCAGCAAGATTATTGGCCCTGCTGCCTGGGGATGAAAGGAGCTAATCCAGCACATCTGGAGAGTGCCAGGTTACCCTAAGCTCTTATGAACATCACAAATCAACACCAATTCTATCACTGCCACGCAGAGGTCACAGTGCTGCAGCGGAACTGTAATAGTACCACTCCCGTATACATCCCGCTGCCATGGGAGCTGAGATACACAGGGCAGGGTCTTCTCTGTGGCAGCACCCCGATTGAGGAACACCCTCCCTGAGGAGCTCAGGTTATCCCCATCTTTGCCTAACTTGTTTCGGCTGGCTTCTGATGCGTTTTAAAATCATTTTGTTCCATTCCCATGCTGTTTTTTTCTTTTTTTTTTTTCCTTTTTTTTAAAGATGGGTTGCCCTGTGCTCGGTTTGTTTTGATGTGAGCTTGTTCATAAAACTGTGTATCGCCTTGTGTTCCTTTCTGGAGAGAAATACTTTTGGACACAATTCATAAAGATATTAATCAATGAGTGATCAATTAATCAATGGGTGATCAATTATTTAATGAGTGATCGATTGTTTAATGAGTGATCAATTGTTTAATCAATGAGTGATCAATTAATTAATATTCAGTGACTGATCAATTAATATTCAGTGACTGATCAATTAATCTGTTTTCAATGAGCGACCAATTAATTAATGTTCAATGAGTGATCAGTGAATTAAAATTAACTAACAAATAAAATTGTGCATCTCCAGAGTGGGCACTTTTGGACTGAATTATTTTCTGTCATAGCTAATATTTTTTTAATAAATAAATGTTTTAATGCAGTTGTGTATTGCCATAATCCATATATGCATTAATACATAAAGTACCTTGCATTAGAACTGTTTGTGAGGCATTCTCCTGTTGCAAGAGATATGGGACTTGGTGTAGTGGTTAGAGTGTTAGACTGGGACTCAGGAGATCCGGGTTCTAGTCCCCCCTCTGCCATGAAGCTCGCTGGGTGACTCTGGGCCAGTCACTGACTCTCAGCCTAACCTACCTCACAGGGTTGTTGTGAGGATAACATAGAGAGGAGGGTTATGTAAGCCGCCTTGGGTTCCTTGCAGGAAAAAAGGCGGGGTATAAATATAATAAATAAATAAATAAAATTGGATTGCTGCCACCACATTGCATCTATAAAGAACCATTCATTGAATTTAGAAATGGCTTATCTTGCGTTTCTTCCATGACAAAGCTCAAGGTGGCACATGGTATAGTTCCCAGGCAGGAGGCTTTTAAAAATTATTCTTCTATTTAAAGTATCTTTCCAGAGCAGCTTACACCCAATCAGTAAAATGAGAAGGTCCCTGCCCGTAGACTTACATTCTTTTTTTTTTTTAAAGAAAAAGAAGAAAAGACATGACACGCAAGGAAAGAGGGTTGGGGAGGGAAGAGGAAAAGAATTAGACTTTCAGCGGGGCTGGTGGGATGGCCTTGCTTACTCTTTCATCTCCCTGAGAGGTGGCAGGGGGGCGAAGTCCAAATAGAGCACGCCTTGATGTTCCCTTTTTCTGCCCCGTCACCGTCTGTCAAGTTTGCCACATCATGATCTTCTGCCCAAAGCAGGATGGTTCCCGTGCAGCCCTCACTGGCATGTCAGGTATTGAAACTGGCTCTGTAGCAGAGCATCTTTTGCATGCAGATTTTTTTTTTATTTAAGGCAGAGGCTGGCCACAAGGCTATTTTTCGCACGTGTTTTGTACAAAACACGTATGTGAATGAGCCAGTGTGGCCTAGTGGTTAGAGTGCTGGGCTGGGACTTGGGAGATCCGGGTTCTAGTTCCCGCTCGGCCATGAAACTCGCCGGGTGACTCTGGGCCAGTCACTGACTCTCAGCCTCACCTACCTCACGGGGTTGTTGTGAGGATAAGATGGAGAGGAGGAGGAGGAGGATTATGTAAGCCGCCCTGGGTTCCTTGCCGGAAAAAAAGGCAGGAGGTAATAGACAGACAGATAGTATTCAGCAGGCTTCCCCCCCCCCCCCCGCCTAGACTAAGGAGCGGCAATGGAGAACAGGCAGAGCCTTAAAAGGGGCAGTTGAACCCGTGCTTTGCATGCCAAAGTTCTGTCCCAATCATCTCCAATTAAAATAATCGGGTAGCAGGTGCTGTGAACCATCCTTTTCCGCCAGAGAACTGCAGCCAGTCAGGGTAGAGACCAGGGGGTGGTCAGAAGGCAGATCTCCAGATGTTTTGGACTTCAGCTCCCAGAATCCCCTGCCAGCATGGCCAGTGGTCAGGAGCTCTGGGAGCTGGCTGGCAGTCCAAAACATCTGGGGATCTACTTTCTGCCCACCCCTGGCTTAAACCACGCTCAGCCACACGTGGACAGAGAACCTGTTGTAGGTGTAAGGCAAGCCACCCACATTCCGGGAGCTGGTTGCTCCAGCTCCAAAACGAGACCGTGCGTGTCGATTCCCGGCCTGGATTACATGAGCACACGTTCCCGGCCTCGCGTGCCGAAGGGTATAGTTAAGCGTACCTCCCACTTCGCTTGGGCCGCGCCTGTGAATCGATGCCCCAAAACCGGACTTGGCAAAGAATCGCTGGCACTCTAGGGCGGTTCTGTGTATGTGTGTGTATGTGAGAGAGAGAGAGAGAGAGCATTTGCGTTATGTAAGGAGGAGGAAGAATGCAGTCCCTGATGAAACTAAATATATGATGACTGCTTTGGCGGACGGTGGTAGCAGCTTTTTGGAGCAGGCGGGGTGGAAGCAGTGCTTGCTGTAGGTGGCATGGGTTTTTAAATTCTCTGCAAACTTGCTCTGGTACGGAACCTTATATCCTCCACCAGAAAAAGTTAAATTCTGCTGCCGGGGTTATTCATGCAACCCCCCCATTCCTGTTGCATAAGCTTACAGTTTTTATTGGCAGGGTGGGGTGGAAGAGACTTGTGTCATAATTATCATGATTATGATAAATTAATCATGATTATGATAAAATGGAGCAGCCTCGTGATAATTATGGTTTCTCTTGATCTCACGCTTCTTGTTTTGGAGCTGAAATGTTTCTAGCGCCGTGTTCTGTGTATTTTTGAATTGTTAATTTTTTTTGTATGCAGACAGCTTAGGGATTTTTATTCTATTAAGCAGCAGGTAAGTACTACGAATAAAGAAAGAAAATGAATCATTTTGATTTGGGGGGGGCAGGAGGGTGTTAGAGAAGGATGACCCACGAGGGGCTCGGAAGTGCTGGCCATTGGCAATCTTCTGTTCGGCATATGATGAGGTTTTTAATCAGGTCGTGGGATTTCTTACTGTTGATTGTTAAAATTGTGTGTGTGTGTTTTTATATGTATATACGTGTGTGTGTCGTCGTCGTCGTCTGTTTACATGCTTGTATGTAAACTGTTTTTATATTATGTACAGGATTGTATTTTTAAGGGTTTTTTAAAAAAAAAAAAAAAATCTATGTAAATTGCCCAGAGAGCTTTGGCTGGTGTAGAAATGTAAGGAAACGAAATGATCCAGGACTGTGTGAACGCAAAGGAGTGATTTGCATCCGTGGGTAACATCGGTTGATTTCTCTCGCCGGTGGCGCGGTCAGTGTTGGCTCTGTCCATCTTTCCCGAGGCGGTGAAGAACTCTGCCAAAGCCTCCCCAGGTGTAGCCTAGGCTGACCGTTGTGTCTCTCGGAGAGTCCCTGTTCTTTGGGGCTCGCTGCTTTGCAAACTGAGCTTATTTATTATTTATTTATTTATTTATTATTATATTTGTTAATCGCCCATCTGGCCGGCCACCCTGGGCGATGTACAATTAAAGCAGTACAATACAACACGATAATTAAAACAGTATTTAAAATTCTTTTAAAATCCTAACCCACCCCATATTCCCGCCTGAAATACCATGTCTTTAATGTGCGGCGGAAGCTCATCACGGAGGGGGCATGGCAAAGGTCACTAGGGAGGGAGCTCCATAGCTTGGGGGCCGCCACAGAGAAGGCCCTCTTCCTGGGGTGATTTTTGCGCCCAAAACACACACACACACACACACACACACACACACACACACACACAAATACACTTTTCAGGGTCATCAGATGAATGCAACTCCCTTCTCTCACTCTTAATTCGGAGGATGGCATCCCCCTGCTCCCAGAAGTTTGGGAAAAGGCTGGTCAGCCAATGCGGTTATGTAACTTCTCCGAGGCGATCCTTCCTGATCGCCTCCTTTCTTCTTTTTTTAAAAAGAACAGCCTGTTCTGAGCACAGGAAAAACTGCCAGCGTCTTTCCTTCCCTTTCTGGCTGGGTGGACGGGTCACCTCTGCCAGCAGGCTGTTCTGAAGTGGGTGGGCCACCGCAGAGGAAAGTCTTTGCTCTTTTTTCTTTGCCGATGGGCCGGTGGGGTGGGTTTTGGGGGTGGTGGGCAGTAGCTCCGTTTCTCCCTGGAGATTGGGGAGAGGTACCCATCGCGGCGAGAAAGCCATCCCTCACCTTGGCTTGCGTCTGGGGCTTGGAAAGATTAATCGCTACTTCAGTTTCCTGTGTTGCTTGCTGGAGCGTAGAAGGGTTTTTCCACCGCTCTTTATTATGTTTTCAAAGTTTTGCTTGCTCTCTCTCTCTCTCTAGCTCAGACTAGGACAGAGGACTCGAAATTGCCGCCAGTTTTCTGTCGCCTGCACCTTTTTATCTCGCATTCGCCTCCTTACCGTTTTCGTTGTTATCACGACTTGGTTGGGGACCTCGGATTTAATGGGCCTCTTACATGGGGGTTGATTTCCTAGCAATTAGCTTTTTGCAATGAAAGTAACACTTTTTATTCTCTTTTTTAACCCGCATTTGATCTCCACAGCAGCATTTCCTGGCTTTTATGTTGTGTATGTGTGTTTTTCTTCCAGAATGCTTTGCAACATGTTGTTGTTACATTACATTTGTATCCCACATTTGTATTTTTACATTTGTATTTTTTCCTCTTGCAAGGAACCCAAGGCCATTTTCATAATCCTCTTGCTCCTCCTCCTCCTCCTCCATTTTATCCTCACAACAACCCTGCAAGGTAGGTCAGGCTGAGAGTCACTGACTGGCCCAAAGTCGCCCAGTGAGCTTCACGGCCAAGCGGGGACTAGAACCCGGATCTCCCGAGTCCCAGCCCAGCACTCTTAACCACTAGGCCACACTGACTCATTCACATACGTATTTTGTACAAAACACATGCGAAAAATAGCCTTGTGGCCCGCCCCTGCCTTAAATAAATAATATTTGCATGCAAAAGATGCTCTGCTACAGAGCCAGTCTCAATACCTGACATGCCAGTGAGGGCTGCACGGGAGTCCCACGCTCTCACCACTACACCACACTGTCTGTTGCCTGTGTGTGTGAGAGAGATGGGGAGTATTTCAAACTTTTTTTCGTTCTATGCCTTGTGGCGGTCAAAAGGGGGTTTGCGCAATGTTGAAGTTCCCAAATTTTACTTCCCTTCCTTCATGGTGTGTAAGAATCCGTGGCATTACGGAGCTGATTTTGATGCAAGGTTGAAGCCATGTCTGCCCTCGCCTGGGGCTAGAATGCTGCAGGATTAACATTTTAAGTGGCCCTTGGTCAAGATACACTGTTAATTACTGCAGTCAGGCAAATCCCAGTCTTCCTGTCTCCAGCATTGTTTGCAAAATCGGGTGGAGTTCACTACCAGACAACAAACCATGGGTTCTTTTCATGGGTTGTTCATGGTTAACAAGCCATGGCTTGTTATCTCGACTGGGTTCAGACAACACAATAGCCCACACTCAGGGGTTGAGTACGGGTTGTCGTCGAACCGTGGGTTGTTGTTGAGTCTTGGGTTTATCGTGTTGTCTGAACCCAGCCGCACTAACAAGCCAGGCTCATTAACCACGAATGACCCATGAAGAGAACCCATGGTTTGTTGCTGGGTTGTGGACTGCGGGTTGTTCACCATGGTTTGTTGTTTCGGCTGGGTTCAGACAACACGATCACCCACGCTTCGCCAACCGCCCACACTCAACCCTTGAGCGTGGGTGATCGTGTTGTCTGAATCCAGCCAGCGTGTCTGCATGTCGTGTGTTTTTCAAATGGCGTGTACATTAGTGCATTTAGCAGCAGCTTTTGTATTTTCCTACAGCTACATTTGCATACAATTCCAGAAAGTGTTGTTGTTGTTGTTTTTAAATTGGGCCATGCATGGGTCAGATTCATAGAAATCTGAAGTCACTGGAATCCATTTCAACTTTCCTCGACATCGCTATGTCCAGGTTGCAAAGAATGAATTCAATCTTTGTCTTGACCTGGTATGAGCAAAGCATAGCCCGGCCCGGCCCGGCCCGGCCCGGCCCGGCCCGTTTTGTGCAGGGTTTCCTCCGGGAGCGTGATTTGCATCTAAAACAAGGTGGTGCATTGGTGATTGTGGCGGGGGGGGCACATCCCCCAGTGGACCAAAATTGGCCCCAGACCCTCTGATGTTGCCCAACCCTGGCCGAAGGATACCCAGCAGGTTTGTGGCAGAGGTGAGATCCAGTGGGAGAGCCAGTGTGGTGTAGAGGTTAAGAGTGCTGGATTGGGACTCGGGAGATCCAGGTTCGAATCCCCACTCAGCCATGAAGCTCACTGGGTGATTTTTGGGCCAGTCGCTGACTCTCAGCCTAATTTCCCTCACACGGTTGTTGTGAGAGCCAATGTGGAATAGCGGTGAGAGTGTTGGACTAGGACTTGGGAGACCCGGGTTTGAGTCCCGCCTTGGCCCGAGTCCCGCCTTGGCCATGAAGCTCACTGGGTGTCTTTGGGCCAGTCACTGGCTCTCAGCCTAACCTACCTCGCAGGGATGTTGTGAGGATAATGTGAGGTGGGTTCCTTGCAGGAAAAAAGGTGGGCGACAACAACAACCCTGGAGAACTTCCTGTTTCATAGCTCAGTGCTCTTATCCATTATACTACACCAGGGGTGTAGAAACACTTTCAGCTTAGGGGCCAAAATAAATTTTGGAGAGGCTCTCGGGGCCTGCATTCCAGTGGCGAGCAGGGCCAAAATGCCAACGGTCCCTGCATGTTTTTGCTTATGGATTGAGAGCATAATTCGTTCCGGAAATGATGCTTGTAATCCAAAACACTCTTATATCAAAACGAAATCCCCCCCCCAAAAAAATTTGTACAGAGATTTTTAATTTAAGCCGTACTACAGTACTTGTATTGCAAGACGTCGCTTGTATATCAAGTAAAAAAATATATTAAATAAATATTTGAAAATTTGCTTGTCTTGCAAAACGCTCTCAAACCAAGTTACTTGCAATCCGAGGTATTACTGTATCTTTAACTGCTGGTAGTTAAACCTTAGTAGAGGCACATCTACCCTTTCAGAATAAAACTGCACAAAAGCCAAACAAAAAAGCCCCCACCATATGATAAGGGGGCGGGGAAGGGGGCGTGGTCCTCTGGAGACCCTCGATGGGCCTGGACGTTTCCTGTGTGCGCCTGAGCTTCTGCGCCTGTGTGCTGCACCAACGTTCCTTGCTGAAATGCTAGCTTTCTATGTGCGGGGTCCAGCCTCTCCAAACGGAGGACCATTTAGCCACATAGCCTCCACCCTGCAGCACGAAACAAGGCAGCACGGATGCAGCCAGCTGTGCCGGCTTCTCGGAAAGCCGCTACCTTCCTTCCCAGAAAGAGGCAATCTGGGGTGGGGGTTTGCCCCTTGCCACACAAGTCTGCAATTGCTCCTCGTTTTTTCCCAGAAGTCCGATCTGGCTGAAATGTTGCATTTGGAAGCCTACCTCGAATGGGGACTTTCCTTTCCTCCCCCCCCCCTTTTTTTTTTTAAAAGCTAGCTTTCCTAGTCTTGGCTGTAGCTGCAAAAGCGATTGCTTTGCAAGACTCGCGTACATAGTTCATTTGCTGTTTGGACAAGTGTTGCTTAATCCACTTGTTAAAATTCCCGTAGCTCTCCGAATGCAATTCTTTCAACAAAAGAGTTCTGGGAAAAGGCTAAAAGTCAAATTCTCTGTGCTCTCGTCCCCCTTTTGAACAAAAAAACCCAAACAACAACAACAAACCACAATGTCTTCTCACTCCAGCATAGTCTCTGAAACAGTCCTGACAGTGTCTGTCCAAGTTTTCTCTTCTCTCTTGCCCGAGAACTCCCGAGTGTCTGCCCCGCAAAACACAGGTCATCCCCAGAGGATTCTGGGGCCTGTTCTAGGATCCATGTGTTTGATGTATGCAGATACTGGCTAGGACTGTTGAGCAGCACTGCCTCCTTGAACTGAGTACCTCCTAGGGCACTGGAATGTAATAAAAAGGGGGAACCAAGTACACTAGCTAATTTAGGTACTAATTCAGGCGCTAATTCTTCACAAATTTATACAGTGGTTTCCTAGCCAGGGTAGACAGTTCTGGGACAGGGCAAATGAAATCGCAGAATCATAGAAAAGTAGATTTCGCCACTCCCTCTGGTTCCATTTTTCCAACCCAGAATCCATCTTCGGGCAATAGCTTTCTTGAGCCAGCTCGAAAAGGTCACGCAAAAAATGTGCAAGCTTCTGAGGTTCTCCAGATCTCTTCATCGGGTCAGGGGAGAGGAGCGTGGGGGCTGGAAGGCCAGCTTGATTATTTCTTCAGCGTTCCGTCTGTATCCCCCCTGTTTTTTCCCCTCGTGCAAAGGACCCAAGGCGGTTCCACACGGTGGTCCTCCTCCTCCATTTTATCCTCACAACAACCCTGTGAGGTAGGTGAGGCTGAGAGTCGGTGACTGGCCCAAAGTCTTGAACTTGGATCTTCTAAGTCCCAGTCCCAGCGCTCTAACCACTATGCCACGCCGGCTTTGTTGAAGTCTTCCTGGCCAGGGTCTTAGGATGGAATGAGGCATGAGGTTGCTGCAGGCATTGAAATTGGGCTCCACCAGATAATAGGATGGTTTCACTTTGCGCTTGGAATGCCCCCTGGCTTGTGGCGGTGGTAAGAGGGCGGCCCACTAGGGCTGGAGCCCCGAATCTCTGGGAGGCCCTCTGCCCCACCACCCTGCTGTCCAGGGGCGCTTGCTGAAATGAAGGGACAGGGGCCCTAAGGATCTCTGTTGCATCTGACCCCCCTGGATTAGCCGGCTTTTGGCCCACGCGTGCTTCACCTCCTGCTGCGCCCCCCCCTTGAATCTTTCTGCATGAGGGTTTTTTTTTCTAAAATCAAATGCCCTCCTCTCCCATGTCCATTTGTCCCGTTTTACAAATAGGGTGTCCTTAGGAGATGGGGCCCTTTAAAGACACACACAGAGAGACTTTAGAGCAGGTCTCTCCAACCTTGGGGTCCCCAGATGTTGCTGGCCTACAGCTCCCAGCATACACCAGCCAGCGTGGCTAATGGCAAGGGATTCTGGGAGCTGTAGTCCAGCAATATCTGGGGGACCCAAGGTTGGAGAGCCCTGCTTTAGAGCATATGTCAATTAGCATCTGCAAATTTGTACATTGGCGGCGGGGGGGGGCGGAGTTTGTCCTGTGGACCTGAGCCCCGGATCTTTTCGGTACCTAGCACAGCCCCGGCTAGAATGAAGAAACAGTCAATAGTCGATCCACCATCTTTGGAAATATGAAATCCAGCTATTTCCCGGAGTAGCCTGCATCCTTAGGCAAAACACACAAGTTCTTTGGGAGGCAGAAAACGGACGAAGAGAGAAACTAGACATGACTTTAGATAGATAGATAGATAGATAGATACCGTAGATAGATATCATAGATTTCATAGATCATAGAGTCGGAAGGGGCCTACAAGGCCATCGAGTCCATCATCATCATCAGGCGATCACTCGTGACCGAGTAAGATTGTCTTCCGGGATAAAAGGAGGAAATTCTAAAGAAGATTGTGTAGACTCTAGCGATGGGTCCGTAAGTGACTGTGGAGGCCAATTCTAGATCCACACAGCTTCCCACAGTGAGGACACAGGTTACCAGATGGAAGATGGTCCTGTAAAGGATTCATTTGACGTGCTTTTCGCTTAGCACGTTTCTCCCTTTCTCCTTGCACTCGAGCTTCTTCAAAGTCCATGGAACCTTTGTGAAAGGCCAACCTCCATTTAGATCGTTCATGGCCAGAGCTTCCCAGTTTTCGATGTTTATATTGCATTTTTTTAGATTAGCCTTATGAACATCTTTAAACCTCTTATATTGACCACCGATATTCCGCTTTCCATCCTTGAGTTGGGAGTAAAGTAACTGCTTTGGGAGACGGCAGTCAGGCATTCGAACAACATGACCGGTCCACTGAAGTTGGCGTTGAAGGATCATTTTTTCAATGCTAGTAGTCTTTGCTTCTTCCAGTACACTGACATTTGTTCGTCTATCTTCCCAAGTAATTCGCAGGATTTTCCGGAGGCAACGTTGATGAAACCTTTCAAGGAGGTGGAAGTGATGTTTATAGATAGTCCATGTTTCGCAGGCATACAATAAAGTTGGTAATACAATGGCTTCATAAACCAGTGTTTTGGTCTTCTTACAAATATCCCGATCCTCGAACACTCTATGTTTCATTCGAGAAAATGCGGCACTTGCGGAGCTCAAACGATGCTGGATTTCACTGTCGATGTTAGCTGTAACAGAAAGATAGCTGCCAAGATAGAGAAAATGATCGACATTTTCCAGTATTGTCCCGCCAAGCTGGATAGATGGCATCACCAAAGGATTGGCTTGCACTTGCTGATGAAGCACTTTGGTCTTTTTGATGTTAAGTGAGAGACCAAGTTTTTCGTATGCTTCTGCAAAAGCATTTAGGATAGTTTGGAGATCATCTTCTGAATGTGCGGAGACCACATTATCATCAGCATACTGAAGTTCCACAACGGAGGTTGTAATTACCTTACTTTTTGCTTTCAGCCTGCTGAGATTAAAAAGCTTTCCATCTGTTCGATATATAATTCCCACACCAGTGGGAAGTTTCCCCTTGACAAGATGTAAAACCATGGCGATGAAAATGGCAAATAATGTTGGGGCGATAACACATCCCTGTTTAACACCTGATCCCACTTTAAATGGAGCACCATGAGAGCCGTTGTTGTCCAAAACCGTTGCCGTCATGTTGTCATGGAGAAGTCGCAAGATATTCACAAATTTATTGGGGCATCCAATTTTCATAAGGATAGTCCAGAGAGCTGTATGGTCTACAGTATCAAAGGCCTTAGCCAAATCGATAAATGCCATATAAAGGGGTTGATTTTGCTCCCGGCATTTTTCTTGGAGCTGATGTGCAGTAAAAATCATGTCTACTGTCCCTCTAGAGGGGCGGAAACCATATTGAGTTTCAGGGAGGATCTCTTCTGAAATAGATAGAAGACGGTTTGCGAGAATCCTAGCAAATATTTTACCTGCCGTTGCTAAGAGAGAAATGCCCCGATAGTTTCCACAGTCTGTTCTATCACCCTTCTTAAAGAGGGTGATAATTATGGCATCCCTGAAGTCTTCTGGGATCTCTTCTCTTATCCAGATTTTTCAATGAGTTTATGAAGATGTTGTACAAGTTCGGGGGCCCTTCTTTAAAGATTTCAGCAGGAATCCCATCTGGTCCACTAGCTTTGTTGTTCTTCATTTGATTATGGCTTTTTTTACTTCATCCAAATCAACCCCTGCTCATTGCAGGAAACTAGAGGAGGGGTCTCCCATCCAAGTACGGTAATAACCAGGCCCGACCCTGCTTAGCTTTCCATGCCCAGACAAGCTGAGCCAGCGTGAGCCACATAGATAGATAGATAGATAGATAGATAGACGACAGACAGACAAAGCTGGAGTTAATGTTAAATGGTGCACTAGGTTGTTTTTTTTTAAAAGTTAAAATAAATCCAATTGGGTAGTTTTTAACTCAAGGGTGTTGAACCTCTTTCACCCGAGGGCCAAATTCCCATCAGTGGGGCTCCTTATCCATTGGATGTTTCTGTTTGAGCTTTATAGGAGCTCTCCGTGGTGGTGAACCTGCTTTGTGGATGGAGCTCAGCATCGCTGGATAGCTCCTCTGTAAAGCTCAGACAACGAGATGCAATGGATAAGGAGCCCCACCGACATGGCAGGCACCAGTCTCTCCCCTGCAAATTAGATTTCGGAGAAGCTCCCGGGGGGGGCCTTGGGTGGGGGCCAAAGGCAAAGGGGGTGGAGCTTGAAGGCAAAGCCACCCACCCACTCACACTGTTGCTCTCCAGACCGTTGGGACTTCAACTCCCATCAACCCCAGCCAGCACACCCAGGGTTTGGGAATGATGGGAGTTGTAGTCCCAAACATCTGGCGGGCCGGCGGTTGGAGGAAGGCTGGAATCCACGGCCCTCAGGTGCAACCGCTGTGTCTCTCCTGCCTCGACGATCTCTGGTCCGGGACGGTCAAGAGGGGCGGCCCTTCCGCTTGGAGGTCCCTTGGGCCCCTTTTAACGTCTCCCTTCGCTGCGCCCCCTAGTGCGCACGGCTTGGGAAGCGCCGTGCATCGTGCGCGGTGGATTCGTCCCGTGTTTCCCTGCCCGCCGCTGCGGTGATCGAGGACGGTGCATTGATTTATTATCTGTCTTGCTTTCAAAGGGAGCCTCGCAGCCCGGCCTAACCACCGAAACCCCACTCTCCTCTCTCCGGGCTCTTTTCTTCGAGATCAAGGCGGGTAACAGCGGCTTTTGAGGCAGGGGCCGCCGGGTTGCCCGCAGATCCTTAGCAGTATTATCGGGAGTCCAGTTTGGTTCTGTGCCTGGGCTGGCTCTGAACCCAGCAGGTAAAGGAATTCCCCCTCCCGAGCTGAGTGGCAGGTGGGCTTGCCTCCCCCCCCCCCCGCAGAAACGCTGGGCGAATTGTGAGTCGTCTCAGAATCCCCATAACTGGCATGAAGGAAATAGCGTGCAAAGGGCCTTGTTGTTGTTGCTTCCTAGCTCCTGTGAAGGCAGGAAAGTTTTCCCCTTTGGGGGCGGTGAAGGCGAGGGTACTAGAGACCCCAAAAAAGTGTGGGGGGGCACTCCCAGAATGAATTTCCTCCTCCCGTTGGTTGGAGCGCGGAGCAAACGTTTCTCTCCCGCTTTTAAAGGCTGCTCCTCTGGATTGTGTGGGCAGAGCCGGGTGTATATCATAGTTCAGCAAGGGCACAGAGTATACTGACTGAAGAATTTGGCATTTTTCTGTAAGCTTTTCGCTTTCCGCTCTCTCTCTTTTTTTTTTTTAAAGCTAGGTTTCTAGTCCTTATGACTAAAAAAAAAACAACCCGCAGGTATCTCAAAGCCAGGGATTAGGCAACATGAGATATTCAGGATTATTATTACTGCTGCTGCTACTACTACTACTACTACTACTTACTACTTATTATTATTATTATTATTATTATTATTATTATTATTCTGCTCCCCAGCCAAAAAAACAACAACACAAAGGCTCCCAGAGCTGCTTACATGCAATTAGTAAAGCAAGACCGCAGGCTTACAATCTAAAAACAGACACGACACACAAGGAAAAAGGGATGGGGTAGGAAGAAGGGGGGGGAATCCAGGAGTCTGCAAGTGGGATGGCCCTGCTTACCCTCTCATCTCCTGGGCGCGGCGGGGTGGGGGGACGGGACAGTCTGTTCCCTTTGCCTGCTCCTGTCTTCCCCCATGATGGGGGGAAAGCCCATCATTTATTTATTTATTTATCATATTTATAACCCCGCCTATTTTTCCTGCAAGGAACCCTAAGGCGGCTTCCATAATCCTCCTCTTCCTCTCCATTTTCTCCTCACAACAACCCTGTGCAGGCGGCCCAAAGTCACCCAGTGAGGTTCACGGCCGAGCGGGGACTAGAACCCGGATCTCCTCAATCTCCCAGTCCAACACTCTCACCACTACGCCGCAGCCAATTGCAAAATAGGAAGCATTAAACTTGTCCGGGGGCTGCGTCGGGGTGGTGCTAGGTACCGAAAAGCTCGGGGGCACAGGCCCACAGGACAAAAAAAAAAAAGCACAGATTTGCAGATGCTGATTTACATATGCTCTAAAGTCTGTGTGTGTGTGTCTTGAAACGACCCTGTCTCCCAAGGACACCCCTATTTGTAGAAGGAGATGCCTGGACAGGGGAGAGGAGGGCATTTGATTGCAGAAAAAAACCTCAGGCGGAAAGATTCAAGGGGGGGGGCAGCAGGAGGGGAAGCCCATGTGGGCCAAAAGCCAGCTAATCCAGGGGGATCGGATGCCACAGAGATCCTCAGGGCCCCTGTCCCTTTATTTCAGCAAGTGCCCCCTGGACAGCAGGGTGGTGGGGCAGAGGGCCTCCCAGAGATTCGGGGCTCTGAATGAAAGATTCGGGGCTCCAGCCCTTGTGGGCCGCCCCTCCTAACACCGCCTCTGGGCTGCATGGGGGAATCTCTGCAAACCACCCTTGGAAAAAGCCATTGTGGGTGGTCAGACCAGACCCCCCCCCTCCAAGCGACGTGAAACCATGTTCTGTGTTCTGCGCTCTGCAGTTCAACCCGCGGAATAGATTGATCGACGCTGCGTAACCGAGAAATTGTTCACGACGCGGCACGAGCGCAGCTGCGTTCTGCGGGGACGGCGCCCGTCGTAGCATCCCCGAACGTCCGCGGCGGCGCCTCGCTGGGGCCCGTGGGTGCGCGCGCTGCTCTCGCTTCGCCCAAATGGAACTCGGGCCTGGCCGGAGGCTTTTTTCCCCCCCCTCAGCAGCGGTGTGTGCCGCACGCGTTTGTGTGTGTTCGGTTCCCCTTTAATTAGAGAGCTCCGACTGAGCGCTTGCCAGGCCAGCTGCGCTGCGGTTACGCCTCTGTCCAAGAAGAGAGGCATCGGAGGTGTCCAATTAGCTCAAGGCCACCTTTCCTGTCTTGGCGTGATCTCATCCTTCAGATGTTTCTCTCTGGTTCCTGGGGCGCTGGAGGAGGACAAAAGAAGGCAGACCGTAGCCTTGTTTTTGTTGTTTTTTTTTAAGCCTGTTGAGCGAGCTTGTGCAAAATGTACTCGTTGCTGCGGAGTGTTGGCATCGGGGGTGTTGCTGTCGATCGGGGCCCCGCGTCAAGGAGCAGGCATAGTTGGGCAACTGCCGAGGGGCCACGCCCCAGGGTGGGCCCACTGGCAGAGTTGCCCTGGACTGGCTCCTCTTCTTCACCGTTGCAACCTGCTTCTTCCCCTGCCTCTCGCTGTGGCCCGGACAACAGTGATGGTGAGAGGGGAGGATCAGGAGATGTACGGCCTACTTGCTCACTGGTTCTCTGCCTTTTAAGCGAGCAAGTGGGAGCAATCAGGGCTGGCGCCAAAGGTCGGCATGGTCGGGCAGCTGCCGAGGGCCCACGCCCCGGCAGGGGCCCGCTTTGCAGAGCCCCCTGGAGTTGCTCCTCTTCTTCCCCGTTGCAGCCTGCTTCTTCACCCGCCTCTCGCTCTGGCCCAGACAACGGCGGTGGTGGTGAGGAGGAGGACCCGGAGAATGTACGTAGCATGTTTACACAAAGAATGAGAGGAAAGCTTCCTGTCCCGAGGCGCTTGCAGTCTAGAAATGACTTGTACGGTGCTCCCTCCAGAATTCTGCAAGAACACGATGCGCCACCATCACCGTCCTGCCTCGCCACAAGTTATTTTGACTGCTGCTTTTCCCCAGCACCACAACACCACACACACACACACACACACACACACACACACACAGTTTTGCGGGGTTAGCAACTGCCTCACAGGCAGAAAAAGAACTGGCTGAGAAGGGGCCATTGCTCTGTGGTGCAGTGGACGGCTTTGTTTGCAAAAAGCTCCAGACCTTGGAAAACCAAGGTGGGAAAAGGTACATTGCTGCTGCTACAAATACCAAAGCGTCCCCATCTTTGTCGGCGGTCCTCAACCGTTTTGTTAACCGCGAACGACCCGTGAAGGAAACCCGTGGTTTGTTGTTGGGGTATGCACTGTGGGTTGTTCGTGGTTAACAAGCCATGGTTTGTTAGTGCGTTTGGGTTCGGACAATCCATGAACCCGTGGGTTCAACGACAACCCGCACTCGAGCCTTGACTGTGGGTTATTGTGTTGTCTGAACCCAGCGCTAACAAAACAACAAGAGTCTCGGGGCACCTTAAAGGCTAACGCATTTATTCTAGCGTATACGCTTCCGTGGACACTCTCCACTTCGTCCTGATGCATCGGATGACGTGGATAGTGTCCACGAAAGCTTCCGCCAGAATAAAGTTGTTAGTCATTAAAGCAGGGGCGTAGAGCCTCAGGCCCTAAAATTTCCCAGAATTCCATGCTCCCTTCCCTTGACCCTATTCCTTTCCCATGACCACCGTTCGTTTGGTGGTGTCTTGGCTTTTATGCAGTTTTTTGTCCCCATTCGAAGAGGTTAAGATGGCTCTCCTGGGGCTTCATTACTGGCAGGAATAGCTTTAAACTAAAACTGGCTAGTATTTTTGGCATCGCCCACCACCGGAATGTGCCCGCCCCCAGAGAATTGCACTGAAATGGAATGCGGCCCTCGGGCTGAAATAGGTTGAACAGCCCTGCTTTAAGGTGCCACAAGAGCCTTCCTCGTTTTTGCCGCAACAGCTCCCCCTCTGGAAACAGTGCGCTGCCCGATTCTGGCCTCGCAGCACGACGGAAGATTAAAGGGCCTCCTTCCCTCGCCCTCTTACCAAAGATCACAAATGGCAGGAATCGGTACAATAAACGGGATGGATATCCACAGGTCTTGTTCAATGAATATTAGGACCAAGGGTGCAGTTCTGTGCAAGCAGGGTTTGTTTGTTTGTTTGTTTTGTTTGTTTGTTTTGTCCCGCTGCTGTGAGAGATTATCTGGATTTTAAAATTGTAACTTAACTCAAGTCGTGATGTGCCTTTAGAACATTTTATGAAGCCTTCCTGTCTGTTGTTGTTCTTTGGCTCTGTTGTAATACTGTGTGTGTGTGTGTGTGTGTGTGTGTGTGTGTGATCAGTTTATGTAGCTTCCAGGAAATGTTAGTGTCTTATTCCGCCAGTGTTCTGATGTTTACCGTCCTCACAGCTCTTCATGAGTGAACGTTCTTGCCGGCGGTCATATGGCTAGATATTTTACGGCGGTGGTGCGTCGGCACCCACTTCTGGGGGGTGGGAGGGCAACAGTGGCGCATTCACCCGGCGCATAGTTGAATTCTGGAATTCATTTCCCCAAGATGGAGGGATGGCCACCAATTTGGAGGGCTTCAAAAGGGGGATTGGACAAACTCCTGGAGGAGATGGCTATCCGTGGCTACTAGTCCTCATGGCTCTATGCTACCTCCAGGATCAGAGGCGGTATTGCCTATGTACACCAGTTGCTGGGGAACACTGGGCAACAGATCACGCCAGCATGTTTTTTTTTATTATTATTATTTATTACATTTATCAATTACCCATCTGGCCGGCCACCCTGGGCGATGTACAGCTAAAACAATGCAATGTTTACAGCTAAAACAATGTTTACAGCTAAAACAATGCAATGCAGCTAAAACAATTTGCAATGCAATGCAATGCAAAAAAAATTAGATTGTTTTAAATGTATTTTATTGTTTTTATTCTATGTACATCGCCCAGGGTGGCCGGTTGTCGGCCAGATGGGCGATAAATAAATATAAATAATAATAACAACAACAACACAACGTAACAAAACAGTATTAAAAAACATTTTTTTTAAAGAAAAACCCCTAACCCACCCCATATTCCCACCTGAAAAGCCATGTTTTTAAAGCCCAGCGGAAGCTCATCAGGGAGGGGGCATGGCGAAGGTCACTAGGGAGGGAGTTCCATAACGTGGGGGCCACCACAGAGAAGGCCCTCTTCCTAGTCCCCACCAGCCTGGCTGCTCTGGCTGATGGGACAAGGAGAAGGCCGTCCGTGGCAGATCTTGTTGAGCGGCCTTCTTGGTGTTGTATAGAATTGAATAGGAATTTAATTGCGAATCGAGGGTACACCTATGGGGTACGGTGTTCTGTTGGGTCAGACCCTGGCACCCTCCCCGAACCTGGCACCCTCCCCGAACCTGGCACCCTCCCCGAACCTGGCACCCTCCCCGAACCTGGCACCCTCCCCGAACCTGGCACCCTCCCCGAACCTGGCACCCTCGTGATGTGTTGGACTACATCTCTCATCATCCCCCAGCCAGGATGCTGAGATTTGTAGTCCAACACATCTCGAGGGCGTCAGGTTGTTAAAAGGCCGCACTGTAGAGCAGCACAGGGTGTGACAGACGTAACACAGGCAGTGGCTTGCGGCGTATGTGCGTGTGTGTACTAATGTGGCACATAGGCGGTGTCGCCGTACCTCGACACCCATCATGCATATCAACACTTTCAGGACCTAAAATAAGAAGTAACTGCTTCGCAGCTTTTCTTTAAAATAATAATAATAATAATAATAATAATAATAATAATTCCCCAAACGACTCTGCAAAAACATGACCCGGAGATAGTAAAACCTTTGCGTAACACCTTCACCGTTCCTCGGTCGTCGTCGCTATATAAAAAGTCAACCGCCCTCTCTTCCTGCCTCTGTCATTCCGTACCTCATTCAGGCAAGGGCGCTTTTAAAAATATATTCTGTGTGAGTGTTAACACAAGGTCTGATTCACGCTCTGCGATATATATATTTTTTCCACGCCAAACGAAATTCTGCTCATGAGCAACGGTTATGACTGCAGCTGGCAGAGCTTCTGTGAGATTGCCTCACTCCAGGAAATGTTTAAAACGTTATTTTTCTTAGAAAGCGAGTTCCCACCCTTTTCAAAGTTTTTTTGGTGTGTGTGTGTGTGTGTTTTCACCGTCTCTTTCCTCTTGCCGCCACAAAAAGAAAACACCACCTCGGGGCTGCGTGTCTTTTCGCGTGCGGAAGACCGCTTGTGTTAGCAGTCTGACGATGCGCAGTCTTGTGTGCGAAGCTTTCCCGGGGATCACCGGTTTGGCGTAGACTCGTCTTGTGTCCCTGGCCGGCGTGAAGAACTCGGGACGACTTCACCAAGAAGGTCTGGAAACTCCTCCTGGATCAGACCGTCCTCTGGTCTCCTGGGTCAGATCGATCTTGTTTGGATCCTGGGCCGTTAAGGAGAAGGGAAGTAGCATATGTGTTGTATTTTTAATTTTTTTAATTTTTTTATTTAAATCTAATTCCATTCTTTGCCGTACGCTCCCTGCTTGGATTCCACTAATCCCTTTGGAATCCGTTTTGCCAAGCACGGATGGAATGTAAAACTATAGAAGCCTTGGATGTGTTCTCTGCTCTTGCTACTCCTGAATCCTCCAAAAGAGCCGTTCCTGGGCTGAAATATTTCTAGATCTGTTTTTTTCCCTCCGGCCTTTTGATAGCCGAGGGTGGCGTTTGGGGAGGGTCGTTGCGACCTGGTCCGTCAAGGTTTGTGATCTCTGTTCCTTTCGGTTCTTGTCCGGGTTGCGGTGTTGAAACAAACGTCCTCGTTTTGTTTTAGTCTGCAGGGAGAATCTTGCCCTTTTACAAAAGGAACTTGCTTAAATCTGGGAGCCTCAGCGGGGTGGGGAGAGGCGCGTAAAGCGAGGTGTTTCCATGTTGCCTTCTCCCGCCGTTGGCCTTCTTGGCTGTGGCCTGTGGGAGTTGGGAGTCCAAAACATCTGAAGGGCTGCAGAAGGCATGGAGCGTTTTTCCTTTGTCTTTCCGTCTCAGCGCTGGCCCCTCCAGATGTTGTTGGAGGGACTGCAACTCCCATCAGCTCTCACCATCGGCTATACTGGCTGGGGCTGACGGGAGTTGAAGTCCAACCACATCTAGAGGGCCACAGGCGGCCCCGCCCCTGTTCTACAGGAAAGATAATTTTGTTATGCAAGTGCTTTGTTCCCATCTTTCAAAAGGGAGCTGTGGCGGGTTTTGTGATGATGGAAGCAACGGGCCGGGAGATTGTTGCATGGGAGAATCAACTTTGTGTTCACCTGTGGACTTGGTGTGTGTTATTCAAACTAACATGCTTCTGTGTTAGCTCCCTGACCAGGACTGAACTCAATGAAGTATACGGGGCTCAACAGTAACTTCCCCCCCCTCCCCGGGGCCTTTCCCGTGTGTAAGTGCCCAAGAGTGCCTCTGAGTATGCATTGAGTAGGTTTTCCTCTCTGCTCAGGTAGCTTAAAAACTCCATGTCTCTTATGTTTTAGCATAGCCTTGTACTTAAGAGATATACTGCCTCTGTCCAGGGAGGATACAGCGGAGATGGGGCCTTTTTCGTGGTGGCTCCACATTTGTGAAATGCTGTCCAGCAGGAAATACATAAAGCAGCCTTCTCCAACCTGGTGCCCTGCGGTGGGTAGGCAAAAGAGGCAGGGTCAAAAATACCAGCATATTTTAGCTTGTAGCTCTTACTGCCAGCAACTAAGCCTTAGAGGAGGTATTTCAACCTTTCAACCTTTTAGAACGGGGGGAAAGCACGCAAAAGCCGGGAAGCTACCAAACGACTGGGGGTTGGGGAAAGGGGAATGGGCAGAATCCATCTGGAGAAACCTAGAGGGGTCAGCTGGATTTGGCCCGTGGGTCTAAGCTTCTTCACCCCTGCTTTAAGAACAGATGCACCCTGTTGAAATCAGACCAGAGATCCATCTAGTCCGGAAACGATTCCCGCAGTGGCCAACCAGTTGCCTCCGGGAAGCCCAGAAGCAGACAATAGTCCCTCTTCCACATCTGCTCTCCCAACAACTGCTACCCTGAGGCCTACTGCCTCTGAACTGGGGACAGTAGGACAGAGGCAAATTAATGGATTTCAACGGGGCCTTTTCGGTGGTGGCCCCCTACTTGCATCACTTCCCTCCTGTAAAGAGATATGTTTGACTCCCTCTTTATTTTTTTTCTTCAGGTCAGCCCCGAATGGCCAGTTGCTCAGTTGTAGCCCAAAGCACCAGGTTGGGAAGGCTGCTGTGTAGGGACAGGCTTGGAGACTCTAGAAAGGGGGTGGTGGGAAAAGAGAGAACAAAATGAAATACAGTTGGGGTTTTTTTAAATGGTCAATGTGAACAAACCATATCATCATGCCTCATCCACACCTTACAGCAGGAGTAGGCCAAAATTAGTGCCCTCTTGAAGTTTTGGACTACATTTCCCAGACTCTCTGACCGTTGCTGGCTGGGGCTTATGGGCATTGCAGTCCATAACATCTGGAAGGCACCAGTTTGGGCCTGCTCCTGAGCCTTGGAGGCGGTCCCGCTCGGGAGACCCTGCCTGAAGATTCCTAGTCACCCAGCGCATACTGCTTCTTCCTGTGCACCCCCCCCTAAACTGACCAGCCGCTGCCACGATCCACATTTCATTTTCGGAACCTGGAACCTTCTGTATTGTTGTGTGGGACAATGTCCCAAGTTGCCGGCTTTAGAACATGCCAAGCATTCTAGGCCATGGGAGAGTCCACCGTTCTATCCTGTCGACTATATATTTGTGCCAGAACGGACGAAAAAAAACACTCGGGCGCTCGCTGCACCCCACCCAGGGCAAGTCAAATGGGATCTTGCGGGTCTGTTTGCTTTTTAATGTTTAACTTCTGTTTTCCTTTCCGTCATCAGGCAGCGCTGACAGGCGGCAGCATCTCGGCCGGCTGCCGTAGCAACCTTCCCCCCCGCCCCCCCCCGTGTCGAGCCTTGGATGCCAGCTGCTGACGGCCCGTCCGAGGCCAAGTTGATGACCCCTGCCCCGGCGATCTACGGATCGGTGACCGGGGGGGGGGGGCCGGCCAGGAAAGATGGGGCAAAAAGTCACCGGGGGGATCAAGACGGTGGATATGCGGGACCCGACCTACCGGCCGCTGAAGCACGAGCTCCAGGGCTTGGACTACAGCAAGCCGGCCCGGCTGGACCTCCTCCTTGACATGCCGGCGGTCTCCTACGAGGTCCAGCTGCTGCATTCGTGGAACAACGACGACCGCTCGCTCAACGTCTTTGTCAAGGAGGACGACAAGCTCATCTTCCACCGGCATCCGGTGGCCCAGAGCACGGACGCCATCCGGGGCAAAGTGGGGTACACCCGGGGCCTCCACGTCTGGCAGATCACGTGGGCCATGCGGCAGCGGGGCACCCACGCGGTGGTGGGCGTGGCCACGGCGGAGGCCCCCCTGCACTCGGTCGGCTACACCACCCTGGTGGGGAACAACCACGAGTCGTGGGGCTGGGACCTCGGGCGCAACCGGCTCTACCACGACGGGAAGAACCAGCCCAGCAAAACCTACCCGGCGTTCCTGGAGCCCGACGAGACCTTCATTGTGCCGGACTCTTTTCTGGTGGTGCTGGACATGGACGATGGCACGCTGAGCTTCATCGTGGACGGGCAGTACGTCGGGGTGGCGTTCCGGGGGCTCAAAGGGAAAAAATTGTACCCCGTCGTGAGCGCCGTGTGGGGCCACTGTGAGATTAGGATGCGCTACTTGAATGGGCTTGACCGTACGTACCCGTCCTCCTTTTACTCATATATTTATTTTGTTTGTTCGAGTTCTGAGCTATAGCAACCCTTTCCTGGGTTGCTTGTCCTTAACAAACCATGGTTTGCTAGCGCGGCTGCGTTCCCACATCACAACAACCCAGAATTCAACAACCCGGCGTGGCGTAGTGGTTAGAATGTTGGACCGGGACTCGGGAGATCCGGGTTCTAGTCCCCGCTCGGCCATGAAGCTCCCTGGGTGACTTTGGGCCAGCCACTGACTCTCAGCCTGACCTACCTCACAGGGTGGTTGTGAGGGTAAAATGGAGGAGGAGGAGCACGTTCGCCGCCTTGGGTTCCTTGCAAGAGGCATAAAGGCGAGATAGAAATGTAATATAAATGCAATAATAAACCCGTGGGTTAAATGAACCATGGGTTATAGAGTTCTGTGCAAACCAGGTCGTTCGAAGCCAAATAAAAACAGCAACTCTTCAAATCAGCAAGCCGCCCCGCCCCCCACCCCAAAAGGAGAACAATCCATTCAGTTTAAAAAATAAATTAAATTTTATATTATAAATGGCAAAATTCTAAAACTGTAGAGGTTTTCCTTTGTAAATGCACAATGCATCGTCTCCCGCTGACGGTATTTGGAGGAGGTACTTAAGTACTTCCGACGGTGTTGGCCAAACTTCTGATAGCTGAGCGGCTGCTCTTATTTCAGAATTAAACACGAAGCCGCATTTCACACTCGTACCCCAGGTCGTTTTTACTTTCCCGAGGCCCTGTGCTGGGGGAGAACTGAAATTCCGGGGGGGCCTTAATGCGCCTTCCCATGGACGCGGGCTTGTGCGTGATCCACTTTGATGATCTTGGCTCCGGAGATCTGCCGGCACCGTAGTGAGCTGGGCTGATACGAGGCCTTTTCATCTCTCTTCCAGCGTAGCAATGCAGCGGAATGTCCTGTCTCCGGGAGGGGCGCGGGGGCTGCCCGTTGCCTCTCTCTCCGTGAATTGTCTCCTCCGGTTTGTCACCTTCCAACTAGCCCCTGTTGCAGAGGCAGGGAATCGGGTCACCTTTCTGCATTGGGCCCAGCTAAGTCAGCTGGTCGCTCCCCAGTGTGTCCTGCTCTCGGAAGAGGGTGTCTAATGTCTCTGCGTGATCCCCTGTTCTGGCTGCTCTCCTTCCAGTCCGGGAGGTGAGCCCAGAACAGTGAGTTACATAGAAATGCAGGGCTCTTCTGCGGGCAGGTAAGTTATGCTCTTCCTCCCTCTGCCTTTATTTATTTATTTATTTATTTATTTGGAAGTAAAATTTCCTGAGTCTCCAGTTTTAATTCAGAATGAAAAATATGAAGCTTGCTGCGGGGACGGGGGGACGGGACACAAGTGTACCGGTACAGTCATGCCTTGGATTGAGAGCATAATTCGTTCCGGAAACGTGCTTGTAATCCAAAACACTCTTATATCAAAACGAAATCCTGCCCCCCAAAAAAATTGTACAGAGATTTTTAATTTAAGCCGTACTACAGTACTCGTCTTGCAAGACGTCGCTTGTATATCAAGTAAAAAAAAAAATTAAATAAATATTTAAAAATTTGCTTGTCTTGCAAAACGCTCTCAAACCAAGTTACTTGCAATCCAAGGTATTACTGTATCTTTATTCTTAGGATTTATATTCGAGCTTATCTGCTAAAAAGCCATCCAGACAGTGCGCAACCATTTAACACAATAAAAACCATATAAAGCAATAAAAGCAAGAACATGTAAGAAGAGCCAGTGAGGCGTAGTGGTTAGAGCGTTGGACTGGGACTCAGGAGACACGGGTTCTAGTCCCCACTCAGCCATGAAACTCACTGTGGGTGACTTTGGGCCAGTTACTGACTCTCAACCTAGCCTACCTCACAGGGTTGTTGTGAGGATAAAATGGGGAGGAGGAGGAGGACCGTGGAAGCCGCCTTGGGATCCTTGCAAGGGGAGGGGGGAAGACGGGATATAAATGTAATATAAAATGGTAAACACATTAACGCATTAAACCACACATTTTAGAAAGTCTGGATTAAAAAGGTGCAACTTCACGCCCTTTCTAAAAGCCGAGAGAGTGGGCGCCAATCATAGTCTCGGGGGGCGTTCCCACTTGGGGGGAACCAGAAGACCTTTCACGTGCCGCAACGGTCTGCAATTGCCTCAACAGGCCACTCTGCATCTTACTGGGCAGGATCACAGCAAACCAGGTGGTCCTTAGCCAGGTTCTCCAACGGGTGCCCAGAGTGTTTGCAAAACTGGCTGCCCAGCCAGCATGCTGGCTGGGGGGGAGTTGTAGGACAAACACATCTGGGGACCCAAGTTGAGACACTGCCTTAACAGACAAATTGTAAGCCATTTAAGGCTTCCAAGGGTAAAATCAACACCTCGTATTGCGCCCGGAAAGCCAGGTTGCAACCAGCGCAGGTCTTTCAGGACAGGTGTAATATGGTCCCAGTGCCCTAGCCGCCGCGTTTCGCGCCCATGGAAGCTTCCCGGACACTCTGCAAGGGTAGCCCCCCCCGTAGAGCACACTGCAGTAGTCTAGACACGATGTAGCCACGGCACAGGGAGGAGAGGCCAGGGCAGGAGCCGTTCTGCTGAGCTACCCTCCCTCTTTTGAGTCTCCCCCCCCCTGATATTTCTGAATATCCACTTAGAAAATGCAGCAGCCCAAAGAGACGTCCCACGTGTGGGTGAGATTCCTGTCGACGGTAAGGGGTTTAATAAGAGGCCTTTGTGCCGAGTCGTGGCTCGCCAGTGTGACTCAGCACAAAAGCCTCGTCTGACCTCCAGCGCTTTGGGCCCGTCTGCCTTAAAACGCGGCTTCATTTTTCTTCCCTTGTTTTTCCCCCCCCCTTCTCCCCCCGGCGTGTGGCACCGCCCCTCGTCCGTTCCTGCTTGCGTCCAGGCTGTAAACACTTCAGTGAACATATTGGGTTTTCTTTGTTTTTTTATGGGCCTCTCTTGCAGATTGCAAATGGGTCTTTCGCCCCGAGGGCACTGGAGGGAACCGGGGATAATACACGTCCCCTTTTGCCTGCCAACGCTCGAGCGTCTCGCACAGATTTCGGGAGGCGTGTGTGTGTGGGGTGTGTGTGTGTGTGTGTTGATCCTCCCCAAAAAGTGAAGTTTTGTGGGGCTGTCCCAGAGGTTCTCCTCTGCTCCCTGCTGTTTCAGAGAGGAAGTGGACCTCTCTCGTGGCCGAGCGAGAGGCATCGTGGGAAAATGCGTGCAGCTCCTGTTGCAGTCCAGTCGAAGGACTGGTCGATGGAGGGGCTTATCCCGCTTCCTAGAGAAGCCCGTGCAGCTCCTTGCTTTAACACGGATGGGGGGGGGTCTTCCAGGTTGGCCACACCCCCTTCCCCCCAACCACTAGGAGGGCCAGATTTGGTTGCCCACCCCTGATGTACAGAGTAACAAAGTTCACCTTTTAGATTCAGGTTACCCAGACTGGTAGATTTCAGAACGGAGTTAATGGAGTCTTCCCCACCCCCCACCCCGTGCCTGAAGCAGCTTTCCTTAAATCCTGACGGCGTGAGGTTTCCGTGGAAGCTGTTTTGCCCGAGCGCGGCCCTTCGCGCACGCTCAGAGGCACCGCTCCAGTTCTGTGTCCTAGCACAGAACTGGAGGCCGTTGGTTCTGCCCTGCCTAGAACCGTAACGTGAGCCTGGCTTGAATGTATGCCCCGGGGCAAGGCGCTCTGTACAAGCTCAGAGGGCCCCCTTCCTTGTACTTGCAAACACGCCAAGGTTCATCCGCGCCATCTGAAATCTCCTCGCCTTCGGGAGCAGCCGCTCTGAAAAGCGAACTCTGCACGCCGAGCGGTCGCTCCGTTTCCCCCCCGGTGCATAACAAAATCCGCTTGGGTTCTACCAATGATTTCATCTTCCAAACGCTTGGAATTTATTTCTCCTTTAGTGTGTTTTTTTCTTCTTCAAGTCCAGCCAGCGGTTGTGTGTGTGTGTGTGTGTGTGTGTGTGTGTGTGAGTGTGATCAAGGGCTCACATCTTCAACTACCTCAGTGGAAAATCCATCTGGGGAGGAAAGCGCAGCTGGGAAAAAGTCGCCGCATTGGGGTTTGCCCAACAGAGAGGGCGGGGAAGCGGTTTATTACCCGAATCGGTGACGTGCCCTTTGCGCAGACCTCCAGGTGTCCTGCCTGCCCGCAGAGTCCGTAAGCAGATTTTCCCTTTCAGGGAAAACTGAGCCAACAGGATATGAATCCCTTAGATCTTTGCCACGGGAGAGACTGCTACCTTGCTTGGGATCAGCCAGAGCTCATAGCTGAGCGCAGAATCCATGCCCACTTCTCCTTCTTTCCTGGTAGACAAAAGCCGTTTTAAGTTTGCAAAACAGGTTCCGGCCAAGAAATAGCCTTTCGTCCAACGGAAATCGAGCCAAGCTCGTTAAAAGAAGGAACGCGAAGCGGGTGAGGCGGCCACCGGGGCTGGGTCCGCCGTGCCCCCCGGTTGCGCAGGGGCGCATGGCCATCTGCGGTGTTGGCTGCCGGGTCGTGAACATGATTTTCTTAAAACCTGCCGCAGCCGAGCCAGTTCCAAATGGATCTGGCTTGTGGCTGGCCACAGATAGATACTGCCTGACGCTTTTCAGCTTGTTTGGACGGATCTTAACATTAGAACATCAGAAGAGCCACGCTGGATCAGACCAAGGGTCCATCTAGTCCAGTGTTCTGTTCACACCGTGGCCAACCAGCTGCCCACGGGAAACCCACAAGCGGGACAGGAGTGCAATGGCACCCTCCCTCCCATGTTCCCCAGCAACCGGTGTACATAGGCAGACTGCCTCTGATCCTGGAGGTAGCATATTGCCATGAGGACTAGTAGCCATGGATAGCCTTCTTTGGTTTGTTTGTTTCATTTATTTCCTGCCTTTTCCTCCAAGGAGCCCCAAGACAGCGTGCATGATCCTCCCACTCCATTTTATCCTCACAACAACCCTGTGAGGTAGGTTAGGCTGAGAGTCCGTGCCTGACCCAAAGCTCACCCAGTGAGCTTCATGGCCGAGCGGGGACTTGAGCCCGGGTTTCCCCGAGTCCCAGCCCAACACTCTGACCACTGCGCTACACTGCCCTTCATTCTATTCACATTTAAAACAGACGGGCAATTTGTGGGCCCCTAAATGTTTTGGCCTACGCTGAGAGCCAGGGTGGCGTAGTGGTTAGAGCGTTGGTGTGGGACCCCAGTTCTAGTCCCCATTACATAATCTTCCTCCTCCTCTCCTTGTTTTCCTCACAACAACCCTGTGAGGTAGGTGAGGCTGAGAGTCAGCGACTGGCCCAAAGTCACCCACAATGAGCTTCATAGCCGACCGGGGACTCGAACCCAGATCTCCCCTAATCCCAGTCCCAACAGTCTAATCATTACGCCACACTGGCTCTCTTTTATTGTTGTGTTTCAGATGTATTTGTTTGTTATATTTGACTGAGATTTTGTTTCTAACATGTATTTGATTGTTAGCAACCTTGGGTGCCTTTTTGTTTGTTTGTTTTTGGCGTAACGGTGGGATTGTAAATTAAATCAATTTTTAAAATGAGAGAGAGAGAGAGAGAGCGAATGAATGAGAGAAAGAAAGAACTAATGAGAGAGAAAAATCTACCTGGCCAGAGAGAGAGAAGGAAGGGAAGGGAGAAAGGAAGAAAGAGAAACTTATTTATTATATTTATATCCCGCCTTTTTTCCTGCAAGGAATCCAAGGCGGTTCACATAATCCTCCTCTTCACAACGACCCTGCGAGGTAGGTTAGGCTGAGAGTCCGTGACAGGCCCAAAGTCGCCCAGTGAGCTTCGTGGCCAAGTGAGGGATTAGAACCCAGATCTCCTGAGTCCCAGTCCGACACTCTGACCACTACGCCACACTGGCTCTTCCTCTCCTGCTGCTCTCCATCTTGAGTTATTTGAGTTTTAAAATGTTATTTATTCATTCTATGTATATCCTGCCTTTTTTCCTGCAAGAAACCCAAGGTGGCTTGCATAATCCTCCTCCTCCTCCTCCATTTTATCCTCACAACAACCCTGCGAGGTAGGTTAGGCTGAGAGTCCGTGACTGGCCCAAAGTCACCCAGGGAGCTTCATGGCTGAGTGGGGACGAGAACCCAGATCTCCCGAGTCCCAGTCCGACACGCCGACCACTACGCCACACTGGCTCCCTAAAGAGAGAGAGAGACAGAGAGATCTTGTCAGAGATTGTGATTTCAGTTTTGTGGCTAACATTGTGGGTTTTCTCTCTCTCCCCCTTTTTCCTCTCCTGCAGCTGAACCTTTGCCTCTGATGGACCTCTGCCGGCGTTCCGTGCGCCTCGCTCTGGGCAAGGATCGGCTGAATGAAATCCCCGCGCTGCCGCTGCCCGAATCCCTCAAGAGCTACCTTCTCTACCAATGACCCTCGTTTGGGTCGGAAGGACGGACTCTCTCGCAAGGTGCAAAGCGCTGGATTCATTGGCCGCGGCATCTCTGGACGCAATGATCCTATTAGTTCTTCACACACACACACACACACACACACACACACCACATGCACAATGCTTTCCTGCACACCCATTTTAATTTGCTCCTGTAGACCCCGGCTTGAAATACATTTCCTGTCGCTCGGCCAAATGGAAAAAAAGGTCCTTTGAAAAGAGCCCTTTTGCGTTCAGCTGCCTTCTCCGCTCCAGAGATGATTACCGGCGGGGGAACGTTCCCAACCGTCCGGGGGCAGAACGACAAACCAACGGATGTCTTAACGCCGCCGCTACGTGTAAACCCCCACCCACCCACCCCGTTTCTTCGCCGACAACGGGATGCGTCCAATCCCTTGCTCGGAAAGGAGCGTCAGAAAGGGAGACGCCGGCGTGATGGCGTGTGTCAGATAACCAGGTGCTCAGGTTGGCGTGCGGGATGGCCCGCCCCGCTCCTAAGGATTACGGGAAAGCCGCAACGCTGCCACCCAACCCTTCGGCGGGAAGACGGCGACACCAAAACGAGAGTTGCTCCATGCGGACGTGTGTTTAGAGACGATACTGGAATTTAGCAGCCATTTGTGGATGTCAAAAGTTGTGTCTCACTCCACCCCCACCCCCCACACGTTCTGTTGTGTCCTAATTTTGGGGTTGCGTTGGTCACATGTGCCGTTGACACCAACTGTGTGGGGCATCAGTAGCCTGGAGACACTCAGGGCGCTCAAAAATGACTCCTCTTTCTGGGTATTCACTTGAACCTGTAGCTTGGGAGCCGGGGGGGGGGGGGTAGTGTGGGAGAATTCCTGTGAACGGGGCAAAAGCCGTCCACCCCGCTTAGACCCGGTTGTGAACAACGGGGTCTTGGGAATTTGCTCTTCTAGATTGTCGTGCCTCGACTTCCTTGGCGTAAGCCAGCTGTCCCGGACCTGGTGCCCTCCAGGTATGGACTGCCAGGCCCATCGCCCCCAGCTAGCAGGGCCATGCTGGTTGGGGATGATGGGACTTGTAGTCCGCCACACCCGGCCCAAATCCAAGCCATTACCTGTTCCGACTTGAGCTGTTTTCCCCCTTCATCATTCTCGAGATTCTTGGGTTTGAGCCGACGTTCTGTGTCTTAAGATACCGTAATCCGTTCATCTCCCCTTCCATTTCCATCTCTCAGTCACGAAACTTTTTTGTCCTCTCCTTGGAGTCGCAAGTGTATCGGCCGGGCACAGCGAGATTCAGCCAGGCGACTACTTTTTGCAGGCTTTGGTTCCTCATCTTGCCAGGCGCTGCCAGATAAGAATATCTTGGCCGCTCCCGCTTCCTGAATGAGTCAGTCTTAGAGATGTGAAGGCCCAGGGGAAAATCAGGAAAATTTAGGGGGGAAATGGGCGTTTTGGGAGAAAAACGGGGTTCCCCCCCCCCAATTTCCCAGGTTTTTCCAAGCCTTCGCATCTCTAGTCAGTCTTGCCACGCGGCTGGGTCCGTCGGCATTGTAGATTGGCAGATGGATTAAAGTTGCCCATCTGTGCTGACTTTGGATTAAAGGCAGGTTTTCCTTTCCCCACCCCTCCCAGTCTCTTGTCTCCGATGCGGGTCAGCAGCAAGGTGATGAAATTAGACTTGCGGCTGAGAACCTGTGACAACCGCTCTGCCCATCCAAAGAGAGTCGAGTCATCCTGTTGGGGGCGCGCGCCCCCTTCCCCAATTCGCTACAAGGGTTAGGGAGGCCGAACATGAACACTATAAAACCTGGAGGGCTTGATCCGAGTTGCCCGCTGCACGTCAAGGCATGTGTTGGCCTAAAAGAGCAAATGCGGGGCGAGGCATGTGCTCACCCAAGCAAAACAGACCTTCTGAGGGCGCAATCCCATGCATGTTTAGACAGGAAAAAAAAAATCGTACAACTCCCAGCATTCCCCAGCCAGCCATGATGGCTGTGGGATGCTGGGAGTTGTAGGACTTTTCTCTCTCTAAACATACATAGGATTTGCACCCTAAGTCACCGTCACAGAGGGATTTATTTTGCACATGTTCTGTTTTTTTCTGACAGGGGAGGAAAATGCTTTCTCTCTTTCACCAGATTTGTGTAGGCTGTGCGTTGCTTTTCTTTAAAAAAAAAAAAATCTGTATAGGTACAAATGAGCTTATTTGTTAGAAAATGTTAATATATATATATATATTTCCCTTGGCCTTTTTGTATGTAAAAGGACTGTGTTTGGGTGTTTGTTTTTAAGAAATGCTGCTGTAGGGAATTATCTTTTTTTAATGAAGAAAATAGCCTAGGTTTTTTGTTTTTTGTTTTTTGGGGGGGTGTTGTTTTTTTAAAGAAAGCACACGACTGGTGCCAAGATTGAATTTGGGAGAACTTGACCTGCCTTCCCCCCCCCTTTTTTAAAAACCTGTTACAAGTTGGACACTTTAAAATTGCACATGGAATTTTAATGTGTACAGAGCCGAACATTTTTTTTTAAAGAGTTACCTTCAGTCCTACTTGCGTCTTTTCCACTATCACTGGGGAACAGCCACAGTTCTTCTTCTTTCCCTCTATAGCCATCTGTATTTTTTATTTTATTTTATTTTTCTCCCTTTCCACCTCCTCTTTATACCCCTTGGTGTACCTGGCTTGTACCATTTTTAAACCTCTCACTAGTGTCTCCCTCACCCCTCCTTTGATGGTAGATTATCAGTAACCAAATGAAAAAAAAAATGAAAATAAAAGTTTATTAAATATTGAGAGCCAGTGGTCGTCGTTCTAACAGTATACGGAGCTGCGTGGGCGGGGAAGAGCAAAATGTGGGCGTCGAGTTCAAGTTTTTGACGTTTCTTTGACCGGGTTCACACGACACGATAAGCCGTGATGGTTTATAAACCGTGGTGGCATATAAGCCATGTTTATTTCAGAGCGGCTTGTCGTGTTGTCTGAACCCGGCCAGAGTGGCTTGTGCGTGGCGAACAAACCAAGCTACGGGGTTCAGACAACACGACAAGCCACTCGGAAACCAAGATGGCTTATATGCCACCGCGGTTTATCGTGTCGCGTGAACCCAGTCTTCTCTCTTCCTTTTTTTTTATAAAGTCGCAGAAGATCAACCAACGGAAGAAACTATAGTTCAAGTAACCCTTAAAGCAGTTCGAATTTGCTAAAATCAATTTTGTGTGTTAAAAACCAAGAGCGGGGTAAAACGATCCAGCAGAACCGGGTGTTGAATCTCTTTCAGCCCAAGGGCCAAGTTCCGTTACGGGGAAGTTTTCGGGGGGGCCCATGTGCCAGTAAAATTCATTAAAGCATCGATTAAAATTGAGATAAGAATGGGATTGCTTCGGAGGTTGCTAAGCGTACACACGCAGGATCCCTCGGCACAGATTAGCGACATCTTAAGTGGGCGCACAAAGAGAGAGGGCGTGCATTCTTGCTTAGTAAACGCGACGCCCATCACTAGCACCAGCAGCCTTAAGAGATAAAAGTCGTGTCTGGACATGGGGAAGGAAGCACCAAATCCAAAAGAGCAAACCGCCGCCCCCGCCCCCCCAAAGGGGCCACTGTGCAAGCCCCCCCCCCCTCAGCCATGAAACTCCCTGGGTGACTTTGGGCCAGTCCCTGGCTCTCAGTCTCGCCTACCTCACAGGGTTGTTGTGAGGATAAAACGGGAGAGGAGGCAAGTCATGTACGTTGCTTTGGGCTCCTTGCAAGAGGGGGGAAAGGCGTCTCAGGAGGAGTATTGGGGTGGAGGGAGAGAGAATATTTTGTCCACGCTCACTTCCAGGCACCCAAACAGGTGCCCAGCTCTCAGCCTCACCTACCTCACAGGGTTGTTGTGAGGATAAAATGGAGAGGAGGAGGAGGATTATGTAAGCCGCCTTGGGTTCCTTGCAGGAAAAAAGGCGGGGTATAAATGTAATAAATAAAAAGAGGCCACATCACGGTGCAAGAAACGGCAGGAAACTTGGAATAATACCATAGTCAATTGCCCTGTCGCCCTCAAACGGAGCAATTGAACTGTTTTATTCCAGTTCCCTGCTTTTTCTCAATACGGTTTTGTGGGTTCGCCTTTTAAAACACACTTAAACCCCAATTTTTTTAATTTTTTTTTTTTAAAGTGTTGCCAAAGTTGTGTCTGCAGGTCTCACGGGTTGTATCGATCCAGTTTGGTTACTGTCAGAGCCCGGTCATAAGAACAGCAGGGGTCCAGCATTCTGTTCGCACGGCAGCCAGCCCAGCGACACACACGGAAACCCACAAGCAGGACGTTGGTGCGACGGCACCCCTCCCGCCCGTGTCCCCCAGCCACTGGTGTACATAGGCGCGCTGCCTCTGATACTGGAGACAGCATATAGCCATGAGGACTAGTAGCCACTGATAGCCGCCGCCTCCATGAATTTGTCCAGTCCCCCTTTAAATGGCTGAATTGGCGGTTGTCACTACATCTTGTGGGAGTGAGTTCCATAGTTTAACTGTGTGAAGCAGCTGTAAGAACATCAGAAAAGCCGTGCTGGGCCAAGGGGTCCATCCGGTCCAGCATTCTGTTCACACAGCAGCCAATCAGCTCCCCACGGGGAAACCCACAAGCAGGCCCCGAGTGCCAACAGCACCCTCCCGCCCATGTTCCCCAGCAACTAGTGTGCATAGGCGCACTGCCTCTTGATACTGGATTGAAAGGTGGTGGGGGATGAAAGCAAACACACACACACACACACACACACACCCTTTAAAAAAAATCCACCTTGATTTCAGACCATATGTGGGCAAAAGAAGTCGTCGTGTCCCCCCCCCCCCCGTCGCGGTCGCCTCTTCGGCTGCTGCTGGAATGCAACTTGTGCTAGGCCGCAAACTGCCTCAGGAGATTGGGAAGGGGTGGTGGTGAGCGAATATTTTGTCCACGCTCGCTTCCAGACACCCAAACAGGCGCCCGGGCCAGCTGTAGCGAGCGGGCGGCTGAAATAAAATGACCTCCTTGCCGTGTTGCTGTGTTTATGCACGTCGCCCGGGGTAACGGTGCGGGGGGACCCCCCCCCAGGACAGGGGAGAGCGAGGCGGGCCCTGGCGGTGCCGCGGTGCGCGTTTCAAAGCTGTTGCACATTAGTCCGGCGGGACGCATCCGTCGGGTCGCTGTGCACACAAGGCCCAGAGACACCTCTTCGGCCTGAAAAGTGACAACGCCGGCTTGAAAAATGGGTCTCCCGATAGGCCAAGTCTCTCCCCCCCCCCCCCGGTTTGGGGGTGGTGGTATTTATCTGGTGCTCAGCACTCTTCCCCCCCACACCCACCCCGTAGTCATGCGCATGGAATTTCTCCCTGGCAGCAAGCTTTCTGCCTCCTTTTGTCAAGTCTGCAACTTGATGTGCTTCGATCCAAGGAGGCCTGGCTCGAGCAATGGGGCGGCTTCCTCCTGACTCGCTTTGGCATGCGGCTCGGCGAACTGAGCCACTTCGGGGACCCGCTGCTACCGCCGATCTCGGTGCCCGGTTTTGACGCGTTGAGCCCCGAGAACGCGCCGGCAAGCTCCAGACATCTCCCAGTAAACCCCCACCGTGGTCCTCCTCACAACAGCCTGTTCCGCCAGTGAGGCGTAGTGGTTGGAGTGTTGGACCGGGATGCGGGAGATCTGGGTTCAAGTCCCCCACTCAGCCCATGAAGCTCATTTGGGGGGGGGCTTTGGGCCTGTCACTGACTCAACCTAACCTACCTCGCAGGGTTGTGCGGGGAAAAAATGGGAGAGGAGGATCATGTACGCCACTTTAGATTCCTTGCAGGAGGAAAAAAAAGAGCAGGATATTGCTGTAATCATAAATAAATAACGTTTTAAAAGTCAAATGACTCAAGATAGAGAACAGTAGGAGAGGACGAGCCCGTGCAGTGTAGTGGTTAGAGTGTTGGACCGGGACTCGGAAGATCCGGGTTGGAGGCCCCACTCAACCATATGAAGCCCGCTGGGTGACTTTGGGCCAGTCGCTGACTCTCAGCCTAACCTACCTCACAGGGTTGTGGTTTGGATAAAATAGAAAGGAGGAGGGTCATGTATGTCGCTTCGGGCTCCTTGCAAGGGGGCGGGGGGAAGGCAGGATATCAATGGAATAATAAATGAAATATTTCATTTGTCTGCCAGTGCAGGGAGCAGGGAGCCCTGGGAAATAAAACTTCCCAGGCTCCCTTGGACGCTGCTTTTGCTACGTCCCAGTCATCTGTCAGGGAACCACAGAAGCTGGGATTGTGATCCCAAACTGGAGAGAAGAGTTTATTGTGGGAAATGCTGCTTCTTGGCTCTGTGTCGGAGAAGGATGTTATTATAGGTGGCCTTGAAGACATAGTCTACCCTAGAAGCATGGGGCGGCTTTGGTACTGGTTGAGAGGGAAGTCTACTCTGTACATGCTCAGAGACACTTTAAGAGCATACACACTCCTGCTGGAATCAGGCCAGAGGTCCCTCTAGTCCCGCGGTGGCCAACCAAATGCCTCTGGGAAGACAACCAGCAGGACAATTACCCTCTCTCCCCACGGCTGCTGCCCAAGAACTGTTCTTCTGAAGCATGCTGCCTCTGGACCAGGGGAGGAAGGTTGCAGACAAAATTCATGGATTCCAACAGGGCCTTTCCAGTGGTGGCCTCCCCGTTTATGGAACCTCTCTCCCTAAAGAGAGAATTCTGACCCCTTTCTTTGTGGTTTTTTTTGGGGGGGAGGGAGGCTACAATTCCCAGCATTCTTGACTGTTGGCCATGCTGGCTGGGGTTGATGGGAATTGAAGTCCAACACCTCTGGAGGGCACCAGGCTGGGAAAGGCTGGCTTCACTGAAGGAGGGGGGGGGCGCTACCAAGAACAGGGTGCCTCTGAGCATATTCCAAGTCCAGGAGTTGGTTTTCAGCAGCAGAACTGAATTCAGCTCGTGGCCCTTTTCACACGGACGTCACATTCCTGGTTACCCCCCCCCCCCAGTTTTTTCTTTTCTTCATTTCAGCAGCCTCATCTAAGGTGGGAAGTCCTTCCTTGTTGCTAGTGATCTACTGCAAGTCACCGGATAGATCCCGACGACGTCTGCCTACCCTTCCTTTAAGAGAAGAGTGGGAAAAGAGGAGAGAGATCTCTGGAAAGGGACACAAACCTTCGCAAAAAGTGGTGTGGATCCCATATCCCCTGTTTGCAGGTTTAAGGTGAGTTGCGGTTCTGCAAAGACCGAAGAAAGTCTATAGTACTATATCTTGCCAATGTTTTGCTTTGCTAGCACCCAGCTGCAGGATCTCACCCAAGCTCCTTGTAATCTCTCAGCTTCTTTTCTGGCCCGCACACTAGCCAAGGGTGTAGTCGCAAGTTCCATTGATTTAAACATGTGTTTATAATGTTTTCTCCACCCAAGTGCATTGGATCCAAAAGCCCTTCAAGGTACTTTTGAGCTTTAGCTGGAATGTGATCCAGCAACTGGAGATATGCAGAGAGCTCCTTTTGGTTGGTTTGTTTCTTTAAAAGCAGTGTTAACAAGAACTCAGCTGGATATTTGATAAGAATGTCGATTGTCTTTAGTCCAGTGGGTTCAGACAACATGGTAACCCACGCTCAAGGGTTGAGTGCAGGTTATTGTTGAAACATGGGTTTTCGTGTTGTCTGAACCCAGCTGCGCTAACAAGCCATGGCTGGCTAATCACGAACAACCCATGAAGAGAACCCTTGGTTTAGGAGCGCCTCCAGCAACATCAAGTAGGCCGCTCAACAAGATCCGCCACGGACGGCCTTCTCCCTGTCCCATCAGCCAGAGAAACCAGGCTGGTGGGGACTAGGAGGAGGGCCTTTTCTGTGGCAGCCCCCAATTTATGGAACTCTCTCCCCAGTGACCTCCGCCATGCCCCTTCCTTGATTAGCTTCCGCCGGGCATTAAAAACGTGGCTTTTCAGGCGGGAATATGGGGTGGGTTAGGATTTTTAAGTTTTGTTCTGTTTTTAATTGTGTTTTATACTGTGTGTGTGTGTGTCCCCACCCCTGTATTTTATTGCACTGTACATCGCTCAGAGTGGCCGGATGTCTGGCCAGATGGGCGATTCATAAATATAATAAATAAAATAAATAAATAACCCACGTTTCAACAATAACCTACGGCGCAACAACAGCCCACACTCAACCATTGAATATGGGTTTATCATGTTGTCTGAACCCAGTCACCTGTCGAGCTTCTTAGCCTGCTTAGCCCCAGAGCAGGGGTAGGGAACATCAGGTCTGGGAGCCCAAATCCGGTCATCTCAGGGGTCCCAATTGGCCCTTGTAAGGTTCCCTAGATGGCCATACCCCCTGCCCTGCCCTGCCCCCCAACCACCAATCATTTAGTGGTTTCTTACGCAGTCTCCCCCACCATCTAAAAGGGTGAAATGTCTCTCCTAAGGCTTATTTAGTGGCAGTAAGAGCTTTAAACTACTGTACAATATGTTAGTTTGGGGGGGGGGTATTTTTGGCCCTAGCTCTTCAGCCCCGCCCACCACTGGAATGCTCCCCCCCCCCCCCGAGAGCGTCTCCCAATTTAATTCTGGAAGGGAGTCAACACCCCTGCCCAGAGAGCTCGCGGTTGAATCTGCAGCAGCAAAATAAAACTGCGAAGGATCGTACGATCACAGACCCTGATGCGGCACTATATAACAGGGGTGTGGAACTTCTTTCTGCCCAAGAGCCGGAGTCATTTCATAGCAACTTTCAGGGGCCACATTTCAGCGGTGGGCAGAGGCTGGAGACGAAAGGGACGGGGCGAAAATACTAAAAAGGCCAGCATATCGTAGCTTACAGCGCTGACTGCCGGTAACTGAGCTGTAGAAGAGGCAATTCAACCTCTTAGAACGGGGGAACTTGCACAAAAGCCAGGAATCCACCACCAAAGGATCTGTGAATGTAGTTTTTCTACAAAATTCATCTTAATCCAGATTTGTTGGGCTGAATAACTTTACAGCTGGCCTACCTCACAGGACAGGTTTGTGCAATAGCCGTCTACCTTTTGCCTTAGCTGTCATAGGGATGGTCGTTCTCCAGTAGAGGTTCCAAGTCATCCCCCGACTACAATTCCCCAGGAAATGAGCATTAAGCCAGTTTATGGCTGCAGCCCCAAATTTGCATACTGGGAAGTTCGTGGCCTGAGTGCACATGCTTCGTGCTCGGGTTGTGCATACCTCTCGTGTCGATATTCGTGCGGGAAGAAAGAACCGGAGGCGATTTTGTGTTCTGCAACATGCTGTAGAATTAATGGTTATAATAAACCACGCGCTATCAGCATTGCAAGTCTCCTCATTTGCAGGCCTCAAAAGTGACACGCCAATCAGCTTCAGCGTGAAAATTGCATCCCCAAAGTTTATGGTTTGTTGCAAAAACTGCCAGTATACGAATGAGAAACGTTTATGGGTAAGATGCATCGTTAGGAAGATGTATCCCGTCCCAATTACCTGGTGGTAGAATTCACCTCGCTTCAGACTTCGTTACGGATCATTCTGAAGGTCAGAAAGCCAATATTAGTTCAAGCTGGCCAATCTTCCGGTTCTGATAAGCTCTGTGTGTGTTGGCCCCAGGAATGAAGGAGTTGCCCTGAAGCAGATAGCCTGTTTATCCAGGACAAACAAATTAATTCTCCATCAGAATGAAAAGTATCTTGGAATGGGGAAGCAAGTCCGGAATACCATGCCCCGGCTCCAGGTTTTGGAGGGCCCTTGGGCAAGAACACTGCATGGGACTTTCCCTCAGTGAGTCTACCTTCTCACCACCTGCGTTGCCTGCGCCAGAGCGAGAGGCGCTGCCCTTTCTAGATTGGTATCGCTTGGAAGCGCCAGTGGGGAACTGCGCATGTGCTGGATGCCAAGTCCCATCGCTGAGCTGGCTGGAGAGGATGGAAACACCTTCGACGGAAGGGAGTAGGTTTCTACATTCGCCATGTGCCACTTGAACCACAGCCATCAGCCGGTCCGACCCATGCCTTTTACAGTTGTCGAAACAAGCGCCAGATTGTATTTATCAATGGAAATGTTTACCAATCGCACCATGTATTCTGTTTACCTTCTACACACACACACACACACACAAACACACACACCTCGTGTACAATTCTCTTTTGATAACATTCTCAAACTTGTCGCCCCGAACACGCAGACACAGTGGTGCACTTAGGTAATTCTAGACTCTGGATTTAAAGACTCTTACAGAAAGCGGTGCGGGGGGAGCTCTTTCGACGATGATAATGCCTGGGTTCAGACAACACGATCACCCACACTCAAGAGTTGGAACTGTGGGTTCTCGTTGAACTGTGGGTTAGGTTATCATGTTGTCTGAACCCAGCCGAGATAACAAAACCATGGTGAACAACCCACAGTTCACAACCCAGCAACAAACCCTGGGTTCTCTCCATGGGTTGTTCGTGGTGAACAAGCCACGGCTTGTTAGCTCAGCTGGGTTCAGACAACACGACAACCCACGGTTCAGTGACAACCCACACTCAACCCATACTCAACCCCCGAGTGTGGGTTATCTTGTTGTCTGAACCCAGCCGAGATAACAAAACCATGGTGAACAATCCACAGTTTGCAAGCCAACAACAAACCACAGGTTGTCTTCATGGGTTGTTCGTGGTGAACAAGCCATGGCTTGTTAGCGCAGCTGGGTTCAGACAACACCATAACCCACACTCAAGGGCTCAGCATGGGTTGAACGGGGATGTGTGGAAGGCCAGATTTGGACCACCCAGGCCTGAGTTTCTGAACCCCTGATATATTTTTTGTTTGTTTGTTTGTTTGCAACATATATATGCTGCTCCACATCTAAACAGATTCCAGAGCAGTGAACGATAAAAAGATAACACCGATAAAAGAATAAAACTGTATGTTAAAAATGGGATATCAATTAAAAAAATAATAAAAAACATGGCTGGCCAGCCAAGGAAAGCTTCCTGAAATAAAGATGTTTTCAGGAGACGCCGAAAACAACACCGTGTTTGTGCCTGCTTGACCTCCAGATATGGGCTGTCACATGCCGATCCTCCCTTAAAAGATGCTGCTTGACCGTATTTTAGCAGAAGGGAGAGAAGAAGACCCAGAGGGGAGGAGAAGTGTGGGCGAGGAAAACACACGCCCCCGTCGACCAGGATCGAGCTCTGGTCCTGTCCGCGCTCGCAGTTTGATTTACTGGTCTCTCGCTGCCTCGTCCGCCCTTCAGACAGAGAACTATTTGAGACAGCTGCCAAATGTTTTGTCTGACTTTGTGTGTTTTACAGCTTGCTTACTGTTTAGCGAAAACGTTCCTCCTGCTTCGGCATTCGCCGTGCCCTGGCGCGGTCTGTTCCTGTTTGGCCTCGCCGCCCTGCGCACCACCGCAGCGTGCCCTTTCCTAGTAACGTTGCATGTCGGACGGGGAATGTTTCTGTGTTTTGTTTGTTTTGTTCTGTTTCGTTTTGTTTTTGAGTTGGAAAGACGCGGCCTCGCTAAGACCGCAGCCAGGTCCGATTAGGGACGCGAGGGTGAACCCGTCCCGAACCCACGTGCAAATCCCTCTTTTTTGCCAACCTGTCTGCGCCCTGAAGTCTTTGTCGCAACTTTGTCGCGGACGAAGGCCGGAAGATAGAATCATAGAATCATAGAAAAGTAGAGTTGGAAGGGGCCTACAAGGCCATCGAGTCCAACCCCCTGCTCAGTGCAGGAATCCAGGCCAAAGCATCCCTGACAGATGGCTGTCCAGCTGCACCTTGAATGCCTCCAGAGTGGGAGAGCCCACCACCTCCCTAGGTCGTTGGTTCCATTGTCGTATTGCTCTAACAGTCAGGAAATTTTTCCTGATGTTCAGGTGGAATCTGGGTTCCTGTAACATTATTCCGTGTCCTGCAAACTGGGATGATCGAGAAGAGATCCTGGCCCTCCTCTGTGTGACAACCCTTCAAGTCCTGGAAGAGTGCGATCTCCTGATGGGCATTTCGGCACCAAAGCCAAAACAAAACCGATAAGCAAGCGAGCAAGCGAGACCTAAAGCATGGGTGGGGAACCTCTTTCTGCTCGAGGGCCGGATTCCATTTCGGAGAAGCTCTCGGGGGCCGCATTCCAGGGGTGGGCAAAGGAGGCAGGGCCAAAATACAATGTAAAAAGTCGGCATATTGTAGCTTAAAGTTCTCACTGTCGGCAACTTAGCCTTCGGAGAGGCATTCCAACTCTTGGAATGCACAAAACTGCACAAAAGCTGAGAAACCACTAAACGAACGGTGGTCGGGGGGAGGGGCGGAGGCAGGGAAAGGGGGCGTGACTGCCTGGAGATGTCAGGAGGGCGGATTTGGCCCCCGGCCTGAGTTTCCCAACCCCTGCCCTAAATCCTCTATTTTTGTGCTTGCTCGCTTATCTTTGCGTTACATTAGCAGCCTTCCCCAACCTGGCTGGCTGGGGATGATGGGACTTGTAGGCCAACACATCTGGAGGGGAAACAGCTAGGGATTAGGATTTGTTACTGGCTACGAGAGGTCATGGAATCTTGCAGAAACGGCTAGCATCACAGGAACATCGGAAGCCGCCTTCGACTGAGTCAGACCCCTTGGTCCATCTAGGCCAGGATTGTCGACACTGACTGGCAGCGGCTCTCCAGGGTTTCAGGCAGGAATTTTTCCCAGCCCTACCCGGAGAGGCCGGGGATCGAACCTGGGACCTTCTGCATGCTAAAGCAGGGGCTCTACCCGCGAGCTCTGGCCACTCACCAGATCTCATAGGACAGTGCGGCCCGTATCGATCCTTTCTCGGGAGCAGCGTTGCTTGTGCATGCCGCTGGCTTTCTGAAAGGCAGCTGGGGATTTCAGCCCTGGCCTGGTCGTCGGAGGCGACCAGAAATTGCATACAGGCGAGCAAACGAGCGAGCAAGCAGGCTGGTGGAGCCGAAGGGATGGAGGCGCGCTGCCTCCCTCCTTTGTGCCCAGCGTAGAAAACACAGCGATCCCTCCCTCTGCCAAACGCCAACAGGCCCTTAAAACATGCGTGCCGCCGCCTAATAACTTTTGTGGGCTAGTTTACGGGGCTGTAGAAATGCCATGCCAGTTTGCAACTGGGGCGGGGGGGGGCATGGTTCAGTGGGTAGAGCACACGCCAGGAGTACCGAAGATCCTAGGTCCAATCCTAAAACAGATGAGGCGGCAGCGGGTGGGAAAGCCCCTTTGCTGCCTGAGATCTTGGAGATCAGGGTAGATCATACTGGTGGATAATACATAGTAATAATTGTTATTACTAGGTCTGAACACATTAAAGCCCTGAACGGCTTGGCGGGGGTGTCTCCTCCTCTTCCTCATCCTTGCTACCACTTACTTGCTGGACAGGCAGAGAGCCAGTGCGTGGCATCAGGTGTCAGATTTGACCTCTCGCGAATCTCGTTTAAAAACAAACCAACCAAGATGCTAGTCCTTCTTGTTCTCTTTCCAGTACTGTTTTTTTATATTTTTAAATGTCATTTTAGTTTCTCTTTTTAAGAGGTTGATTATTATTTAAACAAACAAACAAACAAACACTGTTTTTCATTTTTATTTCGTGAATTGCCTTGTGAACCTTTTCTGTCAAAACAATGCAGTAGACGCACGCACGCAGTGCTGGCTCCAGATTTTGAAGGGTCCCTCGGGCAAAAGCACCCTCAATGGGGCCCATCCCTTAGTCTACCCATCCACCACCATTGTCACCAGCTGCTCTTCCTCCTCCTCCTCCTCCTCCTCTCCTCCTCCTCCTCCTCATGGCAACCACTTGCTTGCTTGACAGGCAGAGAGCCAGGGAGCAAGGCAGCCGTGGGCATCTCCTCCTCTCCACCACCATTGTCTGGGCCAGAGCGAGAGGCAGGTGAACAAGCAGGTTGCTTTGATGAAGAGGAAGAGCGACTCCAGGGAGCCCCGGTCCATGAGCCCCTGTTGTGGCACGGGCCTTCGGCAAGTGCCCAGCCATGCCCACTCTTGACGCCAGCCCTGTTTTTGCCAGGGATGTTGAAGAGTCCTTGGTCTCGAGTCCCGAGTCGAGTCACGAGTCTTTGGACCCGAGCCTCGAGTCCAAGTCCTCGGTCCCAAGTCCCGAGTCACGAGTCACTCCCAAAGCTGACTCCACTAGTCCCTATTCAAATCAATGGGGGTTTTTCCCAACAAAATAAGGCTACTTCAGACGTGTGGCTTAAATAAATTCTAGGCACAAGTGTGCCTTTTTATTCTCAAAACTCTGCCACTGATTTTGGCAAGAACAGACCAGGCAGCCAAACCCAAAATAACCAGGCAGGCAGAGGAGGCGGGGAACCCCAAAGCAGGCAGGCAGAGGCCTTTGTCTTGGACAATTCAAACTGTGGAACTGGTTAAGAAGAGGCCAGGCAGGCAGAGGAGGCTGGGAACCCCAAACAGGCAGGCAGAGGCAGCCCAACCCAAAATGTCTGAAAGGTTGCATTTTAGGAAAATGATTTTAAAAAATAAACTTGCTGTACTTCCTAAAACCTATCCATGTTTCATTTGAGGAACACTATTTTGGAACACGAGTCCTTGGTCTCGAGTCCCGAGTCGAGTCTCGAGTCCCATTAAAAATATTGGGACTCAAGTCAGAGGGGGGACTCAGTCCGACTCTCGAGTCGAGTCCTGGAGTCCGAGTCCCCATCCCTGGTTTTTGCACAGCATGCTTTAATGCGTGATTCCACCACCACCACCCCGGCCGCACTTGACTTCCGAATAAGAAAAAGGAGGGTTTGACATCTCGACGGGAGCTTTGGGCCACCCCAAATGACACACCCACAAGGTAAGCGGGGGGGGGCGCTTCAGTCTCGCTCGATATTTCGCAGCGGAGGCTGTGTGTGTCATCCTTGATGGCGCTGCCTGCGATACAAACAGGCTTATGTTCTGTCCGAGAATTTGCCAAAGTGGACAGTGTGTCTGGTTTCAGCCGTTGCCAGGAACGTCTCTGTGCTTTTGGTTTAAAAAACAAAACAAAACAAATCATGTGCAGCAGAAAGGAAAACATCCTTTCCGCTTTCTGCCCGTTGGACAGAACATGGATCTGCACTTACTGAGCCAGCCAGTGTTGTGGGCGGCAAAACAAGTCCAGCTAGCAGCTCAGATCATAAAAACATAAGAGCCACGCTGGATCAGGCCAAGGGTCCCTCTCGTCCAGCATTCTGTTCACACCGTGGCCGGCCGGCTGCCCGCGGGATCCCACATGCAGGACGTGAGTGCAACGGCACCCTCCCGCCCACGTTCCCCAGAAAGTGGTGTACACGTAGGTGCACTGCCTCTGATCCCGGAGGTAGCATATAGCCATGAGGACTAGTAGTCATTGATAGCCGCCTCCTCCGTGAGCCCCGTCTCTGCCCAGCTTCTGTGAAGACTTTTTATTTATTGTATTTATTATATGTATATCCTGCCCTTTTTCCCCTGCAAGGAACCCAGGGCAGCTTACATAGTCGTCGTCCTCTCCCATTTTATCCTCACAACAACCCTGCGAGGTAGGTTAGGCTGAGAGTCGGTGACCAGCCCAAAGTCCACCCAGTGAGCTTCATGGCTGAGTGCGGGACTAGAACCCAGAACTCCCGAGTCCCGGTCCAACACTCTCACCACTACGCCACACTGGCTCTCTCAAGACTACAGCTAAGCTCGGAGGAAACATAGAAGTCTGAGCGGGGTGGCAGATGGTGTCAGTGACCCTGCTAATAAAAAAAGGTGCTTCAACCCTGCAAGCCTTGCCTCTGCTACGCCACTGCGTAGGCCCAATACCCGATTGTAACTAAACCAAAATATCTGCGATGGAAATAATCACATATTCTTCTCGTATTTACCCCTACCTCTGTTTGTTTGTTTGTTTATTTATTTATTATATTTATACCCCGCCTTTTTTCCTGCAAGGAACCCAAGGCAGCTTACATAATCCTCTTTCTCCTCTCCCTTTTATCCTCACAACAACCCTGTGAGGTAGGTTAGGCTGAGAGTCAGTGACTGGCCCAAAGTCACCCAGTGAGTTTCATGGGACTGGAACCCGGATCTCCTGAGTCCCAGTCCAACACTCTCACCACTACGCCACGCTGGCTCCACAGTTTCTTCGCCATTCCTCCACGGTTTCTTCGCCATTCCTCCGTCGTCTCCCTTTGCTCTATTTTTTCAGACTGTGCGCTCCTTGGGGCAGAGTACCTGTCCAACCTCTCTCTTTTTGTAAAGCGCCATGCCCAGGCCTGGCACTATGATGATATAATCGTTTCTACGTATTTAACTGCGGCAGGGCAGCAGTGGCTTATGCGTATGCGAGTTTTTATTCGGACAAAAGCGTCCCATTATAGCTGTCACACGTTTGGGGGAGACCGATGACCGGGAGAGCGTGCCTTTCCTTCTGTGATGTGAAAACCACCTGTGGCCCTTTTTCAGACCTTGAGAAAAATGGTCTGGGAAGGGAAGCTCTTTCTGGAAAGGATCACAGCGTGATATTTATATAACCAGTTCTCGTCTGGGTTTATGTTCTCACCAGCTCCACGCCTTTGTTTCCAACAGGGCCTCCTGTTGACTGTTAGCGTTGAACTCTGACACTGATGTCCTGAGAAAAGGGTGTTGTGTTTCTCCCCCCCCCCTTCGTTTTTTATTTTTTTATTTTTTAAAAAAGGAAGTCAGTTGGCCCTGATCCTAGCACTGTAGCCGCCTCTCGTAGCTGCGCCGAAAAGCTCCCCCCGCCCCGCCCGGACGATCTCTCCGGGGAGAGATCGGACTGGAGCTTTCTAACGAAACGTGCGCGTGGTACAGTTCTGTGCATATTTGGGAGGTGTTCCAAAAGGGCTGTCTTTAAAAATAGAACGCACGGCTGTTGCAGGACGAACGGTCCTTCGCTCGTGAGGTTGAAAGCGTTTGCTCGAAACGGTCTATATGCGTGCCTAGCCGTGCAATAACCGGCAACTGGATGTGTGGGTTGTCGATCGGTGTTGAATCGAAGGCCGGTTCCCTTTTTTTTTTGTTGGTCCCGTTTATGGATCCCGTTTATGCATTAGGAGGGGCGCTGGGAAAGGACGGTGCCGTCGATGGTTGGAACGTAAGAGCCTTGCTGGGTCTATCTGGTCATAGAATCATAGAAAAGTAGAGTTGGAAGGGGCCTACCAGGCCATCGAGTCCAACCCCCTGCTCAATGCAGGAATCCAGGTCAAAGCATCCCCGACAGATGGCCGTCCAGCCGCACCTTGAATGCCTCCAGAGTGGGAGAGCCCACCACCTCCCTAAGGAGTTGGTTCCATTGTCTTATTGCTCAGTCAGGAAATTTTTCCTGATGTTCAGGTGGAATCTTGGTTCCTGTCACTCGAGCCCATTATTCCGTGTCCTGCAAACTGGGATGGTCGAGAAGAGATCTTTGCCCTCCTCTGTGTGACATCCCTTCAAGTACTGGAAGAGTGCGATCATATCTCCCCTCAGCCTCCTCTTCTGAAGGCTAAACGTGCCCAGCTCTGTCGGTCTCTCCTCACAGGGCCTTGTTTCCAGCGTTCTGGTCCGGGCCCGGCATTCTGTTCGCCCGGTGGCCAACTGGGTGCTCATGGGAAATCCACTAGCAGGATACGAGCTCAGTGGCGCCTTCCCACTTATGTTCCCCGGCGGTTACTGGGTCCAGCTTTTGGAGGGCCCTTCGGCAAGACACCCTGAATGGGCGCGCTCCCTCCGCGAGCCCGCCTCCTCACTGCCGTTGTCAGCAGCCGCTCTGGCTCGTCACCCTCCGTCTCATCCCTGCTACGGCTTGCTTGCCTGGCTGGAAGAGTGGACAAGCAGGTTGCAAAGGTGAAGAGGAGGAGCAAGTCCAGGGGGCCCTTGTCAGTGGGCCCCTGCTGTGGTGTGGGCCCTTGGCAAGTGCCCGACCATGCCTACCCTTGACGCCGGCCCTGATTGCTACCACCTGGTACCCTGCAAGTGTTTTGGACTACAACTTCCCAGCATTCTTGACCAGCGGCCATGCTGGCTGGAGCAATAGCTCGTCCCCTTAAAAAAAAATAAATGTTTTTTTTTTTAAATTAAGATTCTAGTCCTCAAGGTTCTGAATAAAGGGCAGATTTAAACCAGAACGTAGGCAGGCTGCCTTATAGAGTCCGGCCATTGGTCTGTCTCGTTTAGGATTGTCTGTGCCAGCCTTTGGTGCCCTCCAGATTTTTTGGACTACAAGGCCCATGCTGGCTGGGGCTGATGGAAGTTCAAGTGCAAAACCTCTGGAGGGCACCCAAGTGAGGGGAAAGGCTGGACCAGATGGCTCTGCCTCTCCTTTATCGCTGGTTCCTGCCAGGTTTGTGCTTCTTTTACCGACTTGCTGCTGACCCTTTTGTAAAATATATGTGTGTGCGTGTGTGTATGTGTGGCGGTAGGGACCCTTCTCTACCGTCTTCTCGGGTGGCTGGGTGGGTTTTGCTGAGCCGCCTCGCAAGGCCGAGACTAGCCAGGAAGCCACATCGGCCAGTCTCAAGACTTTCCCTCCCTCGCTGGCAGCTGGAGCAGTGGCCGGGAATGGCTTTGGCATGTGTTGCTGAACCGGGGAAAGGAGGCAGTGTGTGTGTGAGTGTGTGTGTGTGTGTGTGTGTGTGAGAGAGAGAGAGAGAACTGTGGTGGACTACATGAATTCTCCAGGTCGCACCTGGCTGGGGGAGGAGGGTAAGTGCAGCCCCGCTCAGAACAATCGCCTGGAGGAGGGCCGCCGTCGCACTCCCCGTCTTCTGACCTTTGGCCGTCCTTGTTCTGGCGACCTGGACCATTTCCGGGTCCATCTCTCAGACTCTCTTCTCGCGGGAAGGGCTTTTACTTTTGTTCCATTCACAGCGTCCGAGATTTTCGGAATCAGTGGCGCGGCTAGGTCCCCAAACAGTGCCGGCGGCAGTTTTTTGAGGGCCCTTGGAGGGCAAGACACCCCCAAGGCCCCCCTCCTTCAGTGGGTCTCCCTTGTCACCAGGTGCTCCTCCTCCTCCTCTTCCTCTTCCTCCTCATGGCTCCCACTTGCCTCCTTGACAGGCAGAGCGCCAGGGAGCAAGGAGGCTACGTACCTACGGCATCTGGGCCAGAGCGAGAGAGGCAGGTGAACGGAGCAGGTTGCAATGGGGAAGAGCGGGTGTTAGCAGGTGGCCCACTAGGGCTGGAGCCCTGAAACTTTCAGTTGGAGCCCCGAATCCCTGGGAGGCCCTCTGCCCCACCACCCTGCTGTCCAAGGGCGCTTGCTGAAATTAAGGGACAGGGGCCCTGAGGATCTCTGTTGCATCGGATCCCCCGGATTAGCCGGCTTTTGGCCCACATGGGCTTCCCCTCCTGCTACCCCCCCCCATGAATCTTTCTGCCTGAGGTTTCTTTCTGCAATCAAATGCCCTCCTCTCCCCTGTCCATACACCCCTTTTTAGAAATAGGGGTGCCCTTAGTACACAGGCTCCTTTACAGACACACACACACACACAGACTTTAGAGCATATGCCAATTAGTATATGCAGATTTCTGCTTTCTTCTTCTTTTTGTCCTGTGGGCATGATCCCTGGATCTTTTCGGTACCCCCCTGGTGAAGAGGAAGAGGAAGTCTAGGGAGCTCTTTTCAGCTGGCCCACGCTGGGGTGTGGGCCCCCCGCAGCTGTCCGACCATGCCGACCCTTGACGCCGGTCCTGCCCCCAAATGACCAGCCAGAGAGGGACACGTGACGAGGGCCTCCGGGTAGCAGAAGCAAGCTCCGTTGTATGCCTGCGGTCATGATGGCGCCGCGATATTAAGTGAGCTCAAAATGCAAAGACTGCACCTGCTCAGAGTATACACACACACACACACACACACACAATATTTTTATTTTAAATATCAGGGGTCGACAAGCATTTTAACATGCAAAGAATGCAGAAACAGTTGTGAAGCATGGGACGGTGGTTGTGATGGAGAGAAATGGTGGTTGCGTGTGGCACACAGTGAAATGTAATACTCAGGGCCATGACGTAAAGGTGCCAAGAAAACCATTAAATTCAGCCTCTAAAATTACCTACCCGCTGCCTACGATGTCTTTGCCTCTGGTCAGAGCGCCCCTCTCCCTGACAAAACGATAATTCAAGAAAGACCCGGATGGTGGATCCAGGTAGCAACACCTTTAAAGGTGGTCCCGTCCCGGGGCTGGATTTGAGGACAGGCGATCCAGCTGGCTGCTAATTGACCAAAAAAACCCCACCGACCCGGTGGGCGTTGGGCCACAACACCCATCATCCCCAGCCATGCCGGCTGGGGATGGTGGGTGTTGTGGCCCAACGCATCTGGAGGGCACCCGGTCGGAGAAAGCTGCGCTTCGCAGAGTTTCAGTCTAGGAATCAGTTTCGGGGTGGGAAAGAGACATACCGTAGTGTAAACCGAATCCCCTGTTTGTGGAGGATGCAGCTGCATCCTTTTAGAGCGTACAGACTGTAGCGGAAAAGATACTCCCTTTTCACACGCCCGCGGCTGCCCGGTTTCGCCAGAAGCCTCAGATGGGAGAACGCCCCGCTAGAACCGAGTGACCGGCAGAGCGATCTTTGTGTCGTCGTCACCCCCCCCCCCGAATGTCCTGGACAGGGAGACATTTTTCTCCCCCTCTCACAATACTAGAACTCAGTGGGGTCATCCCATGAAGCTGATGGGTGGGTGATTCAGGACAGATGAAAGGAAGGACTCCTTCACACAGCGCAGAGTTGAGCTATGGAATCCACTTCCACGAGAGGTAGTGATGGCCACCACTTTGGACGGCTTTAAAGGGGGATTGGACAAATTCATGGAGGAAAAAGCGATTGATGGCTACTGTGCTACCTCCAGTCTCAGAGGCAGTCTGCCTGTGTACACCGGTTGCTGGGGAACATGGGCGGGTGGGTGCTGTTGCACTCCTGTCCTGCTTGGGGGCTTCCCACGGGCAGCTGGTTGGCCATTGTGTGAACAGAATGCTGGACTGGATGGACCCTTGGCCTGATCCAGCAGGGCTGTTCCTATCTACAGTCTGCCTCTGAAATCTTCAGAATCATAAATAATGACGCAAACAGTGGGTTATTGGTAAATGTTGAAGAGCAGGATCTCATCACAACATAGCCGTGTCCCCAAGGAGAGCCAAAAAAATGCAAGCAGCTGTGTTGATCCATATCTATCTATCATCAATCAATCTTCTATCTATCATCTATGTGTCTATATTGTGTGTGTGTGTGTGTGTGTATTATTTATAGAATCATAGAGATGGAAGGGGCCCATACTCAACCCCTGAGTGTGGGTTATCATGATGTTGTCTGTCTGAACCCAGTCGAGATAACAAACCCTACACAATTCACAAGCCATGGCTTGTTAGCGTAGCTGGATCCGGACAACACCACAATAACCCATGTTTCAACCACAACCCACGGTTCAACGTCAACCCATACCCAACCTATGCTCAACCCTTTGAGTGTGGTTTGTCGTGTCATCTGGAGTCTTTATCCATTAACCAATCTGGGGTGATTTGCATCTTTCTGCAAAATAAGCCATCCGCGGAGCACCTTTTTCTTCGTTTTCGTCCTCCTCTGTGGAGAACAGGCCTGTGGCTCATGCTGGCTCAGTTTGTCTGAGCGTGGAAAGCTAAGCAGGGTCGGGCCTGGTTATTACTTGGATGGGAGACCCCTCCTCTAGTTTCCTGCACTGAGCAGGCAGGGGGTTGGACTCGATGGCCTTGTAGGCCCCTTCCGACTCTAGGATCTATGAAATCTATGAAACAAGAGAGAAGGACAAGGCCCCTTTGGCAGCTGACATACTTCTCCAGCGGGAGAACTGCTTTTTCTCACCGCATGTGGCAATCCGGGAGCTCTGGTAATTCTGGAATGACAGCTCTCCGGCCTGCGTTGGCAGGCAGGTGTGCCTGAGAGAGCGCATGGCGAAGAGAGACGGGGGGGGGAAGCGAGAGATGAGTAACCCCTTCCCATTCCTACTCTTAATGAGGAAGCTGTGCCCTTCCTCCGTGCTTCATAATTGGTTGCTCAATTTACTTTGGCTCATCCAAAAGAGGCGGAGCTGCGTGTGTCCTGCACTCTCTAAACTAGCCTGCGGTCCTCAGGTGTGCTGGAGGACACTGTCCTGTTGCCAGTGTTGAAGTAAAGTTCAAGTTCCTAGTCCTGTTTGCTTTTGTTTTGTATATGGAACGGGGGCGGGGGAGGGATCTTGTAAGAGGAGACATGTTATAGAGGTGTACAAAATTTTGCATGGTGTGAAGACGACGGAGAAGGGAGTCATTTTTCTCCCTCTCTCATCATACTAGACCCCCCAAAGGGGTCACATCCCATGAAGCTGACTGGCGGGAGATTCAGGACAGATCAAAGGAAGCCCTTCTTCACACAGCGCAGAGTTAAACTATGGAACTTACTTCCACAAGATGGAGTGACGGCCACCAATTTGGGAGGGCTTTGAACGGGGAGTGGACAACTTCATGGAGGTGAAGGGAAGGCCATTGGTGGCTACAAGTCGTGATGGCTCTATGCTACCTCCAGTCTCAGAGGCCGTCTGTCTGTATACACCAGTTGCTGGGGAACATGGGTGAGAGGGTGCTGTTGCACACTCAGGTCCTGCTTGTGGGTTTCCCGTGGGCAGCTGGTTGGCGACTGTGTGAACAGAATGCTGGGCTTAGATGGACCCTTGGCCTGATCCAGCGTGGCTCCGCTTATGTTCTTATGATGGACAACCCATTTTAAACTGATATGCTCCCCTTATGTTTCCCTTGGGCTTTGGGCTATAGCCTCTGATAAAAAGGCCCAAGGAAAACGGACCTCACCAGCTTCTTTGCGCAGCGCTGGGAGGAAGTGACTCTACCCTTCGAACGTTCTTTGTGGTAAATGTCTTCTTAGGGGTTTGGGGGTGTGTGTGTGTGTCTTTTCCCCAAAAAACTTTATTCCGATTTAAACGCATCGCCGGCATTCGGGGAGGGCCAGGGAGCAGAGACGTTTGATTCTTTGCTCCAGCGAACGCAAGCCCGTTTCTAATTAGGTGATACAATTTCTTCAGATGAAGTCCGGCTCTGAGGGGGATATTAGGTTTTACAGTGCCCCGCATGAGCCGGTGTGTTTTGTGTACCCCGTCGCCTGGCGACGCAAAACCACATGGATGTGAGAGGCTGTTTTATGATCGGGCCGAGCTGTTCTTGGACGGCCGACAGCAAGCAGAGGTATTCCAACCATGCCGGAGCCTCTTTGCCTTCAGTGTGTGTGTGTGTGTGTGTGTTTTCCTTTTCCACCAAGCAAGCGTGAAAGTGATTAGATGTGTATTCCTCACACGGGTTCAGCCACGTCGCATGTCAGAGGCCCGTGTGGGCAGAGTCTAGATTTTTGCCACATTCAGGGGTAGGCCCAAGTGCGGCATCGGACACGACACCGACGTCGCTCCTGTGTAACAAGCTCCTTCACGTTTTTAAAACCCTATTTTCTTCTTGTCGGTGGGCAGGGCAGGGCGGGGGGGGGGCGACAGTTCAGACATGACCACCCTTGTGTTGCACGCCGCTGAAAACTTTCCCTCTGACACCCGGCGCAGAAATGGTCGTGCGGAATACTTCACGCACGCTGCATGCGTCCGCCCAAATGCGTTCCCGGTGAGAACTACAATTCCACGAGGATGCCATCCACATGCCTCTGCCGGAAGAGGAACCTGAGTTCCCAGAGATCGGATACCATCGAGCCATCCTTGTCAGAAGTCCAGGAAGAGCCCCCTCAGGAGGATGCACTGCAAGGGTGGTGCTAGGTATCGAAAGGATACAGGGCCTCAGGTCCACACAGGACAAAAAAAAAACATGCACAAATGTGCATATGCTAATCGGCATCTGCTCTAACGCAGGGCTCTCCCACCTTGGGTCCCCAGATGTTGCTGCTGGACGACAGCTCTCAGAATCCCTTGCCAGCCACGCTGGCTGGGTATGCTGGGAGCTGTAGGCCCGCAACATCTGGGGACCCGAGGTTGATTGGAGAGCCCTGCGCTAAAGTCTCTCTGGCTGTCTCCAAAGGGCAGCCCTGTGGGTAAAAAAAAAGGGATGGATGCGATGCAGGAGAAGGGCCCTTGCTTATTCCGCTGAGATCTGGAGTGCTTATTCCGGATCTCTACGCCAAAGTCCTGCTCTGGGTGCACCCCCTGCCCACTCCGGATACCAGAAGATGCTGGGAGGGTGGCAAATACATAAGAACATAAGCTGGGTACCTGCTGGGTCAGGCCAAGGGTCCATCCGGTCCAGCATTCTGTTCACACAGCGGCCGACCAGCTGCCCGCGGGAAACCCACAAGCAGGACAGGAGTGCAACGGCACCTTCCCGCCCATGTTCCCCAGCCACCATCAGGCCATCGCCTTCTCCATGAATTTATCCAACACATTTTTATTTTTATTTTTGCCTAGGAGAACTCCCTAATTTTGAACTGGCTCTTCTTTTTTTCCCCTTCTGGCATACGTCGCTTCAGGTTTGTAAGTTCCGTTCTGAAGATCTTTCTTTCTTTCTTTTTCTTTCTTTCCAGGAAGCTTTCAGCTAAACCGCCGGTCAAGAGAGGAGCTAGGCAAAGTCCACATCGGAAATCTCTTTCGGTTTCTGAAGCTGCTTACCACGTGATTGCCAACTGCCACCGAAACTAAACACTGGAGAGGTGTGTGTGTGTGTGTGTGTGTGTGGTCAGAGAGCAGTTGGGAATCCCCGCTTTCTTAAAAAGCAAAGGAATGCAGGCATGGAAAATCCCGCTAATGGGACAAATTGGAGCTGAAACCACTTCAAAAGAAAACAGTTTAAAACAGATTCCATAGGTTGGTGTGTGTGTGTATTCCATAGGTTTGAGTGTGTGTGTGTGTGTGTGTGTGTGAGTGTGTGTGAGAGAGAGAGAGAGAGAGAGAGAGAGAGAGAGAGAGAGAGAGAGAATCGGTTTCTAGACATCATCTACCTAGAACTTCTAACTTCTATTTCCTTCAGTGGAGAGTAAAAGGTGGAGCAATCTCTGTACGCAAGCGGGACTTGCAATAAAAGGTTGCAGTACGGAGCTCCTGCTCAAGGTCCCTGCCAGCCGGTCACCTATGCCCTCTTGTAGAATACTCCATTCCATCTCTCTCTCTGGGTTCCTCTGCACGAGGCATTTATTGCACTCTCGTGATTCCTCGCCCACAGTAGTTTGCGGGTGCTTTACATGACGGCGTCCTCCTCCAAGGCCTCTCCCGTGCTTTGCATCCCTTTCTGCAGCTTTTTGTTGTTGTTGTTTTGTTAAGAGAGAAGAAAGTCTGGTATTATCTGTGAATGGCGGCACGAAACCCTCATGTATATGCAATTCCGTTATACCGCAGCACCACCTAGTGGTTGTGTGATAGAACATATAGAAAGGCAGAGAAGGGGGGGGGATGTGTAAAGCAGCGGATCTTAAACCCGTAAAGAATCCAGAAGCAGAAGCCTCGGTAAAGTGGCAGGTTAAAAGCCCCGTGTAGAGAAGCCAGCCCCCTTCTCTCTCTCTCTCTCTCTCTCTCTCTCTCTCTCTCACACACACACACACACACACACACACACACACACAGTGGGGGGGATTTGTCCTTATGCAAACCTTGGGGTTCCCTCAAGCCTATTTATGCCACCCTCTTAAGTGTGGGTGATGCTGTTCTACATCAGGATTGGTGCTCTGGGATCTGAGGTTGCTATTACATTTAGTCTATTTCTCACTCTATTTTGTTTGAACCCTCCGCATCCCTGCCAAAACTACATTCCCCAGGATTCCTTGGGGGAAGGGGTGAGCCATGACGGATAAACTGCTATAACAGATTCACACAGTTAAACTGGTATAAAAGTGATATGCTTGTAATGTAAATATAGCCTCAATCCTTCAGCCCTGTGTTGTGTCGCCTTTCAGGCATGAGCTGCTGCGTCATTGGCAAAATGTAGCCTGTTACTCAGAGGCAAGATAGAGCCTCTGGCTACCAACTGCTGGGGGTGAAGAGCAATGTGGATCTTGACACACACACACCCTTCAAGCTCCGCTTGTCAGTTTCCAGGCGCTGTCTGTCCAGCCACTGTCAGAGACAGAATACTGGGCTAGGTTGACCTTGGCCTGCTTGCGCCTGTTCGTCTTTGCGTTCTTACGGATCCCGGATTAAATGTTTCAGGGAATGGATGTGTAGCCACTGTTAAAACAGTGCCTCCTCCCCTCTCTCTCTTTCTTTGGTACTGTCTAGTATTTTGCGAAATGCGCCATGTGCTCTCAGTGCACTCTGAGTTCCTCTGCGCCGTTCAGGGCTTCTCTGAACGCGGCTCTTAGCCCGCCACTTTACCGAGGCTTCTGCTTCCGGATTCTTTGCGGGATTGAGATCGGGCTCCTTTACATGGGGTTGTTTTTTTTTTCTTTCCCGGCCTTTCTATATGTTCCACAAGGTGGCACTGCGGTATAGCGGAATTGTGAAAGCACACGGCCATTTTGTAGCGTCTCGGCTCTTTAATACCGTATTTTTCCGTCTATAAGACACCCCCATGTATAAGACGCCCCCCACTGGGCAGTTTCGCAACCGCGCGGTTCTCTCCTTGGCTTACTTCCGTGTATAAGACGACCCTCAATTTTTAGTCTAACAATTTTAGGAAAAAGTATAGTCTTATACATGGAAAAATACTGTAGCTCGTTTCCCTCATTCTAAACAAAGAGAAAAGCCGCAGAGATGGCTAGAAAACATGGGAGAGGGCCCGGGGGGGGATGACGCCGTCGTGTAAAGCATCCGCAAAATGCCGTGGGTGAGGAATCACGAGAGCACAATAAATGCCTCGTGTGTGTAGAGAAGCCCTTTATTGGGCTGCCAGTTCTGGGGGCGGGGAATACATACATAGGGCATAATGATTGGGTGCAGAACGTCAGGCCTGGGGCCATAACTTAGCAGGCCTCGCCCCCTTTCCCCCAACCGTCTATCGTTATAACTGGAGATGCCGTGGATTGAAACTGGGGGACCTCCTAGCTGCAAAGTGGGCATTGTACTACTGAGCTGTGGTCCCTCTCCATCCCACCAAAGCCAAGCCAGCATCCAAAAGTCTCGGACTGGGTTCAGACCACACGATAACCCACACTCGAGGGTTAAGTGTGGGTCGTCGTTGAATCGTGGGCTGTTGCTGAAACGTGGGTCATCATCGTGTGGTCTGAACCCAGCCAAGATAACAAACCACGGTGAACAACCCACAGTTCACAACCCCAACAACAAACCATGGTTCTCTTGATGGGTCGTTTGTAGTTAACAAACCATGGTTTGTTAGCGCAGGCAGCTGGGTTCGGACAACACGATGACCCACGGTTCAACGACAACCCATACTCGGACCTTCAGTGTGGGTTATCATGCTGTCTGAACCCAGTCATTCCTGGCAGCTCTGCCTTAAAGCAGGTCCGATGTACGTATTCTCCAAGGATCTTGGGTACATTGTGTGCCAACCAGAAAGAGAACCTTCACGGTTGTGGCACCCCAGCTCTGAAAACCCTCTCCGCGGAGATGCAGCTGGAGCCAACCTTACAATTCATTAGGCGCCAGCTCGAAACCATTTGGTTTAACCCCCCCCCCCCCCGGCATTTGAACTAGTTGGATTTTGTCCGTTCTATCGCATTTGGTGTGGGTTTGGGTGCTTTTTAGTATATCGGGTGTTGTTTTAATCAGACTTGCAAACCCCCAGGGCAGTGTACAAGAAGGGCAATTTAAAATATGTTTCTTTCTCTATAATCCTATCAGCCAACGGGTCCCTAGCAGGAAGAGAGAGAGAGAAAGAGAGAGAGAGAGAGTGCAGACGGAGGATGTGTTTCATTGATGCGGCTTCTCTCTCGAGCATCTTTGGCATGGCCGATTCCCACAAAGTTTTGGGATCTTTTGCTTCCCACCTTGTCGTCCCCCCCCCCGCCTCCTCCTTCACTGCTCCGCTTTCAAAGTTTCTTCCCTCCCTCCCAACCACCCACTCACTTCCTCCCCCTTTTCGGGTCTCCTGCCTCCTCCGACTGCCTCCACATGTCGGGGGACCGAGGCACCCTCCTTCCCCCCCGCCCCCGAGCAGTTCCTCGGAGCGGGTTTTGGCGGCTTCCTGTCAGAGGCGCAGTCAGACGGGGGCCGGTGGTTAATTCTTCCTCCATGTGCTGGCACGGCGAGGCAGACTGTGGCTTGCCGGCGGCGTTGGCCATATGGCTTTGTGGGGAAGCGAGAGCGGGCCGCAGCTAATCAGGACCACACTTTAGATAGAGGCACAGATGCGCGCGCAAAGCCAGCGTCGGGTTTGATTCCAGAATTCTGGCAGGCCCCGAACTTTTTGATTAGCAAGGACGACGATGCCTACCGTTCTTCATCGACTGCTCCCCACCCCGGGCTTCCCTGTTCCCTCTGAGCTTTAGCTGCCATCCCCACCGAAGCTGATGGGGAAAGTTATAGTATGTATTTATTATATTTATATTATCCCGCCTCTTTTCCCATGTTGCGAGCACACCTGGGATACTGCGTACAGTTTTGGTCACCGCACCTAAAAAAAAAGAAAAAGAAAAAAAAGGACATTGTGGAGTTGGGGAAAGTGCCGAAAAAGGCAGCTAAAAATGATCGAAGGGCTGGAGCGACTCCCCGGTGAGGAAAGGTTACAGCAGCTGGGATTGTTTGGCTTAGAAAAAAGGCGAGTGAGGGGAGACGTGACAGAGGCGTCCAAAATGATGCCTGGTGTGGAGACAGAGGTGTCCAAAATGATGCCTGGTGAGGGGAGACGTGACAGAGGTGTCCAAAATGATGCCTGGTGTGGAGAAAGTGGACAGGGAGACATTTTCCTCCCTCTTTCAACCTACTAGAACCCAGCGGGGTCATCCCATGAAGCTGATGGGTGGGAGATTCAGGACAGATCAAAGGAAGTCCTTCTTCTTCACATGGAACACAGTTAAACTATGGAACTCACTTCCGCAAGATGTGGCGATGGCCACCAATTTGGAGGGCTTTAAAAGGGGATTGGACCAATTCCTGGAGGAGGAGAAGGCCATTGGTGGCTACTAGTCCTACTGGGCTTGCTCCAGTGTCAGAGGCAGTGTGCCTGTGTGTACACCGGCTGCTGGGGAACATGGGCGGGAGGGTGCCGTCGCACTCCTGTCCTGCTTGTGGGTTTCCCGTGGGCAGCTGGTGGGCCACCGTGTGAACAGAATGCTGGGCTAGATGGACCCGTGGCCTGATCCAGCAGGGCTCTTCTTACATTCTTATGTTCTTAAAAGCTGCAATGGATTAGGAGACCCACCGAAATAAGAGTCACCACCCACCAGCCTCCACTGCTTGGTCTGATCCATAGAATCATAGAATCATAGAAAAGTAGAGTTGGAAGGGGCCTACCAGGCCATTGAGTCCAACCCCCTATTCAGTGCAGGAATCCAGGTCAAAGCATCCCTGACAGATGGCCGTCCAGCTGCACCTTGAATGCCTCCAGAGTGGGAGAGCCCACCACCTCCCTAGGTCATTGGTTCCATTGTCTTATTGCTCAGACAGTCAGGAAATTTTTCCTGGTGTCCAGGCGGAATCTAGGTTCCTGTCACTTGAGCCCATTATTCCGTGTCCTGCAAACTGGGATGATCCAGAAGAGATCCTGGCCCTCCTCTGTGTGACAACCCTTCAAGTACTGGAAGAGTGCGATCATATCTCCCCTCAGTCTCCTCTTCTGAAGGCTAAACATGCCCAGTTCTTTCAGTCTCTCCTCATAGGGCCTTGTTTCCAGTCCCTTTATCATCCTTGTTGCCCTCCTCTGAACCCTCTCCAGTTTGTCTATGTCCTTCTTAAAGTGAGGTGCCCAGAACTGGACGCAGTACTCAAGATGAGGCCTAACCAGTGCCGAGTAAAGGGCTGCTCTTATGTTCTACCCGGCCCACTGCTGGCCAAGTGCTGTTGTGACGTAGCCTTGTTCTTCACCAGGGCTCCGTAGGCCGGAACGGCCCCGCCGCTGGCCAACTGGTGTCGCTGGCCAGAATGTATGACATCTTGCGGAGGGATTACACGACGCTGGCACAGTCGCGCAGGGCCAGCTGCTGGCCAAGACGGGACTGATGTCTGTTCCTGGCACTTCCCAGCGGCGTCTCTGGATCCGTCGCTTCACCAGCAAGGGGGGCGGGCGGACTTGTTAATTGCTACGGGCACTGGTTAGCGATCGGCACGCCGCTCCCGGCGATTTCATCGCAGCCTACTGGTCTGGCTCTCTTCCCCGGTGGCTCATCGCAGCCGCCGCTCCATAGGATGGGAAAGGAGCGGTTTGGAGAAGGAAGGTTTTGCTGTGAGAATCTGTCTTGAAGCTCTGCCACTGGCTCACTGTAAGGCCTTGGGTGAACTGCTTTAACCTTATTTATTGATTTTATATATATATATATATATATATATATATATAACATATTACATACATATGTATGTATGTATGTATTTCTGGTACTTATAAGCCAACGTATAGCAAAAGCGCTCGCTCGCTCTTTAACAAAAGTTAAGGAGTCTTAGGGTGCAATCCTATGCAAGTTTAGAGAGAAAAAGGCTTACAGCATGGCTGGCTGGGGCATGCTGGGAGTTGTAGGCCTTTTCTCTCTCTAAACTTGCATAGGATTGCACCTTTAGAGGCTGGTAGGCAAGAGAATGGCATCCTAGAGTTTCTCCGGAATGGAATTTGGCCCTCGGGCCGGAAAAGGTTCAACACCCCTGCTATATGCGAATAGCAAACTCGTTCTCCGAGGGCTTTTCTACACGAGGCATTTATAGTGCGCTCGTGATTCCTCACTCACGGTAGTTTGCGGGTGCGTTACACAGTGCTGTCATCCTCCGGGGCCTCTCCCATGCTTTCCCAAGCATTTCCACGACTTTTTTGGGAGGGAGGAAAATCTGGTATTATCTGTGAATGGTGGCATGAAACCCTTGTGCAGAATTGCACAATTCTGCTATACTGCAGCGCCACCTAGTGGTTGTGTGATGGAACGTATAGAAAGGCAGAGAAAGAACACAAGGGGGGGGGGAACACATTTAAAGGAGCTGATCTTAATCCCATAAAGAATCTGGAAGCAGAGGCCTCGGTAAAGTAGCAGATTAAAAGCCTTGTGTAGAAAAGCCATACAAAGGGGAAGAGGGATATATAGATATTCCAAAAGAAGTCAATCATCATCATATGCTAAAAACTTTCCTGAGATTCTGACTGGTAAGGCAAGGGCAGCGGAGATGTGCTCAGTTTGTACAAGTCAGTGCATGAGCCACGGTCGCTGCTAGATGGCACCCGATTTTTGATCAAGCTTGAACATCCCTGAGGATTTTGCCAGCTCGGATGGCAAAATACACTTGTGATGCCCCCCCCCCTCTGAAAACAGAGCAGCCCTGAAGGCTGCAACGTTCATGCAGAAGGAACATCATCATGGAGGCTGGAGCAGGCCGAGGGAACATCAGGGCCTGCTCCAGTTGGACTGCCCCCCCCCCACAGGGCTAACTGACATCTACAGCCCTGTGGGGAAGAAGGAACGACGGAGGCTGGAGCAGGCCGAGGGAACATCAGGGCCTGCTCCAGTTGGACTGCCCCCCCCACAGGGCTAACTGACATCTACAGCCCTGTGGGGAAGAAGAAGGAGGCTGGAGCTTCTTGAGACACAGAGAATTACATAAGTAATATTCCCCCTTCTTCCCTCCCCATTCCTTTTTCCTTGTGTGTCGTGTCTTTTTAGATTGTAAGCCTGCGGGCAGGGACTGTATTGTTAATTGTTGTAAACCGCCCAGAGAGCTTCGGCTATTGGGCGGTATAAAAATTAAATAAATAAATAAATAAATAATAAATATCGCAGCAGAGTCTTTTTTTTTTCTTAACCAGAGATCCTGGAGATTGAACCCGGGACATTCTGCAGTGCAACATCATGCGCTCCACCGCCGAGCTGCAAAACCCTCCCAGAAGGAACTCAAGCCGGAGCCGGGTCGGGTTAAATCGGCCACAGATTGACAATTGTTTCCAGTAAATGCAGACCTCAGCGTCTCGCACGTTCTCTCTCTCCGAGACAGACAGACTGACTGACTAAGCGACCCAGACCACAGGCTGCAGGCAGCTGTGTGGCAGGTTTTGCACAGAGAAGGAACATCTGCCCTTGGTTTCCGTGGAGGGTGAGTGGAGTTGAGCCTGTGTGAAGATTTCCCCCCCCCTCCTTCCCGTTCCTTTAATTGTTGGGATGTATGCGTGGGTTACGGCAGGAAGCTTTGTGCCCACAAAGTGATGAGGAGGTGGCCGAGCGCCAAGGTCAACTTGACCTGCGATCTACGTCTTTGCCCAGTCATCCTTCCGAGGGCACCGGGCACAAGGACTGGATCGGACCAAAGGCCCACCTAATCCTGCATCCTGTTTCCAAAAGCGACTTGTGGGCAAACCCACAAGCAGACAATGAAAGCCATGGGCCTGTATTTTTTTTTTTTTTCCTCTCTCTCCATTTGTTTGTCCCTCCCAGCACAGGAATGCAGGCAAGTAATTTTAGACTCTGGACTCGATGGTCTTACGCCGTGTATTGATCTGGGAGGCCCCGATCCAGTCAGGTGCCCGGCTGAGGTAGATTCAGGGGATTACCTAGATGAAGCAAGACCACTTGTGTGTGTGTGGGGAAAAATAACGTAAGTGTATGCATAATATAAACGATACGTGTAAAAGAAAGCGTACGCTCCCCTTATCTGCGGCCATATCGCTTCCCAAAATATGCCAGCGGATGCTCCGTGGGCCTCTAAGGTGCCCTGGCGAACGACACGGCATTTCCTCTCCCCAAGCCCGAGAACAAACGACGACGCCTCTCGCCAGGGATTTTATCGAGTTCCTCTCTCCCCTCTGTTTCCGAGGCTGTGGGTTCAGACAACACGATAACCCACACTCAAGGGTTGAGTGTGGGTTGTCGTTGAAACGTGGGTTGTTGTGCTGTCTGAACCCAGCCGAGAGATAACAAGCCATGGTGTTATCTCGTCGTTATCTCTAACAACGAACCCTGGGTTCTCCTCATGGCTTTTCGTGGTTAACAAGCCATGGCTTGTCAGCGCGGCTGGGTTCAGACAACACGATAAACCCCACGGTTCAACCACAACCCACACTCAACGGTTGAGTCAGGTTGAGTGTGGGTTGTGGTTGAACCATGGGGTTTATCGTGTTGTCTGAACCCAGCCGTGCTGACAAGCCATGGCTTGTTAACCATACTCAAGTGTTGAGTATAGGTTGAGTGTGGGTTATCGGATTGTCTGAACCCAGTCATTGATAGATGGATGGACACCGCAACCTGCATTTTTGGCCTCTCCTTGAGGCCACGGCTATGGGAAATGGCATAAGTTCTCATGAGAAGCGGGGTGTTGGACTCCCTGGACCTTTGGTCTGATCCAGCAGTGTTCTTACTTTTCTCCACATCGTCCCCTTCGGTCCCAGCCGCAGGCCGGTCTCCTCCCGCGCTTCCTACGGAAGCCTGCCGGCCCACCGCAGCAGGACAAGGGGTCTCCAGGGCCATCACCTGGCCGATTGTGCAGAGGAAGGGTTTTTTTTTTTAGAAAGGCGGGGCGAGGGAAAGAGAGCTGCGGAAGCTGTGCGGGGACTCTCGCTTCCTGGACTCGGAGAACTTTTGGCCGACACGCCGGCGGTGAGTAATGCACGATGTTGGGTGACACCAGCCCGTGGGCCTATTTATAGTATAGCCTGACAGCGATGATCTGTTTTATCGTGTGGCAACAAGGCTACGGTCAATGTCGCCGGAACAGACAGGAAAGGAAAGTCTTCCAAGAAGCCATCCTTTGTTCATTCAAGGCAAGGCCGGCCCAGGATGCTTGTTAAAACGGCAAGAGGAGACTGTGGGATCACCCTTGCTCGGCGTCAAGTCACTTGGGGGGGCCCCGGCTTATAAAATGAGGCATGTTGGGATGCCCGAAAGATTGTCTGCTCCTGCCCTCCCACCCCACCCCACCAGAACACTGCGGATATGCAGCGATGAGGGAAATGCTCTCTGTGCACGCTCAGAGGCACTACAGTGCCTCATTTGCAACATGAGAGGCTACTCTCCGGCTCGCTCATCCAGCTGGGATGGATCGAGGTGGGTTGTGGATACTTGTCGACGAGGGGAAGTCTCTCTGCGGAGGCTCAGAGGCACCGTCAACCCCACTCTTCCGGCTGAGATGGGTCAGGTCTCTGTTGCCAAGGCTGTGTGCTGAAAAGTTTAAATGAATTCTGACCCAGGGCATCCAAATTCTGCAGCCTGATTGATATTTTCAAATTTGAGCAGACATGCATCAATTCCCCTTATACTTATTTATTATATTTATACCCCGCCTTTTTTCCTGCAAGGAACCCAAGGCAGCTTACATAATCCTCCTCCTCCTCCTCTCCATTTTATCCTCACAACAACCCTGTGAGGTAGGTCAGGCTGAGAGTCAGTGACTGGCCCAAAGTCACCCAGTGAGCTTCATGGCTGAGTGGGGGACTAGAACCCGGATCTCCCGAGTCCCGGTCCAACACTCTAACCACTAGGCCACACTGGCTCTCTTTTCATGGAGGAACCCACATGCCAAAAGTACTATCAAATTTCTCAGTACAGTGTACACACACACACACCCCGAAATCCCATCCTATGGACCTACTCTGCGGGTACTGAGGTCACAGAGGCAATACGGCAGCCTTCCCCAAACTAGCGCGCTCCGGATATGATTGAATACAACGCACATCGTCCCCAGCCAGCTTGGCCACTGGTGCTGCCTGAGGATGATGGAATACATCTGGAAGGCTGCGAGGGAGTCCAAGCAGGTGTGTATGACTCCGGGTTTCCGGAGAAAAGCTTTGTGAACTCTGGTGCCCGAGTCATGGGGAAAGGAAAGGGGATAGACCGGAGCCAACTGTCTGGCTGGAAAACTTTTGTGTAGCCAGCACCTGGAAGCCGGCCGGGCTCGTTCAGCTTTTCCCATCCTATTGTGTGTCTCCATTCCTTTAACCCTGCACAAGCAGACTCGGAAATCAACCCTTGCCTTGGGTGTCTGCCCGCCGCAGCACAGGGCCAGGCTGTCGTTCCGCAAGAGCAAGGATCTCGATCTTTTTCCCCCACCCTGAAATCCCGTTTTAGGCTGAAACTGCGGAATTCAGCCAGCTAATTTGATTCTGGGACTCAATCAAGACCGTGCCTTCGCCCCCCCATCCTACTCTAGGTGCTTAGATTCGCCGATGTCTTTATGTAGCACCTTTTTGTTCTATATACGTTGCTCAAGGCATCCTCATACCCCATGCTTATTCTCACAACAACCCTGTGAGGTAGTCTGAGAGAGGAGTGAAGCTTGGGAGCATGGCATTCTCAGCGTGAGTGGTGTGAGATTATTGGGTCATTCTTCATTTGTATATTTGATAGATAGATAGATAGATAGATAGATAGATATGTCTGCATCTATGTGTGTAGATATAGACTGCGTGTATAGCACCGTCGGTGTATGTGGCACTTTACGGACCACAAGAGGACAAGTTGATGCCCCAAGGAGCATACAATCTAAAATTCAACAGGAGGAGGGGGCAGGAATAGAGAGGAAGGGGAGGAAGTGGGAGGTTTGGGGTAAACAGGGAAGGAATATAGTTACCCCCTTGCATTTCACGGCCTTTTGGCCCCACTGTTAAAAAAAAAACGAGACCAAAAAAAAAACAAAAAACCTCTGTATGCGTGTGTGTAGACACAAACACACCAACAGAGGATAATAACGCTTCCTGCATCTGACAAAACGGGCTCTCGTCCACGTGAGCCAATTCCACAGACGACAACTCCCGCAATTCCAGGTGTCACACAAGACTCTTCATCACGTAAGACGCTGACTGGGTTCACACAACACGATAAGCCATATAAGCCGTGTTTGTTTCAGAGTGTGGCTCTTCGCCTTGCCCGAACCCAGCAGCATGGTTTGCTCGCCCACACACAAGCCACTCTGGCCGGGTTCAGACGACATGACGACGAGAGCCACTCTGACACACGCATGTCTTCTCAAGCCTGTGTGAACCCAGTCGGTAGCTCTTAACAGCTGCCGAGGGCGGCTCCTCTTGAGCGGTGAAGTCTTGAAAGTAGAGTTGGAAGGGGCCTATAAGGCCATCGAGTCCAACCCCCCTGCTCAATGCTTAAGTTATTTTATTTTATTTTTCAGTTGAATCGCTTTCAGTTCTTGCTTCTGAATGCTGCATAACCGACGAGCCCAAGAGACCCAGCGATACCGGAAGTTATTCCTGGGGGGAATGTTCTCCCACCAACAACATCATCAGCTCTGCTTTTACACACTCAGCAAGAGGTGGGGGAGAGCAGAGGAGACACCGGCCCAACCCAGGGTGCGAAGAAGGCCGGATAGAACGACGGCGACTGTGCATGGAAGATATCGGCGAGCGAGGGAGAGAATTCCAGAGATGTTTCATGCGCAAATGGATACTTCCTTTGAGAGCCCGTAGACTAAATAACGCTTCTTGTGTCTGGAACGGACGGCTTCTCGCGCTAATGAAAACCCCTGCAGCTGTGTGAAGGGAGGCAGCAGGAAAGACGGAGAGTGCCTGGGCATGCTTCGGCGTCTTCTACGCCAAGCCCGTGTCTTCTGCCTCACTTATGTTCATCGTATGTTTGTCACATAGCATCAGAGCTCGGCGCTGCACGGAACGGAGTGGTTTCATAGATTTCATAGATCATAGAGCTGGAAGGGAGCCTACACAAGGCCATCAAGTCCAGCCCCATGCCGGAAACTAGAGGAGGGGTCTCCCATCCAAGTAACAACCAGGCCTGACCCTGCTTCGCTTTCCGCGCTCAGACAAGATGAGCCAGCGTGAGCCACAGGCCTGTAGCCGCCTACCCATTTCCAAGGTGAGACAAAATGAAGTGGTGGATGTTGGACTCCTTTAAGGCAGGGGTGTTGAACCTCCTTCAGCCCGAGGGCCGCATTCCATTCCGCAAAAGCTCTCGGGGGCCACATTCCGGTGGTGGGCGGGGCTTGAAGGCAAAAGGGGCGGGGCCAAAAGACCCGCATATTTTGTCCATCCAGTCCAGCATTCCGTTCACACAGTGGCCAATCAGCTGCCCACGGGATCCCACAAGCAGGACAGGAGTGCAACAGCACCTTCCCGCCCATGTTCCCCAGCAACTGCTATAAATAGGCACGCTGCCTGCCTCTGATACTGGTCACTTGTGCACATAGACACTGGGCATGAAGAAGTAACCTTACACACACCGTGTCAGGCCACTGGTCCATCTAATGCAGCATTATTGTATTTATTATTTATTTACAACGTTTATACACCGCTCCATGTCTAAACAGATTCTGGAGCGGTGAACCAGAAAAATATTTTTTTAAAAAAATAAATAAAAAGAATAAAACACAATATTAAAACGGAATATCCATAAAAACCGTGGCTGGTCAACCAAGGAAGGCTTCTTGAAATAAAGATGTTTTCAGGCGGCGCCCAAAACAGCACAATGCTGGTGCCTGCCTGACCTCCAGAGGCAGGGAATTCCAGAGAAAGGGGGCCACCACGCTGAAGGCCCTTCTCTGGGTGAACTCCAATCGGGCTGTAGGTCTGCGCAGAACCACCAGGAGAATGTCCTCCGTGACTGGCTGGGGATGATGGGAATTGACAGGGTAGGCTGGTGACGCCTATGTCAGTGGGGCTTCTTATCCATTGTGGCTTTTATTCTGAGATAATAGGTTCACCACTGTGGAGCACCATGGGTAGCTCATATAAAGCTCAGCATTAAACCTGCAATGGATAAGGAGCCCCACTGACATAGGCGCCACCAGCCTCTCTTGGTGACCGGGCAGGCTGGCTAGGGGCAGATCTCCAGGGGTGGAGGTGGGAGACCTGATTTCACGCAGCCCTGAGCCTCTTCAGGCCTTACAGACACTGCACGTTCACTTTTGCTCTCTGGAGCTTCCAGGTGCAGGAAGTTTTGCTGTCCGTTATTCACCAGTGAGCTGTAATAACGGCCAACAGCTATGCCAAGGGCCGGACTGGGACCTCAGCTGGATTTGGCCCACAGGCCTGTGGTTCAACACCCCTGCTTTAGCCGGAGCGGTCTGGGATTGAAGCTGGCGCCTTCCGATACATGCAGAAATGTGGAGTTTTCCCCACCCATTTTCCAGCCCTGCCTTGAAACGTTTTGAAGGCTGCGCCGAAAAAAAGAACAGCTGTTTTAAGATCTGGGTGTTGTGGGTCTGGACTGATGACTGCCAAAGACCCAGTGTTTGCTTCCGCATCCTCGGCGATATAGGTCCTCGGACTCTACCTTCATAGGAACACCGGAAACTGCCTTATACTGAGTTACAGACCTTCCCTAAGTTTCTAGTCCTCATGCCTCATGCAGGCTGTCAGACAGGATTTCTTTTCCAGGCCCTACCTGGAGATGCCGGGGATCGAGCCTGGCGCCTTCTGCGCGCAAAGCGTGCGCTTTGCCAGGAAGCCGTGGGCCCTTCGCCACAGAGACGACTCCTGCGCGGGCGCTGCGGGCCTCCAAAGAGACTTGCCGTGGACCATTCTGGGCCGCAGGGAGAGCGCAAGAGAGCACGCAAGACCACGCCAGAGATAGCTGGTGAGAAGCGAGCGAGCGTGCATGATGTGGCGGTGCGCGGCCCCTCTCACTCAACGGAGCGTGGAGAGCACAACAGGAAGGGATTTGGGGTCAGGTATTTCCTCTGGGCACAGTGCCTAGTAGCGAGGGGCAGAGGGGTCTCCAGAGCGCGCACACCCCGTAGCAACGGCTGCCAGTGTCTCTCTCTTTCACGAGAGCAGGGGGAAGACTGCGGACAGAACAGCAACCGGGCCCTTTATTTCTCCCCGCATGCGCAAGCATGCAGTGCAGCTGCGCCTTTTTTTAGCTTTCCAGTGTCAAAGGTGCACCCCGGCCGAGTTTAAATGCAGTCTAGACGCACTCGATGTATTTATAACCCCGCGTGTGTGTGTGTGTGTGATGTGGGTGGTGAATAGGCAGCATTCAAAGAAAGGGAGCCTTTTCCCGTCTGGGGTGGTGAACTTAACCTCGGGAGCGGGGGCGGGGGGAGGCCCCGTTGGCTAGGGAGGCTTGTGAGCGCACGGCGGAGGTTTCGGTGGCGCAGAGGACGTGTGTCTGGGACAAGGGGGCACACCATTTCCGGCCCCCAGGGCGGCACTGGGTGTCCGCTAGGGAGGCAGGGCGGGGCCTGGGCATGCTCAGAGGCACGCACACAACACTCTCACATGCTTTCTCTCTCACGCACACTCAGATTCACACTCACGCACACACCACTCACACACACATTCTCACACAGAGACACACACACACCACTCACACACACTCTCTCTCTCTCTCTCTCTCTCTCTCACGCACACTCAGATTCACACACACACACACAGAGACCACTCACTCACACATTCTCTCTCTCTCTCTCTCTCTCTTGCTCTCTTTCTCACACACACACACACACACACACACTATCTCTCACTCACTCACTCACTCACTCACATTCTCTCTCTCTCACGCACACACACCCCTCTCACACTTGCACACATCCTCACACACATTCTCTCTCTCTCTCTCTCTCGCTCTCTTTCTCACACACACACACACACACACACTATCTCTCACTCACTCACTCACTCACTCACTCACATTCTCTCTCTCTCACGCACACACACCCCTCTCACACTTGCACACATCCTCACACACATTCTCTCTCTCTCTCTCTCTCTCTCTCTCTCTCTCACACACACACACACACACACACACACACACACACACTCACACTCACGCAATTCTCTCTCACACACGCACTCCTCACACTCATCTCAACAGCAACAGAATCGAACCAACTAAATGAAGAACAGCAGTGGAGGGGGTACCCCCCCCACACAGATGAGATGCAAATGATACAAAATCCAACTTATAATTATATGAATCACAAAAGATGCCGCTGCCAGAGTGTCAGGCAACAAAATGTTGCTGAATGAGCCGCTGTAGACGCTTATCTTCGGAGTTGAGCTAACTCCGTCCACCAATTCATCTGCAACTGTTTATCCAAAGTTGTTTCCTCCATCTTCTTCAGTGCTTGCTCAATGGCTTTTGATAGCTGGTGGCTACTTGCTACTCCATTAGGAGAACAGAGAGCCACATCCTGTGTGTGTGTGTGTGTGTGTGTGTGTGTGTAGGTAGGGGCAGCGGCAGGCAACTGGTGGCCCTCCGACTCCCATGGCCTACAACTCCCATGATCCCTCAGCATTGGCTATGCTGGCTAGGGCTGATGGGAGTTGTAGGCCAAAACATCGGGGCAGCTGCAAGTCGCCCGCCCCTGGTCCAGGGAAAAGGCCTTTGGGGAGCTTGAAAGTGGTCAGCGAAGGAGGCGGATGTCTTCGCATCCCAGGTCAGCCTCCGCTTCCTTCCTCCCTCCAACCTGGTCGTGTGGGGTCTGCTTGTAGGGCCCCTGATTCGCATGGTGTAGCATGTTGTTGGCCCTAGACTCACGTTGGTCCTAGCCCGATACAAAACCGTAGCCCCTTTTGGAGGCAACGAGTCAGAAATGCCGCTGCCCCACTTCCTCGGGGGGGGGGGCGGCGGCATCAAGGGTAGGCATGCTTGGGCACCGGCCGAGGGCCCACACGCCAGCAGGGGGGCCCTGACCATTGGGGGGGGGCTGACAATCAGCAGGCTTGCTCCTCCTCTTCCCCTGCCTCTCGCTCCGGCCCAGGTGAGAAGGTAGAATCGCTGAGGGAGAGGGCCCCATGGAGGGGGTCTTGCCCAAGGGCCCTCCAAAACCTGAAGCCAGCACTGCAGCTTCCTTACACTTACACACACACACACACACACACACACACTGACTGACTGACTAACTGCTGGCTCCCTCCTCGGATATCTCGGGGTGTTAATAGTAGGCTAGTGTAGTCCAAGCGCTTGGCCGCTCTTGTGCTTTGTCCCAGAGGCCGTGTGAATCCGTCATGAGACCCGGGTGTGTGGAGGGGGGGGGGAACGGTGTGTTTTCACCGTTGCCTGGGCAACGGCCAAACATCCTCCACTGCATAGAAGAAATGGCAGAATAACTAAACGCTGGACTCAAGGGGAGGAAGGTGGGAGCGAAAGTCTGTTGGTGCCCCTCGCTTCAAAGTCCTGGTCTACAAACCCGCCCAGAGGCAGTGTTAGGGGCGGCAAACTAGGGCTGGAGCCCCGAATCTTTCCTTTGGAGCCCCGAAGCTCTGGGAGGCCGTCTGCCCCACCACCCTGCTGTCCAGGGGGCACTTGCTGAAAGAAAGGGACAGGGACCCCAATGATCTCTGTTGCATCCGATTCCCCCCCCCCCATGAGCTGGCTTTTTGCCCACATGTGCTTCACCTCCCTGCTGCCCGCCCCCTTGAATCTTTCTGCCTGAGGTTTTTTTCTGAAATCAAATGCCCTCCTCTCCCCTGTCCATCCATCCCTTTTTACAAAGGGATGTAAGGTCTTTTAAAGACGCACACAAACTTCAGAGCATATGTACATTAGCATTCATACACTTTGCACTTTTTTTGTGTGTCCTGTGAACACCAGATCTTTTAAGTACCTAGCGCACACACACACCCCGAACAAACCGCTTCTAACCAACAACCCCCCTACACAGCAACCCCCTCCCCTCTAAGGTAGAGCTTAGGAGTGCACCCTTATACTCGGATGTGTCCCCTTGTGGGCCTTTCAAACATGGACTGAGACCCTTATGGCACGTCCTGGCTGATGCATGGACCTCATAGCCCAACTCTTGTGGTCACGTGTGTAGATCTCTGTCATTTAGCAAGACCGCCTTCTCCCGAAAGAGCACCATAATGGAGAAGAGATACTGGAAGGACTCTTTTTTTTTCTCAATATATCCAAAAAGAGACAAGCCGCCCCTGGCGAAGGAAAAAGATTGTTTCTGAAACACATTAGGCAAAATAAATTATTATTTATTTTTATTACATTTGTGAATCGCCCATCTGGCCGGCCACCCAGGCCGATGTGCAATTCAAACAATGCAATAATAAAACATAACAATTAAAACAGTATAGAGAATTCTTTTAAAATCCTAACCCACCCCATATTCCCGCCTGAAATACGTACCACGTTTTTAATGCGCGGCAGAAGCTCATCACGGAGGGGGCATGGTGGCGAAGGTCACCAGGGAGGGGAGTTCCATTCCATAACTTGGGGGCTGCCACAGAGAAGGCCCTCTTCCTAGTCCCCAGCAGCCTGGCTGCTCTGGCTGATGGGACAAGGAGAAGGCTGCCCGTGGCAGATCTTGTTGAGCGGCCTACTTGATGTTGCTGGAGGCGCTCCTTGAAATATTCTTTCCAGGCACCTGGGAATTTTCTCTCCTCTTTTGCTTCTGTGTGATACACAAGTGTGCCTTCCCCTGTCCACACAGTCCCTTTTTACACAAATCGGAGTGTCCTTCCGAGACTGGGTCCTTTAAACACGCACACAGAGAGAGAGACTTTATATCTTATGTAAATTAGCACGTGCACATTTGTGCAGGGTTTGGGGGGGGGCTGAGCCCACCCGGATCTTTTCCCGTACCTAGCACCGCCCCTGCTCACTGCTCCGTTCGATGCTGCCTGCAACCTGTCCGTTTGGTGGCAGCTGCATAGCTGCGCAGAGGTCCAAAGGTGATCAGTTTGCATCCTGGCAGCTCCTGGACCAGGATGTTGCTGTGTCGGGGTTGGTTGGCTCCCTGATTCAGCTGCCTGATGCTTAATGCCTGGAGGGCTGGGGGGTGGGATTGTTTGAAGGGAGGCTGAAGACAGTGTCGAGCGCGTGGAGAAGTGTGATTCAAGTCCCCATCTTTTGGGTCCGGGAGAATCGCTCCAAATATCCCTCTTTTTCCCCCCTCCGTGAAACATGGATGGTTTTGTTGTCGATTTTGACGTGAGGAGCCTCCCTCTCGTTCTCACCGGCCCAGAAGGGTGTACCCCCCAGCTCTGTTGGCTGCCTGACCCCTCACCCCTACCCCATTCTTCCCTTTCTCTCCCCCCCCCCCCCCGATCGTGAAAGATTTCATCCGAGCGAGCAGCGCATTCCTGAACCGCTGCCACGGTGACTCCACATCACGCAATGTGCTAAGGAAAAAGCTGCCTCAGCCGCACGGAAGGGTGTGCGCACGAGGGTGTAACTGCAGGCCAGATGTCCAAAAAGTCCTGCCCCTGGACCAGCAAACCCCACCCCTGACCCCTGGAAAGTTTTGTTATGCAGAAGGCACTCCTGAAGATGTGAAGTTGGGCTTCCGACTGTAGTCTTCGGCTGCCCCCTGGTGGCAATTGGAAGCACCGGGGGGGGGGGAAATAAATTCCATTTTATTTTATTTTAAGAACATAAGAAGAGCGATGCTGGGTCATAGGATATCAGAGTTAGAAGGGGCCTAGAAGGCCATCGAGTCCAACCCCCTGCTCAATGCAGGAAACAAGAGGAAGGGTCTCCCATCCAAGTAACAACCAGGCCTGATCCTGCTTAGCTTTCCACGCTCAGACAAGCTGAGCCAGCATGAGCCACAGGCCTGTATATCAGACCAAGGGTCCATCTGGCCCAGCATTCTGTTCACACAGGGGGTGCCAACCTGTGAGAAACCCACAAGCAGGACAGGAGTGCAACAGCACCCTCCCGCCCATGTTCCCCAGCAACTGGTGTCCATCGGAGCACTGCCTCTGATACTTTTACTTGTCTTTGCTTTACTCGATTTAAATTCAATTAAATTTATTTGTTTAATCTTTTTTTTAAATTTATTTATAAAATCCATATCGTTTATTTATTTAGCTGGCAGCCCAGTATTTATTGATGTGCTAAATGTACGGTATATACCGACGAAACTAGCAAAAGCCCTCGGGGGTGGTTTACAATCATAAAGAATACAAACAAACAAAAAACCCCAACAACAATAACATTACAAAAAGAGGAAAAAATACACATATCAAAATAATCCAATATTAAACACATGAAGCATGAAATATATTAAAAACATTCGAGCCTGTGCATATAGTGGTTTGACATATATGATTCTATATGTCAATTCGCATCTGCAAATGTGTGCTTTGGGGGGGGGTGTCCTGTGGGCCTGAGGCCCGGATCTTTTCTTACCTAGCACTGAGCCTGGCCAGCTAACAACCCCCCAAACCTTTTGCATTCTAAAAAAAAAACCCAGTAGCGAATCAATAAGCTTCCATTTCTGTGCTTCTGTGTCCGCATTTTATATGTCTCGTCTTTGTTACAGTCATAAAGATGAGCCTATTTTGCTTTTCTTTTTTTCCGTACTGGCTTATTTCACCCCGAGTTTGGCAATTTAGTCAAGGGGATCATTCCTTGCATACATGTCCAAAAGAGCTGGATGAAACAGGGTATGTTTGACGGCAGATGCGACTGGATACAATCCAGTGTCTCGGTTGCTCTCCGAGAGTCATTCTGCGCCTCCCTCGTCTTCACCCCACATCCTGGCTGTTCTGAGATGGTCTCCGTCCATTTGTTCCTCGTTCTTCCTCAGTCCATTGGCGGCTTGCCTACGCTGTAGGGGCTGTGTTGCCTGGTTACTGCGCAATGGACCATGTCGGGACGACTCTCACATCCAGGCCGCGGCATGACTGAAATACCAAATTGGGAAAAAGAGAGTGGCAAATAGCAGGCACTCAGGCCATATGTGGGTCAAGGAGGCCCTCTTGGCTCTCAGCTTCCCCCAGGGAAGCTCACACAACCAGTGCTGACTCCAGATGTTTTGGGCCCAAGGCAGATTATATAATCCTCCTCTCCGTTTTTTATCCTCACAACAATCCTGTGAGGGAGGTCAGACTGAGAGTCAGCGACTGGCCCAAAGGCACCCAGTGAGCTTCGTGGCCGAGTAGGGGACTAGAACCTGGATCTCCCGAGTTCCAGTCCAACACTCTAACCCAGTGTTCTCCAACCTTGGGTCCCCAGATGTTTTTGGCTATGCTGGCTGGGGCCTGCTGGGAGTTGTAGGCCAAAAACATCTGGGGACCCAAGATTGGAGAACAGTGCTCTTACCACTACACCACACTGGCTCTCAAGGATTTGTGCGCTTTAGCCTTGGTTGGCTCTGAGCAGGTTAAGAGAGCGCTCTGGGACAGACCACCACCACCCCGGCATACAGACGGGTCCCGAGTTCAGGTGCTGGCAGCTCCAGCTGAAAGGGTCGTTGCTGGTCTGACTAGATAGTACTGGAGTAGATGGACCAGTGGCCTGACCCAGTATGATGCAGCTTCACTCGTTGGCTAATCAGGTACACACAAACCAATTCCTGTAAATCTATATGTAATTTATAAGTTATATAGGGGAGCCAACGTGGTGTAGTGGTTAGCGTCTCATCTCATCTCATAGATAGAGTTGGAAGGAGCCTACAAGGCTATCAAGTCCAACCCCCTGCTCAATGCAGGAAACTAGAGGAGAGGTCTCCCAGTGTTGGACTGGGGCTTGGGAAACCCGGGTTTGTGTCCCCACTCGGCCAGGAAGCTCACTGGGTGACTGGGCCAGTCGCTGACTCTCAGCCTCACCTACCTCACAGAGTTGTTGTGTGGATAAAATGGAGAGGAGGATTATATAAATAAGCTGCCTTGGGTTCCTTGCAGGGAAAAAAGGCAGGATGTAAATCTAATAAATAAATAAATAAATGATAGAGCGAGCGTCTCTCTGTACACTGCGATCTGCATCTAAGGCCCTCCTCCGGGTGCCTCCTCTGAGGGAGGCTCAGAAGGTGGCAATGAGAGAGAGGGCCCTCTTGGTGGTGGCCCCCCAATTATGGAATGAACTCCCCGACGAGGCCCGCCTGGCACCAACATTGGGGTCTTTTCAGCACCAGGTTAAGACCTCCCTCTTCTCCCAGGCATTTGGCAGCACACAATGAGGTTTTAATCAGGTCTTGATTTATTCTTGTTGTTGATGGTTTAAATTTGTTTTTAGATATACCTGTATCTCTGTGTGTTGTCTCTTTACATGTTTGTATGTATATATGGTTTTATAATGTATTTTAAAGGTGTTAATCCTTGTAAACCTTCCAGAGAGCTTCTACTATTGGGCGGTATAGAAGTGCAATGTATTATTATTATTTTTATCATCATCATCATCATCATCATCCATATAAACCTGCAGATCGGCCATCCCGGCCAGGGATAATGGGACTTGTAGTCCAATGCATCTGGAGGGCACCAAGTTGTCTAAGGCTGGTGCAGAGTTACCCTCCTGCATTTGTTTTGTTTTTCTGTTTCCTGCATCAGATGGGTGGGTCACCTCTGCCCCTGTCAGCCACCCTAGCAGATCCAATTTCCTCCTCTCCGACTTGTTAAAAGGTTATTTGGCAGGCTTTCCGACTGATCCAACCAGTTCTGTCCTGGAGCTTTGTGGCGGTTATAAATAATCCCTTGGTGACACGTGTGTCAGCCGCTGGGACTCGGCATTTACAGCTGATCCGGATGTCCCCGCCAAGCTGCCTGTAGGCCTGTGTGAGGCCTGTAGGTGGAAGGAAGGAGGAGGATGAAGAAGCGGTCTTCCTCTTTTTGCACTCCCCACGAACAGAAAACATATACTATATATATTCTGCGCCAGGAAAAGCTGCATTCTGTGATCTGTATACAGTAATACCTTGGATTGCAAGTAACTTGGTGTGAGAGCGTTTTGCAAGACAAGCAAATTTTAAAATATTTATTTAATATTTTTTTGACTTGATATACAAGCGGCGTCTTGCAATACAAGTACTGTAGTAAGGCTTAAATTAAAAATCTCTGTACACATTTTGGGAGGGGGGATTTCGTTTTGATATAAGAGTGTTTTGGATTACAAGCACGTTTCCGGAACGAATTATGCTCTCAATCCAAGGCATGACTGTACATAGGATGCTGCCTTATACTGACCTGCATTGCAAGCAACAGTGGCAAATTGTGGGTTAATTAACCCAGGATTTACTGATGTTTGTTTCTTTATTGATTTATTATATTTATATCCTGCCTTTTTTTCCCTGCAAGGCTTACATAATAATCCTCCTCTCCATTTTATCCTCACCACAACAACCCTGCGAGGTAGGTTAAGCTGAGAGTCAGAGACTGGCCCAAAGTCACCCATTGAGCTACATGGCCGAGGGGGGAATTAGAACCTGGATCTCCAGAGTCCCAGTCTGACACTCTAACCACTACCCCACACAGCTCTAATGCCACCACCATGTTGAATATGCAACCTCCAATTGGCGGTGCTTTTCTGATGTGTGAACATCACAAAAAGCCGCGGTGCCCCGCCACAGCTTGCGCATTCAAAATAGCAGCCAGTGCACATCTCGGAGCTTGTTATGACATGTGAACAGGCTCTATGGGTTAATCATGGGTTAAACAACCCAAAGTTGACGCACAGTTAGTTGTTAGGTTAAGTTTGGGTCGTTTCACCACAGGGACTAGAAACTTGTTTCTTTGGGGTTTTTAAAAATGAAAATGGGAGATTCTCCGATCATGGAATTCTGAGCTTTTTCTTTGCTCCCCCAAGCAGATAATTGTGGCATATGGACATGAGGCACCTGTCTAAAGGTTGTGTGTGTACTATTTGTGTGGGTTTCTTTCCTGGGATATGAGTGTTGCCTTGGGGGTAAACACAAGAGCTAGTGTGGCGTAGTGGTGAGAGTGTTGGACTGGGAACTCGGGAGATCCAGGTTCTAGTCCCCCCTCAGCCATGAACCTCACTGGGGGACTTTGGGCCAGCCACTGACTATCAGCCTCACCCCTCACAGGGTTGTTGTGAGGATAAAATAGAGAGGAGGAGGATTATGTAAGCCACCTCGGATTCCTTGCAGGAGGAAAAAAGGGGGGATATAAATGAAATAATAAATAAATAAAAGCTTGATGTGGTGATCATTTGGAGTTCTAGGTTTCTGGGAGAGAAATGTTGTTGCTGGGATAAAGGTGGTTGTTATCATCTGAACCCCTGGAGCGTGTGTTTACCTCCAGGTAGGCCCTCGACAAAATAAATACCGGTAACTCACATGATGGTTGGGCCAATACTGTCTGCAAACAAGACCCCTTATCAGGTCTATGTTCCTTCTGATGAAATGCCAAAGAGCAGTAGGTCAACCCTTCAACTTGAATGAAGCAACCTGTCTCTTTCCCTTTTCCTCCCCCAAATCCCATAATCTTCGGTATACAGTACCTTTGGCTGCATTTCTCAAGGTGCTAATTTATTTATTTATTTTATTTATTATTATATTTATACCCCGCCTTTTTTCCTGCAAGGAACCCAGGGCGGCTTACATAATCACCCTCCTCCTCTCCATTTTATCCTCACAACAACAACCCTGTGAGGTGGGTTAGGCTGAGAGTCAGTGACTGGCCCAAAGTCACCCAGTGAGTTTCATGGCTGAGCGGGGAATAGAACCCGGATCTCCCGAGTCCCAGTCCAACACTCTCACCACTATGCTAATGGGGGAATATAAGGAAGTTCTCGGCTTTGAAATTCTTTTGTTCAAAGGAACAGAGAGAACTGGTTGAAGTCCAATTCATCAAGAGATTCAACTCTATTTCTAGGACAAAGGTCTTTTCTTTTCTTTTCTTTTGATCAGCACTACTTATGTTAATCGGCTCAGCATGCCACGGATGTCTGTGCTATCACCCAACCATGGTTTGTGAATGGCAACTGTTCAGGTAATTATCCCTGTCTGTGCTTTTTGCATTCCAATGCCCTCTGGCAACACAGTTTAAATATTTCCCCACTCCACCTGTATATAATTTGCCAATTTGAAGCTAACCCTTTAACATTTGGTGAAGTGGACAGTGTCCACGAAAACTTATGCCAGAATAAATGTGTCAGTCCTTAAGGTTAGTCTTTAACACCAACCTGGAGGAAGCATGCACTAGTAGCCATGGATAGCCTTCTCCTCTCCAGGAATTTGTCCAATCCCCTTTTAAAGCTGTCCAAATCAGTGGCCGTCACTCTTATCTTGTGGAAGGGAATGCCATAGTAAGGACTTCCTTGGATCTGTCCTGAATCTCCCACCCATCGGCTTCATGGGGTGACCCCCATTGGGTTCTAGTATGATGAGAGAGGGAGGAAAATGTCTAGATATGGCCTAGATATGGCCAAAGACAGTTGATACCTGTACTATTCAGAGGATGTCTCTGCATGGCAGCCTGACGGCCATGCCATATAGTCCTGATGGCTCTATGCTACCTCCAGGATCAGAGGCAGTGTGCCTATGTACACCGGTTGCTGGGGAACATGGGTGGGAGGGTGCAGTTGCACTCCTGTCCTGCTGGTGGGTTTCCCCTGGGCAGCTGGTTGGCCACTGTGGTTGGTTCACTGTGTGAACAGAATGCTGGACGGGATGGACCCTTGGCCTGATCCAGCAGGGCGCTTTTTATGTTCTTATGTAGCCAAGATGGCCCAAAAAAGCTAGTTGGAGAGAGGACTCATCCAGCCATGGCTTGTTAGCGTGGCTGCGTTCAGGCAACGCGATAAACCCACATTTCAACTACAACACATGGTTCAACGACAAATCCACACTCGACCCATAGTGTCTTTTTGAGCGTGGGTTATCGTTCTGTCTAAACCCAGTCCGTGTGTCTTAACAAGTGCTCCTCAGGTCAAGGATGGTCAGGGAAGCAACGCAGGTTTGAGAAGCCATCCCCTTCTCTCTCTTTATTTTCATCGATCCTTGCTCATTGGTTTTTCTTCTTTTTAATAAGGGCGTTCTGATCTCACCTTTCTGTTTCCCAAGATGCTGCTCATGTCGTGACTGGTTTGCTGTGGCGACTGTACTGTGTTCCTAGATGCCAGGGCTGGCAATCCTTCAAACCATCGCCCCCGCCCTGCCCCCTTGGCCTTTCAAATATAACCTCCTGCCAAAATTATCCCCTCTGGCCGGGCATGTCTATGTCCCGTGACTGACAGTTGCCTCTCCTGGAAGGATCCCATGAGACAAGTGGGGTCTGTGTGTGTACGGTATGTCTGTTTGCTCAACCGGCTTGCAAAACAGAAGTGACTACAGAAGGTCGCCCGAGGAGTCACCCTCTGGTTTCGATGCAATGTGACCAAGGTTCATGTCTGTCTCGCTTGCTGGAAACACACAAATAGAGGAGAGAGGAAGGTTTTGAAGGAGAGTTTGCAGAAACCGTCTTTTTTTTCTTTCTTTCTTTTTTTTTACTAAAAAATAGGTCTATACAGTTCATTCATTTCTGCATTCCAAGCATTTTGATTGTGGGCCCGGCATCAAGGGTCGGCATGGTCGGGCACCTGCCGAGGGCCCACATCCCAGGAGGGGCCCACTGAGAAGAGCCCCTGGACTTGCTCCTCCTTTTCACCACCGCAAGCTGCTTCTTCACCCACCTTTCCACTCTGGCCCAGGCAAGGGTGGTGGTGAGGAAAAGGAGCGGGGAGATACCCTTGGCTACTGGCTCTCTGCCTGTCAATCAAGGAAGGGGGTCGCAATGATGAGAAAGAGGAGGCGGAGCATTAGCGGCTGGTGAGCATGGCGGCGAGAAGGGAGACCTCAGGGCCCGTTGAGAGTGCTTTGCCCAAGGGCCCTCCAAAATCTGGAGCTGGCAGATTTTTATCCCACTGTTCAGTCCAAAGGTTTCCAGAGCAGCTTATGAGAATAAACAGGCAGTCCCTGCCCTCAAGATCCATTATTCTTCAGAACATTTTTTCCCCCCTCACATGCTACTTTATTGCAGCCGTGGCTGGTGGTGCCAGTGTCAGTGGGGTGGTGTATCCACTCCGGGTTTCAGCCTGAACTTTTAAGGAGCTGTCCATGGTGCCGAACCCTATCCCCCAAATAGGAGCGGCACCATGGACAGCTCCTTAAAAGTTCAGGCTGAAACCCGGAGTGGATACACCACCCCACTGACACTGGCACCACCAGCCAGGGCTGTTAGGTTGATTGAGTGATTGGTTGTCTAAAACCCATCAACTACAGTTGCAATCCAATTCACACTTACCTGGGAGTAAGCTTCATTAAACTCCATGAGACTTACCTCTGAGTAGACATGCATAGGATTGCACAGCAGACATTCAAAGCCCTAAACGGCTTGGGGCCAGGGTATCTGAAGGATCGTCTCCTCCCATATGTACCTGCCCAGACACTAAGATCTTCCTCAGCGGTCCTTCTCAGAGAGCCCCTGCCAAAGGAAGTGAGGCAGGTGGCTACCCGGAGGAGGGCCTTTTCTGCTGTGGCACCCCGGTTATGGAATGAGCTCCCCAAAGAGGTTCGCCTGGCGCCTACTTTGTATTCTTTCCGGAACCTTTCCAGAACTTTTCTGTTCTCCCAGGCTTGATTCTCCCTTACAATCATTTTAATCATCTTAATCATTTTAATATTGTAATTGTTTTTAATTCCGTTATTGTAACTGCTGCTGCTAGCTCTGCTGTTTGTTTTTAATCTGTGGTTTTAAATTTTATATTGTATTTTATGATTTTAACTGTTGTAAACCGCCCAGATAGCTTTGGCTATTGGGCGGTATAAAAATGTATTAAATAAATGTGCTTACTTGGTGCATGTCTGCTTTGTTTACTTATTGCAGGTTGTGTTAATCTTTGAGGTGCTGCAATACACTAACAGTGCAATCCTACACATGTCTACTCAGAAGTAACTCCCATTGAGTGCAGTGGGGCTTACTCCCAGGGAAGAGCATATAGGATTGCAGCATCTCTCTCTCTCTCTCTCTTTTTTGCTGCAACTACCCCTCTCTGGAAGGCTGATGACAGGGTTGGATCCAGACATTACTCAGAGTAGACCCATTGAAATCAATGGGACTTAGGTTAGTGTGACTAACTACTTACGTCCCACTGTTTTCAGTGGGTCTACTCTAAGTATGATTAAGCCTGGATCCAGACCACTGAATCCAACAGGGAAGTTTCTTACTCCAGAGTATATGCACCTAGGATCGCAGCCTTACTTTTGGAGGAACAGCCTGAGCCGACGCAACGTTTACTCAGAAGTAAATCCAGCGGGGCTTCTTACTCCCAAACAAAACGTGCCTAGGATCGCAGCCTTTCCCTATTACAAAGAGACCTATCATTGCCCCGCCCACCGCCCTCTGAACGAGCCAATCCCCTTGCGAGCGCGCTCCCTCCAACACCCCATTCATAAAAACACACACAGACAAGCGAGAAGGCCCCGCCCACCCCGGGGCAGCCCCGCCCACCCCTTTCTGACGTCGTCCGCCGCGGAGGTCTAGTGCGCAGGCCGCCCCCGCCACGCCCCCCGCACGCCGCGCCTATCGCGTACCCTCGGAACGCGGCGACGTCAGCGGCCGGGCCCGGGCCACGCCCTCCTTTCCGCGCTCGCTGCCGACCAGGCGGCCTCGTGGTTGGCCCGCTCTGCACGTGGAGCCTGCTGCCGGCGTCGCGTGACCGGGAGGGCCGCTTCGGCGCAGGCGCAGTTCAGTCTGGCCAGTCTCAGCCTCACCGGCGGCGGCGGCGGCGGCGGCTCCTCTGCAGCGCTGCGCCCGCCTGGACCGAGTCAGCCCGCGGGCGGGGGAGGCAGGCAGGCATGGCCGGGGCCGCGCAGGAGAAGAGCACGCTGCTCCACCTCTTCGCGGGAGGGTGAGTCCTCCTCCCCTTCCTCCTCCTCCTCCTGCTTTTCAAGATGTCTTTCTATCCGTTTTCCCTTCCTCTCTCCATTGATTCTTTTATTCCTCCCTTTCTCCACTCGTCCTTCCCCCTCTTCTCTGTTCATCTTTCTTCCTTTCTCCCTCCGCCTCTCATCCCTCTCTCTATTCATTCCTCCTCCTCCTACACGTTCTTTTCTCCATTCATCTTTTCCCTCCTCCTTTTCCCTTCCCTCAGTTCTCCATTCCTCTCTTTTTCTTCTTTCCCCTCTCATCCTTATTTATTTATTATTATTATTTATATTCCTCCTTTTTTCCTGCCAGGGGCCCAAGGTGGCTCACACAATCCTCTTCTCCATTTCACAACAACCCTGTGAGGTAGGTGAGGCGGAGTCGCCCAGTGGGCTTCATGGCTGCGTGGGGACTAGAACCCGCATCTCCCGAGTCCCAGGCCAGCACTTTTCACCACTACGCCACACTGGCTCTCCTCTACACTTTCTTTCATCTTTCCCCTCCTTTTTCCATCCCCCTTTTTCCTTCTCTTCCTCCATTCCATTTATCTTTCCCCCACTTCTCCGCTCCTGTCTTTCCCCCTCCCTCCTCCTCCACCTCTCATTCCTCCAGTCACTTTGTTTTCTCCGTTCATCCTTCTCCTCCTCTTTCCATCCCCCCTTTTCCTTCCCCCTCTTCTCTATTCATCTTTTTCTCCCTTCCTCTCCTCCTCCTTTCATCTCCCTCTTTATTCATTTTTCCTCCTCATACACTTTCTTTCTTTTCCCTCCTCCTTCCTCCCCCTTTTTTCCTTCTATTACTCCACTTATTCTTCCCCCACTTCTGTTTCTTTCCCTTCCTCCTCCTCCTCTTCCTCTTCCTCTCACCCCCCCCCCCATGCCCTTTTTTCCTCCATTCATCTTTTCTTCCTCCTCCTCTCATAACCCTCTTTATTCATTCATCCCTCCCCACGGGTCCCCTTTTCCCCTGCTTCCAACCTTAGACCAACCTGCATCTGGGACTACTTGCTTTAGAGTAGACCAGCCTTCCCCAACCTGGGGCCCTCTAGATGTTTTGGACTAAAACACCCATCAGCCCCAGGCAGTGTGGCCAGTGGTCAGGAATTCTGGGAGTCGTCGTCCAAAACATCTGGAGTGGAGCCCCCTTGTTGGGTAGCACTGCACCTCTGATGTCCTAATTGCAGAGGCAGCTGTAGTTCCCTTTTTGGTTATCCTCCATTGAGCGTCCCATGGGGTTGGCCAGTGCCAGGGCTTCTCACAGGACCATAGTTTTGGAAGGTGACTCAGAGGTCATCTAGACCAACCCCTCCAATGCAGGAAATCGACCACTGCAGCATCTCTGCTGGGTGGACATCCCCCCCCCCTCTGTTTAAAAACCTCTAAAGAAGGAGAGTCCACTGCCTTCCTGGGCAAGTCTGTTTAGTCTAAATCCCTTTTCTTGTAACGTAACTGGAATCTGTTGTTTTGGGCCCTACTTTCTGGAGCAAAAGGAAACAACCTTTTCTCCATCTGTGTCACGGGGTAGGCAAGCTGAGGTCCTCCAGATGTTTGGTCTCCCAACTCCCACCATGTCTCACCATTGACTATTCTGGCTAGGGCTGATGGGGGTCGTAGGCCAAAGCCTCTGGAGGTCCACAAGTTGCCCACCCCCGGAGGAGAGGCAGGATACAAATGTAACCAGTATATTTATATTCTGTTGCCTCTTAACAATCTATTTTCCCGGGTAAGCATACTCGGGTCTTACAACCAGTGTGTAAGCCAGTCTTACAAGTCTTGGGTCTTACAAGCCAGCGTGGCGTAGTGGTGAGAGTGTTGGACTGGGACTCAGGAGATCCGGGTTCTAGTCCCCGCTCAGCCATGAAACTCACTGGGTGACTTTGGGCCAGTCACTGAAGTCTCTCAGCCTAACCTACCTCGCAGGGTTGTGGTGAGGATAAAATGGAGAGGAGGAGGAGGAGGATTATGTAAGCCGCCTTGGGTTCCTTGCAGGAAAAAAGGCGGGGTATAAATGTAATTAATAAATAAATAAATTCTTTAAAAGACTTGCTCTTTAGGCCCTTCAACATCTTTGTCTCTGGACACTTGCTTCTCCTTTTTCTCCTTTCATCCATTTCCCCTTTTCCCTACTTCATCTTCTCCCCCTCCTTCTCTTCTGCCGCCTTTTCTCCATTCCTCCTATTCTCTACCTTTCTCCCTTTCATTCTTTCTCCTTAAGAACATAAAAAGCACCCTGCTGGATCAGGCCAAGAGGGTCCATCCAGTCCAGCATTCTGTTCACACAGTGAACCAACCACAGCGGCCAACCAGCTGCCCAGGGGAAACCCACCAGCAGGACAGGAGTGCAACCGCACCCTCCCGCCCATGTTCCCCAGCAACCGGTGTACACAGGCACACTGCCTCTGATCCTGGAGGTGGCATAGAGCCATGAGGACTAGTAGCCATGGATAGCCTCCTCCTCCATGAATTTGTCCAATCCTCTTTTAAAGCCCTCCAAATTGGTGGCCATCACTGCCTCTTGCAGGAGTGAATTCCATAGTTTTAACTCTGCGCCTTTCATCTGTCTTGAATCTCGGCTTCATGGGATGACCCCTTTTGGGTTCTAGTACTATGAGAGAGGGAGAAAAATGTCTCCTTGTCCACTTTCTCCACACCAGGCATAATTTTGTACACCTCTATACATGTCTCCCCTCACTCGCCTTTCCTCTAAACAAGACACTCCAACCTTTCATCCCCGTTTACCTCCCCCCCCCCGTTCCTACTCTTCCTTCTCTTCCCTCCTTTCTTCCTTCCCCTCTTTCTGTATTCATTCCCCCCCCCCCTTCCTGCCTTCCCTTGGACATATTTCTCTCCTCTGCTTTACACTCCTCTCCTACGAAAGTTGAACCTCCATGCACAGTCGCAGTATACCTCTGAACGCCGGATGCTCTAAACAAACGGAGGGAGGCTATATCTGCTTGTGAGCACTCAGGCACCCTTGAGTTGGAAGCAAAATGCTGAAGGAGATGAACCCTGGGTCCAGCCCAGAAGGACTCTCCTGGCGTCCTTTATCCATTCTCTCAGGATGCGCATGCGCACACAGGTGCGCATGGGTTCTGTACACAGCTCTTCACTGAGTTGTGGAATTTCCTGCCGATAAGAATATGTAGCCTTTGCAAGGTGATTTTAGAACGTCAAATGCATTTCACATGCAGATCTGGCCTAGTGGTTAGAGCAGGGGTAGGCAACCTGGTGCATTCCAGCTGTTTTTGGACTTCCAACTCCCATAATTTCTGACCATTGGCCATGCTGGCTCGAGCTGTAGTCCAAAAATGTAGAGTGCGTCAGACAGGGTTGCAATGATTTAAATCAGAATGATTTAAATCAGTGATTAAATCATCAGTAAAAATCAATTTTTTGCAAAGAAAATCATGATTTATTTATTTTTTGCAACCCTGTTGTGAAGATAGCCTAGTAACTGATAATATTGGTAATGTAAAAAAAATATATATGAGGAAAGTGTTTTCTGCATAATTTGGTGTTCTTAACTATTAAGTGTAGGCTATTTGTACATGTGGTAGCCTGAAACTTTGAAAATAATTTTACTATATTTGGGGGGGGGGATTGATTAAATAAAAAAAAACACCATTGATTTAAATCAAAAAATCGATTTTTAAATTTCTTTTGCAAAAATAATAATGATGATGATTTTTTGCAACCCTGGTTGTCAGAGCACCTACCCCTGGCTTAGAGTGTCAGATTATGACTGTGGCGACCCATGTTCAAATCCCCACTTGGCCGGGAAGCTCACTGGGTGGCTGTGCTTGCTGGGGATGATGGGACTTGGAGTCCGACAACATCTGGCAGGCCACGCATTCCCCATCCCTGTTTTAGAACATGTGTGTGTGATTTAAAAGAGAGGGGGAAAAAGTACTCCTAGAACCACCTTCGCCAACCTGAGGACGACTCCCATCAGCTCCATCCAGCATGGCCAGTGGTTAGGGATTATGGGAATTGGAGTCCCAAAACATCTGGAGGGCACTAGCCTCGGGGAACGATTCTCACGCCTGCGTAACGTGAAAGTGAAAACAGAGGTGTTTGTTGTGTTTTTAAACCGCTGATTCGGGTTCACGGAAGCCCTTCATGGGATGTAAACTTCCCCTTTCGCATTTGTAAACAGATGTTTGGAAACGCCAGAACGGTAAGACACGGTGCATTTCTCGCACTCCCAGCCTCCAGCTCCTGCGTGTGTTGCTTTACACGATGGGCAAAATAGAGGAAATTGGTTTTTATTCTCTTTTGGCTTGCCTCCCCCCACCCGCCAAAACCCGCAACCCGACAGACTGCCTTTTGGCCTTTGGTCTCCCTCTGCTGCATAATTGTTATATTTTAGAAAGGCTGCGTTCTCAACTGTTGCTTTCTGTCTGTGTGTCCCAACGCTGCCTTCTCCGCTCTGCGCCAGGTCTTGGGCACAGCGATGTTGAGGACACAGCTTCCACCTGTTGCATCATTACTGGCTCAAACAGGGCTGGCGAGGAAACACACTTTCTGTGTCGCCCATCCTGCGGGTATCTTTTTACATGGCATCTGGTGTGGTGTGTGTGTGTGTTGCATCCATGGCAGCGGGACGTAGATCTCGATCCCTTTAACTTGGGACGCTCAACTTTTAAAAACATAGCACGTGCTTCCACTTGCAATCCTGCCTGTGTGTGTTTACTCAGAAGGAAGTCTTGTGGCGTTCAGCGGGGCTCACTCCCCCGGCAAGTGTGCAGATGTAGATACCACAGGAAGTGTCCATCTTTATGTGTTGTGGTTTTAAAAAAATGAGTGCGCTTTCCCGGCGGTTCCAAAAATGCGAGCATCCTCCAGGCCAGGAGGAAGAGGAGGTGTAAGATTAGAAAAGAAATGGCTGATGGAATTGTAACCGTGCAAATTTCCGTGGCCGGGCTCGCACAGAACGCTAACCCATGTTGAATTCTGGGTTGTTGTGATGTGTGCGGTCTCTGCCACGCTAACAAGCCATGGTTTGTTAACCACGAACAATCCAGAGAGAGAAGCCGTGGTTTGTTGTTGGCTTCTGGACTCTGGGTTGTTTACACCATGGATTGTTGTTATGTGTGAACCCAGAACTGTGGGTTGTTTCTCCAGGCTATAGAGGCCGCGGGAAAGAGCAGTGAAAAACCCCCAGTTGCTCTACGTGCCAGTACTACAGCGCTGCAAAGGTATTTGGGATACAGGAGGGAGCAGGCGAAGGTGAAGGGAAACAAACAACTCGGGGACCGAGAAAACTAACAGTGGTTTGTTCAATCGTCTTTCAGACAATACCTGGGTAGAGCAACAACCCATGGGTTTAAATAAACTATGGGTCACTGTTATGTGAGAACCAGGTCTGTAAGTGTGGTTTTTTAAAAATGCAAGTGTTTTCTCCTCCTGGATTGTGTCCAGTGACACTGGTCATCTTCCATGTATATTGTTGTTCTTTATTTTATACAGTGTGATCTGTGTGCACGGTGCTTTATAAAGTATGGGAGGAGAGAGTTCTCTGCCCCGAGGGGCTTGCAGTTTATTGATCAACCTGAGGGAAACAGCCTGGGGAAGGAGGGACGTAGAGAGCAGGCAGCCAACAGGGGCAGAATATGGAATTATTTCAGTTGATACTTATTTCGGCTTGGGTACAGCGGGGCCTAACAGGGGTGTGCCCAAAAGTGTTTGTAGTGCAATCCTTGCAAATAAGTCCGATTGAGTTCATTGGACCTCAGACTACATCTCCCATCAGCCCCAGCCACTCCCTCTTAAGCACACTCCCCTGAGGGCAGGCTTCTCCAACCAGCACGCTCCAAACATATTGGCCTACGGCTCCCGTCAGCACCAGCCAGTATGGTTGGGAATTATGGGAGTTGTAGTCCGGCAACTACAACTGAGGAAGGCTGCCCTAGGGCAGGGCTGGGCAGATCTCCAGATGTTTTGGACTTCAGTTCCCAGCGTTCCTGACCGCCAGCCATGCTGGCGGGGGCTTTTGGGAGTTGGAAGTCCAAAACATCTGGAGATCTCCCTCCTGCCCTGCCCTGCCCATGGGCATTCTTCCCCGACATGGCGCCCTGCAGACGTGTCGGGCTAACATCTTCCGCCGTCCTCAAACATACTGGCTGGGGCTGATGGAAGCCGTAGTCCGGTACGTCTGTGGAGGGTGCTGGCTGGATAAGCCTGCCCTAGCGGGAGTGTGCTTAGAAATTCACCAACATGCCATTCTTAGAAGGGTTTTCTTTCAGCACTGTTCACACACACACACACACACACACACACACCAGCTAGCTGCATAATTGCGTATAGCTTTGGTGGTTTCTCTCTGCTGGCCGCCTGCCACAATCCAGAATGAACAAACCTCATTAGCTTTGGGGCATCTAGTTACTCCGTTATGTAACGCAGTCCCTGTAAGTTAGAAACTCACCGGATCGCCCTCTCTCCTTTGCTTCTGTCTTTGGACTGGATGACGGAAGTTCTTCAGTGTGGAGACCATGGCTGTTAACACATGCCCCCCCCCCACAAACAAATCGCCGTCCTGCTGCAGATTCACAGCCAGCCTTGGCAGGAGGGGTGGCCAAGTTTGCCGATGATAGCAAACTACAGTCATGCCTTGGATTGAGAGCATAATTCGTTCCGGAAACGTGCTTGTAATCCAAAACACTCTTATATCAAAACGAAATCCCCCCAAAAAACATTTGTACAGAGATTTTTAATTTAAGCCGTACTACGGTACTTGCATTGCAAGACGTGGCTTGTATATCAAGTCAAATAAATAAATATTTAAAAATTTGCTTGTCTTGCAAAACGCTCTCAAACCAAGTTACTTGCAATCCAAGGCATTACTGTATTTCTGGTGATGAAAACAAACGGGGATTGTGAGGAGCTCCGAAAGCATCTCCCGAAACTGGGGAGAACGGGCATCAGAATGGCAAATGCGGTTCAACGTAAGCAAGTGTGAAGTGATGCACGTTTGGGGCGAAAAATCCCAGCTTCAAGTATAAGCTGATGGGATCTGAGCCAGCGGTGACTGACCAAGAGAGAGATCTCGGGGGTTGCGGTGGACAGCTCGACGAAAGTGCCCGACCCAGTGTGCGGCTGCTGTGAAAAAGGCAAACTCCATGTTAGGCATAATTTGGAAAGGAATCGGAAATAAAACTGCCAGTATCCTAGTGCCCTTTTACAAATCTATGGTGCGACTGCACTTAGAATACTGTGTACAGTTCTGGTCGTTGCACCTAATAAAAGGATATTGCAGAGTTGGAAAAAGTGCAGAACAGGGCAACTAAAATGATCAAGGGGCTGGAGCCAGCTCCCCTACAGGATCGTTTAGCTTAGAAAAAAGGCAAGTGAGGGGAGACATGATAGAGGTGTACAAAGCTTGTTTCCAGGCCCAATTCATTGTGCTGTATTCGCCTTTTAAAGCAAGGGCGCAAGACCTCTGGTTTGGGGGCCAAATCCAGACAGGGCCCCCCACCGTTACCAATCCACAACCAGGGGATTTCCCCACCACCGGTCCCGCCCCCTTCCTCCCAACCACTGGTGTTTCCCCATATTTTGTGCAGTTTCCCCCCCATTCCAAAGGCTGAATGCCTCTAACAAAGGGCATTTGTAAATGCGGCAGAGCCTCAAGCAAAATTGGGGGTGGAATTGTGGCTATCTCCAGGGATGTTGAAGAGTCTTGGATCTCGAGTCGAGTCACGGCTTGGACCGAGCCGAGTCCGTAGTCCTTGTCCAAAATGGGACTCACGAGTCACGAGTCATGAGTCCCTCCCACAACTGACTCAGTTTTAAAGTCCCTATTAAAATCAATGGGGTTTCCCCCCAACAAAATAAGGCTACTTCAGATGTGTGACTTAAATAAATTCTAGGCACAAGTGTGCCTTTTTATTTCAAAACTCTGCAACTGATTTGGCAAGAACAGACTAGGCAGACAAACCCAAATAACCAGGCAGGCAGAGGAGGCAGGGAACCCCAAAGCAGGCAGGCAGAGGCCTTTGTCTTGGACAATTCAAACTGTGGAACTGGTTAGAAGAGACCAGGCAGGCAGAGGAGGCTGGGAACCCCAAACAGACAGGCAGAGGCAGCCAAACCCAAAATGTCTGACCCTAACCCTAACCCCCCCACAACAACACATCAAAATAAATCTCAACACATCGTTGGGGCTGCGCTCCTGGTAGCTGTCCATAGTGGCCGAGCAGCGGCGCTCCTCGCTTCCATGCACTCTTCACCGGTGATCGCGCTCCTTCTGGCACAGCCAGAAGACTCGTCAACAGCCCAGGGATGTTGACAAGTCCTTGGTCTCGAGTCCCGAGTCGAGTCTCGAGTCCCATTAAAAATATTGGGACTCGAGTCTGAGTCGAGTCAGAGGGGGGACTCAGTCCGACTCACAAGTCGAGTCCTCGAGTCCGAGTCCCCATTCCTGTATTTCAGCCCTGTCTCTTTTGCCTTTGGGCCCCCACCTGCAAGTGGATCGCTGGAGGGCCACCTTTGGCCCGCAGGTCTGAAGTTCGACAGGCGACAGTGAACCCCCTGAGCCGGTTATGCATTTCTTTCACCCAAAACAAATCGCTTTCTTCTTACGTTTCTGGCCACCCGGTCTCACGGAGCCGATCAGGGTGCTCAAGATGCCGGCAGCCCACAAGGCGGCACGAAAACGGCAGGGTTTTTGCATGTTTAGCAGGCCAGAAAGAGGAAGGCTCGAAGGTTAAACGCCAGGCCTTGCTTGGCACAGCTTAAACATTAATCGGCCCTAGTGGTCAATGCGTTTGTTTTATCTTTTTATTTCTCGTTTCGTGGAATGTGTTAAAAGGTATCCAGCACTTCAGGTGCCCGAGTACAACACGCATCCTATCTTTTAGCAGTGTTAAAAGAACAACGCAGTAGTTCTTTGCTGGCTGGAAGTTTTCATTAAGAACATGCCCTTTGCAGGATCAGGCCATCCTGTGGTCTTGTTTCTGACTGCCACCGCAGATGCCTCCGGGAAGTCCATGCGGCAAACCGAGGCAAATGGCCCTTCCTTTTTTTTCTCTCTCCAGCAATGGCTATGCAGAGATATACTGCTTCTGAACGTGGAGGTTCTGCTGAGTGATCATGGCTAATAGCCTTGAATCCTCTGTGATTTTGTTTAAAACCCCGTTGTTGTTGTTGTTTTGGTTTTTTGCTCCTTTTGGCCGTGAGCTCTGTAAGGTCTGTGCTGTGATGAAGAAGCAGGGATGTTGAAGAGTCCTTGGTCTCGAGTCACGAGTTGAGTCACGAGTCTTTGGACCTGAGTCTCAAGTCCGAGTCCAAGTCCTTGGTCCAAAATGGTGACTCCCGAGTCACTCCCAAAGCTGACTCCACGAGTCCCTATTAAAATCAGTGGGGGTTTTCCCCAACAAAATAAGGCTACTTCAGATGTGTGGCTTAAATAAATTCTAGGCACAAGTGTGCCTTTTTATTTCAAAACTCTGCCACATTAAAAATATTGGGACTCGAGTGCGACTCGAGTCAGAGGGGGGACTCAGTCCGACTCACGAGTCGAGTACTCGAGTCCGAGTCCCCATCCCTGTGAAGAAGTACTCCTCTTTTGTCCGTCCTGAGTTCACGGCCCATCAGTTTGATTGGGTTACCCTATTATGGTCAGGTTTGTTTTTTTTAAAGCTTATTTATGTGGGCCCACATAATTGTACCGTTTTTATCGCAGCTGTGTGGATTTTAACAGCTCACCTGGTCGCCTATGGTGACTGAGGATTCTCTGCAGGCGAGTGAGAGGACGGGTGGCTTGCTGTGTCCCTCCTCTGAGAGCCCATTTGGCGTCTCTGCTGTCTGCACAGGCAGGGAACCCCCTTTCATCATGATTAGCCTGGAGATGCAGAGGAAGGATGGATCTTTCATCCCCCCTCCACTTGATAGGAAGCTGGGGGTATTTTACTGGCTTGTCAAGAGTGGGCAAATTGCATCAAAATACATGGCTGGGTTCAGATAACACGACAACCCACACTCAAGGGTTGAGTGTGGGTTGTCATTGAACTGTGCATTGTTGTTGAAAGAACCCAGCCGTGCTAACAAACCCACGGTTTGTTCACCACAAATAACCCACTGTTCACAACCCAACAACAAACCATGTGTTCTCTTCATGGGTTGTTCGTGGCTAATAAACCATGGTTTGTTAGCGTGATGGGTTCAGGCAGCACAACAGCCCACGGTTCAGCGCAACAACCCACGGTTCAACTCACGGTTCAACTCAGCCCTTGAGTGTGGGTTATTGCGTTGTCTGAACCCGGCCAATAAGTCCACCTGCAGTGTGCTAACTCCAAGGAAGTGTGGGCTGAGCCAACGCTGAAGCCCAATATTGTGTCTACTGTAAAGCATTTCCCAGAATCCTTTGCAATGTGTTAGCAGTTCCATGGCGGATGAATAGATGGGAGTAGCTTGTTAGTAGGCCACCGTGGGCATGGAGAAGCAAGTCACGTCCCCTTCCCATGTTGCAGGAAATGTCTCTGGGGCTGGGGGCGGATGGGTTTGATACAGAGGTGTAAAATAAAAGATGAGCTAGGGGTTCCACCTTCTCTTGTGCTCCTGTCTCCATCCTAGCCGTATTTATTTGCTTGTTTCTCAGGCCACCCCAAAGGCTTCCAGTGAAGCTTATAAAAGATTAACAGTAAGGCCGTCCCTTCCCTCAGGCATACAGTCTAAAAGACACAACACTAAAGGAAAAGGGATCAGGAGGGAGGAGGGGGAAAAAAGGAAGCAGCAACACCTCAGGCACCAGTTCTTCGTTTCCAAGTTCTTATGGGTATTTCTTCTGGCGAAACAAGTCTCCCTGCAGGTGTTCCTTCTCTGACTGAAGTATGGGGCTAGGTTGGTCTCGCCCTTGCCGTGATGTTCGTCTCGGGAGGCAGGGGGTGCAGCCTCCCAGTGCCCCTCGGTTCTCTGGCCGGTGGATGAGGCCAGAGTCTGCAGTCCCGGGGGAATGCCCGTCCCTTGTGTTCCTGTCTCTCCTAGCCTTGCTCGTGCCTGCCTGCTTGGAGATATTTTTTTAATTTTTTAATTTATTTTTATTATTATTATTATGTTTATGTTTATGTTTATGTCCTGCCTTTTCCCCTCTTGCAAGGAACCCGCAGCGGCTTAAACACTACGCCAGTGTGGCGTAGTGGTTAGAGTGTTGGACTGGGACTTGGGAGATCCGGGTTCTAGTCCCCGCTCAGCCATGAAACTCACTGGGTGACTTTGGGCCAGTCACTGACTCAGAGCCTAACCTACCTCACAGGGTTGTTGTGAGGATAAAATGGAGAGGAGGAGGAGGAGGATTATGTAAGCCGCCTTGGGTTCCTTGCATGGTCCTCCTGCTCTCCCATTTTCATCCATTTGAAGGCTTAAAAAAAAAAAAAAAAAAAAAAAAACGGGGTGGGAGGGAGAAAAATTCAGGGGAAAAAACCATGTCCTCCCCAAATTTTCTGAAGATCCCTGGGGAAAAAAATGGTTTCTTTGTTTGTTTCCCCCCCCCCCGCTTCCTCCCCATTCTGCCCCCAGCCTTCATATCTCTGTGCTTGTACTACTCTGTCTTTTTCCTAAGCCAGTAAAAACAACAAAAAACAACTTTGTTTTGTGACTACAGGTGGAAGGCCTGGTAGATAAAAACAGAAGCTGGCTTGCAATGCTAACACCCCACCCCCCAAGCACAGTCTTTATCTAACACACACACCCCCACTCCACTCCCCTTTGCTTATTTTAGGTCCTCTTTGATTCCTTATGGCAGATGCTGAGATCTGGAGCGGCTCTCTGGCAAATGCTGCAAAACGTTCCTTTTTGGGCACAGCGTGTCACTCTGCAGTGACTCTCCCTGGGGGGGATGCAGCAAAGAAACCTAACCCCGGAGCTGCCCCCCCAAAAAACCCTGCCCTCCCCAGGGGGGGGCATGTACAGAAAAGCGGCCAAGGCAGAAACGAACCCGCAGGATGATTTATCTTGCCGAGCCGGTTTGCACCGGCCGTGCCAGTGCCCCCCCCCCCGCCGCGAGCGGCGACTGATTTGTTGAAATCCACGCGGACATCTGGGAAGCCGTTAAATGCTGACCGCGCTGCTCTAATGCTGCGGCGCATGTGTGCACGACGGTGGGGGGGGGACGGGACACGAGGATGACCGCTTGCGCATTCTGGAAAGCTCTTCCGTTTCTAAAGGTCGCCCGCTCCTGGGGCGATGATGTGGTGAAGGGTTCATAGAATCATAGAATACGTAGAGTTGGAAGGGGCCTCTAAGGCCATCGACTCCAATCCTCCGCTCGATGCAGGAATTCAAGTCAAAGCATCCCCGACAGATGGCCGTCCCGCTGCACCTTGAACGCCTCCAGTGTGGGAGAGCCCACTTGGTTCCATTGTCGTATTGCTCTAACCGTCCGGAAGATTTTCCTGATGTTCAGCCGGAGTCTGGCTTCCTTTAACTTGAGCCCATTATTCCGTATCCTGCACTCTGGGGTGGTCGAGAAGAGATCCTGGGCCCCCCTCTGTTGGACAACGTTTCAAGTCCTTGAAGAGCGCTCTCATATCTCGGTCTCCTCTTCTGAAGGCTACACATGCCCAGTTCTTTCAGTCTCTCCTCGTAGGGCCTTGTTTCCAGTCCCTTTATCATCCTTGTTGCCCTCCTCTGAACCCTCTCCAGTTTGTCTGCATCCTTCTTAAACTGCGGTGCCCAGAACTGGACGCGGTACTGAAGATGAGGCCTAACCAGTGCCGAGTAGTGGGGAACTAGTGCTTCACGCGATTTGGTTGCGAGTTGCGGTCTTGGTCTCGCCCGACGGCGCCCTTTGGATGCTCCTCGGGTGAGCCACTGTCCACCCTGCCTGAAATATAGAGATGACACTGGCCTACCTTGCAGGGAGGCTTGTAAGGGTGACTGAGATAAGGTCCATGAAGAACGGCTGCCGTCCGATTAAAGAGATGTTAGTTGACCAATCAGATGAGTTTTCATTGATTGACTAAGGGCACAATCCTGTGTATGTTTAGACGGGGGGGGGGGGGAAGCCCTACAATTCCCAGCATTCCCCAGCCAGTCATGCTGGCTGGGGAATGCTGGGAGTTGTAGGGCTTCCCCCCCCCCCCCGTCTACGCATGCATAAGATTGCACCTTTAAAAATGCATTCTCGACAGGCAACGCCACTAACCATGTGCGCCACTAAATGTTTGGGTCCGCTACATGTTCTACAATATGCAGATATGATCCATTATTTCCCCACAGTAGCATGGCCTTTTTTTCCCCCACCAGGCACATCATTATTGAAGTCCTGCTTAGGGATTTTTATTATACGTAGCCGTAAAGAAATACTGCAGATACATAAATCGCAGCGGTTGATGTGGCTGGGAGTTGTAGGACTTCTTTCTGTCTGAACACGCGTAGGATTGCACCTTAACTCTGCATAAACTTCGCACAGGACTAAAATAATCATTTCTTTCGGGGTGTGTGGAAAGCAGTATAGGTCTGGTGGATGCATATTGCTATAGCAGCATATACCATTTTTGCAGATTAAAATATTTTTTTCATTTTTTTGTTTTTGTTTTTAAAGCTTGCCAGGTGGAGATTCCATTTTGAGTTCATTAAAAACTCTTTTCAATCTAGCCCTCGCCAGGGGTGGGCAACTTGCAGCTGTCCAGATGTTTCGGCCAACATCTCCCGTCTGCCCTAGCCAGCATAGCCAATGGTGAAGGATCAGGGGCGCTGCTAGATACCAAAAAGATCCGGGGCTCAGGCCCATAAGGGGGCGGGGGGGAAAGCAAAATATGCATACGCTGATTTACATATGCTCTAGAGCAGGGCCCTCCAACCTTGGGTCCCCAGATGTTGCTGGATTACAGCTCCCAGAATCCCTTGCCATTAGCCACGCTGGCTGGGTATGCTGGGAGCTGTAGGCTAGCAACATCTGGGGACCCAAGGTTGGAGAGCCCTGGCTCTAAAGTCTCTCTCTGTGTGTCTTGAAAGGGACCCTATCTCCTAAGGACATCCTATTTGTAAAACTGGACGAATGGACATGGGAGAGGAGGGTGCTTGATTCCAGAAAACCTCAGGCAGAAAGATTCAAGGGGGGGGCAGCAAGAGGTGAAGCACATGTGGGCATAAAGGCCTGTGGCTCACGTTGGCTCAGCTTGTCTGAGTGTGGAAAGCTAAGCAGGGTCAGGCCTGGTTATTACTTGGATGGGAGACTCCCCCTCCTCTAGTTTCCTGCATTGAGCAGGGGGTGGGACTCGATGGCCTCGTAGGCTCCTTCCAACTCTATGTAATCTATGAAATCTATGAAGCCGGCGAATCCAGGGGGATCCGATGCAACAGAGATCCTCAGGGCCCCTGTCCCTTTATTTCAACAAGTGCCCCTGGACAGCAGGGTGGTGGGGCAGAGGGCCTCCCAGGGATTCGGGGCTCCAAATGAAAGATTTGGGGCTCTAGCCCTGGTGGGCCACCCCCTAACACTGCCTCTGTGAGGCCAAAACATCTCGAGGGCCACAAGTTTCCCACCTCTGCCCAGGATGGAAGCTCCGCTGCCCCTCCTAATACATGTGGAGCATGGACCTTTTGAAGTTCGCAAATGCTTCATCACGTTTTTGGCCCAGTACGGTCTGCTCCCGACTGGAAGCCGCTCTCCGAAGTCTTGGGGCCAAATTTCTTCAAGCCCTGCTAGGTTCTGTCCCGGGAGATGCCCGGGATTGAACCCAAGTCCTTTTGCATGCAAGGGACGTGCTCTTCCCTTGAGCTGTGGGACCATCCCTTTAATGACGCTCATATACATATAAACCAGGGCACGAGGAGCGTGGGAGCGAGGAGCGTGGGAGCAGTCTCGGAAGGGAAGGTTGAAAGGAGTTCAAAGCCCGGCAGAGGGGAAGACAGGCGGAGATCCGAGGCCGCTGGCCAAGTCTTGGAGAGAACCTGGAGCGTTGGCAAAAAACGGAGCGGGCGTCACTCATGGGGGGCGTGTGGGTGGGTGTGTGAGGGCTCAGTGCAGTGAAAACATTTGTCACGCTCACAGCAGATGCCGGAACGCACAGGCCCGCCTGGTAACCTTGTGCCTTATTTTTAGAAGGAGGGACTGTAGAAGGGCCACGCAGTTTGTTCACAGAAGTGTTTTGCTTTTTGTTTTCGCTTGAAGTGTCGTGTATGGACGAGTCAACAACACCTGATTAGGCTTTCTGGAGAAGTGACACCTTTGTATCCCACAAATAGGAGCCGACCAGAGCTGCCACCACGGCAAAAGGACAATCGCTCTTCTGCAAGCCGGCCGCTTGTCCGGTTTTCTCTCTCAGCTCCTTCCTTCCTTCCCTCTTTGCTCAGCTTTCCCCGTATAATTTTCACATGACCCCCGGTGGCCTCCTCTGGCCGCACACTTAGCTGCTAAGAAGTTCTATAAAAAGCCGGCGGAGGAAGAGCTTAACCGCGGAAGCGTCTCTGTGCCTTTAAAAAAAGAACAATAATATGTGTAACTGGGACAATGACGGAGTCCCAGGGCCGGAGCTGATTTTACGGATGGCGCTTACGTAACTTGCCATCTTGGGGATGCTCTTGCGGAGCGGTTCTCAACCTTTTTTTTGCCCCGTGCACCCTCTTCACCAGATGTCAGAATGTCTATTCCCCCCCCCCGCTTTCCAAGATTGTCTGACTTAATCCGTGGCCATACAATGAGACGTGATGTCCTGCAGATTACGTACAGTCGGTAGAATTGTACAGTCATGCCTTGGATTGAGAGCATAATTCGTTCCGGAAATGGTGCTTGTCATCCAAAACACTCTCATATCAAAACGAAATCCCCCCCCCCAAAAAAAATGTGTACAGAGATTTTTAATTTCAGCCGTACTACAGTACTTGTATTGCAAGACGTCGCTTGTATATCAAGTTAAAAAAAAAATTAAATAAATATTTAGAAATTTGCTTGTCTTGCAAAACGCTCTCAAACCAAGTTACTTGCAATCCGAGGTATTACTGTATATTTGTAGAAAGATCAGTATTCCAACAGTTTGAGTCTGTGGTCCCAATTCCCCCCCCCCCTGAAGCCCTAAAATGAGAACCCCTGCTCTTGTGCCTGCCCGTGGGTTGGGGAAGTTGTCATGTGAGACGGCGGGACATGTAGCCCAGTGGTGGAGCACATCTTTGGAATAAAGGCGGCCCCGGGTTCGATTCCCAGGTAGGGCTGGGAAAGATGCCTCGCCTGAAACCCTTCAAGAATCGGTACCGGTCCGTGTCGACAGCAGTGGGCTGGATGGACCAAGGGTCTGACTCCGTATAAGGCAGCTTCTGATGTTCCTATACCTTAAGGCAGCGCAGGGGAACCTCCAATCTGGCCTGCCGGAAGTTCTCCGGTCCAGCCTGTGAAGCCTTCCTGGATCCAAGCCTGGCCGTCCCCGAGGTTAATCTCCAATCCCAGGTCGGAGCTGACAGCGGGGAGATAACGGGCGGGGGCTTGCCGGCGTTGAAATTGGACAGGGAGACATTTTTTCTCCCTCTCTCATCAGACTAGAACCCCGACGGGGTCACATCCTACGAAGCTGATGGGTGGGAGATTCAGGACAGATACAAGGAAGTCCTTCTTCACACAGCGCAGAGTTAAACTATGGAACTCACTTCCGCAAGATGTCGTGATGGCCACCCGATTTGGACAGCTTTGAAAGGGGACTGGACCAATTCATGGAGGGGAAAGCTATCCATGGCTACTAGTCCTCATGGCTATATTCTGCCTCCAGGATCAGAGGCAGTGTGCCTATGTACTCCAGTTGCCGGGGAACATGGGCGGGAGGGTGCTGTTGCGCTCCTGTCCTGCTTGTGGGCTTCCCGTGGGCAGCTGGTCGGCCACTGTGTGAACAGGATGCTGGACTAGATGGACCCTTGGTCTGATCCAACATGGCTGTTCTTACGTTCCTCTCCGCTTCTGCTTGCAGATCCCTGTTTGCGCGGGAATGTGGGCATCAGAATTGAACCTGTTGGCCTCCTGACTGTCAGAGCAATAAGACAATGGAACCAGCTACCTAGGGAGGTGGTGGGCTCTCCCACTCTGGAGGCATTCAAGGTGCGGCTGGACAGGCCATCTGTCAGGGATGCTTTGACCTGGATTCCTGCACTGGGCAGGGGGTTGGACTCGATGGCCTTGTATGATTCTATGATTCCCCTGCCTTGTTTCTCCACCAGCCCCTGAATTAGTCGCTTTGACTCTTCCCCTGTGCCCCTGAAAGACGTATCTTCCACCTTCGAATATTGTAACGCAGTGGCGCAGATCCTCAAGCCCGCTGGCCAGATTCGGCCCACTGGGGGCTCCCCATGTGGCCCTGCCAGAGTTACCTAGAAGGTCACGTCCCCTTTTCTCCAACCACCAGTCCTTTGGCGGTTTTGCGGCTTTTGCCCTGTTTTCTCCTCCCTTTCCTAAAAGCTTGAAATGCCTAAAAGCGTTAAGCTTAAAATAGGCTGATGGTTTTTTGGTATCTCAGCACCCCCTGCTTTGCCTTTAGCACCGCCCTGTTTGGCCCCGCCCACAAGTGGAATTTCCCCTTCCCCCCCCCAGCCTGAAATGTCACACGTCAACTGGGTCCCGTCCCAGTTCTCCTGGGCGGCCCAAGAAACGGCCGGCTGCTTTTGAGTCGTCGTTCCGCGAGGTTTCGGCACCGTGTCTGCACATCGCGGCGGTTCGCGGTCAGTATTGGGAGAGAAACATAGTCGCGGAGGCATTTTTAAATCCGAAGAGTCCTGGAACAAATCGGTTTTGGCTGCAAAGGCCTCTCCGCCCCACACCCTGGTCCCCGCTCGCTTCTGTGGGCACGTGAACAACGCAGGGTCTGTGTACACGGCCAGGGCGGGAGGAGAAAAATGCAACCCCAAGTGCATGTCCGCTGCGACCGTATTTGCAGAGCTTAAAAGCCAATGTCAAACGCCGGCTCTGTACACAGCGCAGAGTGACGGGCAGATAACAGCTGGTCTCCCAAGGCTCTGCCCTGCCTCCCTTCCAGACGCAGCAGGGCCTGATCCGTCGGCCGTCAATTGGCGGTGCTTTTTGCCTTCTGGCCGAGGCAAAAATCAGATGGATTAAAAATGGCCTGGACGGCGGAAGCTTCTTCCACTAATAATCCTCCTGTTCCTAATGAATAATGTCTTTCTCTCCGTCCTCTCGCTGGGAAGGCATTTCTGAGGGGTGGGGTGGGGGGTTGACAGATTAAAAGGTGACGCTTCCTTCTGGGAGTGGGCTTCGAGTAGGTCCACGCCACGGTCCCAAGGGTGTTTCCAAATGGATCTCTCATTTGTGCAATTGGCATGCCTTGTTCCCAGAATTTTATGAGGGGGTCCAGATCGCATCCTTGCTGTTGCCTTTGTTTAAGCTTTTAAGGTTTTGAAGGTTGGACACTACAGTGACTCGTGTGTGTGTGTGTGTGTGTGTGTGTGTGTGAAGGCCGAGCAACTCTTGTTTGAAAAGCTCGAGAAACAACGGCTTAGTATGTGTTTCTACGGATTTGCAAACTTTCTGCCTTCAAAAGATCTCTCCCCCCCCTTAGCATGCTTGCCCCTCGAATTTGCAGTCACTTCTTTGCGTTATAGAGGATTCTGGGACACACTGACTGGGGTTCACATGACACGATAAGGCACGGTGGCTTATAAGCCATGTTGGTTTCAGAGTGGCTTGTCGTGTTGTCTGAACCCAGTAGCGTGGTTTGTTCACCACGCACAGGCCACTCTGGCTGGGTTCAGCAGACAACACAAGCCACTCTGGAAACAAACGTGGCTTATCGTGTCGTGTGAACCCGGTCAGTGTCATGCACGTTCTTTCATTCGTATAAACCTGCCTTTCCCAAACTCGGGACTCCAGGGCCAGGCGTTGTGTCATCATCAGACAGACAGCATGGCTAGTGGTCAGGGATGATGGGAGTTGTAGTCGGCCACTGGGGGAGCAGAACGCTGGACTAATGAGGCCTTTGCTCTGGTCCAGCAGGGCCCTTATTTATTTATTTATTTATTTATTTTATTTACAGTATTTGTATACTGCTCTGTATCTAAGCAGATTTCGGACCAGCAAACAATAAAAAGATAAACGTGACTGGTCAGCAAGGATGGCTTCCCAGAACAAGGATGTTTTCAGCAGGTTCCGAAAGCAACACAGTGTCGGAGCCTGCCTGATCTCCAGAGGCAGGGAGTTTCAAAGAAAAGGGGCCACCACACTGAAGGCTCTTCTCCGGGTGGACTCCAGTCGGGCCATAGGTCCATGTGGAACCACCAAGAGAATGTCCTCCAATGATCTCAGTGATCAGGCAGGTTGGTAAGGGAGAAGGCATTCTCTCAGGTAGCCAGGTCCCAAGTTGTTTTGGGCTTTGTACACTAGCATTGTAAATGTACTTGAAGCTTTCTTTATTAAGCATTGGTTTAGGAAATTAAAGAGCTGGCATGTCTTTGATGTGGGTAGCAAATCCACCTCCCTCCCTGTCAAACCAGTCTGAATTGCTGTCCTAGATCGATGGTATCCCGAGGCCTGTGCCAGGAGACGAGGCATCACTCACTACTTGGGTTCGGACAACACAATAACCCACACTCAAGGGTTGAGTATGGTTTGTTATTGAAACGTGGGCCAGAACCTTACATCTCACCCGGTAGCGATTAGTTAGCCAGTGCAGTTCCTTCAGCAAAGGAGTTGCATGCTGAAATGGGGCAGCTCCGGCTTCCGGGGCAGCCTCAAGGGCAGCCCCACATAGAGCACACTGCAGTAATCCAGTCTTGAGGCTACTAGCGCCTGCATCACTGTGGCCAAGCTATCCCTGTCTTTTTGGACTAGCAAACCAATCGAAGATGGTAAAAGACACTCTGAACTGCCGCAGTCACTTGGGACTCCAGCGACAATGATGGACCTAGGAGTACCCCCCAGACTACGCACCTGATCTTTCAAAGGGAGTGCGACCCCATCCAGAACTGGCAATGAGCCTATGTCCCGGACTCGAGAACCACTCACCCACAGGGCTTCCCTCTTAGGTCCTTGGGCAGCCTTCCGGGTTATCGCTTCTGGGCCTCATTCTTTTGGTCCTGGGCTTCATTTGGCAGTGAACCGACCTGTTATTCCAAAGTTTTTAACTGGCGTGTCAAAACAGGTTTACCATTAACGAATAGTGTGTCGTTAATTTGGGTTTCAGTCCCCTTCCTTTTTTCTGACCTTCTTGTACGTTGGGTTTTCTCAGGTGCGGCGGGACGGTCGGCGCCATCTTCACGTGCCCGTTGGAAGTCATCAAGACGAGGCTGCAGTCTTCGAAATTGGCCTTCCGGGCCGTCTACTACCCGCAAGTCCAGCTGGGGACCATCAGTGGCGAAGGAATGGTCCGGCCGGCATCCGTATCTCCGGGCCTCATTCGGGTTCTTAAGTGAGTATGACAACTTGACTCTAGCTTCGCTTGGTCGGTAGCTGCCATTTTGGACTGTAATATTCAGACTTTCTACTCCTGGGGTCTCTGATGTGTCCACCAACGCCTCTCTTGGCACCTACCAGGTTCCCTGCCCCTCCTGTTTTTTGTTTTTTTACTTTATTAAGGTTTCTATTATTATTGTTGTTGTTGTTAGTTGGGAGACTGGCCTGTTGCAAAGTGAAGTGCTGCCTTCCCGCACCCGTCTTTATTTTGGTTCTAAACAGTGGCTCTGTGTTTTGGAGCTTAGCCCTTACCTCTCGTGCTTCGGTCCTTGGGCAAGTTACTGTTTCTTTTAGGCTCACCAGTTTGCCTTCTGGAAAAGGGGGTGTTTTGTGACACGCCGCAGCAGCCATTTTCTTCACAGGCAAGCCCCGGCCCCCATGGCAGCCATTTTGTGAGAATGCCCACAACAACTTCAGATTTCCAAATGTGCCCGCCAACCCAAAAAGGTTGGGGACAATATAAGACCTGCCCAGGCTTTGAGATGAGCAGGAGCCATAGCTCAGTGGTAGGGCACCTGCTTTGCACATGGAAGGTCGTGGGTTCAATCCCCGACAAGTCCATGGAGGGCTGGGAAAAAGACTTCAGTCTAAAATAATAATAATAATAATAATAATAATAATAATAATAATAATAATAATAATAATAATAATAATAGGGAGAAGTGGCTACATGGTACTGTGGCCCCACTAGAACCGTCGAGAGGTTCCCAAGTTAAAGGGCAGCAGTGACTTGGCCCACTTGAACCGGCCCCTTCGAAAATGTAGTTGCTGACTATGACCTTGTTCTACTTGCAGGCGTGGGAAGGAAGCCTGCCAATTTTATTACTAGCCTTCCAAGGGGCAAGTTAGTATCTTGTGTTTCCATGTTGGCTGCAGAAAAGAAAGCCTCCTTCTCTGAGGCCTGCATGGAAATGCAGGATACCTAGCTTCTTGGCAGGCTAGTAAAAGAAGGAAAAAAACCTTCTGATATCAGAGCAGATACAGACCTGAGGGTCGAGTTTCCCTTCCTCCGTCAGCTAGCTCGGTCGCCTGCACGGGATTCCTGATCGCCTATGCCGAGCAGGCAAGTTGTTAAATACGAGGCTGACCTCGTGACTGTGTTTACAGTGTTTTTGAACCGCCCCTCAACTCATGAATGGTCAAGACAGTTTGCAATAAGACCGTTGCAGAAACTGCAAAAATAGCAAAAAAAAAAAGCACAAACGAGGTAGATAAAATAAAGACATTGCAATAACAGGAGAACCCCCGTAAAACCAGATTTCTAAAGGCCAGTTGAGAGCCAGTGTGGCATGGTGGTGAGAGCGTTGGACCGGGACTCTGGAGACCTGGGTTTTAGCTCCCAATCAGCCACAAAGCTCACTGGGTGACTTTGGGCCAGTCACTGACTCTCAGCCCGACCTCCCTCACAGGGTTGTTGTGAGGATAAAACGGAGAGTTGCCGGAGGATTATGTAAGCCACCTTGGGGTCCATGCAAGGAAAAAAAAAAAGGCTTGTTTGCTTGGTAGGCAGAGAGCCGGGAAGCAAGTAGGCCGCGGCATCTCCTGCTCCTCCTCCTCACCACCGCCGTTGACTGGGCCAGAGTGAGAGGCAGGTGAATGACCAGGTTGCAGTGGAGAAGAGGAGGAGCAATTCTTGTCTGTGGGCCCCTGCTGGGTCTGGGCCCTTGGCCGGTGCCCGACCGTGCCTACCTTTGACGCCAGCGCTACTGGTTAACGGAACTTTTCAGCGGGGTCGACTCGTATCCCTGTGCTCTCGCTTCCCATTTGCAGGTGCACTTCCGACAGGACCGCCGAGATCCTCCGCTTAACCTCCTCTCTCTCTCTCCCCTGCTCCCGCTTTTTCTTTTCTTCCAGGTCCATTTTGGAAAAGGAGGGTCCAAGGTCGCTTTTTCGTGGGCTGGGGCCAAACCTGGTTGGAGTTGCACCATCAAGGTATAAAACTTGGGGGGGGGGGGGGAAGCACATCTTAATTTTTCAAAACTTGACAGCTGGCCATTTAAATTCCCCACAATGCCTCAGGGCAGTGGTACGGGGGGGGGCACTATGAGGAAACGGCTGCTCTCCGCTGCCACCCCCCCCCCCCCCAGAGAAAGCTGTGGTCCTGGACCCAGGCTGGTAGGCTTTACTTAAACTTTAGGGAGCTGCCTGACAGTGTTCAATATTAAAAACACTCCTGTGAAAGATTTCAGTTGCTTGGTATAGATTTGTTTCCCTGCTCCACCTGTAGGGCTTTGGGTGCGGTACAATTTGGAACCGTATATGGCAAACCACATGAGCGGCACAGCACAAGAAATCATGCTAAAACCGCTGTATTTACCCCAGGGGTAGAAGGGAACATAAGAACATCAGAAGAGCCACGCTGGATCAGACCAAGGGCCGATCTAGTCTGGCCTTCTGTTCACACAGCTGCCCACGGGAAACCCACAAGCAGGACATGAGGGCAACCGCACCCTCCCGCCCATGTTCCCCAGCAACTGCGGTGCATAGGCACACTGCCTCTGATCCTGGAGGTAGCGTAGAGCCATGAGGACTAGCAGCCATGGATCGCCTCCTCCTCCTCTGTAAATTTGCCCAATCCCCACTTAAAGCCCACCAAATTGGTGGCACCGCACGTTAGGCCCAAGGGTATAATCAAGAGGAAATAAAACCACTTGAGTGGAAGAATAACACACAGTTTATTGAGCTTAACAATGAAATGTGGGTGCAGATGATCAATAAACAAGCAAAGAAGCGGCTCACACACATTATCCCTGCAGCCACGGCGCTTCCTAATAGGACAGACATCATTCCTGGGGAACTAGATAGGTCTCGTGGGCACTTGCATGCTCCCCGTCCCAAGTGGGAAGCCAACGGGCAACGGCCCTTGCCGTGGATTTGATAACCTTCCTCTCTCCCCCCCCCCCCCGTTGCAGAGGCTGTCAGTAAACCAGAAGCTAACCCCCCCCCCCCACGTCCTGAAAGACTGGGGGCGGGCGGCAAAGCTGCTTCAGTAAAGCAAACAGTTTCATTTCTCACAGCAAGAGCATCCCTGATCTCGGGAATAAAAACTGGGGGAGGCAGCTCCAAGGCAATTATCTCTGGTGCTCTTCCTAACAAGCTGAGGCTATATATATATGCAAGGCCCGGGCATGGCTCCTCGAGAAGCTATCCTGGCTTTTGGACGCTGTGAAAGCTTACTACATTACCATCTATCCCTGGGCATGATCTTTATTAGGACCAACCTCAATTCCACGAAGATGTTCCCCAGAGATCTTCATTGGGCTAGGTAGCACAAGAATCGGGGGGGGGGACGGAGGAACTTTCCCCTTCTCTTTCTCCCCACCGCATCCCTGGCTTTTTGTAACCGCCGGCCTGAGGAAGAGTTCTGGAGAACTTGCAGGCTTGCACATTTTTGTGGCGTTTTTTGGTTGGTCTCGGTAAAGGTACCGCCGGACCGTGGATGGAGACCATCCAATACAACCACATGTGGGCCTTCCAGATGTTTTGGCCGAGAACTCCCATCAGCCTTTGCCCAGCATAGCCAGTGGTGAGAGGTGATGGGAGCTGTAGGCCAAAACATCTGGAAGGCCACCCGTGCCCTAAACCTTTGTGCATTTTGATAGCACAGATCTAGAAAGCGTGGCTTCTCGCCTGTCCCCGAGACTGTAGTTTTTTTTTCATTTTCACACTGTGCGGGAATGGAAGTTGGTATTGGGCACGAAATTTCATATCCTGATAATCTCGGCTCTTCTGTTGTTGTTGTTGTTGTTGTTGTTGTTGTTGTTTTAAAAAAAAGAAGTAAAGTTTCTAGACCTCAAGGTTGCCGAGATCGGCTTGACAGTGTATCTGCAATATCTGGTCGCAATCTCAGCCAGAAGGGGGCGCCAAACAAGATGGCCATTAATCGAGGAAGGGGCTCTTCTAGCAGTCGTTGCTCTTGAAGTGGACTAAATGCTGCACGATGGGGGCAAATTTCGCGACATTTCTCTGTGTCTCACCCCCCAAAAAAGGCTTCCCTAGATGTGGCATTTTCTCTTCCAGTGTAACGCATACACCACCCTGACGGAGCCTTGCAATTTCCCAATTTGCTGGGCAGACTTACACAATCTGGATCCCGTGTGTGGACTAGTTATTTTTAATTGGGAAAGCAACTTCCCCCCCTCTGTGCTAGCTGCAAAGGCAGGCGGTCTGTCTCTTGACCGGACCTGCCTCTCTTTCTGGAATGCTTGTCCTTGGAAGAGAGCAGCAACAATGCCGGAGGGCCCAGCTGAAAGACACCTCTTTGTTTTCCTGAGGCTTTCAGATAAAAATAGCACCCTTGTTCTAAAGCCGGAACGGTTTGCTCCTCCATATTGGTGCTTTTTTGAGCTGGGGGAAGGATATCTCTGCAGAAATCAAACTCATGTGTCTTCTCCTCCTTGGGAGTTTGAGAAATACCCTATCGGTATCCTCTGTATTTAAAAAGGAAGTCGAGATAACGTCAACCCTTTCTGTTTTGTACAAATGAATGCACCAAAGATTTCCACTCGTTTGTCTTGGTGGAATTCCTTTTTTAAAAAAAGATAACCATGCTGGTCCATGGGGGGGCAGGGGGGAATATCAGAAAATTCACACTTGGGCAATACCTTTATTAGGGCCAACCAGAATTTCACAAAAATGTTCCCCAGAGCTCTTCATCGGGCTGGGTGTTATAAGAATCATGGGATGGAGGAACTTTTCTCTTCCCCGCCCCCCAAAATCCCTGGCTTTTTGTAACCCACCGGCCTGATGAAGAGTTTGGGAGGACTTGCAAGCTTGCGCATTTTTGTGGAATTTGGGTTGATCTTGATAAAGGTATTGCCAGACCATGGATGAATGGAATACAGTTAGGCTTTTTGGGGCGGCGGGGGGGGGGGGAGGAATGCTGGCTGGGGAATGCTGGGAGTTGTAGGACTTCTTTCGGTGTCAACATGCCTAGGATTGAGCCCTTATTTATTCTGGCATAAGCTTTCATGGACACTGTTCACTTCATCAGGGTGTGTGTGTGTGTATATATGTGTGTCTGTGCTAGTGCAGAGTGTATAATCCATCTCGTTCGCGAGCTGAAAGAATTATACAGGGATGCAGCCAGTAATAAGCAAAGCTTAAGCACACATACCCCGGTTGAACGATCCTGGAACTTCTCTGGCGGTCTCCCCAAGCCTCTTCGCCGCTCGACTCCCAACAACCTCTGTTTCAGCTGCCGGCCCACTTGCTTCCCCCGACCCCAAAAGCAGCTCTCGTCGCAGAAAAGCCCCGTCGCCATCCCATCAGCCCCCGGCGAGTGGAAGAGCTTTTGTTTCTGCAAGACAAAATGATAATAATTCAGATTTCTCTCTTTTTCGGGTGTTTCGTCCTCTTCATCCATTTATACGAAGCGAAGTGCTGCGGAAAGTTTTGTCCCCCGTCCCCGTCCCCCCAAGTGCGGGATCGCATCTCGCTCGGCAAGGAAGCCCGTTTCGTCAACCCGAACTCGCCCCCCCCCCCAATGCACACACACACACACGGCAATTTGTGAGTCTAACTCGGAGCTCTTTTCTCTCACGCAGGGCGGTCTACTTTGCGTGCTACTCCAGAGCCAAGGAGCACTTCAACAACGTGTTTGTGCCCAACAGCAACATCGTGCACGTCTGTTCGGCGGGTTCTGCAGGTTTGTACACTTTAGTCGATCCGTTTCGCCCCTCTGTACTGGGTCAACTCCGGCCCGCCTGAGATGCTGGATCTCTCGGGCCCTGGGGTCCCAATCCTGCCCGTTGTGGTTCCTCAGAAGCCCCCCCCCCCCCAGCAAGGCTGCTTCCTCCCTCTCCTGTAGCATTTGGGGGGGGGGGTTGGCATAGGATCAAAAGTAGCGTGGCATTCTTGGCAGTTCTCTGGTTACACAAGCTGGCTATCCAGCTCAGGCCGGAGAGCGGCTTGTAATAAACAAGTGTTACACTAGCGGCTTATATAACTCAGCTGCGGGTGACATGTGCTTTTTCAGAAAGCTACTGGGAGAAGTGGGCATGTTTCTCGGGGGTGGGGGGTGGGTTGCCCTGGGCAGAGACTCAGGAAAACCTTGCTGACATGCAGCTAATGGCACCTGGGGATTTTAAGCTGGCTTGGAGGAGACATAGTTTAGTAGCAAAAGACTTCCTTTGCATGCAAAAGGTCCTCAGTTTAATCCCTCCCGGCAGGGCCGGGAAAGACCTCTGTCTGAAACCGTGGAGAGCCTTTGTCAGTCAGTGTCAGCGATACTGTTTCTTCAATTTATGAATCGCACTGTAGCCGAAGCTCTCGGACCGACTCGCGTAATAAAATCTATTGTGCGGTCACAGAATTATAAAAACAGTACAAACGGGACAATGGGGGGAAAAATAAACCTGATCGTTAAAACATACACATGATTAAAAAAAATACAATCTAAACAACATTAACAAAATTACAAAGGAGGTGAAAGAATCTCTTACCTTATTACAGAAAAAAGGAACTTGGCCATTGACTCTGTCGTTGACCGATTTAGGTCACCCAGAAAATGTCCCAGATACCATTTCGGTGACCTTCCGGGGCATTTGCTCATAATAGGGCTAAGCAATCTGTTACGTTCTTCACTGTGAAGAGTACATTAAATCAAGGACCTGCCCCAAAGATTCAACTACTTCATTGCCGCAAACACAAAGCCGATCTTCAAATGGGGGCACAGGTGTTGCTTTTAAAAGCAACAACAAAAACCCAGCATTTCAAAGAGATAAATAACTGAGCGGCTAGAAACCTGGAGATGATTTTAAAATGCAGCATCAAAAATATTAAAAAATAAAGCCAGTGATACTGATGGCCCAAGGGCTTGATTCAGTAATAAGGCCGATTCTGCGTGTTCTCCCTCGATGCTGTTCTTTCCTCTACCCAGAGCTGCGGTTACTCATCGATGGGCGAAAATGCAGTATTTGAGCTTGTTGAGGTTCTCCGAGGTTCGTTTCGCCTCGTTTGCATTCCCAAACACGAATGTCTCCCCCCCCCCCCAATTGGGGGGAAATGCACATGCTTAAAAGTGCAGAGTTCTTCCCAATCAAAACAATACACGGTTTTTAAAATCCACGTGTGTGTCCCCCCCCACCCCCCCATAGGCTAAAGCGTAAAAATGCAGATTTGGGAGGGATCTCTGCCCTTGCGCCCTTTCCAATGGAAGTTCGGGAAATTGTAAAAAAATTCCTGAGAATTGCATTCCCACTCATTGAAGAATGCAATTCTCTAGGACCCATTCATCACTTCCTGCTGTCAGTGGATGACTCCACAGCGCCATCTAGGGGCGTTCATGGGTGCGACGTGTGTGTGTGTGTGTGTTCACCCACAGATGTTTTTTAAGGACAAGCTCCGTGATATGCTTCATCTGAAACGGATGGATCTACGTCCTGCAGAAAATGGAAGGAGGCGTGCACATTTGTGTCCCAGTGCTCGAACGCATGCACGCACGCCGACTCCGTAATGGCGGCAGCATTCAGTTGAACCACTGGTTAGGCCAAAAACCGACAAACAATTCTATCCGTAACCAGTTGCAAACCACAGAAATTTAAAAATAAAATAAAATATATAACTACATTTTAATATAAATACAATTATGTTATCTATATTAAAATTTATTCATAATTGTATTTTTGGGATGTACAGTCATGCCTTGGATTGAGAGCATAATTTGTTGCGGAAACGTGCTTGTAATCCAAAACACTCTTATATCTTCGCCATGCCCCCTCCGTGATTGAGCTTCCGCCGTGCATTAAAAACATGGCTGTTCAGGCGGGAATATGGGGTGGGTTAGGTTTTTAATGAGAATTTTTTATATTGTTTTAATTATTATGTTTTATTGTGTTTTATTGTATTTTAATTGTACATCGCCCAGGGTGGCCGGGTGACCGGCCAGATGGGCGATTGATAAATATAATAAATAAATAAATAAATATCAAAACGAAATCCCCCCCAAAAAAATGTGTACAGAGATTTTTAATTTAAGCCATACGACAGTACTTGTATTGCAAGACGTCGCTTGTATATCAAGTAAAAAAAAATTAAAATAAATATTTTAAAAATTTGCTTGTCTTGCAAAACGCTCTCAAACCAAGTTACTTGCACTCCAAGGTATTACTGTATATATTTTCCCAGGGCCAGCGCCAAGGGTAGGCGTGGTCGGGCACTTGCTGAGGGCCCACTGCCAGGGCTGAACTTGCTCCTCCTTTTCACCATGGCCGTCTGCTTGTTCCCTTGGCTCTGGCCCAGACGCCGGTGGTGGTGGTGAGGAGCAGGAGACGCCACGGCCTGCACTGGCTCTCCGCTCACTGGCTCTCTCTGCCCGTCAAGCAAGCAAGCGGTTGCAATGATGAGAAAGAGGAGGAGGTTCCACAGGGCCTCAGGTTGAGGTTTTCCCTTCACTTGCGACCTGGTGCATTAATTGGAGATGCCGGGGATCGAACCTGGGGCCTTCAGCATGCAAAGCATAGATTTTCATAGATCATAGAGTTGGAAGGAGCCTACAAGGCTATCGGGTCCAGCTTTCCTTTCCCTGAGCTTCCTTCTGTGCTCACCTAACAATTTTTTTGACAGACTGACCGATTTCCTTCCCCACCCCCCCACTCTTCATTTCCTGCCCTCCTCTTCTTCTTTGCAGCCTTTATCACGAACTCCCTGATGAACCCCGTTTGGATGGTGAAAACCAGAATGCAGCTAGAAAGGAGGTAAGAAAAAGGGGGCTGAAAACAGCACCGCGGTGAACTAAGACGCCTCCACACGGCTTATATTCAGGACTAGCGACTGTGGGCGGTATTTCAGCCCCAGCAGGTGATTTTGCTTCTGTTTGGCCTGCTGCGCTCCGGAGCTAGTTACTTTTCCGAAAATGCAGAGTTAATAGTCAAAACATGCATGAGAGAGAGAGAGAGAGAGAGAACGGAAGGGGGGAAAGAAGTCCGACCAGGACCGCTCCAAATGTTGGACTACAAGTTCCATCTCTGTTCATTGGCCAGGGGCTGATGGGGAGTGGTAGTCCAGGAGGCTGTGCTGTGATAGCTCTTGCCACTTGAGCCCGGGGGTGGGTGGGGGTGAATAGCATGTTTGAACGTCCCGTCCCCCCCAATGAAGAACTCCCAGCATGTAGAAAACTAGGTCAAGCAGAAGGCTAGGTTAGAACGTGCCAGCTTTCTCTATTGCAAAGACTTTTTAAAGTGTGTGTGTGTATGTATACACACACACACACACACACACTTTAAAAGTTCTTTGCACAGAGAAAGCCGGCACGTTGTTTATATAGATGAGACAGTGTGGTGTAGTGGTTAGAGTGTCAGACTAGGACTCGGGAGACCTGGGTTCTAGTCCCCACACGGCCATGAAGCTCACTGGGTGACTTTGGGCCAGCCATTGACTCTCAGCCCAACCTACCTCACAGGGTTGTTGTGAGGATAAAATGGAGAGGAGGAGGAGGATTATGTAAGTCGCCCTGGGTTCCTTGCAGGGAAAAAGGCAGGATATAAATACAATAAATAAATACACACACACACACACACACACGAGCATTCAGACCAATTTTCCTCACACCGCCATCTTCCACGTGGGTGTAAATTCGTGTCGAGTGGGCGCTGTTTGGATTTTCTGTCGGAGAAACATTTGAGCCAAACTGAGTGTATTCCTGTATTGAGTGGGCTGGGCGGGGGAAGAAGCGATGCCGGCTTTCTGTAGTTGTGTAGTTTGCGCCTCTGATTTTCTTCTCGCTCCTCGTGCTCCTCGCTCACCCCCTTTCTAGAGTCCGGGGCTCGAAGCAGATGAACGCGCTGCAGTGCACCCGGTACGTGTATCGAATGGAAGGCATCCGCGGCTTCTACCGAGGCCTCACCGCCTCCTATGCCGGCATCTCCGAGACCATTATCTGCTTTGCTATTTACGAGAGCCTGAAGAAGCACGTCAACAACGTCCGGTTGGGCCCCTCTCCCTCCAGCGGGCCAGAGAGGAGCACCACCAACTTCTTCGGGCTGATGGTTGCTGCTGCCGTTTCCAAGGGCTGTGCCTCCTGCATTGCGTACCCACACGGTCAGTGGATCCGTTTGTTTGTTTATTACACTTCTATTAACTTTCCAATAGCCGAAGCTCTCTGGGCAGTTCACAACCATAAAATACAGTATAAGAATTTAAAACCACAGTATAAAATAAGGAGTAAAAGCCAAAGTAAAACCTAGCAGCAGTACAAAGATTTAAATACACTGAAAGGATTTACAACAACAGGGTGGCCGGGTGACCGGCCAGATGGGCGATGAACAAATATAATAAATTAAATAAATAAATAACAGAGGCCGAAAGACTACAATGCCTGGGAAAATAAGGAGGTCTTCACCTGGCACTGGAAAGAGCACAATGTAGATGTCAGGCCAGCCTCTCTGGGAAGTTCATTCCACAACTGGGGGTGCCACAGCAGAAAAGGCCCTGTTCTTAGTAGCCACCCACCTTACTTCCTTTGGCAGGGGCTCCCAGAGAAAGACCACTGAGGCCGATTTTCGGGTTCATCCGGGCGGGTATATATGGGAGGAGGCGATCCTTCAGGTAACCTGGCCCCAAGCCATTTAGGGCTTTGAATGTTAATACCAGCACTTTGAATCTGGCCCATACATGAAATGGTAGCCTGTACGCTAGGCTCATCATCTAAGGTCCTCCAGGTGCCCCCTCTAAGGGAGGCTTGGAAGGTGGCAACAAGGGAGAGAGCCTTCTTGGTGGTGGCCCCCCAATCTTGGAATGAACTCCCCTGCGAGGCCCGCCTGGTGCCAACATTGTCATCTTTTCGGTGCCAGGTTAAGACCTTCCTTTACTCTCAAGCATTTGGCAGCATCTGATGAGGTTTTACATGGGATACTGTCTGGATGGGGGTGTGTGTGCTCTGTTTATATGTTTGTAGCTAAACTGTTTTTATATTATGCATAATACTACATTTTTAAAGGTTTCATTATAAACCGCCCAAAGAGCTTTGGCTATTTGGGGGGGGGGGGCATAGGAATGTAATAGATGAAATGGGAAACCACCAAATGATCAGCCGTTGGGGGAAAGAGGTTGAGATCATCTGGAGAGTCCCAGAGGGCCGGATTTGGCACGCAGGCCTGAGGCGCGACACCCCGTCTTTTTTGACCATGCTCTGGCTCTATTTCTGGAGGGAGTGGGGGCAATAATTTTAACCAGAGCTCCAGTGGGAAATTTATTTATTTAAAATATTTATTTATTTAAAATATTTATTCACCGCCCATCAGCCAAAAGGCTCCCTGGGCGGTTTACAAAAAGAAACAGGATAAAAACAGTTATCTTAAAAACAAAAGAACATAAAATAAAGTACAGAACATAACATTACGCAATACAGCATGTACTCTTGGGATGTCGAGTTTACTTTCCTGAGAATCTTCCTGGAATTCCTGGTTTGTTTTTTTTTTTTTAAAAAAGATCAAATTTCTAGCCCTTATTGTTGTGGGGATATGCTTGAAAATGTGGGTGGCTAGCATCTTCTGCAATCACGGCAGCCAGAGAGGTGACTGCGTAGGTGTCCGTTATTTGGGGTGTGCCGGTGGGAGGGAGGAACACGACTTTGAGATCTTCTCCCTCCCCTAAGGTCCACCAAAACCAAAATAAATTCGCAAAATAAGGACGTAAGCCAGTGTGGCGCAGCAGCTAGAGGGTTGGACTTGTACTCAGGAGATCCGGGGTCCAGTGCTCACTCAGCCATGAAACTCACTGGGTGACTTTGGGCCGGTCACTGACTCTTGGCCTAACCTACCTCACAGGGTTGTTGTGAGGAGTAAATGGAGAGGAGGAGGAGGATTATGTCAGCCGCCTTGGGTTCCTTGCAAGAGGGATAAAGGCGGGATATAAATGCAATAAATAAATTGCAGATATGGGAGAATTTTCATTTATTAACCCGGGACACAAGAGTCCTGCTTTCCTTGGTTCAGAATTCAGATTATCTTCGGGCAGAATTGCGACGTGCGTCTTTTTAAAATCCACACGTCTCTGGCTAAGTGTTCCCTGTCAAGGAGAACCCGCTCATGAAAAATGCAGCCCTGCTTTCCCTAACCACTGGTTTTGCTTGTACACGGAGATTTTTTAAAGATGAAGTGCTTTTCAGACTGTAAACAGAGCACCTGTCAGTGCACCCAGGGGGAAAATGCAGCAGAGTGAATCGCACCTCACCCTGCATCAAGACAGGAGAAAAGAATAGGTGCAAAACAAGCCCGGACTTAAATTTATTTGTTTTTAAATCTGCCAGTGCAGCAGGACCAAAGCACCTGTGCCTGATTAATAAATGTATTTATTTGGAAATAAAAAATTTTCCCCGAAAACAAATTTGGAATTTGTTCAGTGCATTTGGAAAACAAAAAATATAGATTACTGTTACTTTTCCCATAACTCGCTAAGTATTTAACTGGGAATCCACCATCCCACTCATTCGGGGGGGGGGGGTTTGGCCTCTTTTTCGTCCCTGCCACTCGATTTCTGCCCTCCCAAACTGTGGAAGTTGTGCTGCTGGTCAACGTTCCAATGCTGACGCCGTTGCCCTGAGCTGCTAAAGATTGGCAAAGCTGCCGTGCGTGTGTTCTCATGACATCAGAGCAGCTATTTGGGCAGCTTGAGAGAGCTGGAAAATTACGTCTTCAGCTCTGGGGTACCCACCGTGACGCCCGTGGGCACCAATGGACACCTCTAGCTTTCCTGCTTCTGATTTTTATTTTATTTCTTAAGAACAGAAGGATGCTGGCTCAGCTTGTCTGAGTGTGGAAAGCTAAGCAAGGGACAGGCCTGGTTATTACTTGGATGGGAGACCCCTCCTCTAGTTTCCTGCATTGAGCAGGGGGTTGGACTCGATGGCCTTGTAGGCCCCTTCCAACTCTATGATCTATGAATCTATGGATTTAGTTTCCTTAAAAAAAAAAATAATAACTGGGAGGTACTAGGACATATTGAAAAGCAAAGTGCAGCCCTCGAGCTCCATATTTATTTATTTATTATATTTTTGAATCGCCCATCTGGCCAGTCATCCAGCCACTCTGAGCGATGTACAGTGCAATAAAATACAAGAAAAAACAGAGTGTAAAACACAATTTTTTAAAAAAACACAATAACAGTACAAAACATAATCCTAACCCACCCCATATTCCCGCCTGAAAAGCCACGTTTTTAATGCCCGGCGGAAGCTAATCAAGGAAGGGGCATGGCGGAGGTCACTTGGGAGAGAGTTCCATAAACTGGGGGCTGCCACAGAAAAGGCCCTCCTCCTAGTCCCCACCAGCCTAGTTTCTCTGGCTGATGGGACAGGGAGAAGGCCGTCCGTGGCAGATCTTGCTGAGCGGCCTACTCGATGTTGGGGTCCAAAGAGTGCTTTTGTGTTTCGGAGCTCAGACTCACCCACCCCCACTTCTGCCCTGTACTTCGCTTCTTGGGCAAGTGGGGTTTTTTTTAGCCTTGCCAATTTGCCTTCTGGGAAATGAGTGATTTGTGACTGGCCAGGGAGGCGTAGTGGTGAGAGTGTTGGACTGGGACTGGGGAGATCCGGGTTCTAGTCCCCGCTCGGCCATGAAGCTTACTGGGTGACTTTGGGCCAGTCACTGACTCTCAGCCTAACCTACCTCACAGGGTTGTTGTGAGGATAAGATGGAGAGGAGGAGGATTATGTAAGCCGCCTTGGGTTCCTTGCAAGAAAAAAGGTGGGGTATAAATATAATAAATAAATAAATAAATTTGTGACCAGCCATGCCCACCGTGGCAGCCATTTTATGAACTGGCCAGCCATCCCTTTTGGTAGCCTTTTTGTGAGAACGCCCACAACGCGCTCTCAGAACTCCAAAATGTGCCCACCGACCCAAAAAATGGTCAGGGACACCCCCACCCCGTATGCTCAAACACACTGACACTTTCTCCCTTTTTTTTCTTCCCGCCAGCAGAGGTTATCCGGACGAGACTACGGGAGGAAGGCACGAGATATAAGACATTTGTTCAGACGGCGCGGCTGGTGCTCCAGGAGGAAGGCTACCTTGCCTTCTACAGAGGACTTTTTGCCCAACTCATGAGACAAATCCCGAACACGGCCATCGTCTTGTCTACCTACGAGTTAATAGTGTACCTGTTAGAAGATCGAGTTAAGTAGCAGACCAAGACTTAATTTAAAACAAAAACAAAAAACCCCACACACACATGCGCGCGTAAAAACAGAGAGACAAAACTTTACTGGCCAGTTTCTTTCTGAAGAGCCGTTTCAAACAGTAACGCAGGACTGAGACGGAGTTGAAAAATGACAGATCGCTTGTTTGACATGCGCTCTCCTTTTCTTTTTTAAAGTGTCTCTCCCCCCCCCGCTCCCTTATTGTTTCTGTGTTCTTCCTTCTGGATTCATGCTTTCTGAAAGGTGTTGATGTTAATGTTAATAGATAAAATAATTTTTTCTTCTTTTTTTTTTAACTTAAAGAGTCTCGGCTCGGAAATTAAAGCGACGATTAAATTAAATCACACTTATTTAATTTACAGATCTATCTTGGGTCGTCCATAATTCTCCACCACCACCACCACCCCGCACACACACATGCAGCCGTTTTATCGCTCCTTGCCAAGGTGACAAGATGTACATTCAAACGACAGTGGCTGGCTGCACACAGAACGCTTAATCCATAGTACGGATTGTTGATTTTGGGGTTGTCATGATGTGCAAACACGGCTGCTGCGCTAACGAACCAGTGGTTGTTAACTATGAACAACCCAGCAAGAGAAACCATGGCTTGTTGTTGGGTTGTGAACTCTGGGTTGTTTAAACCCTGGCTTGTCGTTAATGTGTGAACCCAGAACCGTGGGTTGTGGCAAGAGTGGTCAAGAAACCCACCCCACTCTACACTCCAGTCCTACAGCACCCCAAAGGCTCTTGGGATACAGGGAAGGGAGCAGGTGAAAGAGGAAACAACCAACCCAGGGATTGAGAAAACAAACTGCAGTTGGTCATCTGCCAGCCGGGCAAACCCTCGGTTAAAAATGGGCTTAGCGTTCTGTGCAAACCAGGTCAGTATTTTGCAATCTCTGAAATAAGGAGACAGTTGCTTACCAGGACGACTTCCGTGGGCTGTGGCAGTGCAGCGCACAAGTGTAGAAATGGGCACCCGGCGTGATTTGGTGTAGTGGATGTCTCTGGTTTGCCTTAAAAAAGGAACATCAAGTTTCTAGCCCTGACTAACCCACCCACCCCCCAACGGAGGCTTCGAAGTGAGTGGGAAATGCCTTGTGGCATGTTGGGGAGTCTGGGATTTCTTTGCAAGATACAGTGAGTGCCTGCTAGCTTAGATGCGATTTTTAAGAAGGGAGCTGGCAAAATTCACAGAGAGGTGACTTTATGTTTAGCTGCAATGACTAAATGAAAGGCGCAGAACCCTCAGGCCCACCGCCCAGGGGTCTCCGGTAGTCCTGCCCCCTTCCCACCAGTGCTTTGGTGGTTCCCCAGCTTTTACCAAGTTTTTCCTCCACCCTGAAAGGTTGAACTGCCTCTCCAAAGCCTCAGTTACAGGCAGTTAAGAGCTTTAAGCTAAAATGGGCTGGGGTTTTTTTTTGGCCCCACCCCCTTTTGCCTTTGGCCCCACCCACCCCCACTCCTGGAACCCACGGAGGGCCACACCTCGCCCCCTGCTAAATTTGCTGCTGTGCCAGCCAGTGTTGCAGGGAAACGAAGCGTGGGGCGAGCACGTACCTCGTCTCCCAGCAGAACCGGGCTTCCAGGCACACGATTCTGCTTGCACCACCAACCCATCCTCCCTGTGTGTGTGTCTCCCGGCAAAATTACCGGGTTTTGCCGCTTATGTGGTGGGCGAGGCAGCCTTTTTCTCTTCACACAGTGGTTTTGGTGGCGGGCTTTCGGCAGCGGGGGAATCAAGTGGCGAGGGGGGCGAGCCCACTTGGCCCACCCCTGCTCTTAACAGCAAACTCGGCTGGCGAGTGCAGGCAGAATTGTAGCTGGAATTGAGGGCGCCGAGAGATACAAAGGGAGGCGCTGCGTGCTCAGGGCAACCGAAGCAAGATTTACAGAAGTCCACAAAGATGTTTTAAGGGTGCAAAAAAAAAAAAAAGTTCAGGGTGCAAAAAATCCCACCCCTAATTAGAACACAAATGAGGATTGAGCCAAGCGCGGTGGCGGAACAGAAAACCATGGAGGGGAATGGAGCATTCCGGAATGGGGTATGGCTGGCGCCAAGAGTACTCTGCAATATACTCCACGCCACAACATTTTGTTGCAGGTCCCATTTGTTCCCTCCAATAGTGAACTTAAGATGGTCACGTGCGGATCAGTTTGGAAGCAAAAAGGGGCTACTGAAAAAACAGAAGTGGTTTCTACGAACTCCTTATTTTGCACACGTGTACTCCTTAGGTATGTGGAAGTATACCTTTTTTTTCTTTTTCTTTTCCTTTTTACGAATTTAAAAAAAGAGCCAATGCTGGCTCGTTTCACCAACTCCTCCTTTCTCATCGTGGCTCCCACTTGCTTGGCAGGCAAGAGAGCCAGCGAGCCAGCAGGCCGTGGCATCTCCTGCTCCTTCTGGCCCAGAGCGAAATACAGGTGAACAAGCGAGGAAGAGAGAGAGAGAGAGAGAGAGCAAATCCAGGGGGCTCTTGTCAACATGATCCTGCTAGGGCAGTGTTTCTCAACCTTGGGTCCCCAGATGTTTTTGGCCTACAACTCCCAGCATGCCCCAGCCAGCATAGCTGGCTGGGGCATGCTGGGAGTTGTAGGCCAAAAACATCTGGGGACCCAAGGTTGAGAAACACTGTGCTAGGGTGTGGGCCCGGGGCAGGTGCCTAACCTTGGCACCAGCCCAAGAGTTGAGCATGGGATGCACGAGCATCAGTGGGGGAAAGAGAAAACGCTGGCTGGAACATTGAACGGTTACTCCCGTTAGATGACGATGCACTGCCAAGTTGGTTGCAGATTCTATTTAGGTGCAGTAGACAGCTGGACACTTGATACGCCAGTGTGGCGTAGTGGTGAGAGTGTTGGACTGAGACTCGGGAGATCTGGGTTCGAGTCCCCGCTCGGCCATGAAACCCGCTGGGTGATTTTGGGCCAGTCCACTGACTCTCTCAGCCTAACTCACCTCACAGGGTTGTTGTGAGGATAAAATGGAGAGGAGGAGGAGGAGGAGGAGGCTTATGTAAGCCGCCTTGGGTTCCTTGCAGGAAAAAAGGCGGGGTATAAATATAATAAATAAATACAGGGGGGCTGTTTTCTACGTGCCCCACCAGTGGGCTGCCTGAAGCCTGACCAATGGTGGAAAATTGGAAGTTGGATGGGCCTTTGATCTCATCCAGCAGGGTTCTTTATATGTGTTTCCCCAACCTAGCGCCCTCTGGAGGTGCTGGGCTACAACTCCCAGCATCCCCCAGCCAGCCATGATGGGAGTTGTAGTCCCAACGCCTTCTGGAGGGCACCAGATTTGGGACGGCTGGTGTAAAGAGGAAGGAGAGAAGTCTTATTGGCAACCATGAATCATGCGGGATCAATGGAACTTCCCTGTTCATACCTTTTAAATACTATGTTGATACCTTCCAATCCCAGATGCTACGGGACAAAAGGGGCCATCGTGTAGGGCTGTCGAGAGGCAGCTGCTGAGCCGCACTGTCGGAAACAGGAGACCAGGCTGAATGGAACTTTGCTCTGAGCCAGCAAGCCAGGTGCTCTGCTGGTAGGCTATGACGATTAAAGCCGATTTATACGAAGCGTGTGAAATTTATACGAATCTATGCCATGTGCGGATTTCAGGTACAAAATGTGTCGAGTGAAGCGTGTGTACCTTCAGTATAACACAGGTCTCACAGTGTATAATGGCGCTGCAGTCCCGAAAACCCGATGCTTTGACGCCACCTGAGTGCTAGGTCTTGTACAGAACCTGTAAACCAGACGTGTTGAACCTCATGCCCGCAGAGCAAATTTGGCCCACATGGGGTCCCTCGAGGGCCACATCCCAAAACTGCCAATAGTTTTATGGTTTTTTGGCTTTTGCACGGGTTTTTCACCATTCTGGTTTAAATGTCTCTTTGTTACTAGCAGTGGGTATAGGCTTGCAGCCTTAAGCTCTAATCCTATGCATGTTTAGACAGAAAAAAGGCCGACAACTCCCAGTATGCCCCAGTTTTTTCTGCAAACATGCATAGGGCTATGCCTTTAATTAGCTATTTATTGAAGGACTGGTAACTTCTGAAGTTCAAACAAATACGAAACATCCCCAGATCTGTCCTCTTATCTTCTGAAGTGAATGCAGATGAAGAGAATTCATTCATCTCCACAATCTCCTTAACCTTCTTTAGTACTCCTTTAACTCCCAATATCATCCAACGGTCCAGCTGCCTTTCCTGCTTCTGAGATATTTCAAGACTTCTTTATTGTCGGCCTTTGATGTCGCTAGGCATCTCTTATTGTCTGCTTGCATTTTCTTTTGTGCAAGCCGGTGCTCCTTTTTGTTTTCTTCATTTGGGCAGGACTTCCATTTTCTGAAGGAAGCCACCTTTTCTCTGATCGCTTCCGTGACCCTGTTCCCATTAACAATGCTGGTGACGTCATGCGCTTGGTGCTACTTTTCCTAACCTGTGGTATACATTCTAGCTGAGCTGCTGCTATTGTGGTTTTGAGTAGAGATGTGAAGGCCCAGAGAAAAACAGGAAAAGCACTGGGGGGTTTTCAGGGGGGGACGGGACACATTTCTCCGCGCCCCCCCCGGGGTTTTTTCCAGCCCTTCACATCTCTAGTTTTGAGTAACCTCCAAGCATTTTGAAGGGATTTGACCCTCTTGGAATTCCCCTTTCAACTTCCTTTTTACCAGTTTCCTCATTTTAGGGAAGTTTCCTCTTTTGCAGTAAAATGTGACTGTGTTGGCAATTTCCTACTTAACTACGGTATATATTACATCTGATATCACTGTGGTCACTGGTTTCGAGTGGTTCGACAGCATTTACATCTCGTGCTAGGTCTTGGGTGACACCACTTAGGATTAAATCCAGGGTCACCTCCCCTCTGGTGGGTTCCACGACCAGCTGTTCTAGGGCACAGTCATTCCGGGCATCGAGAAATTTAAGCTTTTTGTTGTGCATTTCTCTGTAATTGGAAGTCACATCCCTGATTTTGTTTTCCATCTCCAGATCACCCTGAGCGTTCTGGTCTGGGGGATGACAGCGCGTTCCTAGTACTAAATTAGTTTTCAATCAATCAATCAGTGTTTACTTGGTCCATACCATAGACCTTTTCACACAACAATACTCAAAAACAAGCATTAAGACACCATTGTTAAAATTATTATTAAAACAGTGAATAATACATAACAGTGAATAATACATAAAAATGATTTTTTAAAAAACAATTATTGTTAAAAAGTTGTTATTAAAACAATACAATAGGATTGTAAATTATAACAGCAAAACAATATGGGTAGTCGTTAAAATAGTTAATTAAAAAATATACATATACACAACATAAAACCTGCGCCCATACTCTGGTTTCTCTTCAGATCGTATAAATTAGTTTTGGGAGCCAGGTATTGTCACCCACAGCGCTTCTGTGGAAGAGTCTGCCCCTTTTAGGTTTTCTGTTCCATTTGACGCTATGCCCTCTTTGACATACAGGGTGACACCAGACTGTCGGCTGTCTGCCATCCCCTTTTTTCTCTCTCTTTGCCATCCCTTTCTGTCTGTCTGTCCCTCCTTGCACAGGAACTGCTGGGGCAGGAAAACAGGGCAAGCTTCTCTTGCTAGAGGGCTTTTGAAAGGTGACCAAGGGCTGCAGGTTGGCTACCCCTGCTAAAACGTTAATATTACCACATAGTTAGAATTTGCTGGGGCATGCTGGGAATTTGTAGGACTTTTTCTTTCTGTCTAAACAAGCAAAGGATTGTGCCCTTATTTATTTTATCTGTACCCCCTGGCTGTCTACAGAGAAAACGTGGCACTCAAGGCAGCCTACAGGCACGCTTAAAATTGATTATTTAAAACAATACCTTAAAATACAACAAAAACATGGCAATTGCAGAGTAAGTTAAATATATATATATATGCTTACAGTATGACTTAAGTCAGGAACCAACCCCATGTCTCTTCAAGTTGCAATTACTAATATATAATGTTATGCAAGACTTATATTAGCCCATAGTCCTGTCAAATTTTATTTATAATTGATACAACACGTTCCGGACGATTGTGCTCTCAATCCAAGCAATATATTATAATTCAACTGTAGCCCTAATATTATCAATAACATTTCAAAGGGCGCAATCCAATAAGCAGGTTCAGAGAGAGAAAAAGCCCTGCAATTCCCAGCGTGCCTGGGGCATGCTGGGAGTTGCAGGACTTTTTCTGTCTGAACATGCTATAGGATTGGGCCCTGAAAGGGGAAGCAAAAAAGGTAATTTACTGCCTCTCAGACTCGCAAGCCTAAAATACTCCCGACACGATGCTCGATCCACGCTCTCGCCGGACTGAGGAGGCGGCCCCTTTCAACTTCGGCTTTCCGGCCTTGACTCACTCCCCCCTCCCCAGAAAGCTGATTCACACCGCGCGTCTGGCACGATCCTGGCCTTTCACGCGGCTTCCACGAACACCCCCGCCGCCCCCGCCTCTCTCGATCTCCCCCGCTCCCTCCGTCCACGAAGCCCTCTGTATAAGAAGCCCGGGCGGCTGCCGCAGAGCGCAGCAGACCGGGGAGGAGAAATGAAAGCAGGTCGCGGGGATGCCGACACGCGGGCAGCCCGCATCCTCCGCGCGCAGAGCTTCCACGGGCGATTAACAGCGCGCGCACGGCACTCCAGCCGCCTTATGCGTGGCTACTCGGGAGTAAGTCTCCTATTCCCTCCCGCGGGCGGGGGCTTACTCCCAGGAAAAGGGGGCCTCGGCTCGGCTTTCCCTTTTCCCCGTCTTTGCCTTGCCTCCCGCGTTACTCCGACTTTAAGAAGAGTAGACCCATTGAAATGAACGGGGGCTGAAGTCGGACGGGCACTGGATGTAATTCCATCCTCGCTCTGGCGCCGCGTGTGTGCATGTGAGAAAAGGGGCGGATCCGCTTCTTGCTGGAAGAGGAGGAGCGGGGCAAGGTCACTCCGCTCGGGAAAGGGAGCAGGAGGCGGAGAAAAGGCGCCGTTTGGGGCCGCCGGCAAGGCGCCGATCTGAATCAGCCGCCTCCGATCCTCGTTCCTTTCGTCCCCTCCTCCCCTACGCGCTCCGAACGTTCGAACATCTGGAACGGCGCGTGATTGGACGCCCGGCGTTCCGAGGACTACTACTCAACGTTCCAAAGCGCGCCCCGAACGCTGCAACTGGACGTTCTTCAGGGGCGCCCCGGCTTTGAAGCGGGCGCCGAACGTTCCATCCCGCCCGATCCCGCACGCGGCTGGCTGGCTTGGCCGGGCCGGCTCCCGACGGGCGCTTTCCCTTCCCCCGCCGCTCCTCGCACGCGGAATCCCTAGCGGCCGTTGCGGCGTCGACGAGCGCGGCCATGGAGGGAGTCGCCGCGCTGCTGGCCGGTTGCCCTACCGCCGGCCTGGCCGGGGGCCTGGGGGTGACGGTGTGCGCCGCCGCCGGGGGAGTGCTGCTGTACAAAATCGCGCGGAGGTAAGGAGGCGTGCTAAACTCGTCAAGATTCCGCGTGCATGTTTCTAGTCCCTTTCCTCCTCCTTTTTTTTTTTTTTTTTGTAATCCCACCACGCGGCTCCAGCCAGTCCTCCGTGAGGGCAGGCATGGCTCGGAGGCGAGGCCCTCATCAGGGCGGGGTTGCCGCCTTCGCTGGCCTTGATCCGGCCTTGGCGGAGGAGGGACGAGCGGGTTTTGTTTTTTTTGTTTTGTTTTAGCCTTCTTCCGGGGGAGTTCTCACACACATACACACGCGACGCTCCGCCGCTTTTGTTTGGAGGGTGGCGGGGAGGGAAGCGACTGATTAAAGAGGCGACAAAGCCAACAAAGAGCCTTGTGCCGCCTGCAGGCAGCTTCCCCAACCGGGTGCCCTCCAGAGGTGTTGGACTTCAACTCCCAGAAGCCCCCGAGCCAGCTTTGCTGGCTGGGGGGCTTCTGGGAGTTGAAGTCCAACACCTCTGGTCAGGGCACCCGGTTGGGGTAGTCTGGCATCAACCTTTGTGTGGGATATAATCGCTCACTTTATCAGATGCATGGAGAAATACGGGGATTTTTCAGAATTGCATAGAGCATGTATTCTGCGGTGCGGGGAAGAGAGAATTGTAAGCAGGAGGAAATTCAGTGCAGAAAGTGACTATCGCCTTATTTAAATGCTCCCCCCCTCCAAAAAAAATCTCCTTTCCCCTATCAGAAATGCCTTGTGTAAAAAGGGATGAACATAACGTGTGACTGTGAGGTTACTTCTTCCTTTAATAAAGGACAAAAAGTCTTTGCAGCAGTGGCAGGAAAGAAACCGGTTTATTCTGAGTCTGCACCAGTGTGGTTGACACATGCCTTCTCCTACCTGGTGACCTCTTGATGTGTAGTGCTACCGGATGCCCATCATCCCCTGCCAGCATCGTCTAGCTTTAAGGAGAGAGGATAGTTACCTGGACCAATTCACAGAAGTCCTACCGTAATCAGGTTTTTAAGGGGCCGCAAGTCTCCCTTTTTTGTCTATATGGGATGTGTCAGAGCCACCTTCCCAAACTTGGTACCCGCCAGATGCTTTGGACTACCAACTCCTGTATTAAAAGGGCCCACGTGATTGTTTGCTGGAGCCCTGTTGCACATGCTTCAGAAAGGAGCCATGTTGTAGGTTTTTGTTTCTCTGTCCTGTTTGGGTCTAGGGTGGCGTACTGGGCAGGGGATCTCATCTCCCGTTTTACCCTCTTCACCTCACCAAACCTGCAGGGTTGTCGCTAGCGACTAGCCCAGATCCGGACAGTGCGTTTCCTGGATGAAGTAGGGATTTGAACCGAAGGGTTCCTGGCCTACGTCCGACAACCCGTTCACTGCAAACGTGTGCTGCTCACTTGTATCGGTTTTATATTGTCTTAACTTATGGCTTCCCTCCGAAAGAATCCGCCGGTAGGGAAGGTACGAAGAAATGGATAATAAGAAGCATTTTGTACAGAGCGTTTGTGCGTTCCGGGTGGTTCGCAATACGTGATTGTGTTGGAATCCTTACGACGACCCTGTAAGGCGGTGGTGGTGGTATCATCTCTATATATCGCAGGTCAGAGGCTGCCCATGGGGAGTGAAGAAGCTCCGCTGAACGCAGGGCGACTTCCTTTCGAGTAGACATGTAGGGGATTGAGTTGCAAGTCTCTTAGCCCCTCTTCGGCACGCAAGCTCTCTTAACATGAACGCCCGCTTGCAGGCATCAACAGAAAATCGCAACACCTCTGGCGGAGCGGTTTCGACTTGTTTTAGGCAAAAGCCATTTTAATGTTGAATTATACGGGATCAATCCTCCGCCGCGGGTGGGGCGCCCGGTGTTTCTGCTGCCTGGTGAGGGGGAGCAATTGGAGAAGGCAGGCCAGAAACGAAAAACAACCTTTCAAAAAGCAAAACTGGGTATATTTTTCCTCGCAGGCAAAGGATTAAGTCTGGCTGTTTCTATCTGATAGCGTGTCTTTGGTGGAATGCGAAGAAGAATCAGTTTCGTTTGGGGTAGGTGGGGGCAGCTTTCCTGCGTCCAGCAGAGCTCTCTGTCTCCCTCACGGGTCGCGATCCGCCGCTTGGTAAACAGAACCTCTGGAAGGAGGTTTGGAAATGCTTGCCGCTAATTGCAAGTTTGTGTGTGTTTTGTGGGTGCTGTCTTTCACCCCCGGCGTCCACTAAAGCTCTTGGCGGCTGAAAAACACACTTTTTGTTTTCCGAATGAAAACCAAGGACGTGTTCTCGGCTTTTGCTTCTTGCACTGTCCCTTTTCAGAGGGTGTCTGGGTAAGCGTTACAGACCCTGAAAGGAACTCTCCCTGACTCCTGCGTTCCCCCATTAATTGTCATTCTGGGCATGCAGGGGTGCGACGGGCAGACTCCTTGGCAGGGTGGGGCAGCTGATTCTGCTACCCCTGTGGGTTATTCCAGTGCAGTCGCCGCTTATGCAGAGACCTGGAAGAATTCCCACTCCCTGCCGGAAGTCAAATGCAAGGAAGGGGTGTGTATAGAACAGAAACTCGTGCAGGGGTGCAGTCTCCGTTGTGAATGGGTGCTTTGGTCTCTCTCGTTCTTTCTTTCCGCACATTCGGTATTCTTTCACGGGACACTTAGGCAGGGGTCCGGGAATTAATGCACAGCAAAGAGTGACACCTGTATTCTGCACCTTGAGGCGCTCGAGGGTGTTGTCCTCACAACAGCCTTTTGAGGTAGGTTAATCTTGTAATTGTTTTTAATTCCGTTATTGTAACTGCTGCTGCTAGCTCTGCTGTTTGTTTTTAATCTGTGGTTTTTATATTTTATATTGTATTTTATGATTTTAACTGTTGTAAACCGCCCAGAGAGCTTCGGCTATTGGGCGGTATTAAATAAATAAATAAATAAACACCATCCCTGGATCTGTGCCAGGTGATACATTCCCTTATTTGGGATGCATTTTGCCTTCCTGTTATCTCCCATCTCCGCGGCGTGCGAGTTACTAGTTCACTGAACTAGTTCACTGAACTTCTGCAAGCGAGAGAGTTCCGTTTCTGCTCCCCGCTTGCGTTTTGAGGCCCAGACATCGGGCGCAAGCTTTTATCGAGTGAAGACGACTGGGGCAGCATTTTTGGAACAGGAAGTGCTTCCTTAAATAGTGCTCCCGCCTTAACTGCTGTTTTATTTTATGCTTAAATGTTTATGTGGTGCTTTGTACTTATTCCCGCAGAGGGAGGGGGGGTGGAGGAAAAACGGCAGTAGCTTTTTTTACCTTCTCCCGTCGATTTTATTCTCGGGCAGGTGAGATGGGAAAAGATTTTCCAGCCCTCGTGGAAACGCAAAGAAGGGAGGATCTTTCTGTTCTGTGTCAGGATCGTTTCATGGGTTTCGGGAGCCCCCACTGTGAAGGCCTTGCATAAGAACATCAGAAGAGCCATGCTGGATCAGGCCAAGGGTCCATCTATTCCAGTATTCTGTTCACGCGGTGGCCAACCAGCTGCCCACGAGCAGGACATGAGTGCCGCAGCACCCTCCCAGTTGTGTCCCCCAGTATACTGCCTCCAATGCTTGGAGGTAGCATATCGCCATCTCGACTAGCGGCCACCGATTGCCTTCTCCGCCACGAATTTGCCCAGCCCCGTTTTAAAGCCGGCCGAATTGGCGGCCTTCCTTCTTGGGGCAGACGTTGGCGCTTCAAAGATGGAGGTTGGAGGGTGGCTGAGGAAGGCGTTGTTTGACAGACCGAGGTGGTAGTGAAATTTTACTTCTTTATTATTACATGTATACTCTGGCTTACGTGATCCGCCTCCTCCTCCATTTTTTAATGGACAGGGAACTGATCTCTGAGCTAAGGGGCATTGGCTGCCCAAAGATGCGGCGAAAACTACCAAGTTTAGCTTGTTTTAAATGGCAAATTAATGCTGGGGAGAGAATATGTCTTATCGATAGCCATCAGTCCATGATGGTTAAATAGGGCACCCACTTTGCTGGCGAGATTCCTCTGAAAGACCAGTGCGGGGGACACATAGAGCCGTTGCCCCGTCTCAGTTGCTTATCAAATTGCTGCTCTCGGAGACACAGTGCTGGGTTAGACAGACCTCATAGTAGCACCGATCTAGCAAAGCGGTCCCTTAGGGTCCACCGATCTGTCTGAGCGTTCTGTCTGCTGTTCCACTCCGGGATTATTATTTTGTTGTTGTTGTTGGTTTGATGGAAGACCGCCTTCCCCCAAGCTGGGACGCTGCAGACAGTTTTGGACTTCATTTCCCATCAGCCCCAGCCAGCACCTCCCAACAGGATGGGGCACACTGAGAGATGTCGTCGAAAAACATCTGGGAGGTTGATGCGCAAACCATGTTGTTCCTGTTTGTCACTGTGTCTGCAAATTTGAGGGGATCAGGGATTGTTTGGGGCAATAGGGTCAGGAAGAGAGCGGTGTGGCGGAGATTAGAGCTTCTTAGTCTGAGAAAGGGAAGAGCCGAGGAAATCTTCCCCCCAGCCCACCCTAATTTGTCTGGGGGGGGGGCTTGATCCTTTCCCTAGACTTCTACCCTTAATCTGAAGGATTGTCTCCTCCCATATGTACCTGCCCGGACACTAAGATCTTCCTCAGCGGTCCTTCTCCGAGAGCCCCTGCCAAAGAAAGTGAGGCAGGTAGGCTACCAGGAGGAGGGCCTTTTCTGCTGTGGCACCCCGGTTGCGGAATATACAGGCCTGTGGAATATATTGTGGAATATACAGGCCTGTGGCTCACACTGGCCCAGCTTTTCTGAGCGTGGAAAGCTAAGCTGGGTCAGGCCTGGTTATTACTTGGATGGGAGACCCCTCCTCTAGTTTCCTGCATTCAGCAGGGGGTTGGACTCGATGGCCTTGTAGGCCCCTTCCAACTCTATAATCTATGAATCTATGAATGAGCTCCCCATAGAGGCTTGCCTGGCACCCACATTGTACTCTTTCCGGCGCCAGGTGAAGACCTTTTTATTCTCTCAGGCATTTTAATCTTTTTAATCATCTTAATCATTTTTATCTGGTAGTTTTTAACTGTTGCTGTAACTTGAACTGCTGCTAGCCTTGCTGTTTGTTTTAATCTGTGATTTTAAATTTTATAGTTATATTATATTGTATTTTATGGTTTTAACGGTGGTAAACCTCCCAGAGAGCTTCGGCTATTGGGTGGTATAAAAATGTATTTAATTAATTAATTAGTTAATTAAAATAAAATTAATTTAAGGAAGCAGAAGTGGGTGGGCTTGAACTGGGTTGAAATTCCCACTTGGATCCAGCTGTCATCTGCAGTTTCTATCCCCCCCCCCCGCCTTTTCATTCCTCCTGCAAGGAACCTGAGGCAGCTTACATGATCATCCTCCTCTCCGTTGTATCCTCACAACAACCCTGTGAGGTAGGCCAGGCTGAGGGTCAGTGACTGGCCCAAAGGCACCCAGTGAGCTTCATGGGCGAGCGGGGAACTAGAACCCGGATCCCAGCCCAGCACTCTTAAGAGCTTCTCAAGCGGTGGTGCACAAGTTGCTGGTGGTCTGTGAGCACCTTTCCGGTGGTCCGTGGAAAATTAGCTGAGAATACCTGTTCTTGGCACTGGCCTTGGGTTTATTTTTCTGGCAACGGAGATTTCAAGCCTTTTTTTTGACTGGGGCCGGATTATCGAACAGGCTAACAATGTCTCGGCCTAGGGACAACGATTTTCATGATACAGTTTACCGATTTCTCCCTTAAAATTGACCGGTTAAAGTCCCTGGCCTAGGGACTGTGGTTTTCTGAATGCTTCCATCTGTAGCAACTTAATTTGAGTTAGGTGTATTTACATGTTTGATTTATAGAACCCCCCCAAAAAAACTTCATGTGGTCTGCTGAGACCGCCAGTATTTTCCACGTGGTCTGCAATGGGGAAAACTTTGAGAGATGCCGATCTAGTGGATTCTGGGTTTTCAGAATGCCAAGTGTGTGTCTTAACGGTTTTAAGAGGAAGAGCCAGTGTGGCGCAGCAGTGAGAGCATTGGACTGGGACTCGGGAGATCCGGGTTCAAGTCCCCACTCGACTATGAAGCTCCCTGGGTGACTTTGAGCCACTCACTGACTCTCAGCCTAGCCTACCTCACAGGGTTGTTGTGAGGATAAAATGGAGAGGAGGAGGAGGATTCTGGAAGCCGCCTTGGGTTCCTTGCAGGAAAAATGGTGGGGTATAAATATAATAAATAAGTGGAGCCCTCCTGGATCAGACCAAAAGGCCAGCATCCACATTTTATTCACTTATTTAAATTATGCCCTGCCTTTCCTGCATCTACTTCAAGGTGGCTTATAAAAAAAAACAGTTAATAAGCACTGTAATAGGAATGGAGATATATGAAGGGATCAGACAATAATAAAAGCCAGCCATAAAAGCAACTGCAGTAATAATTTTTTTCAAAGCAGTATAAAAATCAGTGTGAAACCCACCCCCACGCCCCGAATAGGTTCTGCAGCAGTAGCTTTACAGTCAATTAAAAACAGGCAGGTCACTACAGAGAGGGCCTTTTCAGTAGTGGCACCTTAGTCGTGGAAGGAGCTCGCCTGGCGCACTGCCGTTGTGGTCTTTCCAGCACCGGGGGTGGGGGGGGGCAGACCTTTTTATTTCCCCCAGTTTTTCAGTCCTTCAGTTTTAAAAACTGTGCTAGTGCTTTCTTTTTGTTTTAGATCTTTGCCACTGCTGCTGGGTTTGTTTGGCGTGTGTGTTTTTTTTCACTTTTGGTTTATCCTGTTTTTAAATTAAAAGGTTCTTACTTTACGTGTTATTACATTCTTGTATTCTGCGCTGTTTGTTTTTGTTTTGCGAACCGCCCAGAGAGCTGCGGCTTTTGGGTGGGTATACAAATGTGATTAAAGGCGCAATCCTACGCAGGTTTAGGGAGAAAAAAAGCCCTACAGCTCCCAGCATGCCCCAGCCAGCATGGCTTTGTCCTACATGGAGTTGTAGGGCTTTTTTTTACTGTCTAAACATGCATCGGATTGTGCCGTTAATAGATGATGTTTTGGCTAGCGTCTATTTATTCCTCCATTCATTCAAAGAAAACAACTGTGCAAGGTCCAAGCTGGCTGGCCAGGGACGTGATGGCTTGAGTTCCGACAGCTAGGAATTCCTTTCACCCCCAGTTGGCCTCAGCTGGTGCTGCCCGCAGCTGTGGTTCAAAAGAGCCCTTGTGGTGAAATCATGTGGATACCGGCGGCGAGGTGCGTGCCTGCGGCAGCTGCGCACAAGGGAGGATGAGATCTGACGGCTGTTTTTTGTCTTCGCCAGTCTCTGGCGTTGTAGAGACGGCGGAGTTGCGCGCGGAGAACCGCCTGGTCCCGGGGTCGTCCGTCGAGGGTTTCGTGCGGCTTAGTTCTCCGTGCGTGCATGCGCGCGCACCAGTGTGGCGGCTCCATTTCTGTGGCGGCTCCATTTCTGTGGAGCTCCCTGCCTCTGGGGGTCGGGCGGGCACCAACATCGCGTTGTTTCCGGTGCCTCCTGAAATAATAATAATAATAATATAATAATAATATTTTATTTATTACCCGCCTCTCCATCTAGATCGAGGCGGGGAACAACAGAAAATATAAAATACCTAAACTAAAACAACACAATATATACTATTAAACATCTTAAAACATCCTAAAAACATCTTAACATGGGTTAAAAACATGGGTTAATTCAGGGAGCCTTCCTTGGTGGACCAGCCGCAGTTTTGTTGATACTCTGTTTTAATGCAGACTGGGTTCCAGACAACACGATAACCCACCCTCAAGGGTTGAGTGTGGGTTGTCATTGAAACATGGGTTATCCCAGCCGAGATAACAAACCATGGTGAACAACAACCCAACAGCAAACCATGGGCTCCCCTCATGGGTTGTTCGTGGTGAACAAGCCATGGCCTGCTAGCGCAGCTGGGTTCAGACGACACGACAAGCCTCGGTTCGACGACAATCCGCACTCAACTCTTTGAGTGTGGGTTATCGTGTTGTCTGAACCCAGCCGCGCTGACAAACGGCGGTGGACAACCCACAGTTCACAACCCCAAAACAAACATGGGTTCTCTCTTCATGGACTGTTTGTGATAAACAAGCCATGGCTTGTTAGCCCAGCGGGGTTCAGACAACACGACAACCCACGGTTCAGTGACAACCCCACGGTTCAACGACAACCCGCACTCACCCTGACCGTGGGTGGTGAGGAGGCCATGCCTGGTGTGGAGAAAGTAGATGGGGAGACCTGTTTCTCCCTCCCTCCCTCCATCATACTGGAACCCAGTGGGGGACATCCCATGAAGCTGGCTAGCGGGAGATTCAAGACAGATGAAAGGAAGGCCTTCTTCACACAGCGCAGAGTTACACGATGGAATTCGCTAATACAAGAGGTAGTGATGATGGCCACCAATTTGGAGGGCTTTAAAAGGGGATTGGTCAAATTCATGGAGGAGGAGACGGCTACCCATGGCTACTAGTCCTCATGGCTATGTGCTGCCTCCAGGATCAGAGGTAGTCTGCCTCTGTGCACCAGTTGCCGGGGAACATGGGCGGGAGGGTGCTGTTGCACTCCTGTCCCGCTTGCGGGGTTTCCCGCGGGCAGCTGGTTGGCCGTTGTGTGAACAGAATGCTGGACTGGATGGACCCTTGGCCTGACCCAGCGTGGCTCTCCTGATGTTCTTACGGCTGACTCACGGAGCGACGAGGTTCGTTGAGGGTGTCTTCTTGCCGAGGGCCCTCAAAGATCTCGGATCCAGCACTGCCACTTGTAGTTCTTGAGGGGTGAGCATTCGACGGCTTGGGAGCGACACGTGAGAAAGCTCTTCCGTGCGTGCCCAACGAACGGCCGTCTGCCGTCATTGGTGTTGTCGAGAGGGCAGATCCTGCAGATCTTAATATCCGGGCCGGTTCAAAGAGAGACGGTCTGGGGCCCCAGGTGTTTTTGGCCTACAACTCCCAGCATGCCCCAGCCAGCATAGCTGGCTGGGGCATGCTGGGAGTTGTAGGCCAAAAACATCTGGGGGCCCAAGGTTGGAGAACGCTGGCTTAGATAACCAGATCCCAATGGACTAGTAATGGATATGTGCATTCTTCAATGGCTCTCTTTTTTTGTCTTTTATTAGCCCCCTGCCCAAAAGGGTTTAACACCCAACAGCCGCTCATCCGGTGCGCAAGTGCTCATTCCAGCGCACCGGAATGAGCCTTGCTCGGTTGAAGCCCTCTTTTCTTCTTTCTCATGCCCCCCTAACCCCCCCACCCCACCCCCCGGGAGAATGCACGCCGCCTGACATAACCCGAGACAACTGCCGGGCAGCATCTGTCCTCGTCACTCTGCGCATGAACTTGTTTATGGTGTTCCTGTGAGCTCTGGCTTGGGACGGCGGCTCTTCCCTGTCCGGAAGATTGTCTTGAAAATCCAGCCATGGGTCCCAGGCCTCCCTACGCTCTGGCTTTTCAGCCTGCTGGACCTCTGCATCTGTATTTATTTATTTTTTTAATGACGTTTATATCCCGCCTTTATCCCTCTTGCAAAGAACCCAAGGCAGCTTAGTAGCTCTTCCTGTTCTCTATTTTATCCTCACAACAACCTTGTGAGGTAGGTCAGGCTGAGAGTCAGTGACTGGCCCAAAGTCACCCAGTGAGTTTCATGGCCGAATGGGGAGGACTCGAACCCGGATCTCCCGAGTCCCACTCCAACACTCTTATCCACTACGCCACACTGGCCCTTATTATTATTTTATTTATTTATTATATTTATACCCCACCTTTTTTCCTGCAGGGAACCCAAGGCGGCTTACATAATCCTCCTCCTCCTCTCCATTTTATCCTCACAACAACCCTGTGAGGTAGGTTAGGCTGAGAGTGGGTGACTGGCCCAAAGTCACCCAGTGAGTTTCATGGCTGAGTGGGGACTAGAACCCAGATCTCCCACGTCCCAGTTCAACACTCTCACCACTACAGCAAAAAGGTCCTATAATTCCCAGTATGCCGGGAATTGTAGGACTTTCTGAGTGTGTGTCTAAGAACGCATAGGATTAAACTGGTAGAAATCATCCTGATTTTACAATTGTATAATCTGTTGCAAATCAAAGAGAGATGGGGTTGGTTCTAGACTTACTCATGCTTAGAGTGGACAAGCGATTTCAGTGGGTCTCCTCTCAAGTATAGCTCGGTCTGGAACCGACCCATGGCTTTTTAAAAAGGGACGAGGGGAGAGGAAAAGGAGGAAAAATCCAGGTACCAAAGCGTCCGTTACGTAATGAAGGTGCGTAATATCCAGATGGAACTGCCTCTGCAGGAGATGGTCCTGGGAAGGAAGGCGCCAAAAGGCAAATGGAAGACTGGCTCACTTTTCTGGCAGAGATGTACCTGTTTGTGTTAAAGGGCTTTGTCACTTCCTGAGGTCTAGCGAGTTAAGCCTGCATAGCGTGAAGGCCTTTGCAGCAGACTGCGTACCCAAGAAATGAGCTGATGGGGGGGGGGGGATACCTTTGAGTGAATCGAGGTTCGGAGCATGGCAGCTATGGTGCCAGCTTGCAGATCCTGCAGCATTCCGCAGTCGTCGATTCAGGTCCTCGGCAGCGCCCCCCCCCCCCCCCGAGGGGAAGCGGAAGCTACGCGGCACAGTGCTTTGCGTGTTCAGTCACCTCCACCCACTTTAGCCTGAGGCCGTGGTGAACTGCGAGGAAAGCAGAAAGGGGCCAGGAACCGGAGAACACACACACAGTGTTTCTTCCCACCCCGCACTCCAGGGGTGTGGAACCTCTTTCGGCCCGAGGGCCAAATTCCGTTTGGGAGAAGCTCTCGGGGGGGGGGCACACCCCAGTGGTGGGCAGGGCCGAAGTCAAAAGGGGTGGAGCCCCAAAAACACCGTTATCTCTTCGGTTCGAGGTCTCGCTGCCCAGGAAGTTAAGGGTGGAATCCTGTGCACGTTTAGGCAGAAAAGGAAGTCCTACAACTCCCAGCATTCCCCAGCCAGCCATGCTGGCTGGGGAATCCGGCACCCTGATAGTGCCGGATTTGGCCCTTGGGCCGGAAGTTCCACACCCCCAGCCGACCCCCCATCTTTGAAATCTCACCTCTGAACCCTTCTGGGCCCATCCCGATGTGTGGATTTTGACAATCGTACCCTTTCTTTCTTTCTTTCTCCTCCCCAGGAAGAAACCCACGCACATGACTGTAAACTGTTGGTTCTGCAACCAAGACACCGTAGTGCCATACGGCAACCGCAACTGTTGGGACTGCCCCAACTGTGAGCAGTACAATGGCTTCCAAGAGGTAGGTCTCGGGGCTACTTACCCTAACCCCTCTGCGGGGGGCATAAAGTTGAACTGTGCTGTTAACCACCCTGCCGTTTTCACCCCCCAAAGTGGGTCAGTGTCTGTTAATGGGCAACTAACCTACGTCTTAATTCCTCTTCCCTCCCCATCGCTTTTTCCTTTCATGTCGTGCCTTTTTAGATTGTAAGCCTGCAGGGGCAGAGACTGTCATCTTCTCATCGATCCCACGTAAGCCCCTGTTCTGAGAGCCTTTTTTTTTTTTTTTTTTTGCTGCGGAGCAGGATAAAAATGCTTTTTTAAAAATAATAATTAAAATTTATTTATTTATTTGGTGGTGTGTTTTTTTTTTAAGTGATCCCACTTTTCTTTCAAACCATCCCACGAGTGTCCCATGGTTCTGGATCCTGATCTTTGGAGCCTCCTGGTGGGGTTTATGGGGTATTACAGGATTACAGGAATACCTGCGAGCCAACACGCAAGAGGGAAATGGGCCCTCTCTCTGTGTCTTGGAACCCCACGTATGCTGCGCATGCATGCCCTGCGAGACACTGGGTCCAATGGCACCGGATCACTTGTCCGTGCACGCCAAAAACAGAAAAAAGAGTAGCCCATTTAAGATCCGCCACTCCCAGCCAAACCAGGACCGTTCCTTCCTGGGGCAGGCAAGCTGCTAGGCTTATTTTAGTTAGCTTTGAATATTTTCATGCCTGTGGCTCCCAGAATCCCTTGCCATTAGCCATGCTGGCTGGGTATGCTGGGAGCTGTAGCCTAGGCCAGCAACATCTGGGGACCCAAGGTTGGAGAGCCCTGGTCTAGAGGGCTACCAGAGCGGGTTTATAAAGCAAATTGAAAACACCTTGCCCAACCCTGGCTGCCTTCCAGATTTATTTAGTAATTTGTTTGTTTATTTGGACTACAGGTCCTGGCCACTGGCCCTGCTGGCTGATATTGGTGGGAGTTGACATCCAAAACATCTGAAGGGCCGCCACAATTTCCCCCCCTTCCAATTTAGAGGGAGAGTGGTCAACTAGGGAGGCAGTGTGGTATAGTGGTTAGAGCGTTGGACTAGGGAGACCCGGGTTCTACTAGTCCCCCGCTCGGCCATGAAGTCCACTGGGTGATTTGGGCCACTTGCTAACTCTTGGTCTCGCCTACCTTGCAGGGTTGTTGTGAGGATAAAAATGGGAGAGGAGGAAGAGGGGCATGCTGGGAGTTGTAGGCCTTTTTTCTGTCTAAACATGCATCGTATTGCATCCTTAGTGTGTCAGGGCTCCCCCCCCCCTTTCCTTGTACTCAGACTTTGGGGCAGGTTCCTTGTCCTTTGTGTGCTAGGCACCCCTTCCATGGCAGCCATTTTGTGCTGGTGCCCAGGACAGTTTTCTCACACTGTTGATTGTGCCCCCAGGACCAAAAAGGTCCCCAATCCTTGATTTAAAGCTTACATGTGATTAATTAATTAAAAAAAAAAAAGCAAGCCAGCCCTTGCCCTAAAAGACACGACACTAAAGGAAAAAAGAGGAGGAGGGAAGAGGAAAAGCGAGCAAACTCGTGCACCAGTTCTTAAAAGTCAAATACTAGCAGACAGCGCGTAGGGAGTAACGGGCAGCTTCCCTTTTTGATTCCCTTGGCAGAACGGGGATTATAACAAGCCCATCCCGGCTCAGTACATGGAGCACCTGAACCACGTCGTCTCCGGGGCCAGTGCCTTCTACGACCCGACCAAGCCCCAGCAGTGGGTCAGCAGCCAGGTCCTGCTCTGCAAGAAGTGCAACAACCACCAGACCTTGAAGATGAAGCAGCTGGCTTCCTTCACGCCCAGGGAGGAGGTAGGATCCCGTTTTGGGGGGTTTGGGGTTGGGCGAGGAGCAGAGCCGAAGTAGCGAGAACAGAGGTGGGGGGGACGACCTTTTTCAGCCCCAGTGCTGAATCCATTTGGGAGAAGCTCTGGGGGGGGGGGACGACAAAGGGGGCGAGGCCCAATTTCAATATTCATCGTGTGGTCCCAGACCCGTGAAAACAGTACAGGCCAGACCATGAAAACGGAATCGTTAAAACGTACACGTGATTAAAAATACAATCTTAAAAAAAAAAAAAAAAAAACCATTTAAAAAAATTTAGGGCTTCGTATGTCCATAATAACATCTCGAACTAGGCTCGGGAGCAGACTGGCAGCCAGTTAAGCATGCCTTTCGGCCACTGGTCTGCAGCTTTCCGCACGAGCTGGATCTTCTGAACCAGCCTCGAGGTTTAGGCTTTTGTGTGTGTGTCTCTTTTCCTCCTTCCCCACTGGCTCTCCAGCGGGCAAACCAGCGGCCGCCCCAATTATTTCAGATGCTTTGGCAACCGGGCCGGTGGGTTCTGGCAGACGAGGCCACGCTTGCTCCGCCCCGCCTGGGACACAAGAAGCTTTTTGTCTCGGGGGGCCCCCCCTCAAGGCAAGGGGAGCTCACATGGCCGAGCACACATGGAGATCTGGAACCTTTTTTGGGTTGTTTTTCTGGCTTGAGTTTCCAGGGGAAGAATTACTGGGAAGGAAACGGAGCCCTTTAAGGCTGGTAGTTCTTTGTGGCACGCTGTCAGACCTGAGCATCGTTTGTTTTAATTTTGTTCTAATTTCGTTTCTATTCTGTTTCTATTTTGTTTGAATTCTGTTTCTGTTTTGTTTTAAATCTGTTTCAGTTCTGTTTTAAATCCATTTCTTTTTTGTGTGAATTCTGTTTCTATTCTGTTTCTGTTTTGTTTCTATTCTGTTTCTATCTTGTTTGAATTCTGTTTCTGTTTTGTTTCGATTCTGTTTCTGTTTTGTTTCGATTCTGTTTCCGTTCTGTTTCGATTCTGTTTCCGTTCTGTTTCTATTCTGTTTCCGTTTTGTTTCAATTATTTCTTCATTCGTGTGATTTATATTGCGTCCTTCCTCACAGAGAGCCCAGGGTGGCTAATAACCTTTATTGGGGGGGGGTGTTGAACCTCTTTCAGCCCAAGGGCCAGATTCAATTTCGGAGAACCTCTCAGGGGCCGCATTCCAGTGGTGGGCAAGGCCGAAGGCAAAGGGGGTGCCCCCCCCCCCAAAAACCAGCCAGCATGTTTTAGCTTGAAGCTCTTACCTCAGCCGTCAGAGAGGCATTTCAACCTTTTGGGAGCCAGTGTGACATCGTGGTTAGAGTGTTGGACTGGGACTCGGGAGATGGAAGCGACACTGTTGAGGCTCATGCTGGCCTACCTTGCAGGGTTGTTGTGCTGACAAACGGGGCCGAAGGCAGTCTCTTGTAAGCGATCGGAAGGGTTATTTCATTCTTCGTATTGTGCATGAATTGTGAATTGCTATTAATCCGATGTACGGCGGCTTTAACCCTGTGTTTGGAGAACCAGTGTGGTGTCATGGTTAGACTGGGACTCGGGAGATCCGGGTTCTCGTCCCCGCTCGGCCATGAAGCTCACTGGGTGACTCTGGGCCAGCCACTGAATCTCAGCCTCTCCTACCTCGCAGGGTTGTTGTGAGGATAAAATGGAGAGGAGGAGGATTATGTAAGCCGCCTTGCATTCCTTGCAGGCAAAAAAGCGGGATGTAAATATAAAATTGTACATTGCCCCGGGTGGCTGGCCAGATGGGCGATTAATAAATATAATAAATAAATAAATATAATAAATATTTGAGAGCAAGGTGAAAACTGCGCAAAAGTTGGGAAAGCACAGAGCGATCGGTGGTTGGGGGAAGGAGGCGTGGCCATCTGAGGAACTCTGTAGGGCCGGATTGGGTCCCCTGGAGGCCTCGTTCCTGCCTGCAAGAGCTTTCAACTACAGTACAGTAATACCTTGGATTGCAAGTCTGAGAGCATTTTGCAAGACAAGCAAAAAAAAAATTTTTTTGAATTTTGATTTGATAAATGAGCAAGGTCTTGCAAGACAAGTGATGTAACCGTTTGCCTCGAGCGGGCCGAAATCAGCCCCGCTCACGCTCGCCAGAGACTCGCTCTGATATAAGAGTGTTTTGGATTACAAGCACGGTTCCGGAAACAATTATGCTTGCAATCCAAGGTGTCACTGTATACTGGTATTTTGGGCCCGCCCACCGTCAAGAGCTTCCCCGAAATTGAGTTTGGCCCTCAGGCTGAAAGAGGTCCGACGCTCCCGGGGTATGGTACGGTGGGGGAGCTGAACCCGGGTCTTTCCGCAGCGGGGGGGGGGGCTCCTGTGCGTTCCCTCTAAGCGGCGGCTCTCCCGTTCCCTCTTCCGGGCAGGGCAAATACGACGACGAGATCGAGGTGTACAAGCACCACCTGGAGCAGACCTACAAGCTGTGCCGCCCGTGCCAGGCCGCCGTGGAATACTACATCAAGCACCAGAACCGCCAGCTCCGGGCCTTGCTCCTCCGACACCACTTCAGCCACCGGAAGACGGACAAGACCTACATGCAGGTGGGGCACTGGCGCTCCCTCTCCCAGCAGCCACCGCTTCCTCCTGGGACGGGAATTCCGGGCAGGGTGTCGGGTAGGGGGTTTCCAAGGTCGCAGCACCTTCCAAGTCCAATCCGATGTTTTCATTCAAATATGTTTTCATTCAAATCCTATGTATTCATTCATTCATTCATTCAATCCTATGTTGTCATCAAATTTTGTACGTTGAAATTTCAAGTGGTATTTTATTATCTGTATTTGTGTTTTTTATGAATTGTGAATCACCCAGAGAGCTTTGGGTATTGGGTGGTATAGAAATGAGATGATGGTGGTGATGATGATGATGATGATGATGATAAGCCAGTGTCAATCAATCAATCAATCAATCAATCAATCAGTGTTTATTTGGTCCATAGACCTTTTCCACACAACGATACTAAAAAAAAAAAAAGCATTAAAACAACCATTGTTAAAAGTTATTATTAAAACAGTGAATAATACATAAAAACAATTTTAAAACAATTATTGTTAAAAAGTTGTTTTTAAAACAATAGAATAGGATTGTAAATTAAAACAGCAAAACAATATGGGTACTTGTTAAAAGCCAGTGTGGCGCAATGGTGAGAGTGTTGGACTGGGACTCGGGAGATCCGGGTTCTAGTCCCCGCTCAGCCATGAAGCTCACTGGGTAACTGGGCCAGTCACTGACTCTCAGCCTCACCTACCCTCACAGGGTTGTTGTGAGGATAAAATGGAGAGGAGGAGAGGAGGATTATGTAAGCCGCCTTGGGTTCCTTGCAGGGAAAAAGGCAGGGTATAAATATAATAAATAAATAAATACGCCCCCGTCCTTCTCTTCCGCAGAGCTTTTATGCTGCGGCGTCCGCCTCCGCCACCACGCCGATGCAGGTCGTTGCGCTGCGTGTCTTGGCCTTCCTCAGCTGCACCATCCTCGTGGCAGTGGCCTTGTACGGCTCAGGCAACCCGTTCTCTCCCGGGCCAGCGACCCCCTCCTGCTCCGTCGAGCCTGGAGCCGGTTGAAGAACGGGACTGGGGCGTCGCCGCCGGCGCAGGCAGGGCCCTCCAGCAACGGCACCCTGTGGACCTCCTCGGCTGGCAGGAGGTGGTCCGGCTGTTGCCGGAGCAAGCCGTGGCGATGCTGAGAGCCTCCTGGTCCTACGGCAGGAACCACCAGATGGCAGTGGCGGTCCTCGGGCTGGCGATGTGCTTTCTCGCCATGCTGCTGGCGGGACGGATCAGGTATTTATTTAAGCGTTTTCTTTACATTTATATGTCGCCTCGTTTGCTAAAAAAAACAACAACATCTAGGTGGTGGGCAACGATTTAAAACACTGACGCCATAGAACAATAAAAACAGGAACATTAAAGACGATACGAACATTAAAACATTTAAGGCGCAATCCCATACATGGTTAGACAGGGGGGGAAAGTCCTACAACTCCCACCATTCCCCAGCCAGGGAAATGCTAGGAGTTGTAGGACTTTTTTTTCTGCCTAAATATGCATAGAATTGTGCCCTAAATGACATACTTTAAAAGGTACGGGGGAACAGTCCTATGCGTGTTTAGACAGAAAAGAACGCCTGGCTGGCTGGGGCATGCTGGGAGTTGTAGAACGTTCTTTTCTGTCTAAACACGCATCGGATTGGGCCCGTAATCGAAAAGGTGTGTCTTCACACCCTTTCAAAAGTCCCAAGAGAGTGCGGGTCGGTTGTCGTTCTTGGGGGAGCACATTCCATAAGTTTGGGGGCAACACAGGGTTAAGCCCCTTCACGCAGGCCTGACCGACGGGCCTTTTGTGACAGCGGCACCCTCAGAAAGCCCCCTGCTGCCATTCTTAATACCTGTACAGGTTCATACCAAGACAGTGTGAGGTGTTGCTTGCTTGCTTGCTTGCTTACTTGCTTTTTAACAAGGGATCTTGAACCCTTTTCAGCCCAGGGGGCCGCATTCCATTTCGGAGAAGCTCTTGGGGGGGGGGGGGCGCCTCCCCTTTTTGGGCTGGGCCAAAGGAAAATGGAGTGGGACCCAAACCGGGTGTGTGTGTGTGTGGAAATCCCAGCATATTTTAGCTTAAACCTCTTCAGGCACCATCCTGTGGCTGCCAGATGCTGTCCCGATGGCCGTAGGGTAGGTCGGAGTCCCAGCACTGACCTCGGAAACGTGTTCCAAGGTCGGAGCTGAGACTCCGACCTCAGAGCGCCCTCGCAGCCGCTGCGGTTCGTTCCGCGCCCGCTGCGGCCCCGAAGTCACACGCCAGTGCCGGCTCTGAAGTTGCATTTGCGGCCCCGAAGTCGCAAATGCAACTTCAGAGCCGGCACTGGCGTGTGTGGGGGGGGTGTTCCGGGGGGGCGGGGAGGAGTGAGGCTCCGCCGAGATACAAGGTATCCCGGCGGGGCCTCAGCCGCTCCTCGCAAGCAGGGGCAAAAGACACAGACAGCCAAAAGCGGCCGTCTATGTCCTTTGCAGAGTGAGGGATTGGACGCCCGTAATCCTCCGTGTACGGGGCGGGGGGTTACGGGCAGCCACGTTGGATGGCTCCGCCCCTGCCTGTAATTAAATTTTGGAGAGGCGTTTCATCCTTTCAGAACAGGCGGAAAAGCCGGGAAACCACCAAACAGTCGGCCTGGAGGGCAGGGGAAGGGTGTGTGTTTGATCAACAGGCACCGCCGTGGAGACTCCGCACTAGAGATACCTTTAAAAAAGCAACTGGGAGTTACATCTTGTCCGCGTTTGATGTGACTTGAGGGCGTGCGTGAGTGAGTCTCGGCCAGGACGTGGGAATTTGCGCGGAACTCGATCGGTGTGTGTGTGTGTGTGTGTGTGTGTGTGTGGAAGCGGGGCGAACTCACCCCGCTCGACACACACACAACCCAAGCTCCGCGTGACTTACCTTTCCCCGGCTCGACACATCTCTGTGCGAGAGGAGCTGGGGAAAGCAACGTCCGGGTCCCCGGCGCGTCGCTTCCGGGTCCCCGGCGCTGCGTTTTTCTATGTAAAAACCAAGGTAAACCTCCTTAGAATGGCCCACCCCTAGCCAGGAGCCCACTTGAACTTCTCAAAAGAATGCTGGGGTCCTATTTCCATAGCGTAGGGGTCGGCAACTGACAGCCCTCGGGCCTGACCTGCCCGCCCGCCCGCCCCCGCTTCAAACATTGTTTCTTACGCGCGACATAACCGACCGAGGCTGGCTCTTAACGCATGTCCTGTGTCCCCCCCCCCAACCCTTTCTCCCGCACTCCAGGCTCCGACGGATCGACGCCTTTGCCTCCGTCCTCTGGCTCGTGGTGATGGGGATTCCACTTGGCGGAGAACTACATGCAGGCGGACTCCCCCAGCTGGCTGGACACCGCCAAGTTCGGCACCCACTCCCTGTGCTGCCTGGTGCCTTCGCAGCGGCCGTGGCCACGCGGAGGACCGATGGGCCAGCGGAGAGCCCGGCCCCGAAGGTCAGAGCCCGAACAGTGACTGTGGGGGGGTGGGGTGGGGGACAAATACCCTGGAAAAAATCCACGCCTTCAAATTCACAACCGCCGCCGGTGCTTCTCTTTCCTTCCCCTCCACCGCCTTTTTTCGGTTTGGTTTTGTTCTCTCCCTCTTTCTATACCTTTAAGAAACTGTGAAGGATCTCCTTATCCTTCTGGCCTGCCGGCTGTTGGATCCCTCTGTTGCTGCCCGAGTTGTCCCTCATTCTCCATCCGGCCCCCAGTCCTGCATCTCCCCTGCCCACAAAATAGCTCTGTGCCCACTGCTCTCTGACCCATGTCATCTGTCCCACTTTTGTTCCCCGTGGGCCAAGAGATTAATTTTTTGGGGTGGTGTGTGGTGTCTCCTTCTGCTCACTCTACTTTTGCGTGGCGTATATGTGGTGTTAAAACTGGGTTCAGCGGTTGAGCTTGGGTTGCTGTTGAAACGTGGGTTATCGTGTTGTCTGAACCCAGCCGAGGATAACAAACCACGGTGAGCGACCCACAGTTCACAAACCCCACGACAAACCATGGGTTGTCTTCATGTGTTTTTTGTGGTTAACAAGCCGTGGTTTGTAATCTTGGCTGGGTTCGGACACCACGATAACCACGGTTCAACAACAACCCGCAGTTCAGTGGCAACCCATACTCGGCCCTTGAGTGTGGATTATCGTGTTGTCTGATCCCAGTCTGTTTCTCACTAGCCAGCCGTCTGCCAGGAATTACCTTGGGATGCAGTCCTATGCAAAATTAGACAGGAAAAAATGACCCTACACATCCCAGCATTCCCAGCCAGCTGGGAATGCTAGGAGTTTGTAGATTTTTTTCCCCTGTCTAAACATGCATAGGATTGCGCCTTTAGCCTTCCTGAGCCCCAACACATCTTCTACGTGCTCACCCTTTGGCGCCGCAGATCCCGAACCGGTTTGTGACCGGTTTTGTTGTCACGGCTTCCCTCCGAGAAGCCCAAGATGCGTGTAATTTTATCTTTATTTTGCGAGCGCTTAGAATTTGTGGCTGGACGTCCCTTCGCGTTCAAACGGGACCATGCTTCCCTGGGTCCTTGGTCGGTTGAGAGCCATAATAGTTCCAACTGGATCGAAACTGGCTTCAGTGGATAGTGTGTAGACCGTGCTTTAGGGGTGCCTTGTGTTTCGGGAGATTTTGAGTTTCTGTGCGGTGTTTTTTTGTTTCTTTGTTTGGGAGTGTCCCGTTTATACTGACATGCATTTTTAGGATAACCTCAGTTGATGACAACACTACAAAGTCCATAATGTATTAATATAAATAATAATGGACAGGAGTCGGGAAAGGATGTAGGTGGAGCTGTTTTCTCCTAACATCCTTCCTTGCCTGTCCTCAATTAACAGCATGCTGCACCTGGAGAAAGAATGTCTCTCTGGCTGGGTTCACACAACACGACCCCACACTCAAGGGTTGAATATGGGTCGAGTGTGGCTTGCCGTTGAACCGTGGTTGCTGTTGAACCGTGGGTTGTCGGGTTGTCTGAACCCAGCCGGGCTAACAAGCCATGGCTTGTTCACCACGACCAACCCACAGTTTCACAACCCAATGACAAAACCATGGGTTCTCTTCATGGGTTCTTCGTAGCGACTGGCTTCAGGCAACGACAACCTACGTCTCAGCCCCTGAGTGTGGCTTTTCATGTTGTCTGAACCAGGCAATGGGGATACGTACGGTTTAATTAGCCGACAAGTCTCCCATTTCGATCCAAGTTGCACTTTTGACGTCGGGTCTATCTCGGCACATTGTGCCCATCTCGGTTGTGCAGGTGCATTTTTGCCTTTCCCCCCCCGTTCCAAATCTTGGCAGTTGCACGAGAAACGCAAGAAGCGACTCTCATGTTTAGTACGGTATCTACTCTTGTAGTCTTGGAGCAGGGAAGGGAAGCGGTAGGCCACAGGGAGCCAGTAGGGGGTGCTCTGTTTGCCACGTCAGCCTTCTCCGAACTCTGGCAACTTCCCACCCACCCACCCCGGGTCTATCCACGCAAACTTTCAAACTCTTTGAAATTCCTGTGGCTCGTGAGTTCCCCTTCCAACTGGCCCCATGCAACCGCCATGCGCAGGTGTTGGCAAAGGCTCAAAAAACCGCACATTTTTAAATGTGGGACCCTTCGCACGGCCATGCGGGGAGCCGATGAGAACTGAGACGCTCGTGGTTCTTGGCATCGCCAAGGATGCCGGGAAGCTCAGGTGCATTCGGGGGGGGGGGGGCGTGCACGTCTTGTGCAGTTTCCGTGAACGGCGCGACCCGTAATTTTAGACTTGTGCCAGCATTTAAATGCTCCTGCCTCTTTGGGCCATGGGCTCAGTTTGCACGGAATTCTAACCCACAGTTTAAGTTGTTGCGTTCTGGGACGTCCTGATGTGCGAACGCCCGGACAAGCCATGGTTTGTCACCCACAACCCCCGAAAGGGAATCCACGCTTTGTTGTTGGGGTTGCGAACTCTGGGTGGTTTAAACCATGGGTTGTTGTTCGTGTGAACCCAGAACTGTAGGTTGTTCGTGGTTGTTTCGCCAGACTGCAGAGGCGATGAGCAGCAGTGGCAAAAAAAACAAAACCCACTCGCACCACAGCAGTACTACACACCGCAAAGGCATTTGTGGGAGGGAAGGACAGGTGAAGGAAAAGGGAAACAAACAAACCAGGGATCGAGAAAACAAAACCGTGGCTTGTTCGATCGTCTGCTGGACAAACCTGGATAGGGCAACAAACCATGGTTTAAATAAACCATGGTTTAAATAAACCAGGCCATTCTCTTCCCTCTGCTGGGAGAAATGAAGGGCCCTGTCCGTGTAGCGTGGGAGCCAGGCAGCGCACTGTCACTCCGGTAGTGCAAAGCCGAGGGAGGGAGCTTCAGCGTAGGCTCCTCCTACACACAGTTGCCCCTCCCCCCCCCCGAAACCCAGGCAGCACCGATGTAGGGGGAAGAAGCTGCAGCTTGCGCTTCTCCAGCATGGCCCAGAGCATCTTGTGTTGAGTAGCTGTTTTGCAACATATTTAAAAGATGCCGAAAGGAGTTGATTTGGAGGGGCCCGTGCTCTCCTAGGCCTTGATGCATTTCTTCTTCTTTGCCTGAAGGAAGTCTTTGCATGCTCTTTATCCTCTTTTTTCCCGTGTGTGTGTGTGGTGTGTGTGTTTGCATTGCTATTACTACTTTCCCTCCTTGATTTAACACATAATCTCCTCCCGTTTCCCTTCCTTTCTCAAATGCCCCCTTCCGGCAATGTCTTTTTGGTCTTATTTCTTTTCGCCTGTGTGAAATTCTTGTCAGTGGACCAGAATTTAGTGCTTCCCCCCCCCCAAAAAAAACCTCTGCTTTTTGTTTTAATTGCTTTAACTTTGATTTTTAATAATTTGCTTTGTAAACAAAAAACAAAAAAACCCAATTTGCAATGAAATGAAGGTTGCAGATTTGATTTTTCTTGTTAGTCAGTGCACATGTATGTAACGTAAGTGGGATTATTTTTCTCAAATATTACTATATTCGACATGTATTTAACTGAAGTAGATAGCTCTGCTGTTTCAAAAAAAATCTATTTTGGGCAGGGGAAGTTCTGAAAATTTGACGGTGAGTGCGGGAATGGGGTGGCCGTTCAACCAGTTTTACTTGCGCGTGCATTCAACATGCCGCGGGTAAATGGTGGCTTTATATTCCCCACCCCTGGTGAGAAAAAATACGAGTTTCTTGCGATCCCTCTGAAAACCTGACTTTTGAAGGAACAGTGTCAAGTTCTGAGGGTGTGTGTGAATCAACTGTCCCCATCAAACTCCGAATTGGCCGGGCTCTATAAAGGACTCTGGACCCTCTATGGCTGGGTTCAGGCAACACAATAACCCACACTCAGGGGTTGAGTATGGGTTGTGGTTGAACCGTGGGTTATCGTGTTGTCTGAACCCAGCCGAGATAACAAACCCATGGTGAACGACCCCCACAGCTCACACAACCCGACACTGGTTCAGACAACATGATAATTCGCATTCAAGGGTTGAGCGTGGGTTGAACCGTTCTGTCGGAACCCTGTCGGATTCTTAGAAATTCGATCTCGTTTGAATCTGCTGGGGATTTCTCCCAACATCCCTAAGTCGGCCCCGATCAACACGGTGGCCGTTCTTCCGATCAACACGGTGGCCGTTCTTCCGTGATACAGATGAGTTGGGGATGACTTTCCGGGCGAGGGTAGCGGCAATTTTCCTGCGTGTCAGCCCGTAACATGCGTTCCGGTGCCGGGGGTCTTCTTTTCTTTGCCCCGCTCCCTTTTCTCCCCCAATTTGGCCTGAATCCCCTTTGCGCCCTTTCAGCAAAAGGGTTCTAAAATCTACCCGCCTGTTCCGTTTTTGTGGATTGAGTGCAAGCTTGATTCTCTCCCCGCGAGTTAAAATTTGTGATTACTTAGCAAATGCTTTCAGCACTGTACACTGTCCCATATCCAGATTGACGTGTCTATTATTATTAATTATTATTTATTATTATTATTATATTATTATTATTGTCCTCCATTTTAAGCTTTTTAAAAATCTCTCATACTTTATATAGCATAACTGTGCCTAATTGTCTAGTAAAACACTCTCGTTATTGTAACACTGCTCAAGCTGCCAAGTTTGGAAAATAAAGGGCTCCTTTGCCGTACCTTTTTTTTTTTGGAAGTGTTTTTACTCTCTGGCCTCATTTTCGTTGTTCGTACCATAGCTTACTTTTCACCGTTCCAACACAACCTCCCACACCATCAGCTGTGCATAGCAAACGCAAAGAGAACGTTGTTTAAGAGACTCTCTTCCAAACTTTTGCTGTCTACCGTTAGTGTACGTTGGGCGACTCTTTTTGTAGCAAACGGGTCTTGAACCCCTCTGCCCCATGAGGGCTAGTAACTTGTTCTAAAGTTCGATAGATTCTTTAAAAAAAAAAAAAAAATGCCCGTTGAGCTAGAATTTTCAGCCCTGAATGCGTAAAACCTCTTTGTATTTATTGTGACAGTATTTAGCGGGGCCTTGCAAATAAGCCCCTAAAAAGTTATTAGCTCAGTCCCCACCCCAAAGAAAATATTGGTAGCCAGCAGTGGGGTTAGCAGAGGAGGACAGAGAGCTACCTTGCGATGCTGGGCCCAGAGGAGGGACTGCGCATCCCCTGCCTGCCCGCCCGCTCGATTGGCTGCATGGAATTCCATGCGCTCGCCTGCATCGAATTCCTGTTCGCTTATGGCGACTAGGCTACTGCTTAAATACAACGCCGATTTAGAGGCTGGGATAAGAATCGTCTGATTTTTTCGTGTATTTGCCATTTGTTCTTGACAACTACCACAGATAAACCACGGTGGGCACACTGTGACCCTCCAGAAGTTGGACTACAACTCCCATAACACCTGACCGCTGGTCACGCTGGCTGGGGATGGTGGAGTTGGACTCCGGCAACAATTGGACGGCCGCAAGTTCCGCGCCCATGCTCTGTGGTGTACAAAGGCCAAACATGATGTCCACAAACAACCTTTTTCTCCCCAGCTGCGGGCCCGGTACGATGGGATGGGAAAAAAACCGAGCAATTGGTTGGGGTGCAGTATAGCCCGAGGCCTGCGGTTTCCCAGCTCTTGCGTGATTTCCCCACCCGCATTCTAAAAGTTTTGAAACCCCTC